>OX392520.1:15727030-16927030 GCA_947623375.1 Apotomis capreana | reverse complement strand
TACCCCGCTATCTCGTTTTGAGTTTACCTTCGTTCTGGTATCCATTTTGTAGGATCCTCCATCTTGTAGGATCCATTGGGTTACTACTGTGGCCACCTTTCTGGCGTGGTTCATACTTATGAAAATGTATATTACCGCAACCCAATGCCCATCTGTCAGCGCAGCGCCCCGCTAATAACTGTCATGTTTATAAACCGCGGAATCGCCCGTCTGTTTGTTTGTGTATACGGATATATTTATATGCTGGAGCTTTAGCATTGACACCGTTTCTCGTCGGTTCGTAATTCGAGAAGATTGAGATTGTAGAAGACGTTTAGAACTGCGCAATTTGAGAGTTGGATGTTTTGTAAAACTGCCATCATAATGAAGCTATAATTCAGTTATTGAACTCATCATTTTAAGGATGTTATACACATTTCAAAGATTTTGTTGCAGTTTATCTCAATGAAATTGATCGTACTTGCAAGTAGGTCAAGCATTACAAATCTTAGCTCACGTATTTCAATACAATTACTGAGGTAAGGTGCAAGAAATGCAATATGCTCAAGAGTAAATAAATAAATATCAGACAACCTCACACAAATCAACCTAGTCCCATATTAAGCTCAAAAAGGCTTGTGTTATGAAGAGTATTTCTAATATTTAGTTGCAGTAAAGATAAACTAATAATAAATGCAGAGAATAGCTGTAGTATTTGCTACAACTTAAGTAGTAACTTGAGCCAACTTAATGGAGAATTCTGCAGTTGCATCCAACAAGAAGAAGTTTACCTACCTAATCCTATGAATTTACAGATAGCTATGACTTTTTTTTTCTACATACAATCGCTTTATTATTTATTAGCTCCTAATATCCTAATACGTTTAGACAATGCTTAGGAATGCAATTTCTATTACATAATGCATTGAATTGTTTTGATGCAGATATCTATTCTCCCGTGGTTCGACACCCCAATAACGTCCGTGTACTAAATTTACATACATTATCGCTATTAAATTCGCTTAAATCATGGGCGACAGCATTCCAGCGAGATGAACGTCGATCGTAAAATTTACTACTAGCGGTAAATCAGTTGATGAACGCACCGCAACATGCAAATCAAAACAAGTAGGTAAGAAATGATGGGTGAAAAATAACGTAATTGCATGCTCCTGTATATTGTTTCCATAGTTTACAATCGATTAAAGTCGCACAAACTTGCTGCGAGACATCGACTTAGGATTCTCAGGAATCAAGAGATCTATAGAAGAGCCCGGGTACTCGACATAACAGGAAGAGTTAGTTATTGTCAAACTGACATCGTTCTTTTGAATCTTAAACCTAGATTTTCTTAGTTAATATAATTTCTTCTTTACTATCAGAAAATTTTGCAACAGAAATATCGATTAAAAGACAACTGTACCACCACTGAAGACATGTCTGGCTGTTTTCTTGAAGATTATGTAATACTAAGAATGTTTATTTTTCGGAAATCTACTTCTGAATGAAATTGAGTATGAAAAATAGGTCCTCGAGGAAAAATTCACAGTGGCAGAAGAAATTTTACAAACTATTCTTTTATACGATTATTTTAATATAACACGCATGGTGTACTTCCTTTTCGCCGAATTATGTTTCGCAAACGTTTCATTTCGCAAAAGTTTCATTTCGCCAAAAGCATTTTTCACTGAAACTGTAAACTATTTCAGATTGTTGTAAATATCATCCTTTAGATTAGGTTAGGTTAGGTTAGGTTTGTTTTATAACAATTCGAAATAGTTTACAGTTTCAGTGAAAAATGCTTTTGGCAAAATGAAACTTTTGCGAAATGAAACGTTTGACGAAACGTAATTCGGCGAAAAGGCAGAGAACCAAAACGCATCAAATTCGAGGTAAACAAAAGTATATAAAAGAAAACGAACGTCTCGCGCGCCAAATACCAGCAGATTCATCAATACGCGAGCAATGACAGCCGCGGTCGACATACGTTCTAATTAATATGTATGTAGCGCAATCAATGAAGACTTGGACACTGTCAGTTCCTCTAAGTCCTTTTTTCTTCGGTAATAATCAAATCAAATTCAAAACGTTTATTCTCTAAGTATGCTACAAGGGCACTCTACATGTCCGAATCTGAATCTACCGGCATTTCACAAGAGGTAAGTATTTTTTTCGTAAATTATACCTAAAACTATTACAATTATATTAGCTAGGTAATTGATACATATTATATATATTATTAACTAGGTAATTGATACATATACAGGAGATGTAGATGTGATGCAGTAGGGATTTAGTGAGATTTTTTTGCATTTCCGCGCGTATTCGTAACCGGGTGAGACTACGTTTGTCGCGTGGTATATCGCCAGCCTTTTCTCTAACATCATGTGAGAAGTATCGATAGAAATGGTCTTCAGAACAGAGTTGAAGTTTGCTTTGCAACATCATGCTGAGTTAGCCTTTTTTTTTAACGTACACATTGCTGGACTCATTGGTGACAACTCCATATACATATACGATAAATACCTAAAAGATCACTGTTACACCAGTAATGTCCTGTCTGTGTGTGCTTTTATGGAACACACGTTTTCTTTCTTTTCTTTCTTCGTTGCCTGCGGTGCGTCACCAGGGGATCCCGAGCTGGCCCGCCGCCAGGGCCCGGGTTCGCTTCTGATAACGCCAGCATATTACAAAACATTAACTCGAAATTATATAGTTGGGACTGGGACTTCTATTTGTACGACTTAATTAATTTTACAAGTAAATAAGAAGCCAAAATTTTATTCGATCCACTGCAGTCTAAATGTGTTTGAGCCACACATGGACTGCAGTGCTGCATGAAATGTGATATAACAATGAATAAATTTCTGTCAAAAATGACATTTTAGTGGCAAGCTTTTATAGCCGACTGTACTTTTCTTTGGATAACCATCAAATGCTCACTGAGACGATTCTAAAGAGCCCAAGCTCGGTAGGATTGCTTTTTCTATTATAGAGTTCCTATGGCCACCTTCCGGCTCCATCATCAGATCAGCCCCATGGTACCATGTTATTGTATTGTCATCAAAGTTAAGTCAGTATGCAAAATTTCAGCTCAATCGGTTGACGATATCTGCTTCAAAATTGAGTTGCAAGATTTCACCCGAACATACATACTTTAAACATACAATGCAAGCTAAATAAAAGCTTGTAAAATAGGATCAACATTGATTCTTTTCATTAATTTATATTACCAGTAGTTGCATGATTATTATTTTTTTTTCACAATGTGATTGATTGTGGCTTAGCGTAATTTATACTGACATTTTATAATGTTAAATAAATCTAATCTATTTAATATAATCTAAATGTATCCAAGAGTTCGAACTAAAGCTACTTTACAATACCACCAGCTGGATGAATTTAAAAATGGTCCTCAGTATAAAAGATTCCCGTCTCGCAATCTGATAGATAGCAGGGCTCCCAAAGAATGAAACCGTCCAAGTGAAAAATAGAGAAAGCGAAAGCAATGATATATTCATACCATATTTCCCAGGGGAAGTTATTGTAAGCGAACATGCGAGCTAGAACTGTTAGAAAAGGTTGCTATTCATAGATAGGATTTAAAGTCTTATAAAAAAAAATTTAACTTTATTGCACAATAATAAAAGTACAAATGGCGAACTTAATGCCTTAAGGCATTCTCTACCAGTCAACCGCTGGTTAAACGTTAAAAAACGCAGTTCTTTTTTTCTTGGTTGTCTGGAGCGCTTTATGATAAACATACCCTGGGAATTTCGGTGCACTAATGACTTAACACTAAGCCAGTCGTCAAATCATCCGTCCTCCGAAAACCACGGGGGATGATGATAAACAAAGGGAGTAAATTAGAATTCAATCTAGTTAAAGTTAAATATAATTGATCAGTACCAAATCTTTGAGCTGATTTGATGATGACACAAGAAGGGTTGCTTTTGTTGCAGTAAAGATCAGTAAGACCACCGTCTAGCACAACTATGCTTCGCGGACTCTGTAGCTACCCGTCACTCTCTCACATTACTGCACGGAAAGAGACGGGTGATTATCTCGCGCGAGAAATAGTCGCGTATGACAGTTATGCTAGAAGTGCAGTTTCAACGAGTGGAATAGAAAGACAAGGTACTAAACGAGATAATCCGTGCTAAGAAGTCGCTAACCAAACATTTCCTGTTAAAGTCTGGCCTTTTGAAAGTAAAATATAAGAATACGGGATACACTAGTATTACGTACAATGGAGGTAACGTAGGCTCGACCTGTCAGATCTATAGGTACTATTATAAAATTCTAATTAAGTCGGTAACGATTTTAAGAAATAAAATAGAGCGTGATTCAGAATCACCTTTTGTGGTGTTTTTTAATGGCATATCCATATTAAGTAACTATAACATTTAAGGTCAATCACCCCAAATTTCACAGCCTAATCCATAAACCAGTGATCATCGTATAAGGTAACCATTTATTTCAAACTAGCGACCCGCACCGGCTTCGCACGGGTGTAATGCTGATAAATTAAATTATGCATGTATTATACATACGAGTATAAACCCTTCCTTTTGAATCACTCTATCTATTTAAAAACAGCATCAAAATCCGTTGCGTAGTTTTAGAGATCTAAGCATACATAGGGACAGACAGACAGACAGCAGGAATCGACTTTGTTTTATACTATGTAGTGAAGTAACATTTGCACGCCTTCGTCTTGATAAAGTCCAAACATCAAAAACCAAAAACATGACACATACAATTCAACTCGTTAGACCTCTTCATTAGGGTTGGCAATAGCGTAAATCCCGTATACCCGCATAAACTGACAAAACATTGAACTTTATTCCTTAAATTTACAGTTTATAATTCAATAAACCGTTTTTACTGGCTGAGTGCGATGTTATGGTTACTGAACGAACAATACGTGCTCGACAATAGACAATAGTGGTGTCGCTTTATACGGGGTGCTGCGATATACAGGGTGTGTTGTGAACTGTGTGGGTTTACTACAAAAAAACAGTTGTTTGCTTTTTATGAATGCGAATGTTTGGCGCTTTGTAACGGGGCATCGGACCTGGCAGACAGATTAAATCGATACCGATACATCTATACTGTATTTAAAACCAATTTGCTATGGGGAGGCCATGATTGCAGCGAAAATTTCAACAACTCTCTTATGGACACTGTTTGTCGGATTACTAAAACGGATTATTTTTTTAAAGTACAGGTATTGGTACAGGAATAGGAAACTTTCTTACACAAATACGGCTAAACAAAAAAATAATAATGACCTTTTTCAACCTGCTAATATACATTTAAAAATTAATTGTTAATTTAAGATTTGTCAAAACTTTATATCTCCACTTAACCTTTAACAATTACACTACTACGGGTAAAGACGCACGATCGGTCGATCGCACTGTCTTCAATCAGCTAAACTTTCCCATTAAAAGTTCAATCCTTGCCCGCACTTCATAAAAGTCGATACCCCCCCCCCCCTCTCCTCCTCTCCACCCCTGCGAGACAAATCTCGTTACCGTTCGTTCAGCCTCTAATGGCGCCGAACACCTGTGCGGGGGTTTAGGAACTGAAGAGAGAAAGGGAAATGTTTCGTGAAATTGGGATTATGGACAGTTTGACTGGTTTTAGGGGATCAAGAATGACAGGGTGACAGGTGATAAATGAAGCTTAACTAATCTTAAGATCGAGTAAGATGAAGAATTTGATTTTCTTTTTATTCTATATTTTGTCAGTAAATATTTGAGATTAAGACCTACCTAATGGTGTATTTAGCTTGTTGTTGTGTAGAAATCGCTTTTGCGTATATCTCTTTTATTTTTGATGCTATATTTATTACATGTAAACTATAAAATTTATATGTTATGTTGTTGTAAACACATAAACACATAACTTTAGAGCGGCTACACATTTCGACCAATTTTGCTCCTAGGTATATACTCGTATAGCTTGGCCAAGGAGTTCCAAAGTGCAGTAAAAAAGAAAATTAGGCTGACGGCACCAATCATAGACATGTTTATACACAGTATAGTACCCAATAATAGACAGCAAAGTTATAATTACATAAAACGCCTTCTAGCCCACCATTTTATGATCTTTGCTAGTTAGGACCACTTGTTATCTAAATATAGTGTTGTCAGTTTAAAAATATCTTGTTTGTTTCCGGGTTTACCGAAAAAAACCGTTCGTGAATGCGTGCGTTCAAGAGATCGGCTAATGCGTTTAGCATTTTAAACAGAAAAATACAGACGGCACTTAAAAAAGCGGAATGACAACACCTTCACGCTATCCATATAGCGGTCCTATGTGGTGAGAGCACTGCTCCGGCCAAGCAGAGGTCGTTGAGTGCGATTCTCACTTGCACTTCAGTGGATTGCGTAAAATTTTGGCTCCTTATAGAAAATAATTACCACAGTTGGTTGGTCCATTACTGGCGCCGTGTCCTACGATTTGTACCCTTCCCGAACGAAGTTGTTGGTACCTTCAATTCTGTACTATCAATTGAGTGCTTTCTAGCTTTGTTTCTCTTGTACAGTGAACTATTTTATAAATATTGATAGTATTAAATAGTATTAAATTGTAAACTTTGATGTTACTTTTGGTTATACGTAAATTATGCAGATGGAAGAGCGGGATCTCCTGCCACAAGTATTACTTTATGCTTACTAGGAGGTTCCAACCTTTATTTAATTGTAAAACACTAGAAACCAATAAAGTATTTTGATTTTTGTTTTTGATTTGATTTGATACATTAGTAGGTAATGAAATAACGATCATTCAATAATTCAAACTCTAAATGCTAATTAACATAGATAACAATAGAGAAAGAAACTGTCATAACAAGGACAATTAGTAGATTTTTTTTCTATGTATTTATTTATATAATATACCCATAACACAAGCCCACTAGGTCTTACTGTGGAAATAGATTTATCTGAGGTTGTCTGATATTTATTTATCTACCTTAATCTTAGCTAGAGTTATTCAGACATTTATTTAAATGCCTATTTTATTAATATTACGATTATATTTTTTGTTCAACGATCACAATACGAAGTATAAACTGACATGTTTACAATGAAGCGAAAAATTGAAAAATTTAATGGTTCAGACAGGATTCGAACCTACGCCAACACGGGCGTCCTACCAATTGGACCACCGAACCAGATGTCAGAGCCATTGAATCTTTTAACCAGTTGCTTCAACATGCCTTAGAGTGGCATCGTAGCGCCATCTACCGTAAAGATTTAGACTTTATAGTCGGCACCATCGTCTCAAATTTTTCAATTTTTCGCTTCATTGTAAACATTTGGTTTACGTTAGCAGACGTTACTGCTTTAATAAAAAATAAATAAACTGACATGTTTTTGTATTTATAAGAAATCTGTAATGATGTGATAAAGAAACTATACTAAAGCTAAATCCGCGATAATTAAGTCGCGAAGAACAGACATATTTTTCGGTTTTACGATGTAGAATCTATCAAGTTGTAAAACATCTTCAATGTACAGACATTTTTACAGTTTCATAATCATCGAGAATAACAAAATACATTATTCTGAAACATTCATAGGGAAGGCAGGCAATTTGAATAACAATTGTAATTCAAATAAACATATCTGGAGTCGATAAACGACGCGTGTTTACCCGCCTTTTGTTGAGAGCGGAACCAAATCGGCACGAGACGTAGCAGTACCATTATCATAATGTTACAGAAGGACGCATACTTTTATATTATCAGTTTACTCATACAGAACGTTTCAAGCATTCTCTACCAGTCAACCGTCGGGCAAAACAGATAAATTATGGGCGGTAACTGATACTGATAATTTGTGTTATGTAGTAATAGTATTAACTTCTTTAGAATATGAACAGCGGCAGCTCGGACGTAGAGGGATCGTTATGAAAAGCCTTTGTCCAGCAGTGGACGTATTTTGGTTAGTTTACAATGTACTATATAGAGATATCCCTATGAAAATTGACTTGTAAACTATCAGCCTCTTGTTAAAAGTAAATTGTTGGTTTTTGTTCGTTTATGAGATATTTTTACCAGATAGAAGAGCAGTCAACATCACACAAGAGTATTTAATGGCAAACCTTAACTCCGACCCATTTCAAGCAAAATCACAGAAATAATCACTGTTAATGTCCACAGAAAAACAAACACGAAATATACCGCAATGCGCGCCGCTTCGCTTCGCAACGGACACTGAAATCCTGTAATACCTTCAGCACAGTACTATCTCACAACCAAAAAAACTTAAACCAGAGCCAGAAGCAAAAGTAGAGAGAACAGAGCTCAGGGTGCACTGGCTATATACCTTCACCACAGTATCCGAAAGCCAAAATAACTAGAACTAAAATCACAAATAAAAGTAGGGAGCACACGGCTCAAGGTGCATTGGACGTTGGATTAATTTAAACCGCATCGCAAATTGAGCTAGAAATCTGAAGCTATAGAGTTAAGATTGAAACGCAAGCTTTATGAGAGATAAATTAAAGAATTAATCGATTTTAACTAAAAATAAACTCATCAAGGTAAACATTAGTGTTGAAATTCGTTTGTTTATACACAAACTCCGTGTTAAATCCCGTTCAATCTAAACCCCACCTTTATTGAACCAATTACAGTTGATTTTGGCTTGTTGATGAAGTAGATATACGTTGTATTGCTCTGTTTAGGTCGGAGTCGGAATTAAGTTTGGGATAGTTAGAAATAGCTGGAATGAAAAGGAGACGGCCGTTCTGCAGTGAGTCTTGTTGGTTTTGGATGGCGCGCAGAATGCTGACTGAGCTGACGTCGACATTGTTTCTTTGATAACCTCCGGAACATTTATATTTAGAAAAACATCTAATTAAAGAAACCGATCCAACTGACTAAATATAAATTGATTAAATAGTTTAAACATATAAGCAAAATGAATGACCTAAGATAGTACAGTAATGCTATCCCAAGAAGCACACTTGAGAATCAGTAGCTTTTCAAGATTCGACCTTCACACTACTAGCGCCACCTATCGGTTAAAATGTGTACGTTTCCGTAGCCTATGAATACGCACACGACATACAAAGCACTTCACAATCCGTACGACTTCAGTTTATCCAGTCTGTAAAGCCAGACAGTATAACATACAGTCCGTAGAGAATACTCTTCACAGCGTTCCCAGCGAGGAGCGCCACCTATCGGCTAGTTTGAGTACTTACTGGTTGTTGTGCGCTGTGAGCCGGTTGGGGTCGCTCGCGTTGCGGTGCTTCCCGCGTCGAGGAGGGTCGCGCTCGCGGCAGCTCTCCGCTCGGTTCACGCCGCGGCCGCCAGATGCCGCTGCCCGCCAACTGGGGAAGGTTAATGTACAGTATAAGTGCTAAAGTAGAGAAAACATACAAAACCAATAAAGGACACTGATTACTGGCGAACTAGTCGCAACGTAGAATAGCTTTGCCGTAATATATTAAAAGGAAAGAGAGAAAGAGACTAGCACTGATTGTCACGGCGAAAAAGTGTGGCGTACAATAGTTGTTCTAAAGTTGCTAGGCAGTAACATAGATTATGTTTTTAAGCATGCAGACTATACAATAATGCACGTGGATATGTCGATATAAAAAAACATTTTAGGTAGTCAACTAATCATTGAAAATTAATTTCAGAACAAGACTGAGATCCATTCCTACTACTACTAGCGCCATCTATGAACGAGTAGCAATACTTCGCTTATAACAAATTATGCGCCATATTTATCTAAGACAAATGTGTTGCCTATAAGTGTAAGTAAAGATTACTTAAACTTTTATTAAAAGTAGTTTATTTTGGTGCATGAGTATAATATGCAACACCATGTCTCTCAATGCGAGGCCTTTGCAAACCTACATTAATTGCGCGGAATTCACCATTTTATAGCTTTGAACATAAAAATAAGCGCGCTGTAAAACGCTGCATTGTTTACAAACAAAACCTTTGTACTGGTATCGCTTAGATAATGGCTGTTAGTCACTCGCTACGTCACGCATACTCATGCCAACCGTGGTTACTACCCGTAGCCCTTCTAGCGACTCTCTAAGCGACTGTCGCGCGACCAACACCCATAGTTTATCGCTATATCTATACAATTCTAAAGTTCTAAATTTGTATAGAGGGAAAATCTTAATAACGTGATGAAGGATCGTCATTTGTTTTGGATGGGCGCATAGCGCTGGGCCAGTCTGGTGCTATCTGTTGGTCATAATGTTGTCCTCTCATTAGGCCGAAACGACTGGACAAAGTACCAATTTAAGTACAGAAAAGTGGACATCCAAAATCAGCTGCACTGCGCCAACCGCATCGTCAATATAGTTGCACCTGCAGTTTCCAAAACCCATCCGTAATTGCAATTACAATTATTCAAAATTGAGAATTGCGACTCTCAAACAAGGCGTTGTTACATAGTTGTACATCGATATATTTACTATTTGGCAAAAACAGCGCAGGTAAATATAGATCTTAACGTAAATATTGGGATGTTTCAGAGCACATTAGTACACACTAACCACGCCTATTATTTCTGAGCCAAACAAAGTATTTTAAATGTTTCTACTCTGTTGAGATAGGTCTTACAAAGCAGTCTGAAATTGCGACGGAACGTGCTGTTGAGTAATTACAGCCAGTTTTGAAAAGTGTCTCAATCAGATTCTATGGTTCAAATAAACCAGAAAACGAACACAAATAATCTACTCGTTCACGCGAAGATTGACCAAAACAGGCGATGAAGGATGATTATTTATTTAATATAGGAAAAGAATCTTGTATATGACGTAAGCCGACCACTTGTGGTCATCAATTATAATTTCGTCGGAGGGGTGCTCTGACTTGCAGCATTTGTGGCCGTACATTTGCAGCAAAAATTGGCTATGTCAGTCACCTGAGAGCACACGAACGACGCTCTGACTAGCTACTGTGTCCAGTCGCCGTGGCCGAAATCAGCTAGGATTGGATGATGATGATGACTTACTGACACATTTAACTTTATGATTTTTTTCTTCCACTAAAGTGTGTGAAATGGTCATAGTCACCTAGCATTTGTCACTATGGTGACATAGGTGTATTCTCTGATACTTACTTGGTATCCTTTGTAGGCGGCTCCTTGCCGGTGGCTTCGGTCGCCTCCGCTTCTGCTTCGGGCGCGGTCGGTTCCTCTGACGAACCCTCCCGTTTCGACTCTCCTGTACAAATAAAAATACATTAGAATATGACAATATTATTGTGTGCGTGGAAATACAAAATAGTCAGTGTGAATTTGTCCTCAGCGCCATCTTACGAAGAAATTATAGAAAGTCCATCATAAACGAACTTAAATAAGCTGCCGCAAAGCAACATGGCATCGCTAAGTAAAAAAGGAACTTCAGAGATGATCTTGACGTGATACCTAGACATCCACACAGCTAAAGTAAATGAAGTTAGTTGACTACACGGTCTGACAAAGAAAAGAACAAGATAATATTTATCACCTATGAGCTACATCGTTATAATTTGAAATAAACTACATTACTTACTTATCTGCATTCAATATTTTGAAAAAAAAAAAAATAAACAGCATTCTGCAGTTTCTGCACATTATACGAATTGAAACGCATAATAATCAAATTACACCACAACTAGTGTACGATAACACAAATACTCATTTGTATGCGCTAAAATTACATAAAGTATCATCGCCCGCGGAAAAAGTTCAATGTCAAACGATAACAGACACCGCAGTTGCAGATAACTTGGGATAGCGCACAATATGCCACATTATGATACACACAAACGTGTACGTTGGATACAGATTACAGACCGCATTGAGACTAAAATGAAAACGAAACAAACTCTATGCATTACTTTACTAGGAGGAGAAAATGCGATGCAAATATTACTAATGTCAACGATACAATGCATCCCTTTCTAGCTGACTTAGATAATCTAGACGATTTTAAAGCAAGGGTACATAATAATAAAGGTAACGGCAAGAATAACCAAGTTGAACAAATGAATGGTAGCGACAATGATTCTACAGAAGAAAATTCATACATAACAATCAATACTCAATATGCTGATCGAAAGGAATAAGAAAACACTGACGACGTTACAAGAAGTATAAATGTCCTTAACGTTTTTAGTCTCCCCAAGACTCTATCCTGTTATTATTTCATCCCGTTGGTCACTAAATAGTGTTTGTTGAGCTCAAGTGAATCACGCAGACGTCACCATCAACTGGCTTTAAGAGGAAACAACAAACTAACATGACATAATGATCTGAAAACAATAGGACCCTTGAAGTGTTCAATTTCTAAGATAGAATAACAAGCTAAAATGAAATTAGTATTGTTTGCGAACGTAATTGCAATCATGAATTAAATGTAAAATACCAAATGATGTATATGATTTTAATATTAACTAAATTAATGAATTCATAACTTAAGCAGTGATGGTACAAGGTTATCACACGAGATAATTATTTTCAAAGGACAAAGTCTTACCAAAATTGGTTTAATCACAATAAAAGTATCTAATTGAATGGGAAAGTTATAAATTAAATCCACTTGAAATTTCCTACTATGTAAGCAAGAACATCATATTCATATCACGTATGAATATTGGATATTAGTGGCGAACTGTCAAAATGTTTGGGCAAATTGTATTTCCATGCCAGTATTTGGACAGCGTTTTTGATCTATCCAGCCGGATAGTGACATAAACTCTTCTCACACTCTTGAATTATACTCTAAAAATTATGTACATTCCGCTATCCAAAGCTTGCCAGAAAAAGCTGTTTTTTGAACGACAAAATATCGCATTTAGATTACTTCTGTAGTAACTTTACATGTGGTCTGAGTTCGTTTTTATTTCACGATTCAATTATCTTATTTTATACAAAATCCGATGACATCAATATGCACACCAGTGGCGTGGTGTCCATAGAACGCGATTTCCACCGGCTTGCCTATTTGCAGCATATGACCGGAGTGTACTACTTCTGAAGACAAAGTAATCCAAATCTGGTCTGACTAAACAAATAATACTGATGCAAACTAAAAATGACGCTTCACTGCAAGAATTTTCTCAAAACCTGTTGACGTGCGAAGTCTCATTACCTACTCATATTGCAAGATGAAAAATGTCACAAGCGGCTATTAAAACTAAGCCGCAAGTTACTATATTCAAGCTTGCAATACTGTGTAGTTAATAAATTAGCGATGATCTCATCCCATTCATCTGAGGGGTATTGTGCGAGCGACTGTTCACTTGATCATTATAATAGAAACGGAGGAAATGCCGCGAATTCCGATGGCGCTTCAATAATTGCAAAAACTAGTACTATGAGGAACTAATTATGTACAATTAGTTATTAACTTAAAATTATTATCCACATAAGAATGACAATAGAGATCGGATATGGAGACTAGATCAAAGGTATTTTTATGTCCAAGATTGGCTAGCAAAAAAGAGGCATTTACTAACAAATAACAAAAAATGTGACGTTTTTAAGCATAATGTACCACTTAGTCGCTTACCATAAGGACACGTTGACAGTAAGCGACAAAGTGCATCCCATTGGTTTAAAGCATCACAAATATTAAATAAAAGAGAACGAAAGCTATCGGAGTAACATGTATCCGTTTGTTTTAACTATAAATAGATTGAATACGTAATAATCAATCGGGCATTGCTTCTTGGCATTTTCATACCGCTTATACAAACAAGTTTCATTCAATATTTTGCTTTTCCATGAACCTTGACGTCAAACCATTAATTTGCGAAGTACATAATAAAACATTAAAAGACATCACAACCAACGTTAGCCAGGGAAACGTCGAAAACGATTACAACACACACAAGTCATAATATCCTGATCAAACAGTGCCGGCGGGCGGGAAACGGGAGTTTACACAACGGTGTTATAGTAAACATAACTGCAAGCCAAGAAGCAAGATGGAGAATTCTGCAGAGCACTTCGGACGCTAATGACGAAGCTATGCGGAGGGTGACAGTAAATATAATCAATAAACAAGGATCCAATTTCACGAGTTGGTAACCAAACATGTAGCAGGCACATACTGACATGATTTATCAAAAGCAATAACAACTATTCAATGTAGTAAGATTCCCGAATTCCTTAAAAATTGCCAAATAGGAAAGCTCAGCATGGCTAGTTCTAGTGAGACTGGGGTTCTTTAAGCGCCACGCCATCCGTACGATCAGCTTCAAAAATAGCTGAAAAGTTTAGTATGCAATTGCCATATGCCCGGTGAAAATCAGTAATTTCAACGAATAGGTACACATGTTTATTCAAAGGACAATATAATTACTTAACAGTAAAGACAAATGTAATAGGTATAATTTTGGTATCATGACTAATAGAATTAAAAATTAATTTAACATCGAGTACAATTAGTAAAATCATAATCGATAAAAGTAATAAAATCTGTCACAATATGACGCAAACTCTTAACTCTCCACAGTCCAATAGAAATTTACACAACAACGAATGTGTGTACACTAAAACAGTGCATGTTTACCGTGAGCCGGAATGCAAATATTTTGCATTGCGGCCTGGATTCTATTAGGAATTCCCGCTATCGAAAATGGGGCATGCATTTAGGAGTAAATTCTAAAAACCACCTAAAATAAATAACAAAGCAAAACATTTGTAAGAAAAACCGGAAAAAATCTCCGATACTGCGCAAACAACGTTGTTGGCGTAATGTTAAGCGACTTCACACTTTTAAAACAACATTCTTTAAGTGAACTGAAATAAACTTGACGTTATCCACTTAAGGCTTAACGCCTTAAAAGCAACTTCCACATTCCCAAATCTGGTGAGAACCATAACACAATTCCTCTGAAAAGGTCCGATTATGAGAATTTAATAATATCTACGTAAGGTTAACAATTCGTGACTCTTCGAAGAAAAAACGTAGACAGTTTGACTAGGTGTTGTTATTATAGAAATCGGAACATAATCCGGAAACCTAAAAGCACTGAACCTATACCAACGACATAGTTAGAAAGATTGATTCTCGCATTCATGAACCATAAAGCGTTTATAGCGTATAAACTGACACTTGAATCGAATGAGCTATAAACCTGAAAAACACTGGGAAGGCAGATCAGACAGGCGATTAAGACAATCGACATATCATATTGGATTCGCAAGCTGAAAATGCAGTGGAGCCAACCGTCAGAGTAACGTGGCCTCGAGAGTGTGGCTCGGCAAACATAGAAGGGATATTTACATAGAAAACTCCCTGAGTCCACTGTTGCACTCGGTCGCGAAGACGAATTATTAAGACTCAGATTAAGAATCGCGTATCAATTCGGTGTCCAGCGATACTGGACGTGAAGTAAATCGGATTCATATGTATTTTAATATAGAGAGGGATGCTCATTGACCAGGTGGAGCTAGGATCTACGTAAACTGGTAGCAAAAGATTGGCCTAAATATGTCTATCATGAAGACATGTTTTCATACATATTAGATCATTTGACCCACAAAAATTTCTGAGCACTTAATCTGAAACTGCGTGATTGATTACATCATGTGCACAAACATGGATCAATTCCCGATGCACCGTCGCTCGGTCGACCCACATCCTCAATTGATGCTGGTGCATTTATAATCGATGCTTTCGAGTACATTGACGTATGTGCACTATTAAACGAATTGGCAGGCGGAACATTTGCATAGGAACAGGCATCGTTGAGGAGATAGTAGAATTTTTTATTAAATGGATATTTATGCATCACAAATAAAAAAATAAAATTTGACATTGTTAAGCAGACACAGATAAATATGAATATAACAGCATTAATATTCTGAGAATGCATATGATCGTTCGAAAATCGTGAGTCACGGAAAACCCCTTTTTACAGATAGCGGTATTCATAATAGGTAATAACAGAAATATAAAAACGAAACATACATAAAGTTTCAAGACAAAGCTATTAGAGATATCTGAAACACAAATCCTACTATATTTTCAGATATTATTATAAAACGTATAAAAATATTCTACTAAGGAAGAGTTGTTTGTTTGAAAAGAGCATTATCATGAAGATATACATAACAAATGTGGGACGATGCAGAAGGTAACAGAATGAATCCGTGACAAATTACTACAAGGCATTATTTCGAGCAGAATTGAATTGAGGTCTTGAATGAACTAAATAGCCAGCTCTGGACTAAATTAGTGCTTCATTCAATGAACAGAATTACTTTTTCATTGTACGGTATGAGGATAATTTGGACTTCTGAGAATAACGAGTATTAAGCTTCTCGGTCTTGAGGTTTGACCTCAGTGTTATCGGTGACATTGTGGTTGTTATGCTTTTATTTCTCAGAAATTCAAGTACTTATTCGTCAGCGCTATATTATAATTTCATCAAACTTGTTCAACGCAAAATATAGCATTATATACCCACTAATTACTTCAGATGCCAATATTAAGCTGTGCAGTAATGTGTAGCGTCATTTAATTAGACGCATCATTAAAAAAAATAACAAAGTTTTAAAACAAACAGGATTGTCCATACAAAATCAAACATAAATAACGTGTATGAAACTTGCATCTTATAGCAGGGACTCTTAAAGTAAGGGTCCGTAAAGATCAGCATAGATCCGTGGACCCCCAAGGGGCCCGTAACATGATTGCCAAGGGTCCACAGTTACTCTGTTATTTTTTAAGTTTTTAATTTTGTAGCATTTCTCTCTTGTTTAAATGCAATGTTTCATTTTCGTGCAATTTTCTTTAAGGGGGGTGCAGGGTAACTTACAGATTCTGAAAGTGGTCCGTGTCTATTATACAATTTAAATACCACTGCCTTCTAGCAACACGACTTATTCATTAATAATATTTAAGCACGTGTATAGTTATATAGCTATAATAATAACTATGTTTGACAGTTTTCCTTTATTTATTATCGCATAAAATGAGGAAATGGAGTAACAGCACACAGAACCGTGGCACTGAAATGCCAACGCTATTGTTTCCATTAAAGGACTCAATACATATTAAAGAATCATTGTCAACTAAACAGTGATCAATGGAAAAAAAATACACGTCATGTTGGGTAAGTACCAGCTGTCACCAGTAGTTAATTGTAAATGTAGACACACTTTTATACAACATTGTATCCAGAATGATAAATTCATAAATTATAATAATGTCAATATTAATTCACATAAAAATTCGAATTGACTAGATAATAAACGAGTAGTATATAAGAACTTTTTTGTAGCGAAATTCAGTAGTAAATATCCGGGGTCGATGACAGAGACTGTTATTTGTTCTAGCCGTAATAAGTGTAGTTCAACGACCCTTAGAATCCACAGTAGAAAATATTAAGGATATTCAATCCTGTATATGTATCAGAGTTTGGACAAGTATATTTTCAAAACTCAAGCGCAAACGACGAGAATGACTGTGCCGCAATGGAAATAGCGAAATGCATCATTAATCCCCCAAATGACACAATCAACAATCAGCACCGAATTAGTGTCCGGGCCACGGAACCCGCGTGAGTCACAAGGATACGTTATTTATACCGACTTCCCGTCGGCGCGCGCTCGCGCATCTCAATCGGACGCCATTGTCGATGCCATGTTTGAAGTTGGGAGAATCCTGATTGGTATCGGGGAGGCTATGACTGCTTACGAAGGCAATGAAGAAGATAGGAAAAAATATAGAGTTAGAGCTTGGTACGATTGGATCAAAAACAGGGTCAAAATGGTTTATGACAAAAATAATGAAGCTATTAAACAGGCAGTATCGATTCTTACGAACGTAAGAATGCAGAAGATATGAGAAGTTGGAGGTAAAGCATGATCTACCAGGCCAAATAACAAAAAAAAAGACGATACAACTGACTTATGAACTTATTGTATAAATTAAAGAAACCAAGGAACACACTTTAAAATCATCATCGCGGGAGTAAATAAGTGTCGGTTATTTACCTGATTTTAAACCAAAGATAGTCATCAGCACCGAGCACAAAATCTCTCTCCATAACTCCTGAATACCTAACAGGTTACAATAGACAAGTGACTCTCCGGTGATGTCATTTCACCGGTATATTGTGACAGCATTCAGGACTATAATCGGCAACATGTGTCTATTAGTAAACGATTGTTAAACAATGGTGGATAAACAAATGGACTGTTTGCTTGAACCCCATTTTTATTGCGTTCCAAAAACATGAACTTTATTTGCACAGAGCAGAATTGATTTTGGAACCGTGGAATCAAGTCGGTTGGGTTGTTGAGAGTATAAATCGAAATGTGCAACAACGAGTTTCATTGAAAAATAAAACTTTGCCAATGGCAAAATGCCAGAACGTAACGCTACGCTCGTTGTAGTGACGGCGTCGGTTCCAGAGCGAATTTCAAATTTGATTTATTGGCACGGGCACCTTGTTGACATGTCCAATAACCCAGAATGCCAATATGTTACCACACCGAAATAAATAAAAGAAAATAAGAAAACGACAGGTAAGAAAGACGGCAGATAAGAAATTGTTACATTAAACTACCATGCTAAACACCATAATGAAAGTTCCTACGGCCCTAATTATAGCAGTTAAAAAGCGAAAGTCCAACCATAAGAACTCCAAAAAATCCGTGATATGCAAATTTCTACAAAGTACTTTTACTATATAGTAGTTATTTTTACAATCAAATTTCTCTCGTTCCATACCTAATTTCAAATCAATGAACCCTTCACCATTCTCCGATAGTTATCACATTGGACAACGTATAACTTCATGATGGAAAGCGATGACTCAAATAAGCAAGACAAGTACAAGTGAAGATAATCATCAATTTTTTTGCACGTCTGACCTCAATTATTCGCACAAAAAACGCACTAGATCCGCGGCCCATTGACCGACGAAGGAATGCGACGGACCTATGGACATACCGATTTATATATAAACGATCGGCACGGTATGCGATAGGTCGTGGACGGAATAACTCGTGAATGGGCCGCTTCATTGAACTTGAATGAAAGACTTATATGGCTATTATTAAACTTTAGACACCACGTGTGAATAATGTAGATATGCGCTTGACCAATGGAATCTTCTAAATTTTCAAGCATGTTGTATTTAATTAAGGCTAAGAAGAATCAATTTTAAGACTTGTACGACTAACTATCAGACAAAATATATCTGCCAAGTTACACTGATTGTAAGGAATATATAAAGCTGACTAATAATTTGGTTGTAATGCCATTAACTGATTACTATCACAAAGCGAAACCTCTCACATAATAGAGGCGAAATGTGACGCAAAACACGAAGACAAAGAAAAATAACGCCGTAAATGTATTAAGGATTAAACTCGCAAAAGGACATTGGAATGGAGGAAGGTTTTAAAGAGTACAAGAATTATTGCGCGTTAAAAAGATTTGTGGCGCTGATCTGAACCGTGTTTTCCGAGACAAATAGGGATAAAGTGACAAAGGATCTAGACTTCAAAAGATGACGCCTATCGAGAAATAACTTTAAGGCATGACCATTATTGCGTGGGAAAACATTCGTAGTGATTTAGCAGACAGCTTCTGAATGGAAGCAATAACTGATAATTAGCTGAGTAATAGACTGCTTTAATATGGTGTGATTGCGTCTTGCACAATACGCATGCTCACAAAGAGGGTACAAGAAAAAAGGTTGGTTAAGCAATAACATGGAGATGGAGCTCCTTGATCTTAACACATGCGTCCTGATTTAACGATCGTATATGACCAAGATCGTATATGATCGTGTATTATCCAAGTGTAATACAAATAATATTACTCGTATAACTACGAAGATCCTAGACAAAGAAAACAGTAGCACAAGTATGGAAGTCAAAGCGCGCTGAATTTCCTTTCAACATGGACCAATAACATTCGACTCAAGAGGACTGCGTTCTAAAGCTTCTTGATAGATCAATAGATGGCGCTTGGCTATGCTATACGGGACTTTGTGTAGATATTGCCTGTAGGTATTCCTGAATTATTGGTCCCTCGTTTGTATCAACAGAATTCGAACTGGATGAGATCATTTTTGCTTGGACGTAGCCCAGTGGAGGGACGACGTCCAGTGTTATTTGTTTTCTGTTATTATTCGCCGTCATCCTTCACTTAGGAATGTTACCGCCGGTCACGCGTACTCGCCATAACGTCGTGCAAGCCATAAACTTTACAACTGATCGTCCGTACAGAAATACTGGTTTATTAACGCGCCTGCGCTTGAAGGTTGACGAAACGTTTCGATACGTATTTGCAATGGGTAATTAGTTACTAGATAGTTTCTTAGCTAGTCCACGAGTTTCTTGGCCAATTGTGACAATAACTTATGCTTACGCGCCTATATCTTTTCATATACTGACCAGCGATTGATCTCAGTACAGATGTAGTGAATAATAGTTTTCCATCGTATTTTGTGGGAAAAGTTCCTTTTAGCATGTTTCCTCTGTCAACTTTAGCTTTACGATGGTTAATGACTACGGAGTCGAAGATGTAGTTTGCTGGGTCAGCAAAAGCCTTTTCACCACTACCTTGAGAAGATTTAAATTATAATTTTGAGGACACACGATACGAGCGAGTTTTATTCTTTAGCCGTTTGTATTAGAAATTATGAAGCAAATCGCTTCGTACGAATGAGTGGTGAAGTTACAACATTACGATGAATTCGTTCCCGTCGCCTGGATACCCGATGAAAGTAGCCTACTACTGCATGAAGATAATATACTGGAGAGGGCATCACAAAAAAAATACCACTAATCTGTCTATTCTACTATACGTATTCAGCTCTCTACGAAGCATAATCAGGATATGCTGAAGATTTGTAACAAATAGAGACACATTTGTGCAATCACAGGTATAAAAAAACAAGACTGGACACCAATATCAATCCTCATAAAAACGATAAATGCGATTTAAAAGGCCACAATAAACTCTAATAAATAATGTATGTTTAAATATAAATCAACGTCGAGATCGACGAGATTAACAAACGGGTTGGTGGCTAGGTGAATAAGGCGTTTTGTCACTTATGCAAAAGTCACTTGATCTGTTAACGTCTTTACCATTTCTGTTATCAGAGAGTTGAGAACTTACCGAAAAAGATAATATCAATAGTGAATATTATTCCAAGTAAATGGTACACATCAAAAATACCGTGTACCAGAGATATAAATACGAACGCTATTTTTACCTGAATAAGACCCAATCTCGAAATACTCATCAATTAGAATTTCCGGCACACATGTTGAGTTAAGCACATGGCATCCTGCATCCTGATTCTAGATGATTTTGCTTAAAATATCACGAACTGTGACCATTTGATCATCGTCTAATACATTTTTGTATTCATTTTTGTGTCCGCTGACCTTAGAGCAGACAAAATCCTTATTTTCGATAATTTGACTAGTCACTTTCTAGTATATAATAATACATATAAATATTGTAGGCCAAGAGTAAGCATAGACATACCGGATTATATTCTGTGATCCTTTAAACGTTCTGTCTTTTCCTATTGAGGTACATAACCCTGGAAATATCCCAGACTGGACAGATGTGTATGCCTCATTGGAATTAGTCGCGAATACAGAGTATGCTTTAAGGGTGAAATAACGCTGCAAAACGATTCCATTTGACGACGCGTTTGGCTCGGTTGGTGGACACCTGCCTACTGAGTCGGCGGTCCTGGGTTCGAATCCCGGCCGGGGCAAATATTTGTGCAAAATATTTGTTCTTGGGTCATGGATGTTATCTATATATGTATTTATATATTATGTATATCGTCGTCTAGTACCCATAGTACAAGCTTTGCTTAGTTTGGGACTAGGTCGATTTGTGTAAGATTGTCCCTTAATATTTATTTATTGTGTTAAGTGATGTGTGAATTCCTGAGAGCAATTGTCTCAATCAATATACTCTTTGTAAGGACTAATTTGTTATTTCCTTTAAGCATTATAACCAATTTATAAAGACTCACCTTTAATATTAAATGGATGGATGGATTCTCTGAACAGAATTTGCTTACTAATGGGTCTTTTAATTTTTTAAATTATTTATGAATGTATGTTAAGTGTCATTTAATTTTATATTCGATGTTATTGTCACATACTACATTATTGACACAGAGTATAGATCGTGAGTCGTTAAAATAAAACAGCTTCCAGTTATTGATATCCCACGAATTCGAAGGCTGTTCTAACAACTGTACACGGTTATTTAGTTACCGAACAAGCGCGTGTGCGTATGTTATGTTTGACAAAGCAAAGGAACAATTCATTATATTACACGTAAAGGTTTCCGCAATCAAAAATATCATTCGCATTTACAACAATACCCGTGTGGCTAATCCCCTTAAGCGCAAAGGCACCGCTCGCAATGATTAATAGTTCCAACCACAAACCGAAACCGAATACAGACTAGACGAGGAAGCAGTCGGAACTAATGACAAACGATCGGACAAATGCACGTCGTGACCGCCGCGACGCGTCAAGACCACGCTGAGGTCGGGCGGTTGCATCGATTGTCCGACTTCAAAACAACACGTTTGATCACTAGGGCATTAATGATCGAAGCTATCAATATGCAAACGACCTGAATTCCTGAGTGACAATCGAGGTTAAACAAAATCGGCTGTTGAGCCCTTTAGTTGACTAGTCTAGTAGTCTTCGCCTAAAGCTACTACTACTACTAGTAATACATGAATAATCTAGAATGTATCATTAAAATCTTACCTCTATGTCCGCTGAAGAGCCAGGAGTTAGGTTTGTTCGTGTCAAATTTCTTCTTCACAATTGGAGTAGACTCCACGACGCTAGCTTGCCTACTTCTCCCTGCTAAAGGGGTCTTGATATTCTTTTTCTTTCCCTTTTTCAAAGTTCCACTATGGGACTTCCTCAGAGTGTTCACTTTTACACTTTGACTCTTTCCTCTAACCTTGCTTTTGCTTCTAGAGGTTTGTCTACTCAGTCTCCGCCTGTGCTCACCGATCAGCTTAGGAGTTGGAGGTTCGTCATCAGTGTCAGTATCTTCTGAGAGCTTGCTATCCTGTGACGTTAACGATGCATGTCGCTTTTCCTCTTCTAAAAACGATCTAGTATAGTTTAGTATTTCTGTCGTACTGACGATTCCGTCTATTGCTTCTGCAACAGCTTCCACTGGTTTGACAGCCGAAGGTGTTTTCTTCCTTCTGAGAAAAAAAGAACCAACGGACGAACCTTTACTACTCTTCCTTGACTTAGGAGCATCAGTAGTACTGCTTTTCCTGCTGCTAGAATTGCTTTTATCTTCCTTTTTACTGTTCTTCCTATGCTGATCTAGTTTCATCGACGATCCATGAATCGAGTCTCTTTCTTCTTCGCTCCAAAGGCTTTCTCTAGATTTCTTTTTATCTGCATGTTTATCGAGGTCCTTTTTGTGATCGAACCAGTCGTCACCCAGATTTTTTACTATTTCTAGAGGATTCGATAAGGACATAGTTTTCCGGTGTCCTTTTTTATTTTTCGCTTGATCGACCTCTTCGTCAGTGATGGCCAATTTTAGCGATTCTTTGCTCATAGTGGGGCTTTTGCTAAGCCTCGGAATTGCATCGTCGCTGGCAGATATGGCATCGCTGTGGCAATCGGCCGATTCGTACAGCGACTCGTCGCTTTCATCTCTCCGTTCTGTCGGAACATTGAAGTCGTTAGAAGATTCTTGCGTAAACACATGACCTTCCTTGCCATTTAAGTATAAATACATAGTTTTATTAAATCCGTCAGCAGCATTAAATGCAACCATTGGTAAAAAGTCACACAATGATCTCAGAGAACAAAAAGCATTTCAATCAATCGATTGTCGAATGACGAGACAATGTCAAGATTACAGAATGACTCACGGCAGTTAGACCGTTACGGCGAATGCTTTGCAAAAAGGCTATTATCTTAATTAACATTAACATACAATACGGCTACCAGGCGACTTCGCTTTCTACATGGACAGTGACATGTGATTTTAGGATTTAAATTTTACGTAAACGACGTTTTGTTTACCTTGTGTAAAACAGGGTGAAAGTTTTTTTTAATTTCACGTACTGCCGTGGGCGCTAACCCACGAGACTACCTTATGAAATACTAGCTTCATTACTATTACAAAATGCTGTAACGCGTGCTTCACAGTTAACCACGGCGTTTAACAGTCCATTCAATATAAGACCCTATACTGCAGCTATTACATTCGTTATTGCATTGGTCGTACTTAGTAAAAGTGAGTCGGCATTTGAGAATAAACACAATTAAGTATTACCTAACTCCCTATCTCCGGTATTATCGTAAATTTCTCCGTTATCTAGGAGTGCGTCGGCACAGATGTCAACAAACCTAGAACCGGTTTCTTCATCGGTGTTAACCTAAATATGAGATTCTTGTGCATGCAGATTAAGCTTATCTTAATCAGGCTTTGAAGCTTTATTTAAAGTAGGCGAGAATTTGGCCACTATTTTAACGTAGTTTACATGGTTTTTTAAATAGATAAACGGGTTATGGAGGCGTGTATTAATTTGACATTTGAACAAGATTTCTAAAATACATAATTGATGACTATTTAATTAGATTAACCTTGATTTTATTTGAGTGCATATCATCTAGTCTGTCTTATCATACAGTAGAGCAGAAACTGATTATTTAGCACTTCGAAGCAATTAATGACCTAACTCGCAGTAAGCCAATCAACACACGCGGAGAAACGGTATTATTCAGAGCCTACACGGGATTCTGATAAACTGTCGGCCAATTGAAATGTTTTGCACCTTAACGGCAATAATCACCTTGCTAACTTCCCCATTCCATACAAATACAACGGCCGTCATATCTAATGTTCTGCGATCATCGACCTAATCACGGTCATCAGACACATGCCAAAATGCATGCAAAGTCGTATACGTATAGCACTACCGGTCCACAACGATGCAGTCGAATTTGAATCAAGTCGTGAAGATTTTGGAGTCTATTTTATATTGTAAAATTGATGATAGCAAGAACCTACACAACAAATGCTACTCTATTGCTTTTGTATAAGTTTTAAATTATATCATAATTTGGTATCCTTTTTAATCCGAGTCTTCGGAGTAGCTCCACGTGCTTCAAGTTCAAAAGGCAATCAAAGAATAAGATTTACGTAATACATAATACCTTATTCTTCTGAACTAAAACTTATGCTTATGACTCATCGCGTCGTTATTGTAATATGTTTTACTTTTAAAATGGCCAGAGTTCTTTCCGATTTCAGTACACTTATGTTCTTTTGATACTACTGTTAAAATAAAGAATCTGATATCAAGAACGGCGTATGTATGTTAAGATCTAACGTCTCATATATCCTTTTAATAGGAGTATAGTGGAACCTGATGTGTTGATCGGGTTTAGTGCATAAAATTGTAGTAAACTTGAATGTGTGAAAAAATGAGGTCATCGTTACATTGGGAATATAACTCACTTTGAATCGAAACTTCAGTGAATTGAGATGGGATTTTTCCTCGACAGGCTATTAATTTAGTTTTAAATTGCATCTTGCTACAGAGTTAGCTCCCCGAAGGTATTCCCTATGCATTATAGCAATGTCTTGATGCAATATGGGGTTTTCAGCAGTTCTAAGGTTTTTTATTATTCCTGATGCTTTTCTGAGCATGTGATATGATCATCAATAGCGTGCCAACTGAACCGCCCCTTTCTAGCATAATCATGACACGCGACTCTTTCTCGCGCGACAAATACTACCTGTCCCTTTTCTGTCAATACTGTACGAGTAAGACAGGTGAGTAGCGCGACAAGCGAAGTCGCGTAAAGATACCTATGCTAGCCCGCTGGACCATTATACATAAACGTAACTTGAATGAAATCCTTCTTAACTACGGTATTTATACGCATAACTAATCAAACTCAAATATGCAGATAATTTCGGTTACGGGTTTTAACTGCGCATGACGTCAGCGACGCGGGAGACCGTTGGCTTCGAATATTAAACGGAAAATAATTCGGTTAAGTTTTTGCGTGCGCGCTTCAATTTGCGGAGAGTTAGTCACGAGTGGTTTGGGGTTTCCTATTTTGGCCACAGATAAGAAATATTTTTATATATACAGTATATTTGTAGGTATTACTATTTCGCAAATAACTTTAACTACATAAAATACCTTTATCTACAACTACGTCTAAATTCGCTTGTACACGAATTATTTCCCCTATGTTTTCCTTGTTTGGTAGGCAGGCTATAATGGTACAGTAGATACAATTGACAACATTTCATATTTATAACAGGTGGAAGTTAATATAGAGATCGACAGGGCTTTATGTCGTGTACCTTAAAAAAAATCTTTGAATTTATTCTTCTGTATTTAAAGAAATATAAGAAAATACATCAAATAACTACAATCTAAGACAATACGGGCTGAATAGGGTTGTTGTCTAAACCAAAGAGCAAAATAATTTTTTTTTTTTTATTTGACGTTGACAGATGACAGATGCATACCAAGTTTTAATAAGTTTTTTTTAATAAGAAAACCGACTAAAGTAACCGTTCCATTAAGTTCTGGTTTTGGTGTTGCCACATTTTAAAATGAGTATGTTTTTATAAATTAATAACAAAATAAATAATCATCTCATAAAATAAATAAAAACAGAGATTACTTCATCTTTTTAAGCAGAATTCAGAAAAGTAATAAAATGATAGTCTTAAAAGTATGAAATGTTGTCAATTACATTTCTCTACTTGACGTCTCATTTACATCATTAGGTACTGTTGTCAAAGTTTTAAATTTTTAACCACGTATAGTATCATACTCATAGCAAAGAGCTATTTCTCTCTCTCTGCCATTTTGAACGCTATTTAAAACCATAGCATAAAATTAGTATACCAGACTTTTTAAATATTCCTTTGTTGAAGTACAAAAAACCTCCACGTGTATCTGTTCTAGAGCGGTCAACGGCTTAAATACTTTGAAGCTAAGCTACAACTTAGTTCTTACAGCATCGACGATAAGGTTTATGATGGTTCAAATGAGTTTATTTTCGATAGTTGTGAAGCACTAAGAATAGTTTGCTGCCCGGTGGGCGCTGCTTCGGTTCCCGGTAGGAATGGTTTTCTAAGTATCGTTCTAATGCTAGTTCTAAGTCAGACGCCAGATTGTTTATACTCGTATGTTCAACAATTCGATGATTTCTCTTTAGTCATTACTGGTAAGAAATTGGTTGAACACACTGAATTTATTAAAGGAATTAGCTTTAAACTTGCTGCTGAAATCATAACAATAAACTTTAAATCGTGATTTTTTTGTATTTACGCATGTGGAACTGTGAATAAAAATTCTATAAATACTAAATGGAATTGACGGCTTATTTCCAAGTTACCTAAATGCATCTGCTACCTCCGCAGTATCAACAAAAAGTATAAATAAGGTAAAGTTCAAAACTGACACCAAAATATATTAAGAGTAACTTAAACAACTTTTACATTATATCACCAATTTTAACAACAGTATCTTTAATACAATAGTTTATCAAAAGTTCGACACTTCTTCGATAATGGAATTCGTGGGACCCTGACCAAGCACTCTGAAGTATTGATAAACATGTAACAAATTGTTAACATCATAATTTAATTATCTACTTACAGAAATTGGAAATTCCTTTAGGAAATTACGGAAGGACTTTAATGTTCCAATAATCTCATCATTTTCTTATCCATTATATTTAATATAGTGAGAAATACAGGGAAAGATTTAATCTGAGGATTCAATAAATTGAATTTTACAGAACTACGAAAACTATGAGCTAATATCAGATTTTTCTTAATGATTATGTAATTGTTTGGTATGTCTTATCTCATATCAACTCTAAATCCGTGACTCATACTCTAGTTATCTACTAACCTTGTTTTAATTCGTACTACTATTAATTGGATGTGACCCTAGAGTTCAGGGTTTCGTGCTCTTATGTTGATACTGTGGACTGTAGCCAAATCTCATTTATTAATAATTTTCGATTTGGTGATAATATTCCTAACCTTATTTTGTGTTGTACCTGCTTCTAGACCCCTTAAAATATCAAGTTCCGTTGATGCCGTCGCAATTTCGTTTTAACAAGCACATGTCCACCAAAATCGATATGGAGACCTTCAATAAACCGAAGCCATAAATAAAAAATATACATTAGGGCTATTACTGATTCCGCCCTTTGTAACTTTCAAGGTCTAAAGAATAATCGACTAATGTTCGATGTCTATTTCTAAATTGTTTTGTTACATAATATGTCACTATTTAACTTGGAGACTTATTTCAAATTCAAATTTGATTGATTAGACTTTCAAAACTAATATGAAATATTCAAAATGTAGCTACCGATTTCTATTTAAGTAGGTAACTATAATTCATATTTTTGTATTTACGTCTTGACAATTCTTTCTAAATATAGTTATTATAGGTTTGTAGTCTGTAATATGATCAATAACATAAACTCGCTAGATGGTATTGGTCATACTTATATATATGTAGGTATAATTCACGCATATCATAGAAACAGCTATCGCCTAGCACCCGCACTGCAATAATCATAATATTATCTCTTTATGTGACAACAGAGTAATAATTATTTCTGAACTCACATAACCGTTTGATAGTGTCTAATAGCTACAATTCCTAGTCCATTGTATTCAATTATACGTAGTTAAATAAGACCTAATTATTGTTATGGAGGATAACATTACTTTATTTCTGAAAGCATTCACCGTAACATATAATAATTGTCATAACTGCCCTTATCTGCGGGTTGATGATTTTGGTGACATTTTACATCTGCATTGTCATCTTTAATACAAATGGCAAGGAAGTCACTTTATCATCATTTACTGTATCATAACTATTTAAACGACTTTAACAAAAACTTACCCAGCGACACTTTCATGTCCAAAATGTCTGAATGCCGTCGTTTCTCCTTCTCACTCTCCGTCGACGTCTCCCTCTCGCTCGACTCCCGCGTCGGCTTGAGGGTGATCGCCTTCTTCCTCCTCAACCTGTTCACCATTCCGTTCTCTCCTTTCACCGTCCCATTCTCTGAAGGCTTCTCCACTACCTTCGGTTCCCGTTTGAACCACATCATCGTTCCGACCATAGGTAACACTTGTTTTAACTCACTGGGTTACATCTGTTTCACTTTTCACTTTGTAATTTCACAGTTTCACAGTTACATCATAGATATCAACATATCCAGGTTTAGTTACATTCGTAACTACATATTCACATTGACTTCACTTAGCTGCAAAATTAAAGACGTCATGAATCAGTGACGTTCTTGGCAATGTTTGTAATTGTCGGTTTATTCATTTATTTTTAAACCGAGATTGTCGCCCTTTGTCAATCTAATATTAGAACTCGGTGTTCACTAAACGATATTGATTGAGTCATACGTTTGGCGAATAGAATGGTAAATTATAAAATGACATCAATGTACATACGTATTCATCTAAAATGATTTATGACGTTTGAGTGCTGGCGTCAAGCCAATGGTGGTGGATACAGGTGGCAAGGTAAGATTTTAGATTCAAACGTCAATACCATAATAATTAGTAGTACATACTAGAAAGAAAAACTATTCCAACACGACCAAACCTAAAAACCAAAAATTAATAATAAAAAAGTCATACTTTTTTGGATAAAAGATATGAAAGATTTTGATAGTTTTCTCCAAACCAATCCAATAACGTGCATAAACTACCCAATACTTAAAATCTCAGTGAACATAACGAAATTGCGATCGTTAATTACCTAACTACCAAGTGAAATACCTAGAAAAACTATCAATTTACCAAACAATCTTTAACCTGCGCAAGTTTTACGTAAGAAACTCAGACGCAGCGTCACCGCAGAACAAATAAAACTTGTACGTAGTTAATTGAACAATGATCGTAGGTACTGGGCACAGACAACACTTGTGCTCATAATCAAGAGGATATATCGAGGATATATTTATGAAAGACATTACTATGACCAAGTAATTAAGCGTGAATAATTGTAGCTATATTACGTCAATGTCATGATAAACTTGCATGCACTTTAAATGGAATTAATTCTCTAAAATACAAATGCAAAACAACCACGCTTCATGAGGCAAAATCCTAGCAGTAGTTATTGAAAAACCCGCAACACTCGCAAGAATAATCTACATATAGTTATTGTACGATCGAAACGTAGCAAACCATCATTTCAATCTAAAATGAAATACAATTTGACGTCAAAATATTAGCTTCCGTTACTTTGGACTTAGTTATCTTCGAATGAAGCCGTATAGGAACTTGGAAAGCACCCCAACAAGATGGACCGACGACCTGGCTAGGATCGCGAGAGCCATTGGATGAGGGCGGCGCATGACTGATCACTGTGGAGAACTTTGTGGAGGCCTTTGCCCAGCTGTGGACGTCTATTTGCTGATATGATCACTATGATCTTCTAATCGAACTTTTCTAGCTTCCTACTGCTCTCCCAAATGCATCACCTCAAACGATCAATGTACGTCAAAACATATCAAGGCATACGTCGTTTTTGATCTAGGACAGTTGACCGGCGCGGGCGCAAGCGGAAGCTGCGTGAGGAAGCGGCCTCCGCACTACCGGTCTGATAGTGCGATTGTACGAGTAGCTAATGTGATGATCGTCCTTTACAAAACAGTCTAAACAGTCATTAGGTTAGGCTAAAGATGGGTTTTATTGTGGTGATTTGGGTTTTATGCGAGATCTTGGGACCATTTGTAATAAAAATAGCGTTTGTTTAAACTGAGAACAGACAGAAAAGTATCTATTATTGAACTACAGGGTCTAACTTAATGAAACCAAAACGGGAGTGTTTATTCGTATTGAAGGTCGCTGATTACTAACTTAAGGGGGCTCCAATGCTCGTATTCTATTAACTATTTCTATTGTCCAATGACTAATGATGCCCTACTTTTTGTGACTTAATATTTTTTCGCATTCTTATTCACTAATACCATACATGAAGTTACGACTGAAATATGCAGAATAAGGTTTAAATAAGGTTTCGTGTGTAACGGAAATACCCATGAAATAGGGTACTAGATGAATATATATATATAATATATATCCATAATGCAGGAACAAATATTCGTGCCCATCCCACAAAACTTGCCATCGCCCTTGCCATGATTTGCAGTAAGCCAGTCGCAGTTGGTTTCGTAGGCAGCTGCACTACCGTGTTATCAATTTAATGAAACAAAGCTAAATATACAAACTCACATCACATGTATCTACCGAACAGCTGATAGCTCCACAAAAACCAGTCAATATAAATTAAAGGGAACATCAAACCATATGGCAAACAGCAAAAAACGTTCCGCCTCGGTCGCTCGTAACTGCATTTAGCTGCCAGACGGACGAAGGGGGGTGAAGTCGAGAGGAGGGTGAAAAAACGGGGGGCTGCAAGGACGGAAGGTTTCGAAAAGGTATTAATTAAGTTTAAGGGAGTTATGAATAGTGAGGGAATGCGCAAAGTGAAGATTTGCATTCATAATACAACCACACCCTCATGAGTAACGATAAAGAAATATGACAGGGCTAAATAATTCTATACTGGCTGAAAATGTGAGACAAATATGAGATAGGTATTTATTTCGAATTGAGTTTAATTCATGGTTTATCTTAATCAAATAAAGATTTTCATACAGAATAATGCAATGTGAGAAATGAAAATCAGACTTTTTGCAATGTAAAGTTAATTAAAATGGTAAAGTTATAAATAAACTTAGCAAAAAAGCTGCATTCGCCAAAAATGACTCAAAATAAAAAACAATCTCCCTGGTGGTGTTAATGTAAACAAAGACTTATTTAAAAATATGAGTACGTGTGAAAATATAATTAACACGAACTTAAAACATGATGCATAAAAAACTGGGATGGAGTATAGGGTCGAGTACAAAGAAAGAGGTTTTGGTGCTAAAAAAGAAACTGAACTACAATTAGAGGCTTCGCGGGTTTAAATGAATCATTTCATTGAAAAACTTGCCCACTTTTACCTTAATTGTGAAGAAATAAAAGATAACAAGGCTTGAAAATCCGAAAGAAATCTCTAATCATCTTAATGAAGACATAAGACGATGACATTTGCTCTTGGCCTGTGGATTTTCTTATATTACATGACTGATAAAAATAGGGTTGAAAATACCAAGTTACTGTTGAGACAGTTTGGCCTGTGGATTTTCTTATATTACACGACTGATAAAAATAGGGTTGAAAATACCAAGTTACTGTTGAGACAGTAATAACTACCGGGAAAAAATTTGTTTACCATTTATAATTTACATAAGGTTCATTTAGCAGAGATGCCGCCAGTGTGAGCCGTGATGTCATTTGACCATTGCAATGTGTTTCATAGAATTCAACTATGAATGACTAGTTATTGATGGTGACTATAAATACACATCTTTAGCACTATTAACACATATTCATAAAATCTGCACTTTACATAGCATACAGTATATTCTGTTTTCAAACGTGCATAGTCTTACTATGGTTTTTAGTCAAGTTTAGCACACATCTAAGAATTAAAATGAAATATAGATGGGATTTAGTTACTACGCTTCACATAAATATTTATAGTCGAAAATCAAAAAATCATGTTTTTTGAATTGTTAAAATCGTCAATTTTTATTTAGTATTTTCGGAACTGTCAATTATCGCCTGGCGTTCGCCCCCGCGCTAGCCCCCAGGTACAAAATTAGCTAGAGTCCGGAAGCCCATCCTGCGGCACTAAAATGTCCCCTTCGTAATTTACTTTACGTGTTGCTCACAGGTTAATGTCGCTACTTTCCTGGTTTTTACTCAGATTTTCTCTATTTCAGGGTAAATTAGTTGAGGTGTGGGTTGCTGGTGTCCTTTTGCTGTTAATTAACTTAGTTGTTGGAGTAATGTTTCACATTTGCCGCCTTATTACGTTACTTGTAAGAATTATGTAATTACAGTTTATACATTTTCGGCGCCCTAAGGCTGCACGCTACGGGAAGAAAATATCGACCTCAACAAAACGTAGTTATTATATGACATTGGGGCCAACCAGAAAGTATGCTCTCTGAGACAAAAATAAATTTTACAAATCGATTTAAAACTGAGTACCTGCTCCTTTTACGACGTGGGTCGAATTCAAAATAAGATAGAACGGTCTAGCCATATACTATCTATGTAAGTATATGTACTTACTACATAGTATAAAACGCATCAGTCTATTCGCGCCGCCGTCTGAGCTATCCACCCCCAGTCCCCCCAGACAGACGTCGCAGAGACTTAAAAGCTCATCCATCATAACATACCTAACTATCAGACAATAAGGGACGTAAATTACATATCTGTTCATGATTTCAGTCAGAAAGCAAAGATTCATTTTAACATCTAGTACCTACAAAAGCAAAGAAGGAATCAAATTAGACGTTGATAATTTTTGCTGAAGATTGACCAAAATAAGTAAGCAAAGTAAGTAGGTATGCTAATGCTAGGTACACATTGGCTAAAAATCATCGTCTGATATTTCTGGCAATTGTCGTAAAATGATTTGTCATCAAAACAATGAATCCTATCTTATCAGCCGCTTCAATATTTGAAGAGTTTAGGCTTTTGATTGCGTAGATTAAATGCGCATTTAGTTTTATTCCTTATCAAATAAATACATGCTACTATAGTGTCAATAACTCACTATGCTAATTTTGTTCTAATGTTCCAAGGCGGATCGTTGAAGAAGAAACTTGATTATGGTGAAAACTAGTGATTAATGAGCGTAAGACCTTTGTTCAAGCGTGGTTCAGGACAGGATGCTCGCAACTAAATGTTTAAAAAAACCGACACTGTTAACTGCCCGCAAATCATTCTTACACTGTTGAAAAGGTTAGACTGATTATACTAATGTATTTAATATTACTTTTGTATTTATACGCAATTCCGTGCGAAGGGAGACGGATCGCTAATATGAATTACAACGGAAGCATATCGGTGCCAGAACATTTATTTAGTGATATTATAATCAGTCTGTCTTGAAATGATTTGTAGTTTATTTCCTACTGCACTCATTAACAATACGAATGATCAATTGATGTTTTCTGTTTAACGTCTCGTATAAAACAATATTTATTATACATTCAAAAACAAAGGCAACAACTCTCGAAGATTCGTTTTAAAATGTTACGTTGGGCGCAATTAGAAGTTATCTTTAAGAGAATCGTAGCATAACGTTATGTTTGACTTTCTTTAAATCATTTAATTCGTAACAATTAGCCACTTTTACTTTAATTGTCAGTAGGTTTATATCGTCTTATAAATAGGCTACTGTTTGCTATGATCCACACATATTGAAGTAATTGAAAAAGTGTCACTAATAATTATCAGTAATATGTGATGTTTACAAATACATTCTAAACGTTCTATAGAAAGATGAGAACGAAATAAATGATTTAATTTTTATTAATAATTTGTAGACTCAATAACTTCATACATTTCATAATTTTTATTGTATTTTATATTACATGACGTTCAGCCTAATACTGCCATTTACTAATGAATTTGTTACCAGAGAGATTAGTATTTCTTTTTCACATTACCAACTGTTCAGACTTCATCTATGTCGTTTTAACAATCTTTTTTAAATCTACTGCAATTTTGATGATACCATATTGATTAGTATTTCTTTTTCACATTACCGACTGTTCAGACTTCAAATATGTCGTTTTAATAATATTTTTTTTTAATCTACTGCAATTTTGATGATACCATATTGAACTAAGTTATCTTTATCGAATTTGAAGAAGTAATTTAGTCTAACTACAAACTTTATCTCAAAGGGTAAGTACCTAATTAAAAATAACATGTTCAATATCATTCTCAGTATCTGCTTACTGTCCATCGCGAGATACGGGGCGTGATCTGTGGTATTTGCGTTCAGTCATGCATTCTCGTGATCTTCGTCGAAGTAAACAACGAAGATTGAACTGCTCCCTAAATAGAATGCAAACTTTTAGGAATAATTGGGATTGAAGAGTACCTAGTGAATTTTCGCAAATTTAAGGCACAACTTAGTCAAACAATTAAGTAAAAAAAAACTTGATAGTGTTGCTTAAATATTTTTGTAGTGATAAAAATACCTATTATTATGTTGTCATTTAATCTTATACAATTCAGGCTGATAAAAAAATATAAATCTTTTGTTACTTCTTCGGACTGCGAATATTTATTGTCCGGAAATTAATCTAAATATTTTACTATTTTAAATGTATTATAATGGTTCTGGATTGGGGCGTTCTTGTTTTTTATTTTAATACACAAGACTAAAATGTAGTACTAAATATTTATGGTACGACAATTTTCATAGCAACATACAATTTTAATGAAGACAACATTAGCTCGGTAATAATCATCGAGCCAAACATCTTTGAAGACAAACTCGCACTGAAAGATAAAAAGGAATATTTTTATCATATTAGAGGCTGCCGGCGGAGCTTAGAGAATGAGAACGTAATCGGTTTTACGAGTTACTAAATTGAGGGAAAACGCGTGCGCGATCTATCAAAATCTTTATCTTATATTATTGTTTATACATACGATTAGATATAGACAGGGTCAGCCAACAAAGTAGCCCAGGGCAAGACCACTAAGACAACTGACGTCACAGTGTATCCTGTATTACAAATCAATTCATTTCCTTTATAGTTAGTAGGAAAATAAAGAGTTCAAAGTATAAATAAAGGTTATTAAAAACTGTTAAGTAAGAATAACAGCGATAATCCTTTAACTATAAAAGACTATCCTATATTTTATCCTTTATCAATTTATAAACCATAACCAATACTTAAATTTGTTTTTGATTTATAACAAAGCTCAGTAATAGCATCCTACAGTATAACTTTAGAGATAAATTTAGCAGGAGAAATAATTGCACACTTCCCAAAGCGAAGCAATCTTAAGAATTCCCAAGCAACAGAAGTATTTAAAGATCTGAACACTGGATAAGAATCTGCAGACGGCCCGAAGTAAACAATATCGGTTGCAACAGCGAGAAATTAAACCGAGGGCAACGTAGTTTCGGATATCGACGATTTCCGCTCGAATTTGTGTAAAAATACTATGAGCTCAGATACGTCCAACATGGCGCCGGGCTTCAAGAGGAAGTTATACATAAATCAGTGATAAACGGAATATTATTACATTACACGATTATAAAGCGTTCTGGCGTGACGGTTGAATCGTATTTCATATTGTTCTTTTTTTCGTTACGTCCTCAAATTGTAGTTAAAAAATACTTCAACTCGTTGGGAAGTTTTTTAAATCACAGTGCGTAATCGATACGTCTAAGATGACGTTTTAGGACAGTAAAAAAATTTAATTTAGTTTTGCCATCATGCGACATCACATTTCATACTATGGGTTCTAATTTCTAATTATTGATTAATTAAAACTTTCGTGAGAAATCTCGGATCATTTGAATATCCGGTAGCACGAACGGCGGGCATGTTTCCAAATCGTATAGAGTTCTTCATCAGGGACACATATGGTTCCACGGCATCTTGTCCACATGTCGGGTCGTTGCTGACAATTTCAAGTGAGCGTAAACTGTATTTTTTTCTAATTCTTCTTATATCTTCATAAAAGTATTAAGATACGTACCTATGACAGAATAATACTGAATGTCATATCCATATTTGATCGCTTATTTTGTATGTATCTACGAGCATGTCGCTTCACTGAATCTCTTCTATATTCGGACCTACAAAGACCACCGTAACAGTTGTTTTCCATGCAGCCAGACCAGAAATAGTTGAGTTATGTCAACTATGACAGCTACGGCTGAAATGTGACGGCATGTAGGATTCCTCTTAGGGTGTTTCTGGGAACACGACAATAGGCGCATGACGAACGGCAAACACAACATTTTAGAATGTTACAGTAGCACAATGGGTATGTTGACATTTTTGCAGTCCTGTTGTAAATATTTTTCAGGCTAAAGGGAAAATATCGATACTTTTCGAACTAAGTGATTAAGGACCAATAGATACTAAAATAGAACTTTAAGGTACGGTATTCGACGGATGTAGTCGTCGCACAACGAAAACTTTCATACAAATTATCATTGAGCGATATAAGGTTTAAGGAGGTAAACTTAAAATTCTAGAGTTATATTACCTACATGAATAAGAAATAGTTAATTACTATATCTCCCTTTTACTTTTGGTTTTGGTTTCCAATATATAGCAAATCTCATTTTTGCTGATACGGTTATAGTAAAATTATTTGGAGTCAATGCGTTTCTAGACTATAATAATAATAACAGAGGGGCGACCTGTATCAGAAAAGGGCCATTCGCGCTATTGTTCGCATCCCACAAAGGGAATCATGTAGACAGCACTTCATAGACCTCAAGGTTCTAACAGTACCATGTCTATACATTCTCGTACTGCTCACAGACTTCGTGAAGCACTTAAACAAATGGGAAAGCACGTTGGACAGGGAGCACAGATTGTCAACGAGACGTAAGGATATACCATGCAACATAGTGCCTAGGCTAAACATTGTGAAGTACGCGGCGTATTACCAGTCGGTTGTCCTTTATAATAACAAGCTATCTGTTGAGCTTAAAATGATCACAAATAGTAAAATTTTTGGTGCAAGACTCAAGCAGTTTCTGTTGGAAAAATCGTTTTATTCAATAGATGATTACATGCAAAACAAATAATAATATTAACTTGACATGTCAATAAGATTCAATTTATTTATATTAATTAATTGTTAATGCATTTCTAATCACGTATTTAATCGCTGACATTATTATTATTTATTATTTAATTTGTACCGACTGTGCAACAGAATATTTTGTGACGTGTATTATTAGTATTATGTGGTGACTTTTAATTTATTTAGATTAAGTAAGTACCTAGTTTAGAACTTAGTATATATAAGAATTTCAAACACAATTTGTAATTGTTCTTGAATAAATGATATGATATGATATGATCAAAAAGGACTTTAATCAGACAAGATTTATATTTATTATGAAGAACGTGGTGTTTTACTCCCAAGATCGCCACGTATTCTAAAGTCAACTCTTCACAATGCAAAATATTAATTTAATGTCCAACTTATACTTGATACTGAAGCCTTTCCCGTCAGTGCATAGACGAGTTTACATGAACAATACACCACAAAGGAAATTCCAACCCACAAACTACCCGAACAGATGATCGCGAGTCACTTCAAAGATACAGCTGGTGAAACAGACGTGTTTACATTTCAAGCGTCGACCTTGCAGAGGTGGAAATACTTGCGGGGATAGCTTTACACCGGAGTAATTCTGTTCGCTACTATTGTCTTTCGATCTTCACGAAAACGCTAAAAAAAAAACCTACATTTATTTAATTGTTTGTACTACAAGGTGCCTAATAGTCATCGTAGTAGGGTAAAAAGCATCCTATAACTATCTTTAGATGTTTAGCTATAATACCTGTACCAAAATTTACCAACAAATGGGGCTGTACGGCTGCAGCGACTGGCTACGATCGCGTGTCAAATTGCGAACAAAAGCGAAATACGGGCAGAGCACCACGGTGCACCGTAAAACGATCAGATCTTATCACGACACGCAGTGTGTAGTGTCGTAGTAGCGTATTCCGAAATGGCTTAAATCGAAACAAATATTGTTTTATTATATACTATTGTCAAAGTGGATATTTCCAGGTTATCTTTTGTAGAACGTCTATGCCAATAAGAATGCTATTATTGTGGCACCATGTAGCACGTATTGTTTGGCATGTCCGATATATTCTAACAAGGAATGTTGTTGTGGCCAAGGTAGTGTATGGGTCTTTCGGGTGGCAGGTGAGTCTTAATAGCACGAACGATTAATAGAATTCCTGTGAATGATTGAGAGAGTTCTATATTTATTCAGGCTAATAACTTTTTAAGAGAATCATTGTTCATGACAAGCCAATATAATCATTGGAACAGGGTTCTAAAGGTAGATCGGAAGTATCTGGTTTCATGTAAAATACAAGAATTTTAAATACCTGAATTTAAGATAAAAAACGCCTTGATACAAGCTAGAGCATATTTTTATGAAATGTCTGACCCATTACAATTCTAATCCGTAAGCAGCGTAAGTAAAGTCATCGTTAAATGTTGCATTGCTTTTAAAACTCCATTAAGTATTGAGATAACGCGCTTTTAATAAACGTCGGAATGAACACTAACGTGTATCTGTGCACACTTATCTTATAACCTTCTAACCCTTATGTAAGGCCACGTTTTTCCAGATTGCGTACTGTTGAGATGTTACAAATGTAAATGTAACAAATCTGTTTTGATAAGAATTTAATGTAACGTAATTAGTTAGCAAATAACAAAATGTTACAAACCAGTGGCAATATTTAAATATTGAAGACGAGAAGATCCTTAAATAAAAAGAGATCTCAGAAGAAAATGTAATAAAACAAAATAAAAATACTTTAACTACTGCAAATCTGTAGAAAACAAAAACACTTTATCAATTTAAAATTATGGATAGCAAAAGAATCAGAAAGTCAAATAAATATCGTATTCGCGGTTGAAGTTGATTTACGGTAAAAGGAAGAGAAGACTTTGACATTATAAACAAACAACGATAAAAGCGATTAAGTGCTAAGAAAACTATGCATCCGTCTAAACAATAGTACATTTTTAGAGAAGTCATATTGGATATATTCATAATCAGACATGTCACTAATTATATAGATGGTAGCTCAGGGGTCAAAGCAGAGGTCGGGTAAGTAGAGGTCGTGGGTTCGATCCCCATATGCAATGCATTTATATTTAACCTCTGTATCAATATTCATAAAAAAATATCCACAGTAAATCTTCAAATATCTATGAAACTCAATAAAAACTACTAAATCGATTCTTTGACGATGGTCAATGAGAGCATCTATGAAGAGACAGTCTGAGCATTTCAGAATCTATTCCTAAATAGAAATACTCGCAATACTAACACAAGGCCTAAGAGATACGAAATACTGATGAAAATAAAAAGAAACGAGTATTTTATGAATGGGCGTTGTTTAGACTGGAAAACGTTTACGTTGTACTATAAATATCCCGATCACCGATGTATGTTCTTCGCGGCTCCTGGAAAATGGCGGTTTTCATGGAACAACACATTATAAAGTTGGTTGGGATTGAAAACACACTTCGGACGAAGAACTGTCGATCTAAGAATCGACTTGGCATGAATTGCATAGGCCATAATATTTCAAAGAACTTCAGTGACTTGGCAATTCGATTGCTGAAATTCTGAGATTCCAAAATTATGCAAACTAAAATCAGATATTCGGAAAACTCATTAAGTGTGATGGACGTCTATTATCTTATTTTGCGAAAACGTGATGTACTTAAAAGTGCACTCAACAGAGTCATTTTAAAGTAATGAATCCACGAATAAATTCAGCTAGAACAGACACATTGTCTAACTCATTTGACCAACATTCTGCTTGAATTAAGTCCCTCAAAGTTACAAAACTGTGTATAGATACTTTGATCAATCCCACAATATGTATAGTTCGTCCGGCGGGGTCAGAGATGGGCAAAATTTATTCGAATGACGAATAACGAATAAAGATAACCAATTTATTCGCGAATGACGAATGAAAACCACGAATGATTATTCGTCATTCGAATAAATTATTCGCCGAATAAGTTATCGCGAATAATTTATTCGTCGAATGAATTGTCACGAATAATTCTGTGACCCAAGTAACAAGGAGTATAAGTCAGATTTAAACTAACTTAAGGAGCTTAAGTTTCACAATAGAGTTATTATTATGACCTTTTGTTCATAGTAAATATGGTTTGTTATTTATTGGAATAAATACGTTAGGTAAACATTTTTCTCGAAAAAATAAATACTAAACCTAACTGTTGTTTGTGCTAACGGAACGGAATATGATTTTTGCCTTACATTTTCTTTACTGGTGTAACTAAGATAAATGTTTTATGATATACTGCATATCTTAGCCGGGGGAATATCGGAGCGTTTCAAACGCCCAACTTGGTTGGCACTCATTTTCAAAAATATAATACCACGTGGTATATATACCACGACGTGATAGCTTCAGAACTATTAGGGAACTGTGGTATGCACTGCAACTTAATAACTGACAAATATCAATTATGCGTAGTGAGTTTCGCTCAGAAGTAAACAACTGATAAGAAAATGAGGTTTTCTCGCTCTTTCATGTAGCTATCTCTTTCTAAGTCAGGCTAGAAAGTTACTATTAGCTTTGTGTGTGACTAATCCATTCCTTACGCTAATCCCTTGTTTATTATTATTATACTACCTGTGCTTATCTTTTAACCCTAAAATATACAGTAAAAACGAGTTATGTTAAATCTTTTTCGTGTTATTTGTTGCAATGTAAGTGGAGGTCAACTCACTTGATATAATTTTTTAATGCTTAAAATGTGTGGTTGTTTTACGTTTTACACTTTCATATCCCCACAATTTTGAAAAAAAAAATTAAAACAGAAAAGACTGAATAGATTCGGGTGGGATTGGGATTTCGGAAGACTGATCGAATCAGAAACCCGAAACTACGCTCCAAAGCTGGTATAGTAGATGTGGGTCTCATGACCGCAAAACTGAAATGGGACTGGGCTGGACATGTATGCCGCATGCACCCGGAAAAGTGCACCACAAAAGCATTCCACAAAATGGGTACCGGAACAGAGGCAGACCGAAAAGGAGATGGCGGGACGATCTGGACGTGTTCTTCAGAGAATGGCTTAACCGCGCTTGCAATAGGGTCAAGTGAAGAAAAGGGGAGGCCTTTGCTCATAAGCGGGACACCGAACAGGCTATAAAAAAAAATCGGTTGAGAAATGCGACTTCTAGGCGACAACGATTTTTTCACCAAGCTGAAACGGAGACGCTTCGCTCGCTCAGTCAATAAATATTTTAGATGTTTAGATACCTAGTTAAGTTCGATTCTTTCTAGTTAGTTCGTGAATTTATTCGAATAAAAATAACGAATAAATCATTCGTCATTTGTAAAGCGGTCGAATGATTTATTCGCGGATAAATCATCCGCGAATAAATCATTCGCGAATGAAATCATCCGCGAATAAATTATTCGCGAATGAAAATATCACGGATTATTTTTTATTCGAATGATTATTCGAATAAAATATTATTCGAATAATGCCCATCTCTGGGCGGGGTAAGAGCTAAAAGCCATAAAGATAAGCTAATTAGTCATCTATTGTAAAAAGAGCATAAGTGATTTCTTACATATATTGAAAGCTAACGTAAACATTTGCATTAGGGTTCAATATCAAATGGCATGACTAAAATTGCAAATGCAATAACAAACATCTGGAGGGTAGGGCTGCAACAAACGGGAAATTTCCATCTAGTATTCCGTTGGAACTGATTTAGTGATAACGTGTATATGCTATTTAGTTGTTTCGGTAAAAATGTTTCGTCCGTGGGAAGATAAAAAGGAAACCAGCCGTACAAGTGCTCGAACTCATTTAAACAGTCAAAGTAAGCACATAGTTAAAAATGTGTACAATGGACTTTTTAGAGAAATTGGACCCGCAGCATTAAAAAAAACCTCTGAACTTACTCAGGTGCCATATGCAACTGTGAAAAAAATTATCTGTCTCGGTACAAGTGAAAGAGTTACCAATACCAATGTAGAAGCAAAAAAGTTTCCGAAAATTGACAACTTCACAGAAGATCTTATAAGTCGAATAATTTATGACAGCTATAGACAAAATATTGTTGTGACTATTGATAGCCTTCTGAAAAAAATCCAAGAGTCTGATGAAAATTTTCCTTACGGCAGAACGACACTTTGTGAGTACCTAAAGCATGCTGGATTTTTCTATAAAACCCTGGACAAACGTCAGAAAATCATGGAATCACCTCGACTTGTAGACCTCAGAAAAGAATATTAAAAAAAAATACGAGAATTTCGGTCCGATGGCCGAAATATAGTTGTGGCAGATGAAACGTGGTACGACACTCACGACATTGTGAAGAAAGGTTGGGTTGATACGTCCGGTAAATGCTGCCTTAACGCTCCTTGTTCCAGGGGACAACGCGTTATAATACTTCTTGCTGGATCTAAATACGGAAGTGTACCGGGATCCCTTCTTTTATCTGCTAAGAATATTAAAACCTGTTCAGCAGACTACCATGAAGACATGACAGCGAATCTTTACGAGAAGTGGTTTCAAGAGCAATTACTGCCGAACGTGCCACCAAATAGTGTTATTGTGCTAGACAACGCCTCCTATCACTCCAGGCAAGCTAAAAAGATTCCGAACAGTTCTTCAAGAAAGGCTGATTTAATAACATTTTTACAAGAACGAGATCAAATAATACCTCCGAAGATAAAAAAGAAGGCTCTCTTAGATCTCGTCCAAAGCTTGAAGCCTGAGAAAAAGATGGTTATTGATGAATTGGCAAAGGAGAGTGGTCACACGGTTTTAAGATTACCGCCTTATTATTGCCAATTTAACCCAATTGAGTTGGTTTGGAGTGAACTTAAACAAAGAATACGACGTAACAATACGCAACCACAGCTAAATTCGAACGTGGTCGAATTAGTTCGCGAGGAGACGATGAAAATTTCTAATAATGTATGGACCGCATGTTTTAGCCATGTTGAGGGTATCGAGAACACATTTATTACTCAAGATCAGCAACGCTTCGTTATTAACGTGACAGAGAGCTCAGACAGTGAATAATTACATCATTTTTAATAAAGTAATATACGATTAAATAATTTATGTTGTATTATTTTTACTCCATTCCATTGTTACATTTTTGACAACCCTATGCAGAAGTGAGGATGTCTTTTGTTAAAGAAACATAAAGTGCATTATAAGCTTTAATAGAAGTGTTTTTGGGTCGAATCTCACTCCGTCGTATTACGACTTCACACCTTTTGAAATAAAAATGCCATTGTAACAAGTTTTATGGCTTCTAGCTCTTAAACTGTCGGACAGACTATACACTTAAAACCAAGTACCGACTGTCCCTTAGAAAAATGTACCCTAAACTGCAATGACACCTAGCACGAGCCAATAACAAAGTTAATCTCAAACAAGCGAATCCAAAGACGACCTTACTGCTCTAGAAAGAGCGTCTAATTTGTGGTAAACTTTCGTAAGGCGATACCTGAGTGACCTGCCCGGGAACAAAGGATAACGGTATTGCACAGGAGATTGTTGCAAAAACGTCAAAGGGGGGTGGACAATGTTTGCAATTTAGACAGGTGGGTGATATTGCGGGGACATAACACATAAACCAATGAAGTGGAATTACTTTAATCAAAGTATTCAAGTAAAAACAAAGATGAGGATGCGTTAGTACATATTTTTAAGCTTTATACGCAATAAATATTCTTTACTAATTTATGTTTCATTATTTTGTATTTTTTTTGCTTCTTATCTGTTTGGAAGTAGTCCTTATTTAGCCGTACTAATGAGCATGTAAATGGGTTTTCAAGGACATTCTGCGCCCCCAACATTCTCTTAGGACATTCTACACCCTCAACATTCTCTTCCCTAAGATTTGTTTGATGTGATGATACAATTTGAAATCAATATAGCGATATCATCATCGCGAAGAAATGTTACAAATACTTAAGTAAAAAACAATGACGCATTACAGTAGCCTTCTGTCGCTGGCATTCTCGACAAGGTTCTACGAGTCACACTTCAAGCTGATCAAATAGTCTGTCAGGCAAGGATGGCGAATCTGTGAAACGAATATTGGAATAACTCGGGATTTCCGAGTCATTGATGGACAAATTGGACAATAACAAAGTAACAGGGAATTCTCTTTCCGATGTATGTTTAATAATAACGTCATCATTGATAAAGTAATTATAACAAGATTAGCAACACTTGTAATGGTTAGGTACAATACCCATTCTTGTTTATCAAGATACAGTCGACAGCCGAAATTGCTGGTTCTCAAAGTTGCGGGGTGCAGTGTCCTCAAGAAGATCTATCTGCACATGACTATAATTATGATTATCAAGAAAATACATTTTCTTCAGGTAAGTTTGTTATTTTGAATAGCTACTTTTTGCTACTAATTGGACAAATGGATATCTCCGGTTATGACAAATCTATAACGCTATCTCAGTTATATGAAATTGGCTTGAACTTTTCTCAAAATACATATCTACTAAAAATAATAGAATAATTTGAATTCACTGTCCCAAAATTATTTCTGAGAAGCGTCCACGCAAATTCAGGTCTCTGGAATTCTATTAAATACATGGAATAAATATCAGATGACGTATACGTGAAATATAAATTAATTTAGTGATCAGCAAGCGACATGAAGTCTGCAGAATGCAACAAAAAGCTATTTCCGACAGTACCCGATAACGCACTATCCTCGAGTGTGAAAGCCAGTGCATCTATATCGGTAGTCTGTGTCACATCGTGACGAGGTCACCCCCGCAACGATGAGCCACTTGTCTAAAGAGACGTTGCTTCATTAATATTGAATGGAACATAGAACGTTATGCAATGGAAGTTTAGCAGCCCGCACTATGGCACTCCAAATACAGCTCGCAATTGGCACGCAAACTAAATTCGGATATGGAGATTCGCTTCAATGGGGGCTAGCTTTTATATGAGTGAACTGTGGTTCGGTTCTTGTATGGATTTCAAATTTAATAGAAAAATAGTAATTAGGCTAACTAGTAGGTTACGCTAAGATTGTCTGCTGTCGTGCTGCCTGCCAAATTCCGTTTATGTGGGCTTCACAAAGACGCGACCTTATTGGTTAATTTTCTTCGCTCAACTTTAGTGGACAGGCAGTAAGCATTAATCGTCTGCTTCATAAAAATGTAAAAAAATGTTTCCTATTATTTGTTTATCACAACAGCCCGAACTACAAATAAAAAAAGAACACCATGACGACACTGCACACAACTACTAAATCCAACCTGTCCTTACTAACTCCTGACATAAACATTTTGGAACATCAAGAAGCCGAAGCATTCTCAGATGTGCCATTATGATATCGACTATCTCATTTCCACCCGGCAAGTAAGAGAAAGACAGACACTGGTCCATCCGCAATCTGGACTACATTAGACAAAGACATGCGATGCGAAATGAGAAGCACTAAATGGAAAAATTAACATCTATGACAGCATCTGGTGACGCGGAGCGATGTCATTCTTATGTTTTTTGCAGGATTTAGATCCTAACATTCATCATAAGGTTATTAAAAACTTAACAAGTTTACTGCGCAGTTTTATTCAATCTTGTGATTGTAAAAAAAAAACTACAGTATCCGTGAGGCACTGAGAGACGACTATACATAAATGTACTTAAATACGATTGCTCAGAAGATTTTATCATGGGCATACACAAAAAGCAAAAGTTTGTACAAAATCCCCAACGCTAAAGCTGGTAAACTAAAGAATTGTGTTCTTCAAGTAGACAAATGTGGCTGATCGACAATTTTGAGAGAACTGGGACAATTATAATAAAAGCTGTTCAATGTCTCAACAAAAATAGAATAATAAATTATCGGATAATATAATTGGTAAATATGTAAGCCATTAATTCTAAATTATCTTCAATCAGAAATAGCTAAAATAAAACCAAATACAAATAAGATGGACCACAGAAGCCGCCGGAATGCGGGACGAATTCCAAAAAGGGAAAGGCCTCATAACCTAGAGGCACGTTAATGTTGATATGACAGGAGCCATGGCCGCTAATCCTTTAAAATTGGACGTTGTTTTTCACATTCCAACGACGGTAGATGAAGTAATAAGCCACGGCGTCTCAGTAGATATCCTTGGTCTGTTAAATGCAAATGTCTACATACGGAATGGAATAATTGCCGCAGCTGTAAAGCTGTTAGGAAATCTAATAAAAATGCAGCACTTGTATCGCAGGCGTGGAAGAAAATTAACACCCGTGGTATAATTGCTATCAATGTTTTGTTACAAACATTAGATAGATATAGACGGTAAGGAATACCATCCTGAAGGTAAGGCTGATAGTATGACAGTTATTTATAAATGCAAATAAGATATCGCTCAAGATTTATAGAACGCACATTGAATTTTCGGCTCAGAGAAGCATGACAATAGACTCAAAAAAGAATTGTCAAATCATTGAGCTACCTACGAGCACATTAAAGTAAACAAACAGACCGACATTTCAAGGGCATAAATTTGGCAGCGACCCTTTCAAAGGATGCTAGTTCTTAGCCCAAAGCTCATTAAGAGATAACATAAAGTAAGCTAAAAGGGTGGCAGATAAGCGTTCTGGGAACAATTACTGATGGCACATCTTTAACCAAAGAAAGGCATAACTGCCGTGATATTGCTGTCGAATAGGCCTCTTGTGTTATGAGATGGTGGGAGTGATAACAGGGGCTGCGTGGGATTAGACACGTTTTGGGTAATTGTGGATGGTTGACGCCGTTTCGGAGAAAGTGGGGAATAATGTATGGTCATATAGCTTTTGACATAATAATAAAATCAGTACTAACGTTTATGAAAAAAAAACTGGGTTTTTCTTTTGACATAGCAGTAATAGACAGGTTTGCATGGAGATAGTTTGGTCCGATCAGATCATCAACACGACAGTAAGTTATAGTAGTAGGGACAGATCAGGTGACCTGACCTACTAATGCACTGAGTAAAATCACGGCCAAACTTGAGGAAACAGGATCGAGACACGAATCGAAAATGCGAGAAACGCTAGGGAATAATGCCAAATTTACGACAGGGGATTTAAAGAAGTTTTTACTTGTCTCCCAAGCAATATTGCCTGCTAACTGCTAACATGGACCGTAGGATCCAAACCTGCTGGAATTGATCACGTTTTAATGATGATTTTCCGGTCGCCAATACCGAGTTACGATCCTTTTTACGTGGCTCATATAATTTGTGTTCTCAATGGAAATGAGTTTAATTTGAATTTGCGTCTGTATAATAAGTACGTAGTCCAAATCGATTTACGGTTTCGAAAACTATATATGCTTTTAAGAGGCTATATGAAACTATTTTAATTTTCATGACATTTTAATGAAACGAAGACGATTTTAATGTATTCAGGAAGTAGGCCAGAAGGGCAGTTTCAAAGTCGCTGTTAAGAAGAAAACCGAAATAGCCCAATAAGTAAATTAAGTCAAGTTAAGACCAATAATTACATGGTATGTTATTACTAATTATATTAAAATATATCAAAAGCGGTAGCTATATTTCTTCAAGAGCAAAAAAAAACAATAAATTACAAATAACGTTGTCATCATGTTGTCGAATGATAAATTGATTACTGGAGATAAGCATTCGAGACTTTGTGACATGACCATGAAAAAACTCAGACGCATAAAGATTAGGTTTCCGGCAATATTTAGTGGATATTAACTTGTCAATAGAGGTCACTATAAAACAAATAATTCTAGTTATATCTCATGTTCGGCCATAATATAATAAATATAACACAAGATTTCTAACCAGCCGGTTTCTTATTCTTCTCCATACGGGGAGATGTCTGATGTATCAGTTAAAGACGAAATCCTTCTAATAAATAAATGATTTGTTTTCTTTCCATTGTTTTGTTACTTGTGTGGTATCGAATAGACCAGTCTACCACTAAAACACAAATAAACCTTATCAAAAACACATGCTTCGTTGAAATAAAAGCGACTAAAGGCACGTTCCTTCACTACATAAATACTGTATGAGATCATACTCGACTCCATACGATAAGAGACACCATTTCAAAACAACTCAAGTCCTTGAAGATTCGATTACACATGAAACGTTTTAGTTCTAGATATTTGTACGTTAGACCATTATAATTTGAGCTGTTTCGCACCTGTGTTCATACGAACAGTGTTTTATTAAAGGATGCAATGGGAACTTAAAAAGGGGTCAAATTTAAATGGCTCGCATCGGGTGGTCTCTGGCTGTTGTTTTGATCAAAGTTGTATTTCACGATGCAATAGTTTTTATCTGCGGAACTAAATATATTTCAGAGTATTTTAATAGTATTGACAAGTGGGATTTTATACAGTCATAAATTAATGATATAGTCACGATTAAAGAAACCGTAAGTAGTTCCGAATATTCGAAATTCGACAGTCTTAGAGTGCCGTCCCTCTCGATCTCCTGTCAAAGTATATTTGGGTGAGCGGAATGGCACTACACGTCACGAATTTGCACCAAAAAGCCACTTTTATAAACCAAAAAGTTTTCTTTGCGACAATATCTACAATAAAATATAAATTAATCGAACACTAGGTCAAGCGATCGTACAAAACATTTTAACCTGCACATTATAACCTATCGATAACCCAGCGAAGTTAGCTCATAGTTAAATCAATAACTTCGATTGCACAAACAATTATAGTTCGACGAACTCATTGTGATCTGTTTAAATTGCCTTCCGTTTGTATAACGAGTCAATTTTAATTTTTTAAGTGATGTTATTACTTTTATTCATTTAATAACTTACTTAATACATCTTCATAATCAGTATGAACAGTTTTATGTATCACTAACAGAACGGTATTTTTTATCTCTGTTTCAATATGGTTGGCGTGAAGAGATCGCCCTTTATCGATAGGACCACCTGTTGTTTACCTGCATCTACTTATTTTCTTTTGTGTGATTGTTGTGATAGAATGTTTGTATTGTTGTATGCACACCGAGCTATAGAACGACTATACGACTATACTTAACATTACTGTCAGATTCGACAATTCTGATCGTTTTAACCTTTTTGCAGATTTTGAGTGCAGTTTTTAGATATCGCCCCCCGAAATATTTGTCATATTTTGCTTGTTCTTACTACGACATTTTGCACTCTCTTTTTGTATTACTATTAATACATTAAACGTGACGGAATGTTATGGTTTATGATAACTGTGTTAAAACACGCAACTTTGGACACGGCAGACAAGGGCTCGTTTCATATTATCTAATTAATATTTAGGTAATACCTTGATCAAAACTATTGGCACTGGAATCCCTGATATTTTCATAACTTGAATGTGTATATAAGTGACTAGGCCATGAGTACTGAACCATTTTTACTGGCACAACATAGTGTCTCCAGTTCGCCTGATGGTGAGCAATAAGGAGAGCCCAAGCCAAGTCGCAATAGCAACAGACAGGAAACCAACGGTGCCTTGTCAGTTGAAACTGCCATTTTGATCCGAGATGTTTCTTCACTCTTCGTTTGAAGGGTCCATGTTGTAGGAAGGAGGAATCGCATGTTTTACTGGGGTCTTGGTTTTAGTTAAGCAAGGTACTGGGATGAATCGTCGTTGAAAAAAGTTTACCTACAATAAATTAGAGTTGATGAAAGTAGACCCGCAATGCGATCGAGTCCGTTTGCAATAGAACATCGGTTTAAAGCCGGTAAACTGAGTCACATGGCATGGCCTTGCCTGTTATAAGGAAACCTCCATTACCTACTAATGTGAAACGTAATTTGCCTGTCCTGTTCGGCCAATCGATGTACGCACGTTTTACTAGTTACGGAGTAAATTGTATGCTATAAACAGAAGGACTACTCCGATGCCTGAAATTTGGTCGTGTAATGCCGTTCCGCTCACCCAAATATATTTTGACAGAAGATCGAGAGGGAAGGCACTATACGACTGTCGAATTTGTAACATCGGAGTAGCCCTTCTGTTTGCTGGATCGTTTGCAAAGTTCAACCCTACAAATTTTAGACTTCTATACTATAATTCAATAAGCAATAAATGCAGGTATTCCAATGTAAGACTAGTTCAATAAGTTTTGAAGAGATTATGATCGGACAACATGTTTACTTGAGTTTCAATAACAAACAAGAAATCTATTTGGTGTTTTAGTACGTATAATAATATCCACTGAAAACAAGTAATCCTAGAACCTAATCACTACCTTCCTGTAAATCTGCAGTCAACCTATATAATTTATGTGACAATTGGTACCTCCTTTTGAGATATTTCATACAATCGCCTGTCAAAGGTTTAACATCTAATGTCCAAGTTGCACATATATAACACACACACAATAACAAAGATCAGTGTACTCAAAAGGTTTTCTTTAGAAATACTGAAGACTGGTAATATACTTTTGTTTACATTGTTACTGAAAGAATAACCTGTTGCTTTCTTTGGAATATCAATCTTAAATCACAGGATGGGTCTTAAAACCTAATCCCTCATTGCTCCAGAATATTTATTTAAAATTATATTATGTTGTAATAAACAACACATTATTAGGTTTCATTGCTAAAATACAAAAAATAATTAACGGGCTCGCATTTAAACACTTTTTATATAATTATTATTACCTATAGAACCATACCAACATACCATTCTGATAAAATGTGTTGATTATGGGATGTTATAATTTTCAAAACAATACATTTTTTCTATCCAAACGCAAAACAGCAAAGGCAACAATCTCACTTTAAAAAAACGGGTACCAACTTCTGAAAAATCCAACAAATCCACAGACAAAGCCAGGAACATCACTAAACACGGCACTACACAGTCGCTATAAACACCACACAACACTTTCTAATTTAATTTTTAATTTTGAATTTCGAACGCGTCGGACCCTCTCGAGAGGAGGCGTTAGACTAAAGACGCCGGCGAGCGAGACGGCGATACCAGCACCTGTGCACTTACAATTGAATATGCTTTAGAGTGAGACGAGGATAAAACAATGCATAGAATTGAGCGAGATGGCGTTACAACTAAACGTAAAGCTGGCTTAAAACAAAAGGTCGTTACTACCGTTTACGGTCATTTCGATTTGAATACTATGCCGTTTGGATTGAAGCCGTTTTTCGCTTGAGAAGTGGCTCGTCATTTGTTTTTTTGTTGCAATACGTGCGAGTTTATGGTCAGGGTCAACATATGGCGAAAAGCTACAGTTGGCCAAATTCCACCGAACAATAAGTTGTATAATCCGTCAATTATTCAACCGGACATTTAGATTCGAGCATTCGTCAAGTTAGATGAATTGGACGAAGTTGACGAGGCGGCGGTCACAGGTTCAATGCCCGCGGTGACTTATTGCATGCTTGGACACAGTTAAGTCTTCTGGTTGTGTTGTGGTGCGAGGGGTGTGATGGGTGCTTTTGTTTCTCGTGAGAGAATACTAACATTTAATTATTGTGCTTCATTAAGGGTTTTCCGAAAAGTTTAAGTTTATATAATAACGCCGAGTCCACTGAACCAGATTTGTGCTAGTTTACTCGTTGTATAAGTTACTTATTATTGAAGGAAAGTACATAAGGTTTTTGCTCTGGTTTTGCTAAAATAAGTTTGGCGTTATATTTCAGGTAAAGAAAAACGTCAACCCCTAAATGTAAGCCACCTCCAAGAATCTGCCAGTGACATCTAACAGTTTATTTATTGTAATTTTAGACAGATCCTCAAACTTCTTTGGACTCTCACATTAGCTACTCAAAAGCAAAGTCTGATTTAGCTCCTAGGATACTTTCAGTAGCGAGATTAATAATATATAGGGACCATATTGGTTCACATACAATTCTTATTCATAATTGTAATTAGTCATAATTTTCGTAATTATAATTTCTACTTTCTAAAACAAATAACTTTTCAGGGTTGTTATAATACAAACCTAAACTAATGGATTTACTCTCAAAAGTCTTATAAAATTTCAGAGTTATGGTTATCGCTTTAAGGACAAACTGACAAAGAAAATGCGCACCCATAAGATATAAGATCCCCATCGCCTTGTCTAAATTACCGCATTGAACCACTTCACTGTATTGTTCTTCAGGAACACGTACATCAACGTTGAACTTGCTTCTTTGCGTCTCCACACTATAGTCGCGAAGGCTCAGTTACTCAAAGGGCAATGGAGCGAGCTATGCTCGGACGTTCCTAGCGGGATCGAATCCGAAATGATGAGATACGCAAGAGAACCAACCAAGGTTGTAGATATAGCTCAAACAGTCGCCAAACTTAAGTGGCCGTGTGTGGGGCACATTGCTCGTAGAATCGTTGGCCGTTGGGGCAGAAAGGTTCTTGAGTGGCGACCGCGGTCCGGAAGACGCAGCGTTGAAAGGCCCCCAATAAGGTGAACCGACGACCTGTTTAAGATCGCGGATAGAAATTGGATGAGGGCGGCGCAAGATCGATCGTTGTGAGGAAACTTGGGAGAGGCCTTTGTCCAGCAGTGGACGTCTATCGGCTGATATGATGATGATGATGATGACTACTCGCGAAGTACGGGTTTTCGCAGCGAAGTACCTCTCCACACTATCATATTCGCACAATTTCGGACAACTTCGCGAGTAATGTGGAGCCGCAAGGCTGCAGAGGAAATTAACCAATCAGGATGCGTCTTTGTAAAGACTAAAAGAAGTGCTTTTAAATCTGAGTAATGTGATTGGTCCATTTTACACGTCTCGCTCCGCTCGCTCCGCTTCTGTCAACAGGCAGCTTAATAAAGACAATAATCGGATAATAAACACGCCTCGTCGCTTCATTTTATGAATTGATTGCAAGGCATATTGCAAAAACCATCAAATTACGAGTACTAAACATTTTTTACATCTTAGATGTTACAGAAATAGCACGATTTTCCAGGGAACAGTGGAACAAGAAACACGTCACAAAGTTAACATGAGAAACCAGCTAATGTACAAACTGTGTTAAGTTGTCTAAACAAAAATCTAGACAATCACTGTAATAACAGACAACACACAATATATGTATAATAACCAGTATAATGAGTATGTAAACGCCACAATGTAAAAAACAAGTTCATGTTTTGTTAATCTGTCTATCAGCCACAGACGTCCACTGCTGAACATAGGCCTTCCCCATAACTCGCCACAAGGTGCGAACCTGTGCAAACCGCATCCATCGACTCCCTGCGAACCTAACGAGGTCATCTGTCAACCTAGTCGAGGCCGTCCCACGCTGCGCTGTCCTGTTATGATTAATATATGTACATTGAAATCTTGGATGACGTATTTAATGATCTTGTAAACATGGAATATTTTACTAAGAATAAGTGAAATAATGAACTGATGACCTGGCCAAGGTCATAAGAGTCCGCTGTATGCGGGTGGCGCAGGCGAGTCATGGTGACGTTCTTTAGGGAGGCCTATATCAGTGCACGTTGGCAGCAGACAATTTTTAGCTGGAGTGAAATAGGATATATTCGACATAGAGAGAAGTACTTACATAATTAAGGTTATTACTGGTACAAATAGTCTTTATTATTGCAATATTATTTGATAAACGACAACTCCAGTGACTGAAGCAAATTATACCTCTGTTTATTTGGAAGAGATCCCTCATAGGGAAAAGTTCGTCTTTGTACATGTTTTTTTTTTAGTTTTGTGAATTGTTTTCGTGTGCAATAAAGTGTTTACATACATACATACATATTTATTTATTTCAAATTTATTGCATAAAAGAAAAACTTAACGTACAAAAGCCGGCCTTAATGCCATGTTTAGCTTTTATTTCAACTCCACATACTGCTTCCAATTTTAGACACATCTTCCCATCATCTTCTTCATACATTTCTAACTCACTTGACACTTCCCGACGGCACCACGCAACTACGGGAGGAAATAGGAACACTGGAACTTGGTAAAAACGCTTCTGTTTCGTGTCAGCCGCCGGGCGCCGAGCGGTTAAAATTAACGCTGTTCAAAGCGTTTTTTATTTATGCTTGTTGTGTTACTAGTAACTGGCGCCGTTTTTGCACGTATTTACTCTACATAGAATCCTCAAACAAGGTCGGCCAGCAACTTTACTCTGGTAAAGATTTGAGATACAGTTAATGAAAATCAATAATATCTAATAGGAATGAGAAAAGGAAGCGTGGGCATACTAGTAGACGGAGAGACGGCATAGTTAAGGTTGCTGGAAGGAAGTGGATGCACGTGGCCCAGAGTCGCAGCGAATGAAAAATGCACGAGGAGGCCCTGATCCAGCAGTGGATAGATACGGGCTGATGATGATGAATATCTAACAGAAACTATTTAGTCAGATTATCGGAGACAATCATTAACAAACGCCCGGGGCTGTCTTAAGGGCAGGTTTATGAGTGGTGACTGCGTAGCGGACAACGAGGCGTGGGAAGGTCTCCAAAGCGGTGCACCGATCAGATGGAAAGCTGTTGGATGGGGGCGGCGCAAGAACGTCTGGGTCATTGTAGAGAACCTGCGTCCCCTTAGTCCAGAAGAGGACATGTGTCGGCTGATATGATGGTGACATTGGTGATGATATCTACCATCCATGCGAATCACGTATTTAAACTATTTGCTCTGCGAAAAATGTACGTAAAAACACCTTGTCTTTACAACATCAATAAGGTACGTACGAGCATAAACTCTTTAATTTACTACCCAAATACTAGAACACTGTGAAAAATGGAACGTCTATAAATGAGAATTTCTTCGAACACTCAATGAAGCGGCATCTGTTAATAAACAGTCCTCACCTCACCTACTTAGCACCGCTTCTGGTTAATTGACGTACGAACCTTTTTCCTGTTGCGAGTTCAGTTTAGATCACAGGTTTTAAAACTGTGCGGCGGCGCACAGTAAAAAGACGAGACTAAAATCTCACATTCATAAAAATTCTGATTGAAATTAAGTATCGCTGACAATGAGAAAATTTTATTTTACTTGGTAAGAAGACACCCATCATCATGTTTTATTGTATAGTGTAGAAGTCCATGGGTCAGACGATTTTTTTGTTTCTAAGTTCTGAAAGTTTCGGAGAAATATTAGCTAGGAAATGCGTTGCCATAGGTTGTTATCAGCTTTATAGCTACATTGAAAGATAACAATGTATGACACATGATATTACAGGATGGAAAGCAAGTAGGAAAGTGGTGTGGTTCCAAAGTTCCCCAAAAATTAAGAACGCTTGAACAGAACTGAGTTCCAAGGGTCAGGTTCTGATGATGGCCACTCCCGGCGCATTCATTCATTCAGTGGTTGTTGACCAAATTTTCATTTGTTTTATAAGTGATCTAATTTGCTTTGTTGTGAAGTTGCAGAAAGTAAACATTATTGCATTGTTGTTTAATAATCATGAATATCACGATTGACGCCAGAGCACAAACCGTGTTTGTTTTTATGTAATATATATTAGGTAATAAACAACAATACAATGTAATACAAAGACGGTGACGTTTTAGGAACTGTAAACACTTTATTGCAGGTAAATTAACTATGAAAATGTCAAAGAAGTAAGACGTAGCAAGGGTAAAACTGGTAAAATTATGTCGTCAAAAACGTTGAGTTCAGCCACAAATTGTAGAAAACTTATGATATGAACCAAGGAGTTTTAACAAGGTTAAAAAAGTTCACGTAGCGGCTCTTATTTCTGTTAAACTTATTACCTCAAAAACGATACTTTGCATTCTAGGGCTTCAGAAGGTTTATATATTTATTTGAAGAGGAAGACGTGAAAGGATTTGAATAAGGAAGCCGCGCAGAGCAAGGATAATGACACGTGGAAGTAAAAAAAATAACGTTTTAAGGAAGAACAATGCAAACACATTGAAATGCGGCAGATGAAAAACTATAGTGACATTCAGATACATCGGTTCACACTCTAGTGCTAGTATCTGCATTACGAACCTTCGTGACACATATTGGGTTCGGGGACCCGAGTGGTCAACAGTCGATTTTCATCAACGATCATGTAACTTGTGTCTCATTTCAATTTTTTTGCATTTTGTAAATCCCAGTATCGAACGCAATTGTAGATATTGTTAATAGGACATATCTCAACACAACAATTAAATACATTATTTTATGCTCAATAATATAAACATCGAATTTAACACCGTAGTTGAAGAAAATTAACGGAAAATTGTACAGTAAGATTATTCGGACTCACATTATGCCGAAATAAAATCCGCGAAAACCTGTTAGTTTACTTTATTTTCGGCCAGAAGTCATCGATGATTGATTGAGACGTATCTGCGACCTTCACCTTAGAATTAAACCATCATTAGGAACCGCTAATAAGAACATAAAACAGGATTTTCAAAACAAACACTTGTTGCTTGGATGTGGTCGCAAAAACCGAAGCAAACAGTAGTTGAAGTCAAGAAGGTTGTTTGTGTGGTAGGAACAGTTGCATTTGTGACATTTTGAGGCAAGATGGCGTATAATCATGCGGGATGATGTCACCCGAGTTTAGTCACCGTGAGACATAGGTGCGTCTACCTAGAATAAGGCGAAATCGTGTATGTAAATGAATTTGATATTATAGGCGGCTTCAAACTGTTCTTTATTTATTTATTTATTTAAATTAGTTACACAGAGCATTACAGTAATTAAACCAAGGCACTGTGAACTACAAAATTACATTACAAAAAAATAACTTAAATATTGTCTCTAAAGGTTATATAGAACAGAGACAAGACTTTTAACAAGAAGAAAAATTCACATAGACCAATTAATAAAGGAAAAGGTGAATAACACGATACGAGTATCAGGCTGACAAGAAAAGGTCTCAGGAACGAAGAGTATGGAAATTGCTCTACCGACAAGAGCCTAGGCTTCTAAGTTTATAACGATGACAATAAATTTAATAGAACAATGACATATGAGACTGATAACGGAAGAAAGGTTGCTACTATTATGCATTATTTCAATAGGAGTGGGCAGATTTGCACCCACAATAAAAGCGTCGACTCATATACAAGGTTAATTAAATCGATAAGTAGATATCGTAGAAGGAGATTATGTCTACCTCCTACTAGCAACGAATGCTGTAAGATTTTGTAATAACCAAAAGAGCACATATCCAAGAGCAATGCAATAGTCTCAGGAAAAGTTAAAATATAGACATGAAATTCTCTTAATTCCTCCCTACGACAGTTAAAGAGCGGAACTCTTTCCGCAAACATTTTCTCGGCTAGCATACTACTACCATAATAAGGGGTAGGTAAGGTAGGTCCTCATCAGTTTCATTGACTCAGTGCCAGCGTGTGACATTGAAGTCTAGAGTTCTATTTTCCACGTATTATCCTATCCATGTACAGTGAGCTGCAGAATTGCATGGCCCATTTATGAATGAATTAATTCATCAATGGGCCATGCATTTGTGCAGCCCATAGTACATGATGAATTGATGATTGCTTGCAACATACACTCATGCACCGTTAATGACTCCTGGTTTTGCCAATGACGACCATTACATTATCAAAACCCCTACCAATTAATCATGCTTTCGCAATTTAATTCTCTCGTCACTTCAGGCTTTTCCATCCTTCCTTGCCAATACTTACTTAGGTATCATCTATATCTACACAATTACAAATATGTATTGAAAAATCAATTTTCTATGTAGAGGGATCATTATTAAAGGAGAAATCTTAATAGCGCGATGCAGCAGCACGGTGCCAGCCATACAGCGCCATTTGTTTGTAATATGTGTACCTAGCTATAGTAACGTTTGTATATAGCTAATCCCTGTACCGAAATTTGTTAACTTTCATCCAGCCGTTTCGACGTTATGAGAGGACAAAGACAAATTTACAAACAGGCGCTGTTAAGATTCTTCCTAAAATAGAAATCCCCTCTCCATAGAAAACTGCTTTTCAATGCAATATTATAATAGTACCTACATTAAATAGATGATTGTTTGATTGCTTATTCTGTCTAGAACAAGCAAGGCGACGAAAACTACGGGTATCAATATCTTCGTCTTTATTATTCCAATTTCTACCAGGTATTCATTTCACGTCACGTACGGACACCACACGTGACGCAAACATGAGCTCATGCGCCTTGACAACTATTGGACTTATTTTAGTATATTAACTCATATTGTGGAGGAAAATTTAATTATTCACTTATCGTGTCGTTAAGTTTGTCAACAGTCAGTATTGTTGCAATGACTGTTTGTGTTTATGAATTGTTGAAACAACGTTGGACATACTTAAGGTTTCCACTGGCAAGGTGGGGTGGGACGAAAATGAAAATCACAGGACCATATCTACCAAAAATGTAAATTAATAGCCCTTTATACTTGCGCCTTTATTACGCGTTATTATATCGTTTTTTTTTAAGACGTTTGTGTCGTAGATACGGGCCATATAGAAGAAACCGCTATTTATTTGTATTTAAGGAGGTATGTCAAAAATAAAATTAACCGGTTACAACCGCTGCTCAGAGCTCATGATGTAGCACTATACTGTGCTCCACTGCACTAGTAGTGGGTGACCAAAAAGGCTGATCGCATCAAAAACTTCGATCATGCGCTCCAGAACTGGTACCGTGCCGTGGACAGCAGTGGGGCACTTCAACAGGTTACAGAATAAAACCATGTTGCATGAACGAGGGACCAATATAAAACATTAACAATCTAACAACACACGGCCCGTACAAATTTTGGGTAATGGCAGGCAACCTAGACATTCCAAAGTTCATTAACTCAAATCAATAACGCACCATCGCGCGCCTCAGTAAATACAATTTGAAACCTCCATTTGTCAAAAGGATAAGAAATACTACAAGGCCCGATTCCGATGATAACGCGCTTCCGCAAAATATTCATAAAGAGGCTAAATTTATACAACCACCAGTCACGAGACGAATCAGATTAAGAAGGTGTATCTTTAAACTGGTCGGATGCTTGCAGTTGTAAACAGACCAGTATCCAAAGAACCTTTGGTAGTAGGAAGTTTTTTAGTAGGCGTGGGTACATTTAATATGGTGGCATTCTCTGTTTACATGCGGCATATTTTTACAAAGACATTAACTGAGGTTTACGGGCTTCCTTATAATTGTATCTTAATTATGATCGTAAATACGCGTTTAATATTTTCGACCGGATTGCCGGTGTTAATGGAAAATGGAGGAAAGAGAACGGAACCGGTCGCTTCTTTATCAAACTATAACATAAATAAAATAATCCTTAAATAAGTTCCGGCGACAAATCCACCAATAGAGTTAACATATTTTCCTATCCCTTAGCTTTGATGAAAAAAACAAATCTACGCACCGCTCTGTTAGCTTGCATAGTTTTGGGGACGTGCAGCCCCACGCATAAAATAAAATTTACTTCTAAATTCAAACTAAGAATAGATATCACCCTGACGTTTTCTCATGAAATAATCCAGCCAGCAAGACTCATTTCTTCTGACGAAGAGCTTTGTAGGGTCCTATTCAAACCGTCAATGCCACACGGAATCAGGAGCGACTATTGTATACATGACATTATTACTAACGGGCTGTTGTCTGTCCGTCTGTCTGCGGTCACTGCAGATGCGTCGTTAACCTAGTAAATTTAACTGCGGTCACAAAGTCCAGGACCGTACCCGTATGACAGAAAGTGTGTCAAGTATTTAGAAACTTATTCTGCATCTGATTCGAATTTAAAGGACGAGGATTTGATGCACTACGTCAAATCTAAATCCAAAATAACAAATGTCTAGATCGGCGGTCCACCATGATAGGTCATCCGGTACGCGGTCGCCACTCAAGAACCTTTCTGTCCCAATAGCTATCGGCGAGCCCGAGTGTTCCCTCCATTTCCACTTACGTCTGGTAAATCTCCGACCGAAGTCGACAACCTTGGTTCTCCTGCGTAGATCATTCTGATTCTATAACGGAAGGAAACTCCGAGCGTAGCTCGCTCCAAGTAGCTAACATACCGTCACACATACGAAAGATATGTGGTGATGTTCGGCACTTTCAAAGTTATTGACGACACTATGCGATGCTAGTTGTACAAGTTCCAGACACATAAAACAACTACCGATATCAAAACCATTTTGCAACAATCCGCAAAGCTTCAATCAGATTACGTTTAGCAATAAATCAAATGTATGTATGGTCAATAGTAACATATAATAAAGATAAATGCTGTCTGTCGAGACCGACCGGCCTTCGTGCGAGGCCGCGCTATCACTAATGCCAATATGTCGGAAAGTTGCTTTGGAAACAAACTGATCAGACTCTGTATAGAAAAAAATCTAAGCAGTCCGAATGGTCATAAAAGCTTATCTTGTAAACATAACACCACAATGCCATTGTCTTACATTGTCATTGCTCACTTTAGGACAAATGAAGGAAACTAACAAAATTAGTTTTTTTTTTTTACAACTGTCTTTTTCTTCGAACATCCTCCAACTACTCACCGAGACGATTCCAGCTTCATGGTGTCATATTGTTGTATTGTCATAGAAGTTACGATCTTACATTAAATACTATCATGTTTGTAGCCCTTATTTTAATCTTCATTGACCAGTTATGCAGAGAGCGACCAAAGATTTTTTCATAATGCAAAAAGCGACCAAACTGATTTTGATTTAAGTCACTTAGACAACAATTCTACGCATTGATTAACACTTAAGTCAGTTTGACCAAAATTCTACGCTGGTCACTTTCTGGCCCCAATTTCACCAGACTATGAGCTAAAACCGATTATTCAACGGCGTCCCTCTGGCTCCACAGAAAACCAGCGCCGTGGGCATTGCTATACTTAGCAAAGCCAACCGCATTGCTGAGTGGAGACCATTTCGGATGCATACATATCTCTTATACAGTGTCTTTAATACTTATACTAATACCAATTGAAAATTTATAATTAAAAATAAATAAATTTATAATCTTGAATAAAGCTTTGTCTATTCCATTCTACCTAATTACAATTATTAAATGTTACACTGACAGATACAACTAGCTGTTACCGATTAACAGAACATGGTGAATTCGAGTTTTAGTATAATTCTTTTTTTTCCTCTTAGTATATTGCTTAGGTTATCTCTTCTTCATATCACAAGATTTCCGTTACGTAATATCACATGTTTTTCGCGCACAGTATCGAAAACAAGCAATAACGATTTAATTGAACAAGTCGACGTGGCGGATAAAACATAAATCGAACTGATCGCGTTGGGAGCGCGCCAGCGAGAACAATTTGTTGCGATAATATCCAGGTTCAAGTTTATATTACTCACTCCGAGTGTGATGCAGAGAGGAATTCTACTAACAACCTTCAGGGGTGAAGAGCCACGAAAAAGGAAATCATCAGATTTCATTTTCATTTCACGATCTGTGAACGCTACCGACTACCATGCCACCAAAATGTAGATCTCTTTATTTGGTGGCTGATGGGATGGTGGGGTCATCAGCTCATCAGCCACCAAATGAGATATTCATTATTATGTATTACAAAATTCTAAACTTATATTAAAACTCAGTTGTTTTAAGAAAAATCTTAAAAGCGCGATGCAGGATTATATGAGTACGCGGCGGCAGCCATTCAGCTTTCTGTTGGTAAAAATTTCTTTGTTCCCTCAATTTAATTTAGGTACTGAGATAGACATCCAAAGATAGTTATAGAGTACTTTTTACGCGACTGCGGTATAAAAAAAACATTTGCGCGGAGGAAGTTGCCGTGAGACTAAATGGAAACATAGTACAACACGTTATATAAATTTCATTTATAAACGTGTTAAACAATCAAGTTTCCTTGCAGAGCGCCGCCTTCACGTCACCACCAATCACCAAAAAATCAAAATCAATACGTTTATTCGAGGGCACTTTTACATGTTTGAATCTGAATCAACCGGCATTTCACAAATGGAGACCGCTGTTCAGAAAAATGCCGGGAGAAAGTCAGTAATTTTTTGCTAAATTTTACTTAAAACTATTATAATTATAGCTAAATACACATAAAGGAAATGTACCAAATAACCTTTTTATTATAAAGTTATAGTTTATTTTGCAGTCCAGAGCTTCATTCAACTAGACTTAGAGAACAAGTAACAATTAATACATGGGTGGCAGAGGACACGAAAGACCAGAAAGACGACTTATTCAAGAATTTTGCTGTACAGGTTAGAAATAACCACACGATTCAAATCATCCGTTGCCAAGACACTGATACTGATGACCGAAAGCCTCGGTAGAAGATGGCCCCGAAGGAAGACTAATATTGAGATATGTACGAATAAATACCGAACACTAATTGCTTAATACTTTACACTTGACCTTTTTGTGGCGCGACGGTGAACGAACGACGAACACACAAAATGTCTGACTAAATAAACATAAGCTCAACCTGTATGATGTCATCGATATTGAAAGGCGAACTTAAAATACAAAACTATCAGAGGTGAATTAATAAAAATAAATACTTAAGTAATAAATACCAGACAACCTCACACAAAGAAGAAGAGAAAGAAGTATATACACACTTATATAGATAAATATATAAAGCCTGACCAGAAATATATGAGGATTGTCAAGACAAGAGGGCGCTATTTGTGACGTTTTCAATGAAAAGGGCCCACTTTGTCGCTTACCATTAGGACGTGTTTGACGGGTTATTGGTATAAAGATGCAAACAAATTTCGTCCTTATGGTAAGCGACAAAGTGGGCCCTTTTCATTGAAAACGTCACATTTATAAGATTTATATGGCAACAATTTTGCAACCAATCGCAACCAATGACATTAGTTTAAATACCTGTCAGTTCCACTATGTTAACCGCGTAATATCATTTAATAGAATCCACTCTTTTCCTGACTGTTTTTCGTGTAGTAAACACGTGTGCACTTTATTAATAATCTTACGTTCACGACTGTGAATGGTTTTCGGCATTTACTTTGGATATTTTTAAATATTTGTCTTTTAAAGAAAGCACCACGAATGACATTGTCATTGTTGACAAACCATCATAAAATCAATGCCAGCGTAAGAAATTAGTTCCACAATATAGCGCATCCTCATATATTTCAGGTGAGGCTTTACATAGAACAACCATGACCCAAGCACAAATATTCCAGTTCATCACACAAATATTTGCCCTGGCGGGGATTCGAACCCGGACCCCTGCTCAGTAGGCAGGTCTCTACAAACTGCGCCAACCACGCCGTCGAATGAATTAAATTAATCGACAGTCTAATTCGGCATTCGGCAATGGAATCCGAACCTTGGCTTTTCTCTTCTAAACACTCGATACCATCAAAGTATCCTTAGCACCTCTAGCACAAACTGTGAAACGCGACTCTTTCTCGCGCGAGAAATATTACCTATCTCTTTCTTCGCAGTACTGTGAGAGAGAACGGGTGATGCTATGTCGCGCGACAAGAAACGAGAAGCCTAGTTGTGCTATACGGGCAGGTGCATCGCTCCGCTAAACGCTTACTATCAGCCTACAAAGCCCTGCACAATAAAAAAGCCAGATCAGCTTAATTTCGCTTACTGTATTAGTTTTTAGAAATGACTAGCTAGACAGGTCCTAAGATCGACCACGGTTATTTTTTTCTCTATATACCTATCGCTGAATATGGAATACCTATACCACACCTATATACATGTAGCACCACGATAGGCATGTGGCAGGTATAAGCGTCGGTACGTCGAGTGTCCTTAACAGGCGTGAACAAGACATGATCGGTACAAGTGGGAGAGGACATTCTCTTTGTGTTGCAGAGGCATTACAGTACATAATACATTTTAATCAATGTTATGATATACCCCATAGCAATGTTGGTACCTCCGGGATTTGTAATTGTTCGAATGAAATGTGCAGCCCAAAACCAACTACAATAAAGAAATAAAAAAACCGGCCAAGTGCGAGTCTGAATCGCGCACCGATATCCCATCTTAACTGGCTGGGTTAAATTAAGATTGCACCTGGTATTCGTATGTATGGCGCCGCATATAAATGAGGTGCAAATTTAACGCAACCGATCACGTTTGTTGTAGGTATGGGAGCCTCACTGAAATATTTTTTATTTTATTAATGAGATACAGCCTTGTAAAAGACAGACAGACAGACGGACGGGCAGCGGAGTCTTAATACGAGTAGGTCCCGTTTTTTATCCTTTGGGTACGGAATCCGAAAAGTAAGGTCTAGGCGTAAATAAATTCATATTCCATAGCACTGTCGGTATCTCCGTGATCCTTAAAAGCCCGAATATGTGCAGCCCAAAACCGCGGAAGCAGGTGGCGGCTAAATTTAGCCGCACGCGCAGATGCGGTTGCGAACCCGAGCCACCGGGATTTTTGGGAGTCGAAAAGAATTACATCTGCGGAACTTTCCAAGAAATAATTGAGTATTTAAATACATAAACGGGTTTACTCACGTCGTAGAAGTCGAATAACGCTCGACATCAGTACGTCTAGCATAACTTTGACCCGCGGCTCATGTCGCGCGAGATAGCGCTACCTGTCACTCTCTCGCATTATTGCACAGAAAGAGACGGGTTTTTAAAATATCTCACGCGAGAAGGAGTCGCGTGTCAAAGTTATGCTAGACGTGCAGATCGTAGTTTGAAAGAGTAACCTAGGGGACATCACCATGGCAAGAAGCAACAGAGAAAAGTTGATTGACCCAAGATTTTAGAGAAACAGACTCCAAATCTGCTTCGACACGCGACACATGATAACACTGCACCTATTTACGCCTCTGACAAGCCCCGCGGGATATTGATGGTAGATCGGCGAAGGTAGGTCGTTGACTGCTCCACCGCGACCTTACGTTATTTCGGCAGACGTTGGTTCGACTTCATGGAGCGTGTGAGTTGACATTTGACAGCCTTGTCTTTTAGAAAAAACTACTTTGGGCTCATGTTTACAATGTGTCGGTGACGTTCGACCTTGAATAAAAAAATCTTACTTTTCAGCCTTGGTAGTAACATACATCACACGAATATTATAAAGTCTTCACCTTTACCACTCATTCGCACGAAGCGATTTGCTTTATTTCTAATGCGAACCACTAAGGAATGGAACTCGCTCCCATCGTGTGTATTTCCAGAGAATTATAACTTGGCTCTCTTCAAGGTAAGAGTGAATGGGCTATTACTGAGCTACATCCTCGACCCCGCAGCCACTTACCATCAGGTCAATCGCCGGTCAGATTGTGAATTAAAAAAAAATAAAGGCGAAAGTTTGCGAGTGTGTTTGTACGTTTGTTACTTCGTCACGCTCAAACGGCTGGCCTAATTTTCATGAATTTTGGTATAGAGGTAGCTCACACCCTGGATTAACTCATAGGCTTTTCCCCTTCCCCTTTAGTATTTCTCGTGTTATAATAGGTAGGTTAACGCGGGCTAGTTTTCCGCAACTCGACATCTTACAATGCACCTATTTTGCGTGAAATGTGCCTGGCACTACTCTTGTTTCTCGTGTTATTAGCGGGTAACACTGCAGGGTGCAGTTACAGTAAATATCCATGATGTGAGCACGATATGCTCAGTATTTGGGATCATTGGGTTTTCCTAATAACAAAAAAATTAATTGAGTTGACATCAATTGAAAAATACTACCTAACACTTTTGAATAGCGGAAATAAAATACGCTCCTATTCCCGATTTCGGATTTACGTATGTCGATAACTTATTCCCTATCAGTTAAACGTTGAATCGGTAAGCACACCATGTAAAGTTGATTAAAATAAGTCTGGAGACCCCGTAGTAAGTAGCATAATAAAAACAGTAAGTGTCAAGCGGTCATAGACCACTGTTTACTATGACAGCAAAGGTCACCTCTTTCCCGCGCTCACTCCCTCAAGACCATAGAGCATGAAGCGCCATACCGACCCTTTCCTATACCTAATAGATAATTTACTAAAGAAGCCATTACACTGTACATATCCTTATCAAATTAGTGCATTTTGTGACGAAATTGTATCAAGTGACACGAAGAATAGCTTCGAAATTGACTATAGGTTTTATGGTTTTTAGGCTGTATTTGCAATGGGTTTGAAAATAAGTGTTTTGTACCTGTGTCGGGTGAGCAGGGGCAAGGTGCACGAAGCGTGACGTCACCGACAGGTGGCGTGCCGTGCGTCCGTATTGGATAACATACGGACGAAAATTGTGGCTAGGGGACCTAATTTTTTTCTTAGCACTATAAAAGCCGTTGGGGGCAGAAAGGTTCTTGAGTGGCGACCGCGTACAGGAAGACGCAGCGTGGGAAGGCCCCCGACAAGGTGGACCGACGACCTAGTCAGGATTGCGGGCAGCAATTGGGTGGCGGCGCTCGACCGATCGTTGTGGAGAACTTTGGAGAAGGCCTTTGTCCAGCAGTGGACGTCGATTGACTGCTATGATAATTTAGGACACTTTTTATTCTTCTCATTGAAAATACTATCGATTCTGAGTAAGATAAACCCAAAAACGTCAGGATCTGCAATATTATTTTTTGAAAAAACGCCCATATATGCCAAGTGGCAAAAGCAAGTGACCTTTCCCTCCATACAAATCGTTTACACCGTCGCTAGTGAGTACGGTCACGTTAACTCATGGTAAGGGCACTGATCGCACGGGCACGCACAACACAAAGCGCCGTATGCTCTCAGTTCCCTGGAACCACCTGCCGGGCAGCCCGCACCTCGTTAGCAATCATCAGCCGCCAGTGATTCAATTTGGAGTTAACCGAAACCAACCGCGACTTGTAAGCCGTCAGATGTGGTGAGACCGTTTGGAGATTTACAGCAATATCGTCATTACTTTTAATTCAGCTATACATCAGAGTAGTCATCGAAAATCGCCATTTAATATTTACTTTTTATTACGTCATTGGGGGCAAGGCAAATGAGCAAACAGATCACCTGATGGTGCGCGATTACCGTCGCCCATAGACACCTGCAACACCGGAGGAGTCGCAAGTGTGTTGCCGGCCTTTCAGGTGGGCACGGTAACGGTCCGGTACTAAAACCCATTCTGACATTAGTGGTACTTTTCCATAAGAATAAAATGCATATTAGGAAAAAGTAAAGGAGATGTATTATGTACATACATTAGTAGTAAGTGAATAAATTAGGGAAAAACCCGTATTGCTGATATAACTACTTACAACCAGATGCCGCCACTGACAGCAGTATTATTTTCGATGCAGTGAATGTAGGGGAAGTAATCTTCTGATCGATGAAAGTAACGATATTTGGTAGGACAATTATATATATTTTATTTAACTTTCTATGGCTGTAATACTTTATTAATTAATTTCACACTCTCCGATAAACTTGAACTTTGGGCGGAAAAGGGAAGCTAGACCAAAAAGTAATAATGTACAGAAACACAAATTGCGATAACAAAAGGATAATTTGATGACAAACCACAAAAGGCACAGGAACAAACTGAATTTCCCCCTACGATAACAGAACGGAAATCCCTAAAGAGATACTCGCCACGCCATCTACCGGGGAGTAGCGAAGCGACACCACAGACGCGCTTACCAGCCTGTGCAAAGTTGCTGAAGTTCGCATAAACGAGAACATATGGCGCTAAGGACAATCCGTATAATAGTAACAAAAAAATTGCTTTTTGGGTATAAAGTATTACTGTACTTACGCGTTTGCAATGTTTATTGTTTCGTATCTGGAATTAAAGCTTACCTGTAACAAAATTAAAACTGTTTAGTAAAGTTACACTTTCATATAAAAACATGGCACATTTCATATCAGTAAACAGGAATTGGAGATTTATGAAGCTTAAATTAAGTATATAATGACCGAACGAATACGAAAAAAAAAAACTGAGAATAGAAGCGATTTCTTGATCTTCATTTGACATTTATAAATCCCGAGATAGTCCGAAATACCGGCGTAGAAAGACGTGAAAAAATTGCCCGACGATGTTTCTTTGTCTCTTTAACTTTGTAAAAGTTTAACATATGTACCTATATATATGTCGTATCCGTTTAAAGTCAAAAAATAAGAAGTTACACAATGATTTTAACATTAGTGCGTTTATTAAGTCGACCCACCGATAATAATCTATGGTTCAATAAGACATAATTTCAAACTTTTCAGTAGGTTAAGAAATATATACCTACACAGCAGGTAAGGAATTGAAGTACATGAAAACCAAACAGTAATCAAGTCATTATCTATACCTACTATTATAAAGTTCTAGATTTGTATGGAAAATCAGTTTTCTATGGAGAGGGGTCATGATTTCAGGAAAATCTTGATAGTGTGATACATGATTGTTATCTATGGGCGCGCGACGCCGTGCCAACCTGGCGCCATCTGTTTTCAGATTTCCTTTGTCCTCGCATCACGCTGAAGCGACTGGTCAAATTGCAACTAATTTTGGTACAGGGTTAGCTGGACAACCAAAGAAGGTTTATGATACTTTTAACCCGAATAGGGTAAAAAGTATCATAAGCCTTCTACCTTTCTATAAAATACGCGTACAGAATTGCGAGCACCTAGTATATTAATACAGTGTGCAGTCTTGAGATATCGATGACGAATAATCTAAAATAGCACTAACTTTTCAAGATATATTTTCCCTCTAATTTAAGCTAAGGAATTATGTTAAAACATTACCCACCTAAACAATAACTGTTCCGGAATCGGTTCCTCGGCCTCATTTTTATCTTCGTCACAATCATCATGCCAATATCCCTAGTCCTCAAACAACATGCCTAAGAGACTCTTGCCTCTCTTTCACATGTATATAATTAATAAATAAATTGGCAAGTGAGAGTCCGGCTCGCGCAGGAAGGGTTTCGTACCATAATCTATAACAAGTTTGTTGTATGGAAGCCCCCCTTAAATATTTATTTTATTTTATTTTTAGTATTTGTTGTTATAGCGGCAATAGAATTTTTTTAATTTAAATTTTTCACATCATCTGTGAAAATTTCAACTGTCTAGCTATCACCGTTCTTGAGATACAGCCTGGTGACAGATGGACGGACGGACAGCGAAGTCTCAGTAATAGGGTCCCGTTTTTACCCTTTGGGTACAGAATCCTAAAAATGAATTATTGCCACAAGAACTAGAACAGAGGAATATATAACGGACATGCCACAGATTCGGCAGCAAGCGGCGCGGAGAGCGGTTGAGCGAGAGATCGGCGGCCATACGAGTGAGCGAGACACACGTACCGCTCACCGATGCCGCTGTCGCGCAAGTCGTGACCGGTCCGTAAGGAGAATTATTTGATCTTTTTAACCGTCTTATTTTATTAGCCCCAATATTGATCAACTCAGTATGAATTTTGGCGCCATTTTCTTGTAGCACTCGCGGTTTTTTTAAACATTTTCAGAGACGTTGATTGCTTTTATGAATTGGCCAATATGAGCAATAAGGCGTCAGTTCAGGTCAGTTCAATGTTCGATGGAGATATATTTATATAATCGCGGATTTTGAGACAATGTCAAGTGTCTCCTCCGACCGGCGATACCACACTGGGGCAGTGGGCCGCAGTGGCATAGTGGGTCGTATTGCAAGTATATATAATGCAGAATGCATTGTGTCGCGCTCTGTTGCGCGGCCAGCGCTTTGTTATAAGCGGAGCGTGCAGCGGAAATACAATTATAAAGAATTACATATACGTTCGTCGGTCGTTGCTGCAATAATGACCTCTAGACACATTCGAACTACTTATTTTAATTAATATGGATTTCCGCAAAGTAACGCCTGATTCACTGAATTATTAACTGTGTGAGCTGCAGGGATCTATATCTGAATCCCTAACGTTTATTAACCTATTTTTGCATTCCCTAACGTTTTATATCATAATGATCACTTGTCCTAACACTCATATGCCCTAATTTTGGTTTTAATCGCTCGGCTCGAGTATTGTGGTCGCAGTTCTAACCTAACCTAACCCATTAAACTACTTTACTGGTAGCAGTTCGGTGGTTGCAAAAGGGGCGGGGACTGTAAAAAACGAAAATAGATTTTAGGGATTGCGAGGAATATGGCTAAAAAAGGACAACCATTACGTTATGGAAAATGATTGTTATGGCAATTGACCGTTAGGGCTAATGCCCATTAGGACAAAACAGTTCGGGCAAGTGATTTTAGGACAAACTATGAGCTGCAGACATGCGAGTGTTTCGAAATGGCGGAAAGATGATAATTATTATGTATTTTTCGAGAATCGGTTGAGCAATGCGACCTATTATTACAGCCTAGAGTTGTGTAGGCTAGTTCAGCCCGAAACCCTGCCCGTCTAGCACAACTATTCATCGCGTATCTTCCCGTACGACATAGCGCTACCCGTCACCCTCTCACATTATTGCACAGAAAGAGACAGGCAATTATCCCGCGCGAGAAATAGTCGCATTTGACATTTGTGCTAGAGGTGCTGACCTCGGAAAGCATTTTAGGCCAAACTGAAACGGAGAAGCTTCGCTTTCAGTGTCGCAATCTGTTATTTTTTCCTGTGATCCAAAACACGTACCACTTCTCGTGTCTAGATGAGATACGAACTAAAGACTGAGTCTCTCTCGGTTGTCGCGTCGACGTTTCCCATAGTAACAAACGCGTTCGTTTTTTACGTTAAAAGCAATTGCCCTTGGAACGACAACGCATCAATGTCGAAACTCGCTCCCGCTACCTCCTCACCCCGACCACAGTCCACGGCAAAAGAATAAAAATAGTCAGACAGAGAACAAAAGGCAGGCCCTAGGGTTTAATTGAAACCTGGGCTTAATTGGAAATCTACAAGTCAATGGTCGTCATTATGAGAGCTATGTCGTGCGTGAAGGAAAATGCGGCCTTAAGGCTTCGGTGGGTTTCTTTTACAATGAATGAAAAGATATTAAAGTAGATCTAGTGACTGATTTACCTTAAACTTGACTGTATTCAGACGATATTTATTGATCACGAATATATTAGTTATTGTCAGTTAAACACTTTAATACCTAATTATTTAATTCTGATTAAAGCTACGGTAATAAATAAATATCAAACCTCACACAAATCGATCTAGTCCCAAATTAAGCTCAAGAAGGTTTTCATTCAACACACAATTTCCGACCTTGCCGGGATTTGAACCTAAGACCGTAGACTCTTAAGGCAGGTGCAGAGGAATTTCCTACCGCGAACCCGTCGCAAGTAGAATGAGCTCCCTGCCGAGGTGTCCCCGGGGCTACAGTATGTATACGGTTCTTCAAGAGGGGATTAAATAGGTTCTTAAAGGATTGGCAACGCGCATGTCATTCTCTTGGCCTCGCAAGCGTTCATATTAGGACGCATGCTTGTTAGTCACCGTCCTAGTAAAAAACACACAAACGACGTTGCGCGACGTGTTGACGCTTCATCCACAGATAACAGTGGGTTTTGGTCGTGTAATTTTTGAAAACAACTACATACTTCGCAACACTGGAATTGTAAAGACGTTATACCTATAGCAAAGCGAGTACACGAATAAATAACTTTAATACCGTTGCTGAAATTACGTTCACAAAGTACACGCCTATAAAGGGTTGTTTATTTGATTGGATAATAAATATTTGAAGCACCTGATCCAACGACCAGTTCTGCTCGAAGCACATAAAGACGTAAGCACGGTTGATTATTGCGTAAGCATACTGGCGTAGCTCGCAAACATTAAAAAAAAGATTTGTTAACAGTAGCCCAAATTTTAGCTGCCAGTTACAGTAAAATTAGCATAATTTGGGACATGGACAATTTGGCTATTTCTCGAGTAGTTAAACTAGTTGAGCAATTATTTTTATTCAGTGTGAGTGAAAGAATTATTTTCCAGCAGATGGCGCCGTGCGGTTCTACAAATACTGCAGCATCGGGCTATTAAGATTTTCGTGAAATTTTCCATCTCCATAGAAAACTGACAATACATTTTTGAATGTTAAATAAGAGTACGAGTATCTACAGATCGTAAGGGCTGGCAATAATATTATTAAAACTATCGTGAGTTACTTAATATTTGTAGGCAGCGGTAGCAGCACGGATAGCTGCCCCTGATGTAGAGCTCCATATGAGTTCGAAACATATAGGGCCGTTCCTGACAAATTTTACGTGAGTTTAAACCGTTTTTATAATTAGTATCTAAGGTGAGTCGGGGCTATTGTAGCTATGGGGTTATTGTATCTTCTTACAATTATAATGGTCTGTGACCCTTAAAATGGTCTGTGTATATATAGGATTGTGTATATATACCATTGGTCTGTGTATCCTATATATACACAGACCATTATAATGGTCACAGACCATTATAATGGTAAGAAGATACAATAACCCCATAGCTACAATAGCCCCGACTCACCTTACAGATATAAATCTTTTTCGTACATACAGGGGCTTTTAGCATAACTAACGGAGATCACTGATAGGTACACCCCAGGCCAAAAGTATGGAAACAAGCATTTATTACTATACAAACCTGTGATTTCCTTACGGAATAAATTACAAAATCACAATGTAAAAAAGATTATAAACATTTTAAAAGTCAATAACGCAAATTCTGCTTATGAAAATTGCCAGTGCAACATTATGTAGAAAGGCAATAAAAAAACGACGACATGCACTTCGTCCCCGAGTTAGGTAAGTACATATATATATATTTACAATATGCAGATGTTTTAATTGTGGATACTCTATATTTTTATCTTTTGGGGGTGGCCTAACGGTTGCTAACGTATACACAAGGAATAATTATTGGAAATTTTAAATATTCAAGGAACAAACTTTGTTTCCGTACTTTTGGCCTGGGGTGTATGAAGTTTTTTTTTATGAATCATAGAATCATGTGTAGAAACTTCAAGTCTATGAATTGATATTGGCATCAAACAAGCGTATGTATATCTGGTTGCGCAAACAAACAAATATACGAATCGATGCGAACTCCGCTTCTGGTTTCTGTTCTGTTCCTTTTATATGCGGCCGTTCCGTTTATTTACTTGCCGAATCATAGCATCGCACATGATAGTGAAACCCAAGGTTAGATCATAGTACTGAAGCAATTATGTATAAGTTGCTTCAGTAACTATCATCTAAACTTAGCTGTCTGGCGGAACGATCGCTCTTGTGGTAACAACGGTTTCGTTGGTTTCTCGTCAGTTGCCATTGCGACTTGGGCTCCCCTTTTTGCTTACCATCAGGCGAAGTGGAGCCCCTATGTTGTGCCGTTATAAAAAATAAATAAAGAGGACTGACGGCGGTTATAACGCCTAAAAAATCACCCATTTGCATTAATTATCTATTGAGTTGTGCAATAATAGTACATTACATACCTACCGCGGTAAATTCGTGAATGTCCCAGATCGCAGGTGTAAACATTCTGGGGCTTTACAACATACCAATCGTGGTTCGTTTAAAATTGTACGTCTTGCCTTGGGCGCGAAGTAAGATTTTCTTAAGGCTAGGGTTTTCTATTAAATAAAATAGAATATATTACAATACAATACAACAATTCTTTATTGCACACCAACAAAAAAATATTACAATCGAAACCTTAATTTATAAATGGTAGACAATAGGCGGTCTTATTGCTAAAGAGCGATCTCTTCCTGACAACCTTTGGGTAGAGGATTGAGCAAAAATATTATATTCTATTCTATTCTAGCATCAAAATGCGATCGGCGCTCGCGCGTGCAGCTCTCCGTGGTGCCATCTATGGTCCCACCGGAAGATCAGCGCTGGCTCGGGCTGGCATCATGCTGAGGTGGGACCTTTTCGTGGCACAGCCATAGTAGTATATTTTCTTATTGTTTTGTTTCATTTGTCATTTTTGTCACTATTTGTAATTATGTTCTATGGTCACGCGATGAATAAATGCATTTCTTTCTTTCTTTCTTTTAGCCGTCGAAAAAATTAAAACAGCCCGAAGAAAGGGTAAATCGCATGTCAGAAAAAAGTGACGTCACAGAACTCAACACGGCACCGGCGCCCCGTGGGCGAGTTACGATCATATTTCGGCAGTCAATCATCAAAGGATCGCTAATAACAAACTCTGGCGCGCCGCCAGATGTCGCTGTTTACGGACGCGTAATAAGCTTGTTGAACACCTGATTTAGAGTTCAGGCTAATGGTACCGTGATTTGCACGCTAACACGTCATCGATTTGTTATGTAGATCCGAGCCGTGAAACGGTAGGAGGAATATTTAAGAGACGTGCGGAATTGACCAATCAACTGAGTTACAAATACAAATACAAATATCTTTATTTTGCTTAAAAATGTGGTACAAAAGCTGGCATACAAATGTTATTTTAGACACACACATTCCACCAGAAACTGGCATGCAAAATTATCATTGACAAATGAAATTCGTGTTTACTAGAATGTCACAATTACTTACACTTATATTAATTTTAAATTGACTACCTAACTAATTCACATTATACACACCACGGAAAAGAAAGTTTAATAAAATGTATCAAAATTACAATTAAGTACATTATTAATAAAAATATGTCAATAAATATAAAAGAAAAAATTAAATTAAAAAAATCAAATAATTACTTAAAACTAATTACATGATAAAATGTCAAATTAAACGTTTAAAGTAGTCAAAATATTCTTCAATAGAGTAAAAACATTCTTGTACCAGCCAGTTTCTAAGTTTACGCTTAAACAAACTAATAGGCAAATCTTTGATGTCATCATTCAAACGATTAAAAATGTCAATGGACTTACAGTATGCGTTCTTGTTGTACAATTGTGTCTTACGGGCAGGACCAACGAGCCGATTTGGGTACCTTGTATGAAAGTGGCATGTATCTTTACAAGTTTTGAAGAGTTCTGGGTGAGCCTTGACAAATAAACAAACTTCATAGATATAGATACATGGTACTGTCAACAGATTCAGGTCTCTAAATAGTGGTCTACAAGATGTGAAAACGTCTACGTTACAAATAGCCCTGATGCACTGTTTTTGTGCTATAAGTGCGCGTTTTGCATGGCTTGAATTCCCCCAGAGGAGAACGCCATATCTGAGCAGCGAGCAAACATAACCATGATAAGCCTGTACTGCTATTTGCTTGTTACTTATTTTGGGTAGTTTCCATAGAGCATAAGCAAACGAGTTAATTTTATTACACAATTTATTAATATGCTCGCTCCAGGAAAATTTGTCATCTAAGCAAATACCTAGAAATACTGTCTGACTTGATTCCGTTATTACCTGATCTGCAAAAGTTACAGACAGTTGTTGCTTTTTGGCATTTCTATTTACAAACTGAATAAATGTGGTTTTATCTATATTTACTTTAAGATTGTTCCTATGCAGCCAGTTTATTACATCAGCGATTGTCTTACTTATGTCAGTTTTATACGTTTTGATATCTTTACATGGTATGACGACCGATAAGTCATCCGCAAAGAGTATACAATCAAAAGGTATCGCATTCGGTAAATCGTTAATATACAGTAAAAACAGCAGAGGGCCCAAGATACTTCCCTGCGGTACGCCGACCTTATTTATTCTCGTGGAAGATCTAAAAGCTTCAATGGTATTGGCCGAGTCGATTTGAGATATTTCTACAAATTGAGTCCTAGAGTGCAAATAATCTCGGAGCCATTCATTAACTACACCTCTGATACCGTAGAGTTCGCATTTCGCCAGCAGTGTCTTGTGGCACACAAAATCGAATGCTCGACTCATGTCAAAGAAGACAGTTGTTACTGGTAAGCTTCTGTTCATATAACCTAAAATCTTATTTGTCAACGAAAAAGCAGCTAGTGACGTTGACTTGCCTTTTTGAAACCCAAACTGTTCAGATTTTAGTACATTAAACTTATTTAAAAATGACAATAGACGTTGATGAAACGCCTTCTCAAATAATTTAGAAATAACAGGTACAAGCGAAATTGGTCGGTAGTTTTCTACGCATTCTTTGCTACCTTTCTTGTAAAGCGGCTTAATAAGAGAGATTTTTAAAGGCTCCGGAAAGACTCCACTAGTAAATGACAAATTTACTAAGTAGCTCATAACTGCAGCAATACCTCCTTTACATGCTTTTAAAATTTTAGTTTGGATTTCGTCATAGCCCGCTGAGTTAGTAGGGTTTAAAGTGTCAATAAGTTTACGTATAATTCATTTTCATCTGTCGGTGATAAAAACATACTACAATTACCGCAATTACAATCGATCAGTGATATGTCAGGCTTCGGGTCAGGATCATAACTTAAATTAGTCAAAGGCCGTTTCCGATTAAGGGAAGCAAAAATGCCCTTTAATATTATGACTTGGTTTTTTTTTCTACAGTCAGTTACGTCTAGTAGAGTAACTGTGTCAAATTTGGTTGCAAAATTCTTTGCGGTTCCGCAGAAAAAAAATAAAAACGGAAATAATGAAATATGGTTTTTCTCCAAAACTATTTAACTTTAATGTACTATTATTTTTTCATTCTGTAAAGCTTAGTCAAGTTCATGTTTTAAGTGAAAATGGTATCTCTATATCTAACGATTATGTAAAAAATAGGTAAGTCAAAATTTTAATATATATATTTTTTTACTTTTGTGAGAGATACCACTCTAATTGACATTTCTAAATAAGCCTTGGTTAACGTCCTGTAACACATATTAATTTGATGGATAAAATCGGAAAGCAACTGTGTCAAAATGAAATAAATAACTGGGTTGGATTTTATGACATTTTATTAGTAAGCTATTCTAACACTTCCAAATAACCAAGTATTATATTCCTTGAACCAAAGCATACCTACATCCTCTTTACAAATGAACAAGATTTGACAGTTAGTGACATTTGCCTTTTATTGCTATTGAAAATGTCATTATTTTTCTAATAACATAAAAACTATGCATATATTAATATTTTTTGCTATTTGGTATATAAGCTTTACTTAACATTATACCAGATTATCAATTTAAAGGTTCCGACACTAACTGTAAAATGGAAATTAAAAGACTTTTCGGGTATGACTTCATTATCTTGAAATTGTAATTACAAACTATTCTTTTTTCGCCACGCAATAATCCTCTTTCTACCGAAATTAAAATAAATACATATTATGACAGTAATAGAGATGAATTGTTTTTTAAATGTAACATGACATTTCAGGGACATTAGAAAGATAACTCGTCTTTACAAAATGAATTCTAAAGCGAATGCAATCAAAAAAATATTAAGAAAGAAACCTACATCATTATATCACCTCGCAATGATATAAGTAGCGATTTCGTATCTATCAGAAATACTTAATGAAGATGGTTCGTTGAATTTGGAATATGTGAAGGAAAATTCTAATATACTGAAACTGAAAGTCCAATCTCGCCATATTTCAAAAAATATTTACAGATGCTTTATCGAATATGTCCCAAACAGCATTGGTGTTGGATCCATAAGGCGGCATTATTGTGGATGTGCCAACGGAATGCGAACAGTAGGGTGTTGTTCACACACTGTTGCTATTGTTTATTATTTATCGTACGCAAGATATTAATATATAGATATTAATATTTGTCCAAAATCGTTCGGCCTGCTGAAACTTTAAGTGGACTTTTTTTGAATCACGGAATTCACGTTACTGTCAATGAAGATAGCGATGAGGATTAGAATAAGTGCATTTTTTTTCATTACGTAACTAAAAAGGTGACATTTTCTAGCAAATGTCACTGTAACTGTCAAATGTTGTTTATTTGTAAAGAGGATATTATGTTTTGGTTATTTAGCAGTGTTAGATTAGTTTACTAATTAAATAGTAATGAATTCCAGCCCAGTTATTTATTTCATTTTGACACAGTTGCTTTCCGATTTTATCCATCAAATTAATATGTGTTACAGGACGTTAACTAAGGCTTATTTAGAAATGTCAATTAGAGTGGTATCTCTCACAAAAGTAAAAATATATATATATTAAAATTTTGACTTACCTATTTTTTTACATAATCGTTAGATATAGAGATACCATTTTCACTTAAAACATGAACTTGACTAAGCTTTACAGAATGAAAAAATAATAGTACATTAAAGTTAAATAGTTTTGGAGAAAAACCATATTTCATTATTTCCGTTTTTATTTTTTTTCTGCGGAACCACAAAGAATTTTTCAACCAAACTTGACACAGTTACTCTACTAGACGTAACTGACTGTAGAAAAAAAAATCTGTCCATTATCACGAAAGGGCATATTTTCTTCCCTTAATCGGAAACGGCCTTTATATAAAAATCGTTAAAATTATTTGCTATGTCAGTGGGATTACATATTGAGCCACCTTCAACGACTAACTTCTCTATGTTTGTGCCATCTACGTTACTATTGGTTACATCTTTAATCACATCCCATGTTGCCTTACATATATTCTTGGATCGATGTATACGGTTAATATTAGAAAGTTTTTGAGCTTGGTTTATGCAACGTTTGAGAAGCTTAGAGTAATTATTAAATTTAATTTTTCTTTGTAAAGAGCTAGCGTGGTTCTTGGGTGTTCTGTAATAGCTAAAACGCAATCTTCTTTTTGTTTTTACAGAATTTTTAATTCCTTTTGTAAACCACGCTCTATTTTTAGGCTTTAATACAAACTTTATTTTTTTAACTGGAAAGCATAACTTATAAAATAGCATAAACGTATCATAAAAACTATTGAATGCCATTGATGCGTCGCCTTCAACGTACACATCTGACCATGACAGGCTACTAAGACAATCGTTAAATTTTGAAATGTTCTCTAAACTGTAGTCTCTTTTATAGCGATAATAATTCAAGCGCGGTTTTTGCATATTATGGACACTGAACGTTAGAGTCTGAGCAGTTTCATGATCCGATAAGCCTAAGTCAAGAATATCACCTTGAGCTTCGGCAATATTTGACAATATTTGATCTAGGCATGAATCTCTGCGAGTGGGGCGAAGTATATGCAATTCAAAATTATTGTTTTGAGCAAGTCTTTTAAGCTCAGTTGAATTCTCTGTGGTTTTGAGTAGGTCTATGTTAAAGAGTTGAAATCTGTATCTCGACACTTCACTTTTGTGATTGGTCGATTCCGCACGACTCCGTTCCGCTTCAGTGCAGACGCACCCTTAGCGGAGCGGAGTTGTGTAAAAGTAGGAGGTGCTCGCCACTTCGTCCGCGTAGTTTTTTGTTTTCCATAGACGGACAATAAGTATCCTTTAACCATCTTTGGGTGTCCAGCTATCCCTGTACCGAAATTGGTTAAAATTTGTCCAGCGGTTTCAGCGTAATGCGAGAAATACCATTGCCTATTTTTCCATACAAATCGAGGTGTCGTTCTTGTCTGTTTCCTCTTTTGAAACTTAACCAATTATTACGTTTTTTGGAACTGAACCGCAGAATGCACAAGTTTACGCATTCTGTGCCTGCGACGCATATATGCGTTCACCGTCTTACAAGTTTGTTCCTAGATCACGCACCCTGGCAGTGAATGCGTTAAATACCATCGTTTCATCCATCCTCCACTTCCTAAATAACTGTGATAAATCAATGATAAGATAGATGAATCTAACTGCGGCCATAACATTTCGCAGACCAATAGGTGTATCATTATTTACACTAGATAAGATTAATAATATCGATATTAGAAAATAACGCCTATTAAGGTATACGAAGCACGCCTCTCTTTCATGACGGGCGATAATGAGGTACAAAGCCACAAAACGGTATCGTTTTCTTTAATTACGCTAACCGAAGGACTATACCCCACTGCGCGAAGCCCGTCGTCAAATAGTTCAAATACATACCTCGATAAAATGGCTAAATGTGTATGTAGAACGAAATAAACCCCTGACACCTTAAACCGAACTAAACACATCCAAGCGATCTAAAAATGCATTTATTCATCGAAATGTCAACTATTAATATACAAGTCGACTGTATTTTAAACCAATTCAATTCAGTCTAAAATGGAAAACCGTAGCATCCCCGAAGGCTAAGCATACGTTCTAGAGCGAAAAGGATTCATTATGCTTCCAACAGTAATAACATTTTCCCACGGGGAATGTAATGGTTAATTGTAGGCGAAATTAAACTGTTGGTTTATCAAATGTTTACAATGAAGCGAAAAATTGAAAAACGGAATGCTTCAGGCAGTGTTAGCTTTTCATTAGGAGTGGGTCGTTCAATTCGAAGGGTTAACGTGGGCGTTTGAGAGTTGATTTGATAATTGGATCATTAGGTAAAGTAGAATGGTTTAAATACATTATGATGTAACATTGATTGCTAATGGAGCTACTGATAATTGCAGATTTCAATTTTCTCTATTATTTCCATTCATTTTGAGTGTGTGTGACTATGAAGGTATTATTTTAAATTTATTAAAAGATTCCAGCAACATCGTCAGTCGTGGAAGAGATCAGGTATCGAACCCGGTACCTCTGGATTACCGGTACAGCGTGTTAAGCTTTCCACCACTCTAACACCAAAAATCTTTCGAAGTTTTCCTTGTGATTTTTGTGTCTATCTTTGCATTGTATATTTGAATGGCCACCTTCCGCCAGGTTACGCAATTTCTTTGTGCTTTGATCTTTGTATCAATGGTTTAATATAAAAAAAATGTGGTGTGTACCCACATTAAAAATAATAAGACATTACATGTTTCATAAATTTATAATTTAATTTTGACTTGCGTTTATTTTCTGTGTAACAAAATAATTACTATATTAATATGAATTATTATTTTGATTTTTATGTAGATCAAAGTATAAATGCCTGTAAATTGACTTAGCGTAATTTAACCCGAAATTTTACATTATGAAATAAATAAGTAGGTAGGTATAAATAATTCATTTCAATCACACGTATCTCGCCCATTGCAGTAGTTTTCCTGCAATAATTCACATGTACACCACACCAACCAGTACATAGATAAAACCGAATCTAAAACATGTATACCGGAGCTTATCACTACAAGGTAGAAAACAAAGTCTCTGTCTGTCCCTATGTATGCTTAGATCTTTAAAACCACGCAACAGATTTTGATGCGTTTTGTTTAATAGATAGAGTGATTCAAGAGGAAGGTTTACGAGTATGTGTATAATACATGCATAATATAGCATTACACCCGTGCGAAGCCGGGGCGGGTCGCTAGTATATATATTTACAGAAGATTCAGAATTGTATACGAACGTAACCGAACCACTCGAGTCGGCTCCAATGTCGGTTATTGCCGAGTGATCAGCGGAGCATGTGAATATACAGAAATATAATGAAACAGTATTGGGACGTTTTCCATTGATCTTTCTATCGTAAAGAGGTATCCTGATGCGATCCTTGTACAGACTTCGTTAGTCTTCTGAGCTGGAAATAACCAGTAGGAAGTCAAATATAAATAAGATATGGGGATTTAAGTATGTTGTAAGTTGTACTTTCACAAACTAACCGCGCTTTTTTCGTGGAAAAGAAAAACATAATTTGTCAGTAGAGATTCTCTTCCACTCTTCTCTATGCATAAAATAACCTAAATAAAAAATTTAAAACACCCCCGATACAAGTAATAGGCCAATTAGTGATACCTATATAAAATACTTCCAAAATGTGAACACAACTATAAAATGTTTGGCTGAGATCCTGTCACGTGTTCCAATTAAAGCTAAATATCTTGGAAACTGTTCCTATTTCCACCAAACATAGCTAAGAACCATCTCGACGGACGTGTCTTTCGATTAAAACCGCACTCATGTTGGGAGCTACGATGCCACAGACAGACAGGCAGACACAGAGTTACACATGTTCAAATTATAACACCCCTCTTTTTTCATCGGGGGTTCATGTGTTCAATTACTCTGTTTTCGGGTGTAAGACGGAAAACCGGTAAATTTTACGTGTAATAATTAAGGAAAACGTTAAAGCAAAGATAAGTTCAGTGAAATATGAAATGCCAATTATATTTCATCCATAAATGGTGTTTCAGCCAGGCCTGCGGATCATAGCTTCAAGAAGCGAAGGTCGCGGAGGACCACAGGCCGGGGTTCTGCCCGTCTAGCACAATTATGCATCGCTACTCATGTCGCGCGACATAGCTTCACCCGTCACTCTCACAGTACTGTACAGAAAGAGATAGGTAGTATACCTCGCGCGAGAATAAGTCGCGTGTCATAATTGTGCTAGAGGTGCTGATCCCAAATAACTTTATCGAACCTGTAGCGCGAAGCCTGGCGAGACTACAGGAAAGTAGAGCACTGTGCATGTTGTTTACCTGTCTGCAGCTTGTCGGCGGTGAGGCTGCGCAGGAGTCTCTTGATGCTGCGGCGCCGGCGCACGCCGCCCTCGTCCGGGGAACTCATGCTCGCTCACTCATCATTTAAGGTACACTTGCACTTCACAATATCCAATTTGATGTGATCATTGTCGGATTCACTGTACAGTTTTTTTTTTTAATTTGCCGTCTTTTGATCGGTAGTTAATGAATGGAAAAGTTCATTGGCTGTATAGGGAACAGTAATGCAACTATCACACTAAAATTATAAAGGCGAAAGTTTGTGAGTGGGTTTATTACTTCTACACGCTGAAACGGCTGGACCAATTTTGATACATTTTGGTATGAAGGTAACTGACACCCTGGATTAATACCCAGGCTAATTTTAACCCTGAAAAATGTAGTGTTCCCATGGGTAACAACGCGCGGCGCAACTAGTATTAAATAAATTTCTAGACCTAATCACCCGTCAAAATCAAAATTTATTCTAGCATCAACCTGCATGAAAAAAATAATGATAATAACATGAGAGGGTCATTGTCCCGCCCCGGCGCAGCCACCGTGAGATCAAAGGAGGCTTCGTACCGTGCAAATATCGCACGAAGGAGGCTGTGGAATTAATCCGCGTACAAGGTCATTGGCGCGCTTGTAAACCTTGTAATTACGACGCAGATGTTGGCAGAAATACCGACTTTGCAACGGAGGGGTTTGCGTCATGTTATCATCGTTCTGTTCTTATTTACTTGAGTTCGGCGTAGCTTTTTCCTCCTTATCATTTCAGAATGCTAATTCGAAACGCTTTGCCCTATCTTCGATCTGGCAGTATCTCGGTCATAGGGTAGTTTAGCCGGTTGTCCGGCCCCCTCTGGTTTTCGGCCTCTACGCAGTAAAACTGCAATAACAAGAAAATTTTACCTCACTCATTCAAAAAAATACTTTTGTCACTCAAATTCACTTAACACTGACGCCTCCTAAATGTTTTCGCTTAATAACGTTTCAATTGGCTAGCCAGTACGCCAACGCAATTTAGTCAGTGTGAGTGTGTGTCAAAATTAGTAAAAAAAATAGTGCGCGCCATTTTCTTCAAGGTAAGTTAAAATGTTGATTATTTGGTTTTAGAAACATTGCTTTGACTTCTATACGCTCTAGAAGAGTTGAAATAATGTCATTTATATTCAAATGTATAAAATATGTAACAAAATCCTTTCAAATGTGATGGCCGGATGACTAGATTGCATTTCGTCAAATCATTTACCTTCCGGCCTCAGGGCCGAGAAATAACTTGAATACGTATATTTTTAAATGATCAAAATCGCTATTAAATTAAAATCTATTTAATAAACATCATGTCAATTACAAATTTGGATACAATCTCATTCATGTATTTAGGTGCCGGCCGCATGTATCTTATACAAATTAATGATTTAAATCAGTTTATGATTGCTTGTTTTTGGCGGCCGAGAACTACATTTTGAATAACTAGTTTTCGGCCTAGGTAATGGCCGGAAAATACAAACGATTAATTTAGTTTTCGGCCGGTAACTAAAAATTATAAAGGAATGGCCGAAAATAAGTCTTTTGAAAGCGAGTTTACGGCCACTGCGGTTAACATGGCCGAGCATCGGTGGAGAGTATTGTTTGTTTTCGGCCGCGATGACAGAAAGTGGCCGTAAACTAAAACAAATTTAGTTGTTCGGCCCTGCTTTATCATGCGGCCGAAAAACAATTTGTATGTGTTCCATTTTCGTCCCTATAAATATAAGACGGCCGAAAGTCGACTCAAATATCTTTAGATGTCAGCCGTATTAATGCAGTAAAAAAAAGGTTGCAGCTAATTACATTTTCCATAGATTTTTACTTTTTTGTTTTATTGAATATGAAAACCTATTGTTTCTCAAATAAGGGTCATCTAAAATATAAATAACAGTGGCCGAGAACTGGCTAAATAAACGGCCGTAAACCAAAACAAGCGGCCGAAAACCAACTTAGTAGCTACTTTCTGATATTTTATATTATAAAAATAAAACTATATTATTCATGGCCAAATGTGATACGAAATAGGAAACTACAATATGTCTATGATTCGTAAATAACACTTAGACTAAGGTTTGCTAAATATATCGCCCAATAAATCCACCTGAACTCAAAATTTTGCTTACTTGGCCTAAAACCGGCTAAACTACCCTATAACGTCAATATTTGGGAAATTCATTTTTGGTATACGAATAGCACAGAGTGATTTTAACTTATTTTTTTTAAGAAAATATTAACCGCTATAACTCGGATAAAAAGTAGCATATGTATTAATCCAGGGTGTCAGCTACTTTTATGCCAAAATGTGTTAAAATTGGTCCAGCCGTTTGAGCGTGAAGAAGCAACAAACATACAAATACACTCACAAATTTTCGCCTTTATAATATTAGTGTAGTTGTAGTGTAGTTAGACTAGTTAGTTAGTAGCTGTAGTGTAGTTAGACTAGTTAGTTAGTAGTTGTAGTGTATACACTATAGTTATACGCTCTACCTTCAAGACCTCTATTTACGATGCCATCTACGCAGCCCAGAATATAGTAAGCTAGCGCAAAATTTGTCCACGAAAAAGTTATTCAGAGAAGCCACGACCCTCAGCATTGAGGATATCTACTAAAGGAGGGGGGGTTTAGTTAGACTGAATTGAAATGAAATACGGAAGGGCGGGTTACATAGGTATCACAATGTTTAGTGTTTACTATAAGCGCTGTTCTCCATATTCTACTTATTCAGCATGCAAACATTGGTGTCTAAATTTTGCTGATGTTTCTCTAAATCAACAAAATAAAGAAGTCTGTATCTATTCGTAAAAGTAAAAAAAACTCCCGGGCAACAAACCGTTACTTATTACTCTCATATTCAGAAACTCTTACTGAATAAAAGTTAAATTCGTATAGCAACGCGTAATTTTTTTTCTTGAACAGACTCAAGGTACGCTATTTTACGAGTATATCTCTCGGAAGTTTGTTGAATATTTTATTACATATGAAGAAAGCACTACCAGCTGTTTATTTTAGACGCGTTTTAGGCACATTTAGTAGATCTGTTAGTAGTTGTAGTGTAGTTAGTTAGTCATATTATAAGTTGTAGTGTAGTGAGACTAGAAGGGGCCAAAGGTACAATACATGACTCGTGTGTGCGGCAGGGCTGTATATTTACGCATTTCCCCGTCTATTAATAAGCATACATAATAAAAGTCATGTTGTGACGGACGCGATCGTTTATTTTTTTATATCGGTGAAGTTTTACTGCCGACCTTCCTGTGTTTGTTCAGGCTATCGGGAAATAAGATCTGTGGCGTATAGAAGGGCTGGTACAGTTCGCTACTTCATTACATCTTTTATGTAAGAGTAGGTATACCTAAGCGGTGAACAAATCACATTATTATTATAAAGGCGGAAGTTTGTGAGTGTGTTTATGTGTAGTCATGGATGTTATTTGTATTTCAGTATGTATTTTTCTATATAAGTATGTTTATCTTCGTCTAGTGTCCATAACACAAGCCTTCTAGAGGTTACTGTGGGACGAGTTTGTGTGACAACCTGTTCGTCATATTGGTCACAAATGTTTGAACATCAGCATCACACTAATATCATGAAGGCGAAAGTTTGTGTGTTAATGTGTATGTTTGTTACTTCTTCACGCTCAAACGACTGGATCAAATTTTGATAAACTTTGGTGTGAAGGTAGCTGACACCCTGGATAAACACATAGGCTACTTTTTATCCCGAAAAATGTAGTGTTCCCGTAGGATGAGCAGGTAACACCGCGCGTCGCAGCTAGTAAACAAATATTGCAGACAATCTTGCAGGAGTCGATTTAGTCCCAAACTAAGTACATAATACTTGTACTGGTATGCCTTTCCGCAGAATTATTTCTGTGTCGAATGTTCCATTGCGCCGAATTTTCACTTCGCAGAAATTTTATACCTCTGTAGTCATAGATTTTCCATAATTCTTGCAAATATCATCCTGTAGATTAAGTTTGGTTAGGCTGGATTTGTTTTATAACAATCCCATAAAGCTGACGGTGTCAGGGAAAAATTCTTTCTACGAAATTACAATTCTGCTTCTAAAGCGCCGTCCTCATCCAGTTGTTTCCCGCGATCCTAACCAGATCGTCGGTCCATCTTGTTGGAACCCCACGCTGCGTCTTCCGGTACGCGGTACACATAGCAGAGAGAAATTGTACGTCAACGAAAAAAAGCATTCGACGAAACGTCTTTGAATAAACGAAGGGTAGACCATATTTGGTAAACCAAGATTTAAGCTTGAAAGCCCTTCTTGCCCTGAAAAGTTTACCTTATATAACTTTTAACACATTCGCCCACAAACGTCAGCATAAGGTCAGGACGACTCACCCTTAATATTGATCAAGATAGCGTTTATGTGCGTCAATAATAATTGACAGTGGCGCTGTTTATGCGCAATAAAAATAGCTGTAAATATGGCCGATTAGATTACCGGGGTGAGACATGTCACTCATTTAATTTAATTATAATATAATACGTGTTCATTCCAGTGTTCTAGAGTTTATTAGGCTAAAAAAAGGCATTTAATCGAAAAAATATATTGGAGATTTTGTAAATATATATAAAAGTATTAAACAACGCGAGCTGTAAGCATTTAGCATGTAATTTAACAAAAACCTGCCAAATGCGAGCGTGACTCGCGCGCCGAGGGTTCCGTATAAACACTTATTCATAAATGGCCGGGTTAAATTAAGTTTTCATCTCGTATGTATGGCGTTGAATAGAAATGAGGTGCAAAGTTAACGCAACCGACGTTTACTGAATATTAATTTTATTCTGTTTTTAGTATTCGTTCTTATAGCGGCAACACAAATAAGTACATCATCTGTGAAAAAACTGTCTAACCATCACGACTCATGAAATACAGCCTGGTGACAGACAGACAGATAGACGAACAGTGGAGTCTTAGTAAAACAGTCCCGTTTTCACCCTTTGGGTACGAAACCCTAAAACAAATATGAAAATCCGCGAATGCTCACGCGGAGCGAACACCCTAAGCAAACAAAAAATGAGCGTCAGCAACTGACAAAATCAGTCACCAGCCCGTAGCGAATATGTGACCCTTCGTAGACATTCTACGGAGACGCTACGGAGGTGCTACGCGCTACGATGCTACGAAGGTTGTTGTTGTAAATGTTCTTAGGTACTTCTTAGTAGAGAATCACGTCAAAAAGAAAAGGTTGGATGGAAAGTACGGTTTCAACCATTTTTATACAGTTCAGCTAACTACACCAAAGCAAAAAAGGAGCTATGACTTTTTTCTTTGTGCGAACAAAGTTCTAAACATCTTAAACGTGTGAATGTAATGGATAACACCTTTTACGCGGGAAGAAAATCTCACTTACTGGACAAGGCAAGACGTAGAACTTTAGACAAGCCACGGGCGGTAATAAGTAAAGACAAACACCTGCGATCTGGAACGTTCACAAATTCACCGCCTAGGTATGTAATGTAAATATACTATTACATTCTTGAACTGTATTATTATAAAAAATCCTAATTCAATCTTAAACACTGAACACGAAATTATGTTACTAATTGGATTCACAATCGGAGTACTTTCTGATTTTCCGCAGCTAAAATTCAAAGCAAATTATATGACATTTGCCTAGAAAGGCAGATCTTTGTCGCTCAAAATGACGTTTAATGGGCCTTTAGATGCAGAGACGATGCGAATAATCGACCACATTAGAGAGCATTTAAGTGTCTTTGCGAATTTCAACTGGTAATTTATGGCAAAAATATGAAATTAGTAACTATTAGCCAACCATCTAATTGTATCTCTGGAGATAAACGCTCTTCGCTCCCTCGTACAATAACGACGAGAATATACGAAACGGATCTTTTCACGTCGTAGAATTCGAATAGGTACGCGATTCGATTCGCTCGATTGATCGTTGCTCCTGATGATGAATCGCGTACCGATTCGGAACATGTCGAGCGATATTCGACTTCTACGACGTGAGTAAACCCGTTTCGTATTTATTTTAATATGTCTCATGGGAGTTTTCTATATAAAAATTGGGCAAGTGCGAGTCCGACTCGCGCATGAAGGGTTCCGTACCATAAAACAAGTTTGTTGTATGGAAGCCCCCCTTAAATATTCATTTTATTTTATTTTTAGTATTTGTTGTTATAGCGGCAATAGGAATACAGCATCTGTAAAATTTTCAATTGTCTAGCTATCAGACGGACGGACGGACGGACGGACGGACAGCGAAGTCTCAGTAATAGGGTCCCGTTTTTACCCTTTGGGTACGGAACCCTAAAAATCATTTTATTCTAGTTTCAGAGACAGATATTAACTGCTGTTTGGCTAACAACATATCCACTGCATTTCCCTGAACATAACCGCATATTCCACCGAAGCTCGCTTTGATCTAGTGAAAATGTTCCACCGAATTCCTCGCCCAAATACCGAGCATGTCGAGTGTGCCATGCGAGTGCAGGTGCACTAAATTCACATCATATCAAATTCTCAAATAGTGTTAAGTTTAAACTAGTTTCATTAGTCATTACTTTATTATCACAGAACACAAAACTATTATTTTTATTTGGTTACTAGAGGGTGCCCGCAACTTCGTAAGTGTAATTTTTTTATACCGTACTCTATTAAAAAGTACCCTATAATCATCTTTTGGTGTCCCTGTACCGAAATTGGTTAAAATTTGTCCAGCCATTTCGGCGTGATGCGAGGACAATGAAAATTGTGACCAACAGATGGCGCCAGACCGGCATGACGCCGTGCGCCCATACAAAACAAATGACGATCCTGCATCACACTATAACATTTTTATGAAATCATGACGCCTCTCCATAAAAAACTGATGTTCAATACAAATCTACAATTTTATATGAAAGTAGTGTCGTCTAAGAATCAGCAGTCAAATGACGTCACCTTGTGGAAACTTGACAGTCGCAACATACAAAAAGAACAGTGGTACTTCCATACTAAACCCGTCTTAGCTAAAGTCGTGGATCGTGAATGTGGTTATTTTTTTCGATTCAGTTTATAGATCTTTTTCAAATGGCGGACATATGAGAGTTGAAAAAGTAATCTCATATTTTTACAATTTCATAAGCTGCCCGTAAAATCGACAGCTCACAGACCCATTTTCATCTATCAGCCACAGACGTCCACTGCTGGACATAGGCCTCCCCCATGACTCGCCACCAAGTGCGCTCCCGTGCAGACCGCATCCATTGATTCCCCGCTACCTTCACGAGTGCCCATCTAGTCGGCGGCCGACCCACGCTGCGCTTTCCTATACCTGGTCGCCACTCCAGGACTTTGCTGCCCCAACGGCTTTCATCGGCCTGTCCATTGCCACTTCGACCGTGCAATACAGTGCATTATATTCTGCCGATACAATAACCCGCCTAGCACAGTTTCAAGTGTAATGCAACTACAACTTCACAATACGTCTGATCTAGACACTCGTTCCACGCAGCCTGCACTTGACTGGCATTATACGAAAAGAGCGTATTTAAATAGCCTGTTACGGTCGCTTAATCCTTTTTGTATATGGAAGGGTTTTGACTTCACATACATTACGTAAGATGAAGAAGGATGTAAGTTAGTAGGGCTTTAGGGTCGGTTATGATTTATTGAACCTGAAAGACTCATAGACCGCAGTTCGTAATGAAACTAACAGATAGTTGGGCGGAATGCCAGATATATTGTAGAGATACTAGTCTTCTCATACAGATTCACACGTAGGATGTAAATAATTCATGGTGGTAGAAACTCATTAACTCTTCGTATGTGTGTATAAGGATACTGACCACATATTAAGGCAATATTTTTGAATTTTTGTACGGATATATTTTTTTACTGATTGAACCCGCGATTTTTTTTAAACTCACATACGAAGGGTTAATTGACCTTTCGAAGCACCTACATCCACCTAAATATTTATAAATGACCATAACGTCCGCTACCCAAATACGCTTAGGGGAGACCGAGTGGGTTTGAAACAGATGTGAGTTTAAATAAACGTCGATTTCGCGGATCTACGTACATCCGTTAGTTCATTTTCTCCGCTCTGCTACAGTAGGTGGGCAGACTCAAAGACGTCACGACTTTGCGCAACCAGCGGCGGGGCAAGCGGTTGAGCGAGAGATCCGAATGCGGCGGCCATACGAGCGAGCGAGACACACGTACCTACACCGCTGCCGCTGTCTTACTGAACGACCAGACCGAAGCTTGACTTTGCGTATAGTTGCGTTGCCGGCAAACCTTTTGAACAAAAATGGCGGATCTGCGCATGTACATTTGTACGTAAATCAGCTACTGCGCAGTCAAGGTCATGCTCAAGAAGTTTGCCGGCTACTGTACACGCGGAGACGTGTCGTTACTTAGATGTCACGACTTAGCGCAACCAGCGGCGCGGCAAGCGGTCGAGCAAGAGATCCGAACGCCGCTGCATAACGAGTGAGACACAGGTAGTACCTACACCGCTACCGCGCAGTCTTAGCATCTCCTTTAGCGTCACGTCTTTATCATACAAATAACTGCGTGATAGTCCAATCCTTAGAGCTTCGCTGTGGTGGCTCCTTGATGCAGTAACACTGACGTTGCGCAGACGGCGAATAAAACTAAAATAATCGGCGTTACTTGTTATAATGCGCGCTGGCCCGCTGCCCGATTATCAGATTGTTTATTCGACCGCAAATTACAGCTGCATTCAAGTGCACTAGGGCGCTATGTTGCGGGCTTCGTACTACACGCTCCTATGTTTCATTCAGGTTTTGAGGAATTTAAATTTGAACATTGCCATAGTGTTTTTTAATAGAATATTTTTATCGATTCTGTTTAAATGTGATACCCCATTTTTATTTTTATTAATATTTACATAAAGGTTAATTATGAAAGGAAAGTGTAATTGTGATCCACTGCAATGTAAGCAGGACTCGAACCTGTGACCTTACGTTTCCAGCGTAGTACTCTCCCAACTGAGCTATCACATCGTTACGTCAATCACACCAAAACTGATTCCATAATTCTACGCTACTGGAACGCCCTCTGCGTCATATGTGTTTAAAATGCTTATGCGCATTAGCCATACCCTAGGATGTGCGTTTACGCGCACGGTCCCCAGTCCCCATTGCTTTACAGCAAGTGCAAGCCACGAGAGAGGTGGCGCTTTTCTCAACGTTTTTTATTCTATAAAAAAGCTTTTTATTGCCATAGTGAAAAAAAGCCTGATTTTGTACCCTAAAAATGTGTCATAAACGATAAGCTAGTTATTATTTTCAGTGATCAGTTCCGTGTCTTGTTTACCTTGTTTGTTTTTTGAGTGTGTATTTTTTTATTTCATTGCATGCATTTGAGAAAACCATTATACATGTCTTAGCCGTAAAAACAACTTGCCGGCTTCGTATCACTATCCGCCTATACCTACTCACCCCCTCGCAAGCCCTTCGTTCCCAGCGTCACCAAAAATGTACTACTAATTTCATCTCTAAAGTTACACACGCCTTACCCGGCAACTCACGTATATTGAGCGCAAACTACTAAGTATATTGGAAGACAAATGATAAACGGTTTCCTCCGCGCCGGGCGACCTTGCCGCGTGTTTGTTTTGTGAATCGAAACGCTTACGGCCGATTTTACGGCGAACAGGCTTCTGGCGCTGCCACTTGAGTTTTAGTGTTGATATTGCGATTTTAAAATGCGAATGGGGAATAATTGAGATTCTTGGGAAAAAATACAGTAAATTGAAGGAAACGTTATCGTTTACAACGCTATTTTTGACTAATTATTTTAGTATACGATTTACATGCACGAAATGTCGAGCCATTCTTGGAAAAAAATACAGTAAATGTAAGGAAACTTTATCATTTTCAACGCTATCTTCATATTTTAGTATACGATTTACACTCAGTAATGTCGAGCCGTCCCAGACAATTTCATGTATGAGTAAACCGTTTTAATAAAACTATCTTCGACTATTGCTAATGAGTGTTTAGTTTTTATCTGAGTCGTATATGGACAGGTTTGTTAATAGTTTAGTTTTAATTGAGATATTAAATTTTGCACGCCTAAGTGAGACAGAATTCACATGTTTCATGATCGATAAAATGTCTCCTTATTGTACACACTTTAATTCTATGATTGCAAATAAATTATTTTTAATCATTCATTCGTTCAGTACCTATCTGTGTATCTGGGCCGGCATGAATTATTTTATTCGTTAAAAAGTACCTCGGCCTTCGCTATGAAAAATAAAAAAGTTTCCATGAACGCTTCCAAATAACTAAGTGTACCTACTAAAACTAAACCAAGTAGACAGCGGGATGTTTACCCCCTGTCAGTTTCTGTTAGTAAATAACTCGAATAATTACTCCAAAACAAATGCTCCTACACGTCTAGTATAACTGTGACACGCGACTCTTTATCGCGCGACGAATCGCAAAAAAAACAATCGCTCTATTTTTTATTCACATAAAAAGAGTCCGGGTTTTCCCCGGACACTTTTTGAAATCCCCCCCGGACGGCTTCCAAACTGGGACAAATCCGGGGAAACCCGGACGGATTGAAGTCCTAGTTGCCAAAGATGGCCCTGTTCTTAAGATAAGAAGAAGCCCACTCCAAAATTTTATAGTTATAAAACAATAATTATTTAAAAAATATTTTTTTTTTTTCAGTTTATTGTAAACATTTGGTTTACGTTAGCAGATGTTACTGCTTTAATTAAAATAATGGTTATGAAAATTCGGAATGATGATGCTTTAGGACAAATAAAACTTCGGAGAATTGTAGTGTACCCATGAAAAACATGGCAGTTTCGTTTTCTCCTTACAAATATGGTCTGTCCTTGTCCCATTTCGTTTGGGTCACAGCATGGGTGCCTGACCTTAGACAGAGGTTAAAATGCAATTGACACCATCAACTGTTACGATTATGCTCACAGAAGTGACTCAGACTCGGCCGCTGAGTACACTTAGACATTAACTACTAAAGGTGCGACTTAACCACGTAACCTCGCCTTTTTTGTTGTTTATTATAATCGCGTAGAAAGTAACCTATAATCATCAGGGATCGAAAATTCGGGTAGATATTTACCTACAGTTGACAAAACGCTATTGATATTTCACTCATACGTCAAACAAAGCTGCCTATATACCTACATCTAAACGACAAAGCCGCCGCCAAATTTAAGGTTCTACCCGAATTTCCAATCCCTGATAATTATTTAAAATTTCCAACCTATTTATATCATCTATTTTTAAACTATATCAAAATTGGTCACAATCCGTTCGTTTTGGCGTGATTAATGCGCAAAGATATAAACAGAGAGATATAAAACAGTTTTCTAATGGGATTTCAGGGTTATTTAGTACAAATCATCAGTCACGGAGAGTTAGATACATAAATAAATTTAACGTATCCTCTCTTTTTATTTAGGGGTTTAAGTATAGCCTAGCAAGCGTCGGTCCGGCGCAGGGACAGCGGCGCTACAAACAGCTTTCATATGGCAATAATGTGCATGCGTCATATATTTGCATGATTAAACGTCAATAGCCCATAAAAATAAAAGGCCTCGTGTACAAGACAATGGTAAGACCAGTTCTCACGTATGGAAGCGAAACGTGGACGGTGACCCAAAGACATGTCCATGCCATCCAAGTTGCAGAAATGAAGATGCTGAGGTGGATGTCTGGAGTCTCCAGGGTTGACAGGATCAGAAATGAATACATCCGTGGCAGCCTTGGAGTTAGGGATATCGCCGACAAGCTCCAAGAAAGTCGACTACGATGGTTTGGGCATGTCAAGAGAAGGACGTCTGAATACGTCGGTAACAGGGCACTTGACCTGACCTTGCCAGGTAGTAGGCGGAGAGGAAGGCCTAGGCTTCGATGGCTCAATATCATAAGGAAGGGCCTGAACAGCTGCGGGTTAGACGAAGACGATGTCCAGGATAGAGCGAAGTGGAAGCAAAAATGCAGGAAAGCGGACCCCGTCTCTGGACGGGACAAACGCTAGGAGGATGATGATGAAACGTCAATAGCGATTTGTCAAGGATTTGTCATGGACCAAATTCAAAACATTGTACCGGAATGCTGCTCTATCCTTCGTTCTTCTTGCGAAATAAATACTGTATCCTATTGAAAAAAAAAATACTTTCATCACTGTGGATAGTTTTGGCTTTATTATGCAAAAATGACTTGAAATTTGTGGAATCTTTAGTCCTGTTTCCTCTTTGTTTACATCAGTGACATTCACTGACTTTCAACGTCAGTTACCAAATATTTGTCGTTGCCAGTAAAATAAATAAGTACACCTAAAAAATTACAATATGGCGTCGGCTGAAAAACATCCAGTTGGGCTATAACTATATGTAAAGTACTGAGCCTATGAAATTCCCTCTTTCATCCAACAACAATTAACTAATCAAAACGTACCACAAGCGACGTCGCCGCGCAAGCATAGCCATTTCGACCCTCGTCTAGACTTTGTGGGCGGGACCCCTACGCAAACATACCGCAACACTACATTTGCACCCTTATTGGAATGCTATAGGGGCTATAGTGGGTGCGTCGGGTGTAACCTTACATAAGGCTCCATGAAAGGGATTTTTAAGAAGTGATTTAGTGTAACCCATTTTTTTACCGTAGATGGATAAAAAGTAAATTATTCTATAACCTTTGGATGTCCAGCTATCAATGTACCAAAATTGGGACAATTTGTCCAGCAGTTTCGGTGTGACGAGAGGACAAAGGAAATTATGAAAACAGATCGCGCCAGACTGACATGGCGGCGCGCGCCGATACAAAACACATGACGATCCAGCATCACGCTATTCAATTTTTATTGAACCAGGATTCTAATCCCGAAAATGTAACACTGATATCTCGTTCACGTTAAGTTTACACTTCATTTATACGCGACACCATAGATATCAGGCGCAAACCTAACTTGACCAGGTTACATGAAATATCACTTTATACATTTCTGTAAATGACAGCTATGCAAATGAGATATACCTAATTTATCCCTAACGGATATCTCAAAGCACTGTCGAATTAGCGCCCCGTGAGTGCGCTGCAATCGCGCGGGAACCGCTGCATTAACGTTAACAAGCGCATCAGAGTGCAAGCGCCCGAATCAATAGCATTTATCAAAGCTGGCGAGCCGCCAAGCGGTCAAGGGCGAGCGGAGAATTCCGCGACCGGCGATCCAGGAAATAAGAAAATATTTCATCAACATCACTACACAGTATAAAACAAAGTTTGAAACCTGCTGTTCCCTATGTATGTTAGATCTGTAAAACTACGTAATTTTGATGCGGTTTTTTTAATAGATAGAGTGATTCAAGAGGAAGGTTTATATGTATAATACATGCATGATTTATTAGCACTGCATCGTGCGAAGCCGGGGCGGGCCGCTAGTAAAAAATGTTTCGAAAAAACATCACATTTAAAATGCATACGAAACGGGTCTACTCACGTCGTAGAAGTCGAATATCTACATGTTTCGAATCGGTTCGCGATTCGTCAACATGTTATGAAATGTATACCGATTTGTACGTCAATCCTAATAAAGTATTTCAGACATTATGTCACTAGGAACGCCGAGTTTAACCCCTTGGGGTAAATAAGCTTAATTAAAAATTAAAATTAAATGTATATATATATTTTTTAAGAACAAGGACGAAAAATAAGCAAAGTAGGAGCAATTAAAAAGGTTGAAACATATTATAGACATCAGAAGTTTAATTAAGTAATCTTTTCGTGCGTTCATTCTACGTGAATTACAATTTCATACTAACCTGACCTATCTACAAAATTGCCGCAAGCACGACCTACATCACCGTTGGGACACTTGGGACAGTAACTAGGCACAGTAACCTGGCAAACCAGAGACATTCCGAGCCGCACGGTCAACAGGAATTTCCAGGGCTTTTAGCGACTTGTGGACATAATTCCTGAACGAGAATGCTTAGTGTTAGACATATTTTAGTCGTAGGTTTAAATACATACTGGGCGTGAAGAGTGATCGCATTTAATTTTGTATTCCAAAATACAATATAAATTTCGTATGACTTGTGCGAAAATCAACAGAGCGAATGACACACGGCATATTGGTTCATTTGGTCAGGGTCTAAGAAATCACGTGAAATTGTCAGGAACGGCCTGATACGCGTTCGAAACATGTCGATCCGTTCTTGACAATTTCCCGTGAGCTTAATGCAATAATTAAATATGTCACACAAAAGTTTTTATCTACGCACATATCATTAGTGCTCTAAAATGCGTTCAGAAACCGTAGGAAATGACCAGCATTACTACAACCAATTTTACTATGAGAACTTTCTTATCTGTGGCAGTAGGTAAAATTTGTACTGTAATGTTATAACGCTATCAATTTTTGTAAGGTTATGAGTTTAAATTTGGAACAGCTGTCAAAACTGAAGTAGGTCTCTATTCTAGTATCCATAGACCATAGATATTAATATTGTTATCGATACGAAACGTCAATTCAGTATGTTTTTTCATAAAAACCGCACGACATTTGATCTCGAGTGACATGAGAATATGGATACATTCGTTTGTAGGTATATGATTTAGAAAAAAAAAACATTCGTCTTGACGGAGGTCCGAATTGCCGCCATTATTGTTGTCATTTGTTTGTTGGTTCTTTGCTGTTACGAAAGTATAATTGTGATAAGTTTATTGTAATTCACATTTTAGTTGAAAATATTGTTTCAATGTAAATGTAAATTACAACTATTACAATAAATAATCTGTTTATGTATTTGTTCAGATTTCTTACTGCATTAGTATATGTCGTTTTTAGATATTTTACAGGTAGCACTAGTGGTGCCGGTCATTTCCTTATGGCTTCTGAACCCATCTTAGAGTACTTATGATATGTGTGTAGATAAAGTAGTGTATACAACTGTACATAATTAGGCCTTAAAACACTCGTGTGATCCTATTATGAAACTCGCTACCGCTCGTTTCATAAAACCACACTCGTGTTTTAATGCCTCTCATTATGTATCAGTTGCATAAACTACTATAATAACATTTTCACTGCATGTAATAAGATTACTACTGCATTTGTAATATACAATACAATACAAGTACTGTTTATTGCACACCTCATAAAATATACAGGAGAAATACAATGCAAAACATTACAATTAGAGGTAAACAACAGGTAATATATTTCGGTAGTCTTTAATTCTGTGCTGTAACTAAGCCTTCAGTCTACTCCTTTTTTCCCCCTATTATAGGGATTAAACGACACATTTTCAGCAGTTTTTTTTATTATATATAGTGCTAGCACTTCGTGAATTCGTGACCTATTTGGCCGTGTTTTCTAATGACTCTGCCAAAAGCTGCACCATCGATCCTTTCATGGAACTTGCTTTGAATTATAGAAGACGCAAGCCAACTTTCAGCGACGACTAACATGTGTGCTTACTTTGGAGTCAACTTGACCATTACATTAATTATTCTGTTTGTGTTTAAAATGGGTTACAGAAATATTAGAATACGACGACTCTAAAACAACGGTTCGAAACCCGGAAAAATATATTTTCTCAAACTTGCAATGAAAAGTCGTCATAACGTGCGTTATAACAGGCTTCGAAGTATCACGTTTCGGGCAGAACAACTCGAGAGAACTGTAAAGGAATTTCATACAAAATTGAAGGCCTAGGCCGGGAAGTAATTTTTTAAATATGGCGTCTATGTTCATGAACAGGCTAAACAGCTAAATTATAAATGTATTTTTTGAAAGGTGTTTTTTTTTTTAATTTTATTGCATATGTTTGAGAAAAGCACTATACATGCCTTATACGTGAATAGGTCATGCCGGATTCGTATCATCTTCCGTCTATAGGTACCTACTCACGAGTCATGAATTCCAACATTTATTGCTCCCGGGTCATGTTTTCCAGAATTCCTTGGAAACTTCAAATAGGGGAGCATCAAAATACGTCATGTCATTTTCATATAATTGTTTTTTAAGTTACAGGCGAATGCACGCGGTGAGGTCACTTCCTAAAGAGAAGATTATTACAGAGATACATTCTAAATAATTAAAATGCTCAGGGCTTCAGGAAGTAAATTCTCTTTAGATTATACAACTCTTATCTTCAGTAATCATAAAATCCGATCGTAATCTTGATTTAGGAGTAGGTCTGTTCTCTTATGCAGTAACTTAATTATCATACGAAAACAACAAAACTGAAAGCAATCAATTTTACAGAAACCTATGTCGGACACCGCAATACGACGTCCACGTTTGGTATAATCTACGACGGGTCCCCGGGGGGTGTATTACATGCACTTGCAAGCGTTGATATATAATACATCAGGCCCTTGCGTCTATTGCAGACGATTTAAGGAGTAATTCTCGGAAAACACCGTGAACGGTGTAATTGTTTTATTAAAGTGTTTATTTAATTGCACCAGCGACTATCTGTGTGTGTCATAAATTCATAATTAAGTTTTTCACGTAAAACAGGGTAGCTCGATGACAACAATTCAACACAAAAAGTGAAATAAAAAGGTTCAAAAGTTTTTTATTTTATTTCGGCCTGTGGTTGTTCTGAATATATTGTGTTTTGACACAAAGGTGTTGTGAAATGTAGGCATTTTAAAACTAGGACTTTTAAAAATTCAGCCTTATTAAAAATCCGGTGTTAAGGAGAAAAAAGCAAGACATTCTAGTTGATTTATTTCAACAAAATACAGACCACAGGCCATTGCTATACTTATTTTAAATGTAACTTTTCTTTCTAACCAAATTCAGTCTTTAATATACTGGATAAAGGTTAAGTCTACACTGACTGAGCCTCTGCTCTCCGCTTGGAGACAGGAGAAGGGGTGACCACGAGCCGTGCCCTTATTTATACACCCTGAACAACATTAGACAAACAGAAAACTACGTGTTTAACCTTCGGCACGGTAAAGGCTGTGTTTGTACACGTGTTGTTCAGGTTTATCTTATTTAAGAGATTTCTACAACGCATAAAAGTGAATTATTCGTTTTCCGATTTAAAAACACAGTACTGACCTTTAATAGGGATGTGCTCTTTAACTTAACCAAATGTTTTAAAATTGTATTTAACTTATATTTATTTTTTATTTTTAATATCACCTGTATTTTAGTATATTTTTTTGGCAATAATTAAATAAGCATTGCAAACGTGAATGTCTTTTCTATGACCGGTTATATTATGAGAAGTGATAGTTTTTTGTCACGATGTTGAGTCCTGTTTAACTTGAAATCCGATTAATTATTACTTTGCTAGTCTTTGCACATATTTGGCGGACGATCGCAAGTGATGCGAGGATACCTGGTTCAGGATATTTTTTGACAAGAATCAGAAGCACAAGGCGACTCAGTATGTTGTTTTTGCATGCTTTCTCTATCAACTTTGGTGAAAAAGTTAAAATGCAAAACGCGCTTGCCCGACGAAATACTATGGAAAAAGATTATGCGCTATATATGTAACCACGGCTAACGAGTCTAACGACCCTTATCAATTATTGTACTAAGCTTTGTATCTGACAGATTCACGTGAGTGTAAACCGCTTAATACAACACTTAAATATGTCCCACGAAAGTTTTAATAAGATTATTGTTTCTTATAAAGTTTACGGTCAGATATGCTGACGTGTTATCGTTCTTCTCAGGCAGTTCACCAAAGGCAGTTTTCAGACTGAGGACTAGAAATCATAAAAGCTATGATGATAAATTTTAAGGCTGATAAATAGAATAAACTGTTTTATCTAATAAATTCCAAATCATTTAACAAAGACACCGAACGCCACGCTGCTCTGGTGAAATATGAACGATATAAACTTGAACCAGCTATGCGGTGGAACTCTGCCAAGTGAGTCAGAAGAGTGACTCAACCGGGGACACCGCTGGTGTGTTTCGTGTCTTCTGATGACATTAGGAAATGCGAAGGAACTGGATTAAACCAGTTATTTAGCAAGTGTTTTTATGTAAAATTTAACCTATTTTAATGTATCAAAAAACTTAATAAAAATGCCTACTCACGACTTGAAGACATCCAAATTAAAATGTTCAGAGTAAAGGTTGGCCGGAGTTCCATTCTTTTTCTGTCATATTTAAAAAATTAGGCGAGAAGCGTACGAATCAGTATACCTATTGTAAACACATGCAAGAAACTCCAGAACAACTAAGAGTACATAGAGAAGGCGAATGTGTGTTTCTAGTCACGATATAATCTGTTAGTAAGGAATACAAGGATTTATTTTTGTTTAGTTTTGGAGATGCCTGAAAACATTTCCTATAGTTCAGGCTGATATTTTCTTCCGCATTGATCGTTTAGCGTTACATATAAAAAATTACTGAATTGCTATGAAAAAAGTGCCACCCCCTATATACACAAAATTTCCCAGCAACGTATTCTATTAAAGCTGAAACGATTATAAATTATTCAACATTTGCCTCCGCGCATCCCACACACCGATCACATCATCTTCAAATGTCAAATTTAATTCCCAAATAAGAAGATCGCTTTTCAAAATTCTTTTGTCACGTACTTAGGTCTCTATTTGCCGAGAAGATAAATGATACAGTTTCGATCCATCCGAGTGTATTAGAAAAACACGGGACTGTTGTTTCATCCATAACTTACTTCCTGACGTCAGCTGTCATAATAAGAGTCTCGCTCGCGCGAGGAATACACCTACGTCCATTTTTTATTACTTTAGTAAGTACTTTTGTGTGTAGTTGGAGTGTTCTTCGTCTAAGCTGCCGTTAGGTTTATAGGGAAGACGCTCAACGCTATGTCGTATTAGTTCATCTTGCGTCAGTAACAAAGTGCACTCCTAGTTTCCGAATGCTTGGCATTGGCTCAAAACATCGCACCACGCTCTGAAAGTGGGTAGTACAATCAGCATCCAAAGTGGCTGACCACTACCTACTAGCTTATGTCAAATTGCATATAGCGCGTGAGCTGTCAGAATGCGATTCTCGTTTTCTACCTGTCTCGCTCGCTCTTATTACGCTATCCAAATAAGAACTTCTACTTTTCACCAAACCTGAATCGCAATCTGACAGCTCACGGACTGTACTAACATATGACAAATGTTTACACATGAAGCGAAAATTGAAAAATTTAATGATTCGGACAGGATTCGAACCTGCGTTTCCAACGGCTTTCCGGGCCAACACGGGCGTCCTCCCAATTGGACCACCGAATCAGATGTCAGAGCCATTGAATTTTTCAACCAGTTGCTTCGACATGCCTTAGGGTGGCATCGTAGCGCCACCCTAATTATTTCATTAGTAAACATTTAATTTAAGTTAGCAGACGTTACTGCTTTAATAAAAATAAGTAACATATGACACTTTATACTCTCGCAGTTTGTACACATAGTTAACTAACACAAATTATAACGGGTCTAACGCGATATTACTAACCTATTATTTATGAAGGTAGATAAGGAATATCGCGATTGGCCCGTTATAATTTATCTCGTATGTCGAATGCCAAGATCGCTACAGAGTGAAAGCCTAGCAGCCAGAAACGGAGACGTGGCAGACCTCATCAGCGATGGCGGGACGAGCTAGACTCCTTTTTAAAGGAATGTCCAGGAATACCCCAAACCCGAGAACAATGGAAGAAGAGTGGGGAAGCCTTTGCCCAGCAGTGGGACATCATGGGCTCACAATAATAATAATAAAATAGTAATAATTATGCGTACTAACAGTTCCAGCTACCGTGACGTCGAAGATAAATAAAATTGATCCTTATCAGCCGTCAAATATTAATGAGACTCGTCACGTCCGACTGCATTACGACCGTGCAGCCAGCTTGCAGTCAGTGTGCGATTGACAGAACTGCACGGCAACTGTAAGCGGACTGCACAGTCGGTTTGCAGTTACACCAATTGCACTCAAACTGTCTTCTTGCAGCTAGGTTGCAGTTCAAATGATGTCCGTCTGTACCGGCCTTAATGTTTGCTAGTATGACCGGAGTACAGAGCTATCTCATTAATGTAAAAGTAATAGGGCTGCATCTCTGGTCCGGAATTGGGCCGTCGGACTGTAAGCTAAACACGTATAATTGGGCAGGTTGTAATACAGCATGTTTGTTCCGCTTCCGGGTTCTATTCCTGGAGCGGCGTGGCTCAATGAAATAATGGAAGTTAAGTTTTTATGGCAATCGATTGAAGAGATTTTTAGAGGATTGGGTCGACTCGTATCAGAATTCTGACTTCTAATTTAAGTTTCAACTCAATAGTTCAATAATTTATTTATTTATTTATTTAAACTTTATTGCACAAAAGAAAAACTTAACGTAAATAGTTACGGAGTACTTAATGACATGGGGCATTCTCTACCAGTCAACCTTAAGGCAAAGCAGAAAAATTGTAGGCGGTGCATCCTAGATAAAATACCCATAATACATACATATAGATAAAATACATATATAAATAGATATATACATAAACTAGCTGTTGCCCGCGACTTCGTCCGCGTGGAACCTTTATCTTGAAAATTTTACATCTTTATTATTTTCAGATCTATAAGTAATGTTGAAATTGCTTAACGTGCTTTTTTGCAGTTGTGCACGAAATACATAGTAAAGAACCCTTCGTACGCGAGTCCGACTCGCTCTTGGCGTTTTTTTATTTTTTTTCATAAGTCATAAGTATTTATTCATTTAACAATTTACATTGCGTTTGAAATCACACTTTCGGCTAATTACCTCTAATTACGCGGTATCACTATAAAATCAGGTACATCTACGAACGAATAACTACTAAATTCGAGGAGTTTAAAAAAAAATCTTATTTTTTAATAAAATACGTTTTTACAAAGCTTCTAATTCCTAACTTAAAATACAACTTATACCCCATACAACCTTTCATCCTCTATTTTACCACCTTAGGGGGTGAATTTTCAAAAACGCTGTAATTAGTTTTCTTACATTTTATTTTAATACCTTTTTACAAAGTTTCAAGTTCCTAGATTAAAAAAAAACTTGTACCCCATACAAACTTTGCACCCCTATTTAAACCTCTTGGGGGAGGTATTTCCAAAAATCCCTTCTTATCCCTAGCCCACGTTATAAAAGTAACCTACTGTGCAAAAATCAACTCTCTAACATTGGTAGTTTCGGCTGTGCGTTGATGAGTCAGTCAGGACTTCTTCTTTTATATATATAGATATATACGACGTTGAAACAAACCAAGCAGATATACTATGAGGCTTCAGTTCTTCCAGCAAAGAAACCTTTTTTTTTATTAATGGATAATATTTATATTATCTGTGGCTTACTTCTGAAGGTTATAGGTATTGGTGGCCATTAGTGGCGTGGCATCCTGACATCACGACATCTGCACTACGCTTCGCCAACCGCGTCGCAAAAAGCTGTAAAAACTAAAGCTCTAAAATCCACCGTATGTGGTTTGAAGCTTGTAACACATCTAAAACGACATTCGAGGGCATTTCAATTACTTTCCCAAAGGCATCAAACAAGAGCACTTCGTAAATATCAGCGAGAATAGCGGGTATAAAACGGTGGAAGGCACCGAAAACGGTCACACCAGCGGTTACGGCAAATATGGGCATATGTTTACCGCCGCCAGCCAATAACATACCGAAAGAATGGCTACCTAACCTAACCTATTTAATTCGCTACTAATATTATAAATGCGAAAGTAACTGCCTGTTACCTCTTTACACTTCAACCGTCGACCAGATTGAAATGTTAGGTACCTATGGTGATAGTTACAGTTCGTTTTTATTAACTCATCCTTTAGGGGGGAGAAAACGGGGGAGGGACTTACTATGTAAATACCATGACCTGTAGGCTTAAGTACAATACGTACCTACCATTGAATGTTTTACCGCTCAATTTGATTTAGGCACTTTACATCCGCTACTGTAGTTGCCTAATCGCCGACGAAGTCGCGGGCAGAAGGTAGCAACAGATAAGTCAATTATCAAGTTTCGAAACATTTTTTTTAAGTGCTTTCATTAAAATCGTGTGTAGAAAAAGTGAGAATGATGATATTCGAAACTTAATTTCTGATCGGGTATAGTCAGTAATTTTTCGGTTAACACGTAACTACGAGAACAGACGTATAAATTAATTTGATTTGGTTGTGTGGATAGACTAGGCGAAAGTATCAGGGTTAAAAAACGAAGTTGGATTTACCTAGCTGGACAATTTGTCCCACGTATACATACTCGTCGACAACTTTGAGGGAATCAGAAATGAGGATATCCGCAGAAGAACTTAGGTAACCGACATAGCTCACAGTATTGCACGGTTCTAGTTGCAATGGGCGGGCTATGTAACCCGTATGGCCGTTGGGGCAGCAAAGTCCGGGAGTGGCGACCACGTATGAGAAATCGCAGCGTGGAACGCCTCAACTAGGAGGACGAATGACCTCGTGAGGGTAGCGGGGAGTCGAAGAATACGCTCTGACCAGGATCGCATTTTGTGGTGAGTTATAGGTGAGGACTATGATCAGCAGTCTACGTCTGTGGTACGTCTACGTCTGTGGCTGATAGATAGATAAAAGAACGAATAAATAGGGCACGTTCTATAAGATAAACCCGCATTTGATCAATCATTCCTGCATACAACTATACAAGAGACATGCCAGTTCCGAAGCCGTTTTAGCTTAGCGATTTTGCCAAAATCAACATTTCAACAAACATAGAACAAATACATTGTAACGTAAGGGAGGTCGCATACGGGAAATTTTCGTTGCGATTCAGTTGCGCGAATCGTGAACGAGCGACTGCATTGCGACATATCCCTTTGTCGCATTTGCAACACGCGACAGTGCACTTTTACAAGTCAGATTGTGAATATACATACATTTCCACAGAAAGGGTGGAAGGAAATGTTGTATAGCAACTGTGTCGCGAAGCACAATATTATTTACGTGTGACCAACAGCGGGACCGTTTTGCGACTGCAACGCTACTGAATCGCTGCAAAAGGTCGCCGTATGCTGGCTCCCTAACGTGGAGTAATGTAATGGTGAATCATCATATTCCCGACAAAGATAACAGATAAATGATGCGCGATTTATTCCATCCCTAGTCTCAGCATGACTGGTCGCGCTCATACATATTCATTGATTTCTTTTGCCATTTTTGTGGCATTCTGAAATGTACCCTTCCCTATTGTTCAGTCCCCGTTTATATGTTCATCTGTCTGCTTGTATGTTAAACGAAAATAGAAAACTTTTCTTTACTGGCCGAGCGAGCGGATCGTCTCTATTACAGCTTGGCCCGAAATTCATTCGTGTGTCCGTATGCTTGGATGTCCAAACACTTTCCAGCTGTTCTCGCCTAGAGGTCGCATTTCTCAACCGATTTTCATGAAATTTTGTGCGTAGGTTCTATTACTAAGAAATTTCGAATCAGTTTTTTTAATGGCGAAGATATGTGGGTTGAGAACGTAAAAACTGACAAAGTTCAAAAACAAATTCGCAAGGTCTACTGCTCATAGAGCCACTAGTACGTTTGTTCTAGACACTACAATGGCTTGACCTAAGTCGGCAGACATTGACATATCACTGGCTCAATATTATAGGGGTCTATGTTACATTTTCAGAGTAGTTAAAATTTCATGCCTTTTATGACAACTCGTCAAAGTGAAACATAGAACCATTTAATATTGAGCCAACGATATAGGGAATGTGATTTCGGCCATAGTTCCGTGTATAAATCTTGTAATTAGAGTGTCACGAATATGTACAAAAAAATAAAAAGTAAAATTTCGTTTATTAAAAAATATAGTGGTGATCTCTCGATAGATGTCATTAAAAGCATCGAAATTAACTCCTAAAATCCTTCCATAATTTTCGCTTCTGTCTTTATTAGTCGATGAAGCGTACTCCAAAGTACAACTATGGACCTCGCGCCGGAAGGGCCCGCAAATTAAGGTCATTGGTTAACTAGTCGTTCCGGCAACCACCTATGTTCACCACGCGCCAATTTATCTATATATTAAGTTAGCGCATAGCGTTACCGGTAGATATACTTCCTTTTCATACATACTTATTTTTAAGGATTTGGCACACTGACGACGGTCTGCGATCAGCGGGCAGGTCAAACTGAACTTAAATAAGTATTTTATTTTAACCCCTGAGGAAAAAAGATAACTTGTGTGGGGTATAAGTTAACATGTGTGTCTGTCTGTGGCATCGTAGCGCCTATACGGGTGGACCGATTTGAGTACGGTTATTTAATCGAAAGCCTGGTTTGTCGAGATTGTTCTTAGCTTTGTTTGATGAAAATCGGAGCTCTCGTCTCAAAGATATTCAGATTTTAGTGGAACAAGTGACCGACTCTCAGCCAATATTGAAGCTAGGAATTCTAAATTTAGTTTTTATGTATGTTCAGTTTTAGTAGCACTTTCTTTATCACTCATTAAACCAGGGTCTCATGATAACCAGCCGTGCCGGTGTGTTTTAAATTTTAAATTTAGGTTATTCCAATAGAGTCAGCTGGCAACTTACGCTGTGACCAAAAACTTTCTTCGTTGTGAAAAAACTCGTTAGGTTAGGTTTGTACTATTAAAATTCAGAAGAGTTAAACGGTTTCAACGAAACCAACTAAAACAGTTTGCAAACCTAATTAGAACATTCCTCATAACTTAACCACTTATCCTACAAACAGAGAATCAAATTTAAAAAATAAACTCGTCAAGATAATGAAAACTGTCGTATGCAGTCAGTATCAGATGTTCCATCTTAATAGGAATGGGACTGCAGAAATGCAATTGCGTTCGGACACGATATCCTTAAGAAATACCACTGCACATTTTTCCATACAAATCCAGGTTTCGTTCTAGTAAAGCTTAACCAGTGAGTGTGAGTTTATGAAACGAGCCGAAGGCAAGTTTTATAATAACATCACACGAGTGTTTTAATGCCTACTTATGTACAGTTACATACACTACTTTATCTAGCCACGTATCAGCCCCCATGATGCATTCAAGAGTCGCACATTATGACAAATATTACCCGGTAATGGCGGTAATGAAGTTTTCTGGCAGCTGTCATAGTTTTTTTTTTAATTTAGAGACATACTTGAGTCGGCCCAACTATCATATCGTTTACTTACGTGCGACATTTGTCAAATTGACAATTCGTTTCGAACTAAACGTCATCTTGACTGATATTAGAATAGAGGTCAAAAAATTTCTTTGTTTTTCAGAGGTGTTCGAAATTTGAATGAATAATTATTATTAGTTATGATGAATAGTTATTATTTAGCAATAATAACATTTTTACAGATAAGATTTTTTTTCTAACAAAACTGTCTATTTTTGTGGTGGTCATAATGTGCGGTTCTTGAACGCATCATGGAGGGTTTATGATATTTGAATAGATAAAATCTTTAAAAGTGCTTTTATGCATGGTCATCCAGGAAACCTACACCTAAACCTTAAACTTTACACAAATAATATTTTTTATGTAGTCCATGTAAAAATATGAATAAGAATAAGAATAATTTATTTGCATAGAATAAGTGAGTACAGTGAATTGTCAACAGGTGGACATAGACATTATGCGGCTTATTCTGCTATATGTACTATTAATACTAGCATGCAAATATATATTTCCTCCAAATTAATTACAGCGTACTATGAAGCAAAAATTCTTTGACATCATAGTAGCTTTTCTCCAGTAAATAATTTGTCAGGCTATTTTTGAATTTATTTATAGGAAGTTCCTTAATGGTTTTCGGTAACTTATTAAACAGTTTTAAACACATTGCATAGCATTGCTTCATATACAGTGCAGTTCTAGGAACGTGGTCATGCACAAGACGCCCCGTGTTTCTTGTGAAATTTGGAAACAGGTCTTTGGCTGTCTTAAACAAATACATTTGTCTTTTTACAAAAATGCAGCTTTCAAGAATATACAGACATGGAAAGGGTAGAATCTTAAATTTTTTAAACATTGGCTTACATGATTTGCCATAAGCTGCATCACATATGGCTCGAATACATTTTTTTTGAGCAATGAACACTCTATTAGAGCTTGTACAATTTCCCCATAGTATTAAACCGTATCTTAAATTAGAGCTGATATATCCATGATACGCTGCTAAAGTGGCTTGCAAGTAACCTGATATGCGCTTTAATCGACGTAAAACATACGCAAACCTGTTTATTTTACAACATACTTTTTCGACTTGTTTCTGCCAGTCTAAGTATTTGTCCATTTTTAATCCTAGGAATGTTACATCGTCTCTTTCGTGTATCATATTATTTTTATGTTGTAAACTTAATTGTTGCTTTTTACCTCGTTTCGTACTAAATTGGACATAATTCGTTTTTTCCAAATTAATGTTCAAATTATGTCTCTCCAGCCATTCGATCACCGTTTCTAACGTCGTGTTTACTTTACGTTCATGTTTTTTTATACAGTCAGCTTTATTTGAAGTTACAATTATCGAAATATCGTCAGCAAAGAGAACGCATTTTTCAGTTATTGCATCACAAATATCATTTATATAAATAATAAATAGTAGTGGACCAAGCACACTACCTTGAGGAACACCGAAGTTATTATAATGAGATTCCGATGTATAGTGAATTTCCTCATTTCTATTATTCACTGCGGCAATATCGACAACTTGCTGCTTCCTAGCAGGTATGTTTGGAACCACCTCAATGCGGGTCCTCTTACCCCATATTTTTCTAGTTTTCCCAGTAGCAAAGAGTGATTATGTGTGTGTGTTAAATTCAAAAGCTATTAGTATATTACCTGCTGCAGACGCCGGGTGAGTAGGTATAGACAGATAGTGATACGAAGCCAGCAAGCCCTTTTCCCGATTAAGGCATGAATAGTGCTTTTCTCAAATATACTTATGTTGTCGTGCGATGGCCAAGTCATTACATTTATGATAAAGATAAATATGTTTAATATTAATCTAACACGGTCATGGTAATATGTTTTTAGTTATGTAATCCGGTGAAAATGTATGTCAAAGTTGTCATATAGGCGAAGGGTCACTTTGATAGGTACTGAATAAATTAACCGACTTGGTTTTATATTGTATCTCACAACTTTTTTCGGTAGAAGGTTGCGAGACTTGCAATTTTTTTACATGTAATGTTTTTGATGGGATCTCATTTCTTTTTGTAAGTGGTCGTCCTTATTTTTCCTTTAAGGACTACTAGCTGTGTATCCGCAACTGTCTTTCTTAAAGCCCACTCTCTGTCTCTGTGGGCTTTTCTCGAAAGTTTTGATGAAGCGATTTTTGACAAGCCAGGACGGTAATTATTACTTCTTAGTCTATTATACTCCGAAATTGCGGAGTTTTGCACTTTAACACTACCGAAGTTGACATTAACTAAATGTAAACCACACAGACTTGTCACTCCATAATGACCCCTCTCATTATAGATAATGATCCTTCTCATGATTCCTCTCATGACGATGGTGATGATGAGGGTGGTGATGATGGCGGCGATGATGGTGGTAGTGGTAATGGTAGTGGTTATTGTGTCGGGGATGTGGTTGTGGTAATGGTCGTGGTGGTAATGTGGTGAGGATGTTGATTTTATAACCATCGTCATCACCATCACCACAAGCATTACCATCACAATCGTCATCATCCATCACCACAATGACCATCACCATCTGAATCAACACCCTCATCATCATATCTAATCACCATCATCGGCATCATCATCGTCATCGTCATCATCATTATCATCATTAATCATCTACAACAACACCATCATCATCATCATCATCATCATCATCATCATCATCATCATCATCATCATCATCATCATCATCATCATCATCATCATCATCATCATCATCATCATCATCATCATCATTACCAACACCTCCCTCACCACCACCAGTCACCACCATCTTCATTACTATCAATACCCCCATCATCACCACCGGTCACCTCCACTCCATCATCATCACCAACAGTCACCACCATCGTCGTCATCATAATTATCATCATCACCAATCACCACCATCATCATCATCATCATCATTACCAACACCTCCCTCACCACCACCAGTCACCACCATCAATACCCCCATCATCACCACCGGTCACCTCCACTCCACCATCATCATCATCACCAACAGTCACCACCATCGTCGTCATCATAATCATCATCATCACCAATACCACCTTCATCAGAATCAGTCACCACCACCACCATCATAATTATCATCACCAACACGCCCATCGCCACCACCAGTCACCATCATCATCTGAACAATCCAACACCCTCATTACCAACACCAGTCCCCAGCTTCATCATCATCATCATCACCAGCACCCCCATCACCGCCCGCCACCAGTTACCACCATCATCATCATCATCATCATCGCTACCATCACGATTCCAACTCACTGCCCCTGCGGGGTGAGGTAACTCAATTCGGTACGGCGATGAGCGTGTCCATTCTGTATGTATTAGGTAATAAGTATTCTGTGCCTGAGGTCTTAGTATCTAAACCGAAGGTTATATGAACCGCAAAGTTAACTTTGTAATCGTGTATTTTTTATAGGGTTCATAAGGAAATACAAATTTATCTATGCAGCTCGCATAACTGAAAAACTACACGGAAATTTTGTAATGTTTAGGTTTTTTAATGATTTGTACACCAAACCGTAATAGAGCACGAAATTTCAAGCTTGTGTGTCTTCTAGAAGTAACTTAGAATTCGTATGATCATGAGTGAGTCAGTGTATCAGTGAGTGACAAAATTAAGGAACTTTGACTGGCAATAATTTCTAAACTACTGGTTCAAATTGAATGAAATTTAGAACATGCCTAGGTTATATCATGTTCTCCTGGTCATTTAAAATTCAGGCTTCTAGCTTTGTCCGTAATGAAATACTGGGAGTTTGAAAATGGTCTGAATGGCTTCGAGAAAAGGATGTTACGGCGTGCCGGCAAGCGCGTTTGCTCGACTTGGCGGGGGCACTGCCGTGCCCCCAGATGTAATGAAATAAAAAATACACCACTCATAAAAAGTATAATTCAGCTGCTTAGCCTTCATGAACACAGACGCTGTTTAAAAAAAAATACTTCCCGGCCTTCAATTTTGTATGAAATTTCTTTACGGTTCTCTAGAGTTGTTCCGCTCGAAACGTGATGCACGTTATGAAAGAGAAAAATACTTCAACCCTTAGGCGTTCGGCTGTTTAAAATGTCTGCACAACTCACAATATTCGCTCTGACGTCATACTTGTCAAAGTCATGACGTGACGTCACAACGTCGGCCGCAGACTGTTTGTCTACGGATACGCCTGTGACCTATGTATAAGCTACTTCTGTCTTTGTAAACAACGTTATAAAGAGACCTGAGAGAAATCGGTCGATTGCCACGATTATATCGGTGAAGTCGGGAATATTAAACGCCGTGACTTTCGATCCTATTTCTAAGAAATCACTGTGACTTATACGCATGTCACTGGCTAAATTAAAGTTATTTTTAACCGACTTCAAAAAAGAGAAGGTTCTCAATTCGAACTAATTTTTTTTTTGTATGTATGTTAGTCGATATCTCCGAGAACCGTGAACCGAATTTCAATTTTTTTTTTTAATCGAAATGGTATAACTCCGAGTAGGTCCCGTTGACACTAAGTCGGGATCTGATGATGGAATCTTGGAGAAATCGAGGGAACTCTTCAAATGTTAAAGGGACATGTACGGCGCTTTCGGTAATTTATTAGATTTACTGAAGTCGGTTCTATTTTTTGTTAAAATTTTACTTGTTATAAATTGATACAAAGGTTAGACATAAATATTTCTAGTATCTCTGTTTGGCCCTATTGTTGACTGGTAGAGAATGCCATTTGGCATTAAGTCCGCCAGTTATACTGACTTTTGTTTTGTGCAATAAAGTTTAAATAAATAAATACAACATTTTACGCGATCCACTACATCGCACGATCTCTACTTATCCGGATTAGTGCTCTGACTCCTGAGCAGGCACCGGATATTCGGATCGATGTTTACCTAAAGTTGACAAAATCCTATTGCTATCTCATTCATACGTCAAACAAAGCAGCCTATACCTACGACCGAATAACAAAGCCGCCGCCAAAGATTAGGTAAATATCGATCCGAATATCCGATGCCTGCTCCTGAGCTACGACAACGTTTAACACATCGCGTGAAATTGAAGTTTCTTTCTCTTAAATTGTAAACTAATTTTCTTCGGGGAAAGGTCATGATCGTGTGAAAAATCTTAACAGGGCTATGCACGATTACGGTTTTTCTGTAGAGGTATTTATTAGAACGCCATGTATCAGTCGGAATATCTTTGCAGCCTTGTCATACCAAAACATAGACAGTCGCACAGATTTTAACATCTGTTGGACACCCAAAGATAAAATAAGTAATAGGATCTCACTGGATAACGACAAAGAGTACAAAAAATATGCTTATAGAACAAAGAAATAAAAAAGTCACAGAAGTTTCGGGAATCTTCTAGTAGGTAAAACTAATGACATCACACCGTCGGGTACATCAGGCGGGTGTGACGAGCCCCACTACCCTCTGACCTTTACGTGTGATCTAGTTCTAAGATTGCCCTGTCTGACTGGCCGGTAAATTCTTGATGAGATCGCTGCTAAGGGCAACGCAATTCAATTTGAGTACTAATATGGAGACTACACACCACACGAATGCACTACTTAGGCGGCAATCAGGGAAGAATCGTGGCGTGTTGTGAATTGTGAAGCTTGCTACCATTATCTGAAATGACCACGACTATTCTGTCAAGAGAGAGACCGACGACGAAGAAGAATGGTTAAACTTCTCAATACTACGAGTAGAAACATATCTGTACCCCACAACTCCCCGCTATCTCAAGGAGCGCTTCAGTTATTTGCGTTCTGTTCGCGCTGGTCAAAACTTAGTTCTTACTGCACCCCCTTCATCTTCAAAAAATAACCTAGGGTGTTATACTTGTAAGTTTAACGTGTGCAACTTCTGCATGTGTATGTGTTTGTCTGTCTGCTTATGTTTGATCGCCCTGTCGTACAAAAATACCAATAAACTGACCAGGGGTCCCTAAAATCACCCATTGGTTAATTATGCCTGCCAAATGACCGACAGACGGTCCTACGGGAGCCTGGTATTCCGGCATCATCTAATTTAGGGCCGAATTAGACCACGAAGGCCGCACGTGAAGCGAATTGATCGAATTAATTGTCTTTTTTACAAGCCTTCCCTTCAAGGTTAGGGTTGCCTCATAATACACTGACTTAGACGGCGATTCATCGGCGACTAATTAGCAAAAAAATCCAAATATTCGGTACTTTATTACATGATAAAAATCTCAAATATTATACGTTTGCAGAGAAATATCTACGAAATGATTTTTCAGAGACAGTCGAATATTTACCACGAAAATCAATTTAAGGAGTAAATATAGACATTTAAGCATTGGAAAAAAGTAAACTTAAGAAATATGAACATATAAAGCATGATTGAATATCAAGAGAAACGCTGAAATCTAGTATCATAACAAAAACTCAGCCAGTTTGGTCGTCAGTACCTATTCGTAATAGCAGAAACCTTTCACTAAGCCTGCGGCTTTCGGGCCGCGTCCCGTAATAGGGAATTACGAGAGATAACCGGGCTATCTCCGATTGGGTTATTTGTCGCGGAGCTAAGTTTAACAATAAAATAGCTAATATAGAATAAAGAAGAATGGGGGATTTTCTGTGAAGATTATTCAGTGATTGGCATCATGCTGAAATGTACATATTGAGTATCAGAAACAACACCAGGATAGAAAAAATAACTTTATAAAGCAATGTTACTTAATATGATTAAACAAAGGCTCGGATTTAAAGGGTGCAAACTGAAAATCTGTGTTTTCCTGCATTTGCTGGGGTAAGTACCATATCATATAATCGTTGTTTTTTTTTTCTTGAACAGTCATGACTAGCCACTTAATTATCACATCAATTACCTCTTACCTATAGTATACCTCTTTATCCTTCTTTTGTATACTTAATTACTTATATTGTTAATATTCGGTTTCTAATTCTGTGTTAATAAAACAAAAATTTGAAATTGCCTAGTTATTTAATCAAAGACATACAATAACTTTGCTTCTAAAACGCATCTAATGTCGCTGTTATTTCTCTAGCTCTGTTTCCTTGTTATGTGAACAAGAAATGTGTTAAAGTAAATACAGGATTCAATTAGAGTATTGTGTAACGCGATAGCTAAAGCATGTGCGCAAGAGTTCGTCGAATGTCGGAAATAGATCTGCGCAGTTTAAGGTGTAGGCGACGTTTGGTACCAGCACCATAAAGTCAAACCACGCCAACTCTTCCAATCAATTGAACCATACAAGAATTCTTACTTTTTTTTTATACGCCGAAAAGAAAAAGAAAAGCTCCGGAGTAGCTTTCGGTTTCCTAAAAAAAACGTCTAGAATGATATTTGCTACGATTATGATTTCTAGAATGATATTTGCTACAAGTATGAAAAATGCATGACTACTGAGGTATAAAAATTCTGCGAAGTGAAAATTCGGCAAAAAATAATTCTGCAAAAAGGTAGGACACCCCTGAATTCAGATAGTTTGCTTTTTCGTCTTACACAGCACAGTTAAAATTACTAAGGACACACAGGGTTCATTCCACAAATTAGCAGAAAAAAACCTTCTCACTTCAAAGAACGAGAGTATTTTGATTTAACACACTTTTCCGACCTTCTTGATTCAAATTTTGGGCTTAACAGAGCATCAACAGCATCTGTCCTTTGCTGTTATTTTAATATTTAAATACAACATTTTCCGCGAAAACTCCTAATTACGTTTCGTGGAACAGGATTTTACAGGTTTAAAGGATATTTCGCTCTTCACTCAAAGGCTTTCAACATCTTAATTTAAGGTTACACTCCAAGGGCCTAATATTTCCATTTTCACGTTCCAAATCTCAAAGCAAATTAAGAAATCATAACTAAATTTTACTCCAAGCATGCCGTGGAATGTTTCCAAACAAACAGAATATTAAAAGGAACATTGATGGGTCTAGAAGGTCGGGGAATTCACCTGATGCTTTTAAAAGGAGAGATATTCATAGGAATTCTTGGAAAAGTTGGCTCTGGGCGATATTTTCCCTTTAAAATGTTATTGAGGAAATGTTATGAGCGTGGCTGGGGGTTCTTTCTAGGAATTGAGGACGGCTAGAAATCCAATTGACAACATTCCAAATGTTCAAATAAAAAAACTCAAAGCAATTATTTTTATTTGATTATACCGACTAGTTTTTTAAAATATAAAAGAAAATGTGAAAGCAGCGTCATCTCAGAATCTCAGCTCGTGGAAAAATTGACAGTCGCGAGAAACAAAAAGGACAGTGGTACAATTTTCATACTAAATCCGCCTTAGTAATGGTCCAAATGTATGTTTTTTTATTGCGCTGCGAGCAATTGCTGGTTGTTTACGGCTTATTTTTCAATCACGAATTGGAATATTTTCCAAAATGTAAAAATGTGGTAATATTTCGTGTATCATACTTTATTTAATAATATCGATAAAAAGCTTGGTTAAGTTCCTAGTGGACTGAGTTTATGCAGCAGAATTTTGTATACTAGTATTGAATTCCATTACCTGGAATCCAGGTATAGAAAGATGCTGGTACCTAAGTACCCAATTTGTTTATCGTTTAAGAAATGGCTTATATTAGTTTTCTTTCGATTTCGTTTCAGACTAGCGGTAATAGGGAGTGCGGCAAACAATCCTTACTGCTCAAGGGCGCTTGTCGGAGCAATTAGAGCGACCTTGCCCTCCGAGAGGACCCGCCCTGCAGACGCGTTTTCCTATTTATTAACGAGTAGCACGAGGAAATTACTTATTTCTTTGACTTTCTACTGACTTAATGGATTCTATTGGTGGCCAACCGTATGGTACGATTGATGTTTTTAGGATTCCGTACCCAAGGGGTAAAAACGGGACCCTATTACTAAGCCTCCGCTGTCCGTACGTCCGTCTGTCTACTTGTCTGTTCGGTTCGTCTGTCACCAGGCTATATCTCATGAACCGTGATAGTTAGACAGCTGAAATTTTCACTGATGATGTTCTGTTGCCACTATAACAACAAATACTAAAAAAGAATAAAATAGATATATAAGGGGTTCCCTTACAACAAACGTGATCAGTAGCGTTAACTTTGTACCTCATTTGTATCCGGCGCCAAACATACCAGGTGCAAACTTAACTTGGCCAGTCAACATGGGATAAGTATTTTGTACGGAACCCTCAGTGCGCGAGTCCGTCTCGCACTTGGCCGATTTTTTTTTAGGATTCCGTGAGCTAATAAGAATATATCGCCATGCCAGTTTGCGGTTTAGTTCAGTGATCATACGCTGCATATGCCCTATTTCTGAGATGTGAAGAGTATCGTACTTACCTATAATGTTTTTGTTGCAAATCATTATTATAGCATTTATCTTAAGATCCGATCATGAACAGTCGTGACTATACATTCGTACTGTCGATCTCTTTGACCGTGAAAGGCGGCCGGGGTCCTGTCGTGAATATTTATAGCCTATAATGGGAGCGAGCGAGTGCCATTGCCGAAAAATTGGGAATTTCCATTAAGACGAGTTCTCGATGGATATACGAACAGTTGTAAGTATTGGCACCATTTATGATATTTGTCCTCCCGATACATAAATACACGAGTCAAAACGTAACTCTCCTACGATTTCATTGTGTATCTAGGGAGCAAAGATTACCTGGGGCATGATTAAAGCAGCAATTTTTTTCTGAATGAATCACACACCACTACTCTCCCCGCGACCCGCTTAATCACCTGTCACCAATCTAATTTCTGCACTAGAGGGCGAAGCGATTACTTCCATGCGGGTTAGCTTTTATCTAAAACGGTTCCGGGTTCCTTTATGTTTCATGTGTTAAGAGGAAACTTGCTAGGAATAGATTCCCTTTTCACTGTAATGCTAATAAGAGCCAAGAGCCAAGTTTATTTTGCTATCGTTATAACTTTTCTCACAAAATAGGTCTCGATTCCAGCTAACTTAAGGCTCCTTATCCGTTCAAAAATGCTGATTGTTTTAGACAATTTTCTCTATGATCGAACATGTTCCTAAACATATTATCAATGTTACTAGTTAGAACAGGGCCATTGCGATTTATTGGTACATATATATTTGAAACCTACAGTTTGAACTTTTCATTCATAATTTTTAGGGTTCCGTACCCAAAGGGTAAAAACGGGACCCTATTACTGAGACTTCGCTGTCCGTCCGTCCGTCCGTCCGTCCGTCTCTCGCCAGGCTGTATCTCAAGAACGGTGATAGCTAGACAGTTGAAATTTTCACAGATGATGTATTTTTATTGCCGCTATAACAACAAATACTAAAAATAAAATAAAATAAATATTTATGGGGGGCTCCCATACAACAAACTTGTTTTATGGTATGCAACCCTTCATGCGCGAGACGGACTCGCACTTGCCCAATTTTTTGTTTCTAAAACTACCCGAATTTGACAAAATTTACGCTGAAAACTGGTTTTTTTTTCAACTTATGTTCGACTGCACACAATGAAAGCATAAAATAACAATGTTACTTTCTAAAACTCAGGGAAAAGTATTATGAATATCAAAGTTGGTTGACTTTATCAATACCTACATTTTCATAAATTCATAATATGAAAAATACATTTTTAAAAGGCATAAGGCCTCTTACACATGTCATCGGTTCTTCCAGTTCAGGAGTTCTATTAGAGAATTTTTACACCCCATGTTACGACGAAATCTTCACAACTTCTGAAGATGTTCTCAATAAAATCCGTAGTAAAATAGTAGTGTAACAAAAAACTACGTATACAATACATTATGAATGCGAACTCCCCGAGTGAATGATTTACGTATAAACTTCTGTTATGAGGATGGTAGCGTAAACAAAATCAGTATAATCATGTTTACGCGATACTGTTCAAATAGAATGGATAAACGCGGACTTTTTATCACAAGGGTTCTAATAACTTTAAATTTCTTCAAATCGATTAAATTATTTGCCGCACAACACGACAGTGCCTATTTATTGCCTTTGCCTCTTCTTCAATTGACTTTGCGTTCCAGAATGTTCTCGTTTCTGTCTAGTTTTCTGTACAATTTGGTTTCCTATAACAAATGTCCTGCGATCGCTCTGTCTATGAAATGCCGAGGTATTTCCGGGGGACTACAGTATGGAGTTCTTCAAAAAAGGAGTGAACAGATGTTTAAAGGGGTGGCAACACGCGTGCAAATAGTCCGGAGTTGCCAGCGTCCGCTTACTATCAGGAGGCTACTTCCGTGGTAAAAAAAAATAATACATCTTCCTAAGTAATTTTTCGATATCCCGTCAAATCTTGAAAGTCAATAAACCTACTTCTAAGTACCGTTTAAGTAGTCGTGGTTCACATCACAATACAATAATTTGGTATCTCGGTCCTGATCTGATGATGGAGCCGGAAGGTGGCATAGGAACTCCTAAACTGCACAAGATCAACCTATCGTGTTTGAACTCACTGTATTGGTCTTGATGATAAATTACTAACGTTTGTGTAAGAAAGGAATTCGTTAATAAAATAACGTGCTTTTTATAAAATTGTGGAGGTTTCCCGTTCTCATCTGCGGATCCCTAAAAAGATTCATGTGTTTTGCATAAACTTGTCAGAAAACTGGAGTTTGTAGTTTCTCCTGAATATTTAATATCTAATATACTGACGCAAAATAAATACCCTGAGAATATGAATTCGTTTCATATTTACATAAAAACGTATCTACAGCGTGCAAATATGTAACGGGTGGTTGACAGAAGCCAATATATTGCATTTCTTGGTAAAACCATTAATAATAAAATTTCCGCGTATAAAATACGAATGTATGTAGATGTTTTCTTGAATAAAGCCGCCGCATTCCAATATTTAGCACTATTTATCCACAACCAAGATAATTTTACGGAAATAAGATACAAATTAGAATTTATTAAGTGAGATCACAAAAATATCAATCTGTCATTCGTCCATCTCAAACATGCAATGAAATGCCGTCATAACGTGCGTTATAAAAAGCTGAATTATAATTTTTACGTGGTGTATTTTTTATTTCATTGCAAATGTTTGAGAAAAGCACTAGTATACATGCCTTAGCCGTGAAAAGGGCTTGCCGGCTTCGTATCACTATCCGGCCTCCTTACGGTCGGCCGTCTATACCTATTCAGCCGGCAAGCCCTTCTTTCCCGGCGTCTGCAGTAATGTACTATTTTTGTGCAACTAAGATTAAATAAATAAATATTGTAGTGGCCATTGATCGCCGCCTCCGCGGCGTGAGCGGGCATTCGCATTCGCATCAGCTGTGCAACCGTGGGTGTGAAAACGATTGTATAAAACCCTCACTCTGTTCCATTTCCAGAGCTTTTATTTTTACAGTCCCGTGTTTTAAAGGATTTATCACAAAATGACGCAATACCTACGATTTTGTTAGGTGGATAAGATGAATCGGCAATGGTTTTAAACAACTCAATTAATAATAATCACAACTTCTAAACGACAAGAAGAAGAGAATAACTTCTCAAAAGGAATAAAAAAGATCGGGCCATGTAGCCCAAAGAAAGGTCCTGGAGTGGCGACCCGTATAGAAAAACACAGCGTGGGACGGCCCCCGACTGGACGGATGACCTCGTGAGGGTAGCGGAGAGTCGATGGACGCGGTCTGCACAGGATCGCACGTCTTGGCGAGTTATAGAAGAGGCCTAGGTTCATCAGAGGACGTCTGCAGACAAGATTCATTTGAACGGTTTTTACTAAAAACAAATTAAAAATTCTAAATGCCACTTGGCTACGTCATTCCAAACTGTCTGCAATTGAAAGTTAGAGTTACGTATAACAAAAACATTAGTATTAGCATGAGATAGATATTAGACTCTAAGATAAAAACATCACAAATCATACAAATTCTGCCGTGCTTAGGTAAAAAGCGATCTTTTGCTATGGAGCTCCATACAAAGAGGTCGGTTTTAGCTTAGCACGGCAGAATACCTGTGACTAAAGTCTACTTTTCCTTATGTTCGAGACGTAGTCCTAAACTTGTCTGTCATTGTCAAAAGGCTAAGTATTCCAATAAAGAAAGGTGCCTTTTCAGAAGTGTGCCGAACTATTAATAGTATCCCTGTCAGGTCGACCGCTATACGTGGGCGTTAAGAGGATTAAAACCTCAATTCGTTTTCGCGTTCCCAGTTGGTTAAAATGCTGGGTTCCGTACCCCGAAAGGGTATAACAACGAGACTTTTTATTAAGTCCTCTCTGCTTCTTCCGTCTATGTATTTGACAATAAGTCTATGTAGCGTTTTATCCAGAACGAAAGAAAGAATGAGAGAAAACCACCAATATGATACAAGTATCTGCCGTAGCCGCAGAAGAAAAATAATAAGGGTAAGTATTTTTCGGTGGTTTTTGCATTTTATGTTAATCCTTCTATTCGTGATCGATTCAGTATTGTAATTCGCTGCTTTTTACCCACGGCAGACGGGACGAAGGCAAGCGGATACGAGTACTCATATTCGCGTTTAGAGTTATATACCCTCGTATACGATTTCAATAAACGCCTCGGTTAGAATACGCTATTTTCACAGAAAACGAAAACGACATTTTAAAATTATAACGATGCGACCTTAGCCTTCAACCTTCAAGTCTTCTGCAGAAATTAAAACTTTTATCTACACTTGTATCTCTTTGACGTCCTCTCAAGAGGTCTGCACTCACTCGGCCTTTGTTTGCGGACTCTGGCTGACATCAAGGGTTCAAGGGTTAGCTTGTGGGGGCTGTGAGGCGTTTCGTCGGTATACACAAATATTTTATTTTACATAGAGAACCCGTGGATCTCAGACATATTAAAATACACATGAAGCGGTTCACTCCCGTCGTTCAAGTCGAATAACGCTCGAGATCGATTCACGATTCTCAGTCATGAGCAGCGTTCTGTCATGACAATAAAGTGAAATGATGAACAAACTGAACAGAACAGTATCAATAATAAGTATAGATTTGGCTGTTAACCTACTGTATTGGGACGTTTGGCTTATATTTGTGGAATCAGATCGTGATTTTCGCCTCACCCATGTGTTTTATCAAAATGGCGCCCAACATGGAACAGTATTCCACGGGTAACGTTCGTGGTAGTTTGCAATTTTGCATACGAAAGAAAGGCGAAGATGTTTGATTTGAGAGAAGGCTGAATTACCTAGTCTACTGCGACGTTTGGCTTATATTTGTGCAACCACATCGCGATTCTCGCCTGGCCCATGTAATTAATTAAAATGGCACCCAACATGGAGCAGTATCCACGGTTGACGTTCGTGTTTGTTTGCATGCGAAGAGATTTGGCTGAGTTGCCTAGTCTACTGCAACGCTTAGCTTATATTTGTGCAACCACATCGTGATTTTTGCCTCGCCCGTGTGAATTATTAAAATGGCGCCCAACATGGAACGGTATCCACGGGAGACGTTCATGGTTGTTTAGATGCTAGAGAGAAGAAATTTGGCTGAGTTATCTACCTTACTGTGATGTTTGTGCAAACACGTCGCGACCTGATGAGAGTCGAAGGACAGAGGAGAGGAGGAGAAGGCGGAGGACCCAGTATGGTGTCGCGAATTAAGGAAGGCCTATGTGCAGCAGAGGTTGACTTTGGGCTGATGATGATGAGAGAAGGGCGAAGATATTTGGCAGTTTCCTAGTCTACTGCGACGTTTGGCTTATATTTGTTATACCACGTCGTGATTCTCGCCTCGCCCATATAATTTATTAAAATGTCGCACAATATGGAACATTATCCACGCGTGACGTTCGCGCTTGTTTACATGCGCGAGGGAAGGGCGAAGAGATTTTGGGTTGGGCTCTTAAGTGAGCGAACCGTGTACAATCGTTCATATGAGCATCTAAGTAATAACACAATTTGTGTTGAATATTCATAGAAACTTAAATCACAAAGTAAACATTCAATACCACACAATCATCTCTGCACTTAAATTAAAAATATTAAACACCCTTGACACAAGTAGCAAGTCATCACGAGACCCGCATTTAATGAGTGGTATAGGTAGGCAAAAGAAGAAGGGGCAGGCCACAAAAAAGATGGGACGATGACATTCGACAAGTCGCCGGGCACACATGGAGCAGAGTTGCACAAGATCGCAATGAGTGGAGGAGGCTGGAGGAGGCCTATGCCGAAGGGCAAACAGATAGAACAACATATAAAATATGGGAGATAGTGGAATTATAATGTACTTGTAGTTATATCTGAAATAAAGGCTATTATTAGTATTATTATATATAGGTAGAACATGCGACTAAACCCAATCTAACACTAAAATTTCGAAAAAAAATGCACATTCAAATAGGTTCACGCATTTAAGAGCTATGTTGCTATAGACAAACAGACAGACACACTTGATGAACTTAAACTTAAGTATAACAGCCCCTTAACATAATTGATTAAATTTCGTTGATTAACGTTCGTTAGGGGTACCTAAAATGAACAGAGAACGTTATACTTTTTGGAATTGTAACACAAGCCCGGCTATTTGTGTCAAAGTCTTTAGAAACAACCCAAATAAAGAAACAAACATTAATAAGCATGTCTAATGATAAAGTCCTTCGAATGTACTGAAACTCTAATTGTGTTAAACAAACAAAGAAACCTTGCAAGCCTTACTAATGATCCCGAGGAAATGTCTAATGTAAAATAAACCAAGTGCGATTCAGACTCGAACACTAAGGGTTCCGAATTGCCATTTGAAAAAACGTCGTGAAATAGTAAATTACTGCTGACGCTGGGAAAGAAAGGTGAGTAAGGATAGTGATACGAAACCGGCAAGCCCTTTTCACGGTTTAGGCATGTACTTATTAGTGCTTTTCTCAAACATATGCAATAAAAATGAAAAAAAAAACGCTAAGAAAATATAATTTAGCTGTTTAGCTTGTTGACGAACACAGAAGCCCTGTTAAAAAAATTACTTCCCGGCTTAGGCCGTCAATTTTGTATGGAATTCCTTTACAGTTCTCTCGAGTTGTTCCGCCCGAAACGTGATACTTCAAAGCCTGTTATTAAACACGTTATGGCGAGATGTCATTGCATGTTTGAGAAAATAATATTAATGTAATATGAAAAATATATGTACATACCTAATAGTAATAATCTAATATATTTATAACCAATATGTGACTTGTAATTTACCTACTCAATTACCAATAAATCATGTCTATGTCTATGTCTTGAAAACGTAAAAAGATCAAAATGTCAGCAATTTTGAAACAAACTCACAGGCTCTTACACCCACTAGTGTTACTAGGATTTATATAGGAAACAGAATATAATAATAACGCGAGATCACGTATCGAACAACTAGCGAGCGTAATGGAAAATTAAAACGAACTCAATAGACGGCGCCTAGCGGAGTTATCCGTAGATAATTACATTCTAATAATAGGTAACGAGAACATCAAACGCGGCGGACGATAACTACAACATTGTGCTTCCGTCCGTTTATGCTACACTTGACGGGGCAGGCTTGGAGTGAAATGCATCGACATTATCATCATATCAGCCGAGTCCACTGCTGGGCAAAGTCCTCTCCCAAAGTTCTCCACAACGATCTGTCTTGCGCCGCCTTCATCAATTTTTTCCCGCGATCCTAACCAGGTCGGTCCACCTTGTTGGTCCTCCTTCCCACGTCTTTCGGTCCGCGGTTGCCACTCAAGAACCTTTCTGCCCCAACGGCCAGCGGTTCTACGAGCAATGTGCCCGGCCCACAGCCACTTAAGTTTGGCGACTGTCTGAGCTATATCTACAACCTTCGTCTTGCTCATCATCGACAATAACCGGTCATTTACATATTTTTTTTATTCAATAGTCTTTTTCATTCTTTCGTAATTGGTATGGTGATAGTTTGAGTCATGGGGAAGGACAAAGAAATTCTTACCCCAGCAATCATCCCTTGACTTCATCGCGGGATGCTAGTGTTTCCATAATCCAAAGATGGTTATAGGATATTTTCCACCCGAAAATGGTAAAGAAAAAAGAATACGCGAACGAAGTTGTGAATAAAATCACAGCTCACAGCACAATAGGCACGAATCACCAGACAATGCCCCGCTATCTAACGTGGATGCATATCCTGTGATATATTTCAGTGGACTGTTCCGCGAATTCGATGCCAATATAGAATTGCGCACCTCGACACAGGGTGGCATGAGTTTCAAACAAAACTCAATAATTAAAATTGTAGTTATGTGTGCAAAAATGACACTTTTCCAATAACTAATAATTTGTCATTTTAAGAGGCCTTATTCCTTTTAAAATGCTGATTGTTTTAGACATTTTTCTCTATGATCAAACATCTTTCTTAACATATTATTGATGTTACTACCTAGAACAGGGCTATTGGGATATATTGGTATATATTTGAAACCTACAGTTTGAATTTTTCATTCATAATTTTTGTTGCAAAAACTACTCGAAATTGAAAAAATTCACGCGGTAAATTAGATTTTTCAACTTAATTTCGACTGACGCAATGAAAGCATGAAATAGCTATGTTACTACCTAGAACTCGGGAAAAAGTATTATTCACTTCAAAAAGTTGGTTGAAATTATCAATATTTTAGTCATAATATGAAAAAAAAATGTTTAAAAGGAATAAGGCCTGTTAATAAATTTTGGTATGAAGATACCTTGGATTAACGCATAGGCTACTTTTTATTTAAAAAAAAGTAGTGTTCGCAGCAATGAGAAACATGACACAAAGAGGAGGGTAGTTTTTTTTGGTCAAGTAAGATTTTTGAAATGTTACAAAATGGCGGACATGTGGGGGTTGAAAACGTAAAAGTCATATTTCAGCCATTTCTAAAATTGATCGCGAGGTCTAGTCTACAGCTAACACAGCCACAAGAAATTGAATTCCTATCCGTTGAAGATGGATGTTTTTTATTAAAAATCAATATTTCACGCTATACAATATCAAATCTTGCAGCTATAAATATCTAAACAGATGCACATACGTCAGATACAGCTAATAAGCCGATGTACGCAATTGAACTATTGAGAACAATTGAAATGATGCTGCCCATTTAAATACAACGCTAGTGATTGCTGCTGACTCTTCCTGCTTCACTTTTCCATGGAAATTAACAATTCCGTCAAATAAAAGTAGATAACATTACTTCTATATAGCTTTTGGTATATCCTCTTGAGTTTCAATGTCCTATACATAGAACATGAATACTATTTGACACGGCTTCAAACTGATAAATTATGAATGCTTGTAGGAATGGGGTTAAAGATTTCCAATAATATTAGGAACCTAGAGGTGATGCGTAATAGTAGAATACACTTAGGACGGTGAATTCGTGAATGTCCCGGGTCGCAGGTGTTGTAATATGCAATCTGGGGCTTTACGATTTACCACCCATGGTTCGTCTAAAGTTTTAAGTCTTGCCTAGCCAGGAACATGATACATTCACCTCACGTAGCGGGCAGTAAATCTCACTTAAGGCCTAGGGTGACGTAAAGGGTTTTTTCTTATCGTGATGAACAAGCATTCGGCTTCGACATCACATGTTAATAAATAAGACAATGTCGCGATTGGATTTTGTCTACTTTAAAAGGTAGGCCCTATTCCCTCTCGATCAAGTTACAGTGTTTTTATATATTATAGTTCCAGATGAGTTTATTAAAGGCAGAAATTAGCAGAATTATTGTGTACTGTGAATTCTCCTGTATTTCATATCAACCGCTTTGTAAATAACACGAAAATTAACGGCATTCCAAAGCAAATAACGATCGTCCCGAAACAATTTCACGAATAGTTGCGCCAAACGTTATCGCTTAAAAATGACACTCATTGAAAGAGACAAAATGCTAAATATTTCTATTGGCGCGACCTTTTCGCAGCAAAAACACGCGAAACGTCGCCGAAAAAACTATCCAATTTGCCAAAATACACTCTATTCAAAAAACTTTAAAGATCACTTCATGTTATAATCTCTTTTTTTTCGTAACAACGCAAACGATTTTGGCGCCAATTCCAGTGGCATGAAAATACATACCGACGTAATGAACTAACAATCCAAAAATGACCACAGACACTAAAACACTTCACATATGCAATTACAGATCACTTGCACTTTATGAAAACAGTAGGTATAACCGCCTGTCAAATTGTATCCCACATTTCTGTCCTTGTCATTGTATTTACATTATCTAATAAATTGGATAATGTAAATACAATATTTGTCCACTAGATAAAGCTTGATAAGCTAGACTTAATCAAATTTTATCCAATAAACAAGACAAATCAGTTTACCTACACTTTATACTAAAAATATTAACGATTGTGGACCGCTTTCTATTATTACTTGCGATTCACCGTTAATGTTAAATTAACCTATAAGCTTTACAGCGGTACTTAATCAAAAAAGGTTCAGAATACGAATTTCTGAAACCCTTCAAAGATATATTTCAAATTTTTTCACCGGCGACGGGACATTACACCATTTTTTAGTTCAAAAACTGACCAAACCAATTTAATTCATCCTATTGTCAATCTATAGGTGTTCAAAACATACCTCACAAGTAACCAAGTAAAGTGGACACAATTTGACAGTTTTCGTATGTACAGATCGTCTCAAACGAGCGATAGGACACCGGGACAGCGCCGTCCGCGCTGGGCGACTGTTCGGGTTACACTGGAGCTTTCGCGGTTTCAGTCGTTTCGGGCGTGAAATTCGAAGTTTGGTAAAGTTTTTCAGTTACATAAGTGACCTTGTGCTCACATTGATTGTGCTTTTCCTGTTTGTCACTGGAACCTTGAACTTGAATTGAGATTTAGATACGTTATTGGTTTTGTGTGGTGTGAATTGCTGTCATGGTTCGTTTTGTCGTAAATATTGTTATCGTCCTGTCTACACGGGGTTGGTAAGGACTGAAAACTGGTAAGTTACGTTAATTTAGAGGATCCAGTCTAGCAGTGAAATAAAATAGGTTAGTACTGATAGTAAATATAGCGATAACTATCTTTTGCGATTATTTAATGATACAATACATTCAAGAACGAAATCAAATGCACAAAATAATGATCATGCATGTTAAATTGTTTAATATATTAGCTGTGTTTCGTTCTCTCTAAAATATAAATTCCGAAACAGATTTAATTATGTAAAAAAATAATATTATTAATAAAGCATGAACAAGAAATTAGGTGCTGGTTATTTTAAATGTATGTTTTTGTAGTACAATGGACGCAAGCCAGATGGTCGGACGACATTAAAAAGACGGCAGGGCCGACCTGGAGTAATATCGCCGCATCTAGAACAGTGCCATGTAAGAGGCATATGTCCAGCAGTGGACGTATACCGGGTGATTAATCCAAATGGGTCAGTAGGGAGAAGTCACAAACTATAAGACATAGGGAAATCTGTTCTTAGGAACCGTGGCGTCGATTTTAGATTGAATAAAAACGGCATTTTTTTTTTTTATAAATCTCATACATAAATCCATACATAACCCGGTCAAAACCGCTGTTTAGAATGTTACAATACGACATGCGATTACTTACAGAATTTGAACCATGATCAATTCCCGGTTATGTATGAGATTTATAAAAAAACTTGAATGCGGTTTCTATTGAATCTAAAACGACGCCATGTGTCCTAAGAACAGATTTCCCTATGTCTTATAGTTTTCGTTTTCTCCCTACTGACCCATATGGATTGATCCCATGTATATGCCAAGTAGAAGAAGTACAATGTGATAAAAAAAACACCTTTTTTTTCCATTCAACGTAGTTATATACTTATATAAGTTTCGCATGCATGTCGGCGTGTCTAAATCGGTGTCGAACCCATCAAACACTCGGAATTTCGCTCGGAACAATTAAAAATCTAATATTAGCGCTCCAGAGCTCGTGTAAACTGACGAGTCGCGAAACTAAACACCAATTTGCTTCCGTTCGTAAACATTTTCAAGTAAGTATTTAAAGCTCCTTATCCGTTCAAAAATTCTGAAGGATTTACACATTTTTCTCTATGATCAAACATGTTTCTTAACATATTAACGATGTTACTACTTAGAACAGGGCAATTGAGATTTATTGGTGTATAGTTGAAACCTAAAGATTGAATTTTTCATTGATAATTTTTGGTACAAAAACACACCTTATCTATAAAGCACGTTTCTCTTTTAAATGACCGACGATAACGAGGTACAAAGCCACACAACAGTACCGTTTTCTTTAATGAGATCGTACAAAACGCCAACCTATACCTAGAACTAGCTTTAGGTATGAGTTAGACAACACACCATTTTATGTTCCGTATTAAATGTCGGGCAGACCGGAAGGGCAGAAGAAACTTGCTAAATAGGACGCACAATTACACAAATTGGGGCGCAGACTGGCTTCCGTCCACGGACGGTGCATATGCAGCGTCATGGCACCGCTAACTAAAGTAACTAATGGTTTTCAAGCTCAGCAAAACAGCTGTCTATTTAGAAGTTTCATGAAATACTACAACGTGTCCGAACTTCATCCGCGTGAAGGAAGAAGTCATCTTTTTTATTCTTCGTATTCGGATAAATAGCTAAAATCGCGCCGGTCATTTAGGCGTGATCAGTGCACAAAGATACATACATAAAAACATCAGAAAAAATCTTGAAGCCTGTTTCACGCGTAGTTTTTTAACTGAAAAGAAGCGAAAGAACGACCGAAAGTACGGAAAAGGTACGTGTTCCCATATTCTTGATTTTATTAATTTTATAAAAGTACTTATAGATTACCTAATATTATTAATTGTGGAAACTAGAAAAGGGGAGCGGCTGTCTAAACTGAAAAATTATCAATTTAAACACCTGTTTTAGAAGCTGTTGGACGTAGTTAAAGAATTTACTCCTATATACTGGTGGTTCATGATAAATGACGATTTACTATGGCTTATTGGCGAAGCTTCTTTTCGTACGTAGTTTAGGGCCTTATCACACACTTGCAAATAGCGATTTGTGTGTGTTTAAGTCGTCGTCGGGAGCTTGTTTTTTTTATGTATGTTCCTCGATTACTTGAAAACGGCTGGACCAATTTGGAAAATTATTTTTGTTTCAAAGAGCATACTTATTTTCTAGTTACTTCGTTTCGTTTACGTCAGCTATATCATTTTTTCTTTAAAAGTGGTTATCATTGTAACAAATGTCAACTTCAGCTTCTCAATTATTTACCATTACGTAATGCCAACGTATTTCTATCAGTTTGCAAAATAAAAATAAAGTTGTATAAGTTTACGAGCGCGTTGTTGTGACAGATATTATTGAGCCTTCAGTAACTCTGTTATACAATGTACTGATGGCGCGATGGGGCTTGCATAACAAATGGAAAAGGGAACGAAGGGCACAGCAAAATGGACGCGGCGCGTTTATAGAGCTACTGGATATGCACCAAACAAGAAAAACGATAATAAATTACAATGTTATATAAATTAACCGCTTCTCGGGGCTTCTATTTCCGCTATGAAGGACACAAGGTACCCAGAGAACTGGCAATCCTAGCAAACAAGTCATGATTTTAAGGGCTCTTTAGCACCCAACTCATCTCGTGTTACATTATACAAAGCAACAAGGGTATATATAATAACCAAAATAGTTTCAGTGAAATTCCACTACCCAAAGGTTGTCTGGAAGAGATCGCTCTTTAGCGATAAGACTGCCTGTTGTTTACCTCTAATTGTAATTTCTTGCATTGTATTTCTCCTGTATATTTTATGAGGTGTGCAATAAAGAGTACTTGTATTGTATTGTATTGTATTATATAAAAAGTCGTTCACCCAAATAAATCTAATCTAATCTAGTCTATAGTGTCTCTTCCAGTGAGTGTGAAACGAGCTACGACCTCGGGTAGGTGTCGGCGCGTACAGATAGCGGTGCATGTGGCAAAATCACTGCATTATCGAACGGCCTGGTGAGCAGCACTCGTGTTTACCCTCTTTAGTCTTTGCAGTACCTTTCCCGAATGTGGGGGGGGGAGGGGTGGACTTTTATTTAAATGTCAATCTTCCAAACCAAGTCTACGACGCAATTAAACGATGTAGGATTCGGTTTAAGATTGCACAGTTTTCAGATATTTTCTGATGAGCATTACCATGTGTTTACAGTGGCCACACTAGCGACACCGTAATTGTGTGGAGAATCGTAGTTCGACAAAGCAACCGGGCACTGACGACTGACGTTGTATATTATGAAATAAATAAATGTAATATACAGGGTGATTTCGGGGTCATGGAGCAGGAGTGAACGGGGTACTGGGGAGGGTCACACTGAGCAACTTTCACTATGGGGAGAACCACGAAATCTCGGAAAAAAATACCATCAATTAACTATTAATTGATACTTAACAATCAATTAAGTATCAATTAACTCTTAATTGATACTTAACAATCAATTAAGGACATCTGAGACCACGGCGTGTGCAACCCCGCCGAAACGTTAGATTATGAAGGTAAATAAGAAATATCGCGTTAGACCCGTTATAATTTGTGTTAATTAATCAATTAAGTATCAATTAACTCTTAATTGATACTTAACAATCAATTAAGTATCAATTAACTCTTAATTAGGAGATTTTTTTCGAGTTTTCGTGGTTGTCCCCATAGTGAAAGTTGCTCAGTGTGACCCTCCCCAGTACCCCGTTCACTCCTGCTCCATGACCCCGAAATCACCCTGTATAGTCACTTCCAGTGACTGATTGAAACCAGCTACGACCTCGGGTAGGTGTCGGCGCGTACAGTAAGCCAAGAAAGTGTTTTACCACTTTTGGACCTTAATACAAATGAATTAGAGTCGAAAAGTGGTAGACCAATTTTTTCGCTAACTGTACAGGTAGGGGCAGCGGTGCATGCGGCCGGATCACTGCATTATCGAACGGCCTGGTGAGCAGCGCTCGTGTTTACCCTCTTTGCAGTAGCTTTCGCAACGATGGGGCGAATGGGGGGGGGGTCACTTTTTTTTTAATGTCAATCTTCCAAACCAAGTCTACGACGCAATTAAACGATGTAGGATTCGGTTTAAGATCGCACAGATTTCAGATTTTTCTTGGTAAATGTACAATATCAATTACAAGTCATTTTTCTATCTATACTATGTATAGTGACAGCTATTAAAACTTTACATATCATCATCATCATAGGCCCTTCAGTCTATTACAGACGATTTGTGGTCTTCAGTCTGCGAAGCACCGTCTTTGGTGGCTGAAAAGACCGATACGCGATCGGCATACCCGACCGCAAACTTGACAAGAGACACTGACCGTTGTTGAGTTAGTATGTTTGAAAATATTTTTAAGTTTGTTTCAGACTCGTGTTTAGGTCAACGGTCCACATTCAAAAATTCGTTTATACTGTAAGAAGCCAGATTGCCAAGTAGCGTTTAAGTTTCCTAGAAAATGTGGTGTGATTTTCACACTTTTTTATGTCGGTAGGGATACAGTTGTATGAGCACGATGAGTTGTACATTACAAAAACGCAAAACATCGGTTTTATCAATTTTGGCCGTACACGTCATAACTTCAACCGCATTTTGTATTAATAATTCATAGCATAGTTACGTAAAAATACTGGTATCCGAGTCATTTTCAAACAACATTTACATAGTTGAAGGCTTAATAAAAAAGTTGAAGCCTTTGACATAAATGCAATCGGAAACTTTCATAAATATAAAAGGCGTTTCATACGTAATATCCGTATTTTCTATATACCGCAAATAAATATAAAATTCCACGCTTGTATCGTATTCAAATCATAAACGCAAAAAAATGCCCGAAGGCTGTATTAAAATCTCCAATTCCTATAAAATACACACCAGTAAATATTTTCAGATAATTAAATCCCAAGCTCGTATTTGCGTTTTACAAGAACTCCGTTATTTGTTAAGAGTCCGTTTACTTTTCTCAGAACAGAAAAACAAGGGCATGTAATGAAATATAACACCATTACGTAAAATAAGAGTATCACTTACAGTCAAAAGGAAACCTAAATAATATTATCACAATTAACGATTATCTATGTAATCTGCCGGTAAGTGTACCAGATATGTTTGTCTTTCAGTGATTGTTCAGTTATTTTTTTAAGTTTTTGCTATTTCTTAGGATACACAAAGCAGCCCACGCGAATATTACTGTTTATAGCCAGTAGTAAAAAATACGAGCTCTTTAAAGACACCGATAAAACATACCATCATTTTAGGACTCAAACCCTTGTCGGTGTAGCTGATTAATATGCAGTCGTCTCCATTTAACAGAAACAATACAATGAATTAACAAAAACATTTCCATTTTAAACAGTTTAGTACGACACACTTTTAAAAAAGTATTCGACAGAAAAACAAGTGATAAATTATTATAATAAAATTGGGCAAGTGCGAGTCCGACTCGCGCATGAAGGGTTCCGTACCATAATCTATAACAAGTTTGTTGTATGGGAACCCCCCATAAATATTTATTTCATTTCATTTTTAGGGTTCCGTACCCAAAGGGTATAAACGGGACCCTATTACTGAGACTTCGCTGTCCGTCCGTTCGTCCGTCCGTCCGTCCGTCTGTCACCAGGCTGTATCTCAACAACGGTGATAGCTAGACAGTTGAAATTTTCACAGAAGATGTATTTCTATTGCCGCTATAACAACAAATACTAAAAATAAAATAAAATAAATATTTAAGGGGGGCCATCCATACAGCAAACTTGTTATAGATTATATATATGTATAGGTACGGAACCCTTCATGCGCGAGTCGGGCTCGCACTTGCCCAATTTTTAGTATTTGTTGTTATAGCGGCAATAGAAATACATCATCTGTGAAAATTTCAACTGTCTAGCTATCACCGTTCTTGCTATACAGCCTGGTGACGGACGGAAAACGAAGTCTCAGTAATAGGGTCCCCTTTTTACCCTTTGGGTACGGAACCCTAAAAACGGTTTGAACATACGCAAATAATGTCAGTAACGACCGACATGTTTCGAACTCATATCGAGCTCTATATTAGGTACATCCGTTCTGTTACGCGACTCACGGCCCGCTTTTAATAATATTAAGTCATAAATGCATAATACGAGCTTGTGATCCGCAATACAAAGGCACTGACCTTGAGCTGTCTGCGGCGTGAGGGTCTGGTCCCAGGTCTGTTCGTCTTCCAGCTTGCGCGTGCTGCGTTCCACTGTGGGGCAAATATTGTTGATCAATCATTTTTATTAAAGCAGTAACGTCTGCTAACGTATACCAATGATGACTCTCGCATCAGGTTCGGTGGTCCAATAGGTAGGACGCCCGTGTTGGCACGGAAAGCCGTTTTAGACGCGTAGATTCGAACCCTGCTTAAACCATTAAAATTTTAAATGTTTCGTTTCATTGTAAATATTTGTACAGTCGAGTTCATTTACATCTACACACTTACGAGAACAAAAATATCTGAACACGATTTTATGCTCCTGACAATAGGGTCGTGTTCAGATATTTTTGTTCTCGCAAGTGTATAGATGTAAATGAACTCGACTGTACACGTTTCTTAACATATTAACATAACATCAATGTTACTAGTTACAACAGGGCTATTGTGACTTATTGGTTTATATTAGAAACCTACAGTTTGATTTTCCATTGATATTCGAAATTGTCAATTTTTTTGTTTTTTTTTTTCAACTTATTTTCGACCACACGCAATGAAAGCATGAAATAGCTATGTTACTATCTAGAACTCAGGAAAAGTATAATTCACATCAAAAAGTTGGTTGAAATTATCGATATATTTGTCATAATATGATAAAATACATTTTATAACGTATAAGGCTTCTTAAAGCTGGACTGCTTTTAAATAAAAACCACTGAATATATCCTTAGTCTTACTTTAATATTTGTAAGTGTCAAACACTTGACATAAGTGTGACGCTCATTGGCATACTTTCAGACAAATGTTTATGGTAAGCCAGCGTATGTTCGCTTGTTCTTCGTAAATACTAGAGACCTTCTACATCTCTGAAAAAATCACTTTATTTTATATAATTTTTAGTGTAAACATTGATTTGGAGAATCTTCTACATCTCCTCTAACATATATGTATCAATTACCTAGTTATAATATATGTCGAATTGTGAGGGCGGCGCCACCAGTCGGCAACGATTTAATATTTTGATTATTCTTTTTTTACTGCGGGTATCACCGTACATTGAAATTCTCTTTCTTACTTGTTAAAGCTGCCAACAGATCGCGACACCATATGACACTTAATGAAATTGATTCGATTTTTATTCCTGGTAACTGTGACTGCCAACCTGTATGATTTACGTTCGTTCTATTTTTGTGATTGGTTGTAATCTAATTTGTTAGGTTGGTAGACTGGAAACGCAAGCGATTGGCTGACAGCTTTTCCCCCTCGCTTGGACATGGCCCTTGGCGGGAATTGTACTCCACGTGGTCGAGTTGATTTAGTTTTTGGACACACTTTACTTTGGTTCGTGATCGAGTAAACATCTCCGCCAAGAGACTTGTCTGTTTCCGTGCTGCCATAAGTTATTTTTAGCTTACAATTATTAAGTAGGCCGTTACGCTAATTAAGTTTAAACTTTATCGTGCATAATCGTGAATTATAATAATGGTGTTTTAGTACAGTGATGGTTGTAAATAAAAGACAGTGATTGTGCGAATAGTGTTTCTTTCCTCGCGTAGTCAAATAACCTATCGCTATGTCCGATGCCCCTGAAAACGCCCAGTCTCCCGCCCCGGCTGTCCATGATGCGACATCAGAAGAAGTGGGATTCAATCGGACACAAAGCGATGGACGTTTTGACGAAAATATTCTGCGTACATTACTGGAAGTGCAAAACAAGAACATGATGGCTCTGATTGACTCCATACGACCTGTGAGTAACCGAAAAATAATTTTACCGGCTTTTGACCCCGATAAGGCCGATGTTGATGCTCGTGCATGGTGTACCACAGTGGATTTGTGCCTCACTGAAAGTGAACAACAGGGAAGTGCATTGATTCTGGCACTCAGTGGAGCATTAAAGGGCAACGCTTCACAATGGTTATCCCAGATTTCCTTCGCTGGTATGACATGGCTCCAGTTTAAAGATTTATTCCTGGCACGATATGGATTGATCGAAACCCCAGCTGCTACCCTCATCAACATGCACAATAGCAAACCCAAGGATAATGAGAACATGGCGTCGTATGCTGCCCGACTATCAACGACATTGATGGCTCGATTTAAAGACATGACGACGGAGCAAATAACTTTAGCCATGGTACTGGCTCACGTGTCTCAATTTGATGGAAGGCTTCAACGCACGGCTTTTACCACTGAAATAAAGACCAGAGAGCAAATGCAACGTGAACTGCAAGCCAGCTGCTATATGAAGAGGAAGAATAGCGACTTTTCAAGCGATGCTTCCTACCACAAGCGACCGCGACCTGCTCCTGCACCTGCTGGACCTGTACGTTGCTTCTCGTGTGGGGAGTTGGGACATCGTAGCATCGACTGCCGCTCCAAGGATCCCAAAAGGTCATGTGATCGTTCCACTTTTAATAAAGTTACTTCTTCAACCAAACAGCAACCCAATGTGTCTGGCGTCACATGTTACAGATGCGGACTTGCGGGTCACTTCGCCAACAAGTGTCCTCGTGCACCACACTCCACCCCGGGCAAGACCACTCCTGGCAATGGTGGTGCAAGCAACAGCAGCAATCCCGGCGCCGCAGCATCCAGCACTAGCAACAACCAGCGGCGGGTGGAACTGTGCACATTCGGCAACCCTACTGGACTATTGAAAGTTGCTGGTGAGTCGTTTTCTTTTCACTATGATTCCGGTGCTGAATGCTCTCTCATTAAAGAATCCTTTGCTTCCAAATTTCCCGGTAAACGGTTGAACAACACTGTGACATTAACTGGCATTGGTCAATCGAGTGTTCATAGTTTGATGCAAATAGATTGTCAAGTAGAAATTGATGGCCTGAATTTAGAAATTCTTTTTCACGTCATACCCGACTCCTTTCTTAACAGTGACATAATGATTGGTCGTGAGATTTTAACACAGGTTCCCACTGAATTAGATATTGTATGTGACGATGATGATAATGCCACTGTTTCGAGTTAGTTGTGTGTGTAATTATGATAATAATTGTTTTGATTTTAATGGATTCACTGTTCACAAGTACTATGTTTTCAATGGACCGAAAGCATACCCGATGGACTGGGCATTGTTGTGGCCGCATCAGAAGTGCCGGAGCATGTAAGAGGTGCACGTTGACTGCTTTTTCTGTGCAGTATACTCTTTGCGAGGAGTAGCACTTACGCAGCTGTGATGGTTACCTTCTGACGATGGGTTCACTGTTATTTTAACATGTGCCGATGGACTGGCTCGTGCCGATGGACTGGCACATCTTACGTTATCACCTGCCGATGGACTGGCAATTTGGTTTTACTGTTGTGAAGAATGATTCCACACATGAGATACATTTTCTCGTTGTGATTTTGTTGATAGCTAACGTGTTTTATTACCCACATGGCATGATCATGATCTAATTTGATGGCTGAAATTGTAATGATTTTTTTTTGTTACTGATTATTTCATAGGATTTATGTCAGGTTAGCCGAACGGATTACCTTTCGATTTTTTCTTTGTCCACAGATAATACACCCGAGGACGGGTGAAGGTCAAGACGGCCGTGTCGAATTGTGAGGGCGGCGCCACCAGTCGGCAACGATTTAATATTTTGATTATTCTTTTTTTACTGCGGGTATCACCGTACATTGAAATTCTCTTTCTTACTTGTTAAAGCTGCCAACAGATCGCGACACCATATGACACTTAATGAAATTGATTCGATTTTTATTCCTGGTAACTGTGACTGCCAACCTGTATGATTTACGTTCGTTCTATTTTTGTGATTGGTTGTAATCTAATTTGTTAGGTTGGTAGACTGGAAACGCAAGCGATTGGCTGACAGCTTTTCCCCCTCGCTTGGACATGGCCCTTGGCGGGAATTGTACTCCACGTGGTCGAGTTGATTTAGTTTTTGGACACACTTTACTTTGGTTCGTGATCGAGTAAACATCTCCGCCAAGAGACTTGTCTGTTTCCGTGCTGCCATAAGTTATTTTTAGCTTACAATTATTAAGTAGGCCGTTACGCTAATTAAGTTTAAACTTTATCGTGCATAATCGTGAATTATAATAATGGTGTTTTAGTACAGTGATGGTTGTAAATAAAAGACAGTGATTGTGCGAATAGTGTTTCTTTCCTCGCGTAGTCAAATAACCTATCGCTATGTCCGATGCCCCTGAAAACGCCCAGTCTCCCGCCCCGGCTGTCCATGATGCGACATATAATTGTATTAGTTTTTAAGTATAATTTACGAAAAAATGACTTACTGTTGTTTCTTTCGGCTTTCTTCTCAACAGCGGTCTCCTCTTGCGAAATGCCGGTAGACTCACAATCTGACTTGTAAAAGTGCCCTTGTGGCCTACTTACTGAATAAATTATTTCATTTCATTTCATAATTTGGCACAGTCGGTAGGATCGCAATACTTACTGTTGAGGAAGTTAGCCGAAGCCTTCCTAGACTTCTTGTCTTGAGCTCCTTGTTGGGGATGAGCGGGATGGATGAGGTCAATGAGCCGCGAGATGCGGTTGTTGTGGTGCTCGCTGTCGATGCAGCAGGCCTCTTCGATGGAATGGCGCAGTCGGTAGGATCAAAACACTTACTGTTGAGGAAGTTAGCCGAAGCCTTCCTAGACTTCTTGTCTTGAGCTCCTTGTTGGGGATGAGCGGGATGGATGAGGTCAATGAGCCGCGAGATGCGGTTGTTGTGGTGCTCGCTGTCGATGCAGCAGGCCTCTTCGATGGAATGGCGCAGTCGGTAGGATCAAAACACTTACTGTTGAGGAAGTTAGCCGAAGCCTTCCTAGACTTCTTGTCTTGAGCTCCTTGTTGGGGATGAGCGGGATGGATGAGGTCAATGAGCCGCGAGATGCGGTTGTTGTGGTGCTCGCTGTCGATGCAGCAGGCCTCTTCGATGGAATGGCGCAGTCGGTAGGATCAAAACACTTACTGTTGAGGAAGTTAGCCGAAGCCTTCCTAGACTTCTTGTCTTGAGCTTCTTGTTGGGGATGGGCGGGATGGATGAGGTCGATGAGCCGCGAGATGCGGTTGTTGTGGTGCTCGCTGTCGATGCAGCATGCCTCTTCCACGGACTTGGCGCAGTTGCGATGGACGCGCAACTTGCAATCTACGTAAATAATACTCGATCAAGAATTTAACGACACAACAATATTCTTGTTTTTTTTTATATACACGGAAGTTGTACGACTGCTGAGGTGAAATATTGAAATGCTATTATATCAAACCACATACAGATTAAATCTTAGAGTAGCGAGTACGCTACACGTGATTCAAACTAAGAATGTTACGGGGTTCAAAATCGTCATCGCAATGAAACATAATTTTGTTATTGCTCAAATAGATCCTAATTAAAATAATAATATTCCCAATCCGCGATATAATAACGTGCCAGTCAATTAGTGCTCACCCGTTATACTTATTTGCATATTTTTTCATGCATACATGCATTTAATGGCACCTTTTTCTCCTCCTTTGGGAGGGTGTTTGGGTTAGCACTAATTTACTGGTAGAGTCAAACTACTCTAACTCTTCCAAGCACATGAACTGTCAAACCATACAAACAGATTCACTCTACGTAATTATATCGCGGATTAGCAAAGTAATATTACTATTTTAATTAATATGTATTTTCGCAAAGTAACGCCTGATATAATTTATTTATTAACTATTTATTTATTTCCACATAAAACACAGCATAACAGTTAAAACTAAATCACTGTGCATTACAGATACAATTTTTAAATAAGGTAGGTACAAACTAATAGACAATACTAGACTTACTACTATCCATCGCCTCACAATACCTTAGACATTCACGACACACCGATCGCCAATCACTTGCAAAAACATCCAAATCTGGTGCTGATGCGAGAAGCTCATTAAGCCTGTGCAAAGCTCGAACAAGAGGAGACTGCTTCCGCGAAACGGAATTATTCAAATAGATCCTTTAGATAAAATGATTTCGGTATACTAAAAGCAACCTTTCGGGGCAGTGGTCGAACTGCCCTGTCCAATTAGTTGGACTACGGGCCTTTACCAGGGGCCGTGGTCCAACCAGTTGTATACTGACCAGTACAGAAGTAGGCTTGCGGCGCGAGACCCCATATGACTTGTTCGCAGTAGTGGCAGTGCGCTTCGGACGTTAGCGCTTGCAGCTGTAGGTGGTGGCCGCGGACTATGAACTGTAGAATTAAATGAAACTAAATCCTTTATTCTGTAGGTAGGCCACAAGAACCGATGGCCGTATGGAAGATAGAATATAATAGATCCGTTTGTAGCGACTAGAAGTAATAGTGTATCAAATGGTAAATAACATTTCATTAGATCCACGGTTGATGAGATCTAGTTGGAAAATAAAATCTCAGTAAATCCACAATGGATCTAACGAATGCATCTTAAGATATAAGGGTATTATCGCTAAAGCAGCCTGCGTGCTATTTACTTGGGAAAGGTTCTTGAGTGGCGACCGGGCACCGGAAGACGCAGCGTGGGAACAAGGAGGACCGACGACCTGGTTTGAATCGCGGGAAGCAACTGGATGAGGAGCACAACTGATCATTGTGGAGAACCATGGGCGGCCATTGTCCAGTAGTAGACGTCTATAGGCTGATATTATTATGATGATGAGGCCACAAGAGTACTTTAACAGGGGAACCGAGTCTACCGGTATTTCTCAAAAAGGGACTATTGATGAAAAGAAAATCAAGAAAACTCAACAGTTAGTAAATAATGGTACAAGAATAGCTTTACAACTAAGGATTGATAGACTTTGGATACTTTTTTACCTTTAAAAAAATGCCATGGCATTCGAAAACTGTTAAAATGAAACCAAAAGCAAACTCAAGTAGCACAAAAGCTGCATAGGCGCTTGAACAGTCATTATACAGCGTCTAGTTGTCGGCAAACAGTTTGAATAAAAATGGCGGATCTGCAAATGTACATTTGTGCGTAAATCTGCTACTGCACAGTCAAGGTTATGCTGAAGAACAGAAGAGAAGAAAGAAGAAGAAGAGTTAGGCTGCGTTTCCACCAGAGATGTGCTAGGATGCGTAGCGAGGGATGTGTTTTTGTTAACCAACGGAATAATAAATAATCAACTCCACTACCTAAAGGTTGTCTGGAAGAGATCGCTCTTTAGCGATAAGACCGCCTGTTGTCTACCGTTATTAAAATTATTGTTCTGTACTGAATTTGTAAACTTTTTTGGTGTGAAATAAAGCATTTTGTATTTGTATTTGAATAACTTCATTTACTTATATCTCGCTTATCGCAACTGATTTTATTAGTTAATAAAAACATCCCTCGCTCTCGCTACGCAACCTCACACTGGTGGAAACGCAGCCTTAAAATGGCTGCATAGGCTCTTATACAGCATGTACTGTCTTATTTTATAGAAAAACATTTCACCTGATGCTTTATTTCATAGAATTTTCATTTCATAGACAAATTTTTCCTCGGAACTCATACACTTTTCAGAAATCTTGAAAATGTCAACCTATAGATTAGGTTAGGTTAGGTTTTTGTTATAACCAGGGGTCGGACTTTCTTTCACACGGTAAGACCAATGGAGAACTAGCCGTTATTAACATTAAAATACAATTCATACTCATACTCATTTATCTATTTCATTCCAAACTGCCTTTGTGGTTATTATGGTTAACATTCCCAAGCATTAAATGACAAAAATTATGAATAATTTTTTTTTTTTACTATATTTAAAACTCCTAATTTAACTTAATTTATTGTCAATATCATGAAATTTCTAGTCATAAATGGATATTCGATCAATATAGAACCCAATTGACTCCAGAAAACATGGATAAAGTTGCAAATATTTACGTATTTTATGGTGGCGAAAAATACAATGCCTACACAAATCAGGTCTTTGTATATTCTTCTGACTTTGTCCTTGACTATAAAATTAAAATTGCGAATGAAATACACTTATGAGTATGAATGAATATTATTTTAATGTTAATATCGGCTCCATAGCTCTCCATCTGGGGGCACGGTAGTGCCCCCGACAAGACGAAAAAAAAAGAGGCGGGGCACTACCTACCTTTTCTCGAACCGTTTCGTCTCATTTTCAAACCCTCATAGTTTCGTCCCAGTCCCGTCCAGAGCGCCCAAATTCACAGGTTAAGATGCAGTTAGGGAACATATGAAATGTACTAAATTTCATTGATCTAGCTTTTATACTTTAGGTTTTATTGGTACCTAAAATACGCCGATTTTGCCACTCACTCACTTATGTATCAAAACCTCTGGGGTACTTCCCGATGACCTAGAAAGCTGAAATTTGGTATGTAAGCTAGGTTTAGTACACAAACAATAGAATAATTCTGAAACTTGGAACTTTTACCCCCCAACCCCTTAAACTAGGGGATGGAAGTTTGTATGAGACTTCTGCAAATTTTGATACTAGAGGTCTGAAAATTGATATAGGGACTCCTTTATTATTTATAAATAATAAAATACATATTCTAGGATTTTAAAAAAAATCACCCCCCACCCTTTAAATAAGGGGATGAAAGTTTTTATGGGTTTTCCATAATGGGCGATAACAGTAGTATATATCGGGCTAAACGTAAGTATTTCTTATACACAATTATTACTACTTCCATATCTACACTTCGACTTCGTATTTGAAATATCTGGGGGCACGGTAGTGCCCCCGCCAAGACGAACAAAAAAGAAGGGGGCACTACCTACCTTTTCTCGAACCGTTTCGTCTCATATTCATACCCTCATAGTTTCGTCCCAGTTAACACTAGAGCGCCCAAATTCTCAGGTTAAGATGCAGTTAGAAAACATATAAAATGTACAAAATTTAATTGATCTAGCTTTTATACTTTAGGTTTTATAGGTACCTAAAATACGCCGATTTTGCCACTCACTCACTGACGTATCAAAACCTCTGGGGTACTTCCCGATGACCTAGAAAGCTGAAATTTGGTATGTAAGCTAGTATTAGTACACAAACAACAAAATAATTCTAAAACTTGGAACTTTTACCCCCCAACCCCTTAAACTAGGGGATGGAAGTTTGTATGAAACTTCCGCAAATTTTGATACTAGAGGTCTGAAAATTGAAACCTATAGGGACTCATTGTTATAAATCAAATACATATTGTAGGACTTTTAAAAAATCACCCCCCACCCTTTAAATAAGGGGATGGAAGTTTGTATGGGTTTCCCATAATAGGGGATAAAAGTGTATATATATATGGGGCTAAACTTAAGTATTTCTTAAATACACAATTGTCTCCTTCAGTTGACGCTCAAGAAACCCTACAGCCCAATAAAATTAAAAAAACTAAAGCACCTTACAAAAAGAAATGAGATCCCACCAAAAACATTTCATGTAAAATTGACGGCCAAGACTCACATTCTCATAACGCTTTCGCTGTAAAAAAGTTATCAGATCCCAGAAAAAGCCAAGCCCCTAAGCCCCGAATTTACTAACCCCACCACCTTGGTTTAAAAAGTATGGCATCAACTGGCTTCAAGCCCCTAAACCCGGAGTTTACTAACCCTACACCTTTGTTTCAAAAGTATGGCTTGGCCGTTTCATAGACTACCGTAAATAAGTCTAGCGGACTGTCCGGCCTATATCGTAAGGAATTAAGTTTATAAGTATATATATTATCAAAGACGTAAACTTAGTTTCTTGATACCATATGGGCCAGACGGTCCGTTGGACTTATTTACGGTACTCTATGAAACGGCCAAGCCATACTTTTGAAACAAAGGTGTAGGGTTAGTAAACTCCGGGTTTAGGGGCTTGAAGCCAGTTGATGCCATACTTTTTAAACCAAGGTGGTGGGGTTAGTAAAGTCGGGGCTTAGGGGCTTGGCTTTTTCTGGGATCTGATAACTTTTTTACAGCGAAAGCGTTATGAGAATGTGAGTCTTGGCCGTCAATTTTACATGAAATGTTTTTGGTGGGATTAGTCTTACCGTGCGAAAGAAAGTCCAACCCCTGGTTATAACAGGTACCAAAATTTTATGGTTTCAGAAAAAAAAACGTGATTTTGTCTGTGATTTAACATGTAATTGTCAGAAAAGTATGCGAGTGTAAAAGATAAGTGAACGTACCGGCTGCGGGTTCATCTTGGCGAGCTGCTTGAGCCGCTGCTTGTACAGCTTGTCGCGCTGCAGGAAGCCGGCGCGCGCGCCGCCCGCCGCCGCCGCCACCGTCGCCGGCCTGCCACAACAACACGACAAAGTCAAAGTCAATAGTATTTTATGCAATCGTTGCACAATGGAGGTTCTTAAAGTCGAGTACCGTGTTTAGGTCACGAGGCTTGCCGAGTGGCCTATGTAAGGTACGAGACTTTAAGACCTAATTGTGTAACTATTGCATACAATACTTTTTATACGAGCAAAACTCAGAAAAACATTTTTTTACTTTAATCGTCATTCTCCAATATGATTTTTTATCTTTGGTGTAACCTTTTTAGTTAAACTAAAACGGACCTATTAAAAAAAAACATGATCGCGATGGCCATGGCGGGTTCCTCGTGATTGGTGAATTTATTTGACAAGTAATTTCAACCAATCAGTGAGCATCAAACAAGCTTATGTTCTCTTTTTGAAATTATTAGAGTTGTGTAGAGAGATGTCTTATGAATATTAAAGTTCTGTAGCGGGTACCATAGAGTATAGAATTTTGTTACAGGATTAAAAAGTGCGTTATTGTGATTTTGTCTGTGAACTTATAATTGACAGATTAAAGTCTGCGAGTATAAAAAGTTATTTATTGCACACATGTTGTTACTACAGTAGATCTTAAAATGATTAAAGTTTCAAACATGGACTCTGCTAGGGCATGCAATATTCACAAATAAAAATTAAATTAACAAATCACATTTTCGTACTAATAGGCACCTTGTTTATCGTTTAGATATTCGATTACAGAATAGTAGGCCTTCTCTAGCAATAATCTTTTTAAAGCTAACTTAAATTCTAGGATATCCTCCTTATCTCTAATGGTACTTGGTAGTCGGTTATACACTTTTGAGGCCATGCCAATTACACTTTTGGACATAAGACTTGTTTTAGAGGGCGCAGCACACAATTTATTTTGTACACGTGAGTACAACACACGCATTTATATACACCCCAGGCCAAAAGTATGGAAACAAGCTTATATTACTATACAAACCTGTTACAAAATCACAATATAAAAATGATTATAATTTTTTTTAAAGTCAATAACGGAAATTCTGCTTATGAAATTCGCCAGTGCAACATTTTGTAGAAAGGCAATAAAAAAACGTCGTGCACTTTGTCCCGGAGTTAGGTAAGTATATACCTATATTTTTACAATATGCAAATGTTAAAGTGGATGTTCTTTTTTTTCATCTTTTGGGGGTGGCCTACCGATTACTAACATTTACACAAGGAATAATTATTGGAAACTTTAATATTTGAAGAATAAACTTTGTTTCAATACTTTTGGCCTGGGGTGTAGGAGGATCGGGGGCTCGAGGACTTACATACAATAATAACCTTCATTAATAGCACATTACGTAACAAGGGTGGTAAACGAGGAATTACAAACGAGTGTCTGTTAGAAGCCCGAAGCCGAGGGCGAGGGCTTTAATGACACGAGTTTGGAATTCCTTTACCACCAGAGTCACGTACGACGTTTATCATCACACTTTGGAGGAAATAAAACAAAAATAATAAATAAGTCAATACCGAAATTGCTTACCGCCCTAGGGCGTTATATACGACTTACTGCCCGGTTTTCTAACATAACCCCTTAAATTAAAGTGTGACAAAAATAACTTACCGCCCAATTTACGACTTACCGTCCGGTTTTCTAACATGTCAACCCTTGATTTATGAGCAAGTGTGATGAAAATAAATATTAAGGGAAAATCTTCACAAATCGACTTAGTCCCAAACTAAGGAAGCTTGTACTATGGGTACTGGACGACGATATACATTATATATAAGCACATGTATTTGTAGATAACATTCATGACCCAGGAAAAATACACGAGTTCATCTCTCAAATATTTGCCCCTGTCGGGATTCAAACTCAGGATCGCCGGTTCAGTAGGCAGCTGCACTACTACACTGTGATATTTAATTATTAATTTAGGTTTGCTTTGGAATAGGCCCTATTCCATTCATTCAAACTCACGTCAGCTGTTTCTTCTTCTTGCCCTTCGGCGACTGCCACCATCTCCTTCTTATCTCTTTCGCCTGCGACTCCGTCACTTCCGTCAGAGTCACCATCTCACTCTCACTCACACTCACACTCTCACTCTCACTCTCACATTGGCAACAGTTACCTATCCTGAATTTATTTCCTCATCGACAACACTACTTAACACGCGTTCACAGAATTTTATTTTTTAATAGTCCGAAATAAACAATATTTTTTCACGAATTATAGTTATGGATAAAAACAGTTTTTTATACAATAAAGTTTTAAGGAAATGTGACACTTGATGTGTTTTTTGTGCACAATAATTTTAGTGTCAGAACGCGACGCCAACGAACTGATCACAGTTTGGCGCAGTTAAAACACATTGTTAAGTATGTGCTAATATTAATTAAAAAAAAAACGTATGTAAGTTGTTTAACCATCGGAAATTCTGTAATTTTTCGATATACAAATTCACTATCCGAAATCACAATTTGTCTCTATACAAAAAACTAATTCGATCCCTGGCACTGTGAAATAGGGACCAACACACTTTCACATTTTATAATTACGTAATGAACTACATGCAATTGCCACACCATTTAAACTAAAAAAGGAGCACATAGTGACACAATAAAAAATGTATCTATGTACACAGCTCCTAAAAATATCGGAACCCTTACTACTGAGTTTTTTTTTATTATAATTAAAACAATTAACTCTTAAAACGTGCCAACGTGTCGGCAAATGAACACTAAAATGTTAATTATTCTACCGAAATCCCCTGTTTTACTCTAACGCAATACTGAAATGGGAAGTCGGAGAGAGACAGATTCAGGATATACGGTAAGGTAAATTCATAAATATAACTATAATTTACTGACGTAAATAGTAGTTGTGAGGAATATCCGTAGTACCATATTTAGATTTTTGTCACAAGCGCTTATCAAGAATTTAAAGAATAATGGACATGCAGATTCAAAATTAAATGGATATCTGCCCCTGATGAATAGCTCTATAATTGATAATTTTTACGTGACTTTAAACCGTTTTTATAATTATTAAAGATGTCTCACGATAGTTTTAATAATATTGTAAGTAAAACTAGCATTTGGTAACCACTTTAGGAAAGAAATATGCTATGGTTCACGGTGCTAGATCGGGACAAGTGGCGTAAACTCGTGTCGGAGGCCAAGATTCACTTTGGGTCACTGAGCCATTAAGTAAGTAAGTAAGTATGGTTCAATCCACGATCCGATCTATCTGAGTGCAAAGCTTCAATGAAAGCCATTGAAAGCAACAAATACAAAAAATCTCTACAAACATTCGCATAAAAATATTAGTAGTAAGTCTGTAAACAAACCAAATACCTGCAGTAACAATATTGTCTTTAAGGAAAACTATATAAATTGTATACTGCTCTTTGAGATATACATGTATGTAACAGGAAAGCATGTGGCAGAATTACGTCATTTATGTGCCTTCCTATTCGACAGTGTGAATGTGAATTTCATTGCTAAATTACGAGTTTTCTTTGCTCCAGTCGGAATGTTGATGCGAAATTATCCTTTTCTCATTATTAAAAACTAGCTGCACCAAGCGGTGTTACCCGCTCATCACATAGGAACACTACATTTTTCGGGATAAAAAGTAGCCTATGTGTTAATCCAGGGTGTCAGCTACCTTCATACCAAAAATTTTCAAAATTGGTCGAGCTGTTTGAGCGTGAAGAAATAACAAACAAACACAAACACACAAACTTTTGCCTTTATAATATTAGTGTGAAAAGAAAGTGACTTCAAAGTGTGTTTGTTGGAGAGATTTGGACGTTGATCCTTAGAGAGGAGGAAAGGTGTTCAGAACGATCCTGGGACATTTAAAAAGAGCGCATGTTCTTGTGTTGAAGGCCAAAACTCGTTTTGCCGAAGCAGTTAGTTTGTTCGATTTTAGTTTATCTCTGGCAACAATAGAACAATGTATTGAAGCGACATTTCTTAGAATATGAACCATAAAAGTACTACGCCTAGCAGTACGAAACCCTCAGATACTGATTCGCATTGTTTGTAAACAAATGATAGTAAACTCAACTCACTTCAGTTTATTTTTGCTCTTGGGCGACTGCCACCATCTCCTGTTCTTCTGCTCACTCATTTCTATCAGTCACAATTTCACATTCACTCAACTCTACAGTCTACACCATTTGTCCAGTTTCTTTATACCTTACTGTTAATGAATGACACTTTTTCACCCTTACTTATAAAGAAAATTTACTATTCTAATATCTCTGTTTGGCCCTATGATAGAGCATGTTATTTGGCATTAAGTTCGCCATTTATACTGACTTTTGTCTTGAGTTATAAACTTTAAATAAATAATATAATCAGATCAGGATCACATTCTAAAAAAGTTTGATCTACGGGTGAGTTTTTGTTCTTACGATAGAAGAAACTAAAAAGCAAACCTTTGTCTACATACAAAATTTATTTGAAATCGTTACTAACAGTCCATGAAAGTAATTACAATACCAGGTATGAACCCAGTTTATTTGGCTTTTGTGAAGTATGAATATTCAAAAGGCTCAATAATAATATTGTTTGGTTATATCGTGTATCCTCCTCCTTGTGTCGTGTTTCTTATTGCTGAAGGTCGAGACCTCCACGAATTATTTTGTGGACGAATGCTTCCCGCGGTCTCCGGCGATGTGTATTTCAATTATTGACTTATTTAAACTTTATTGCACAAAACAAAAGTCAGTACGAAGTGCGGGCTTAATGCCAAATGGCGTTTTCTACCAGTCAATCGATTTGTACAGAGAGCATTTAGGGTACAAGTAAATATTAAATATATATATGATTACTGTAATGCCTTGTGAACTGTCGATTATAATTCGTATATAATACGTGCGTTCGTATAATATCGTGTCTAATTTTACAAAATTGCACAGAACCGATGAAACGCACACACATGCGGATAACCTGCCGCACACTGCTTATCTTGTTACATTTGTGAGTAACTGATAAACCCGATAAGTTCAAGATGCAGACATCGAGGTTACGCAATGTTGTCAATGATATATGTGTAGTGATTGCGTTGCGTAAATTGCAATCCTTAGATTTTATTAATCTAGTTTTAAATTGAGAAATGTTAGATGAAGGAAGGATACGTTCCTTTATGAAATTAGTAACTGTGCTCCTCGCATGCCCGCTCATCTCACGGGAACACTAAATTTATTCGGGATGAAAAGTATCCTATGTGCTTCTCCGGGACTCAAACTATCTCCATATCAAATTTCATTTAAATCGGTTCAGCGGTTTAAGAGTGAAGAGGAAAGAGACAGACAGACACACGTTCGCATTTATTTATGAGCATTGTAGTATTATGTAGTGCTAGTGACTCTTTGAGCTGTAGACCTGGCGATTTTGTTTCAAAATGGCTGAATATTGTTTTTTTTTATATTTTCAACCCGTAACGCCATTTTGAAAAGCTACGAAAAACTGAATCGACATAATTGTTTAATAAGGAGAAAAAATAAGGCATTATGAGACACTGTGGAGTAGACTATTCCACAACACGAAGTGATTATTTGGACGAGCAAGCGAAGCGAGCAAGCCAAGTTGAATTGAAGACGCTTCGATCGCTCAATCAATTATTATACTTTTTTTATATACCGCCTTTGCAGTTAGCGACGGCTGATAGACACTGCACGACACATGCCACTATGCAATCCAAACAGCAATGTTCGCATTGTTGTGTTCCGGTGTGGGGGTAAGATAGCCGGTGAAATTACTAGCATAGAGGCATTCTATCTTCGTCCTCCGGGTAGGCAAGCACTTGTGACTCCTCTGGTGTCGCAGGTGTTTATGGGCGACGGTAATCGCGCACCATCAGGCGATACGTTTGCTCGTTTGCCCCCTGACATAGAAAAATATATATATATATATATATATACCGACCTGCACTGCAGGTAGAGCGCGGCCGCCTGCAGCGCGGCCAGCAGCGCGGCGCGGCCCTCGGCGCGCGCGCCGCACCCCCCCGCCGCGCCCGCGCTGCCGGCGCCCGCGTCGGCGACGCCGGACAGACACTGCACGAGGAGACGTTCCACTATATATATATATACCGACCTGCACTGCAGGTAGAGCGCGGCCGCCTGCAGCGCGGCCAGCAGCGCGGCGCGGCCCTCGGCGCGCGCGCCGCACCCCCCCGCCGCGCCCGCGCTGCCGGCGCCCGCGTCGGCGACGCCGGACAGACACTGCACGAGGAGACGTTCCACTATATATATATATACCGACCTGCACTGCAGGTAGAGCGCGGCCGCCTGCAGCGCGGCCAGCAGCGCGGCGCGGCCCTCGGCGCGCGCGCCGCACCCCCCCGCCGCGCCCGCGCTGCCGGCGCCCGCGTCGGCGACGCCGGACAGACACTGCACGAGGAGACGTTCCACTATATATATATATACCGACCTGCACTGCAGGTAGAGCGCGGCCGCCTGCAGCGCGGCCAGCAGCGCGGCGCGGCCCTCGGCGCGCGCGCCGCACCCCCCCGCCGCGCCCGCGCTGCCGGCGCCCGCGTCGGCGACGCCGGACAGACACTGCACGAGGAGACGTTCCACTATATATATATATACCGACCTGCACTGCAGGTAGAGCGCGGCCGCCTGCAGCGCGGCCAGCAGCGCGGCGCGGCCCTCGGCGCGCGCGCCGCACCCCCCCGCCGCGCCCGCGCTGCCGGCGCCCGCGTCGGCGACGCCGGACAGACACTGCACGAGGAGACGTTCCACTATATATATATATACCGACCTGCACTGCAGGTAGAGCGCGGCCGCCTGCAGCGCGGCCAGCAGCGCGGCGCGGCCCTCGGCGCGCGCGCCGCACCCCCCCGCCGCGCCCGCGCTGCCGGCGCCCGCGTCGGCGACGCCGGACAGACACTGCACGAGGAGACGTTCCACTATATATATATATACCGACCTGCACTGCAGGTAGAGCGCGGCCGCCTGCAGCGCGGCCAGCAGCGCGGCGCGGCCCTCGGCGCGCGCGCCGCACCCCCCCGCCGCGCCCGCGCTGCCGGCGCCCGCGTCGGCGACGCCGGACAGACACTGCACGAGGAGACGTTCCACTATCACTTGCTCCTGAAACGAAAGCTTGTGGTCAGTAAAGCCGCGTCCACATTCATCATCATAAACTTAAGAGCTAGGCTCTTGTCGGTGGAGCAATTTCCAATTTTCTCTATCTTGAGCTCTCTCCTTGACGGCCTGGTACGACACGACGTTCACCTTTTCCTTTATTTGGTGCGTCCACATTACACGCGGCAAATTCGCGAAAATTGGCTCTCGCGTCCGTGCGTAGCAGCTCGAACAATGCCGCGCTCGAACGTGCCTCGGCAACGTTTAAGAGTGGTCAGGTTTGCAATTCGTCCCGCAAACACATCTCATCCAGTTCGCGACTAGATTCGTTCGCAATTCATCCCTTTTGCAATTCGCCCCCTTAGCAATTCGTCCCGTTAACAAATAGTCCCGCAAACGCATCTCATCCCATTCGCAATTGGTTCCGTTCGCAATTCGACCCGTTTGCAATTCGTCCCTTCATCTAATCGTCCCGAAAACGCATCTCGTCCCTTTCGCGACTAGTTCGGTTCGCAATTCGTCCCGTTAACTAATCGTCCCGCAAGCGCATCTCGTCCCGTTTGCGACTGGTTCCGTTCGCAATTCGTCCCACAAACGCATCTCGTAACGTTCGCGACTGGTTCGATTCGCAATTCGTCCCGTTAACTAATCATCCCGCAAACGCATCCCGTCCCGTTCGCGACTGGTTCCGTTCGCAATTCGTCCCGTTATCTAATCGTCCCGCAAACGCATATCGTCCGGTTCGCGACTGGTTCGGTTCGCAATTCGTCCCGTTAACAAATCGTCCCGCAAACGCATCTCGTCCCGTTCGCGACTGGTTCGCTTCGCAATTCGTCCCGTTAACTAATCGTCCCGCAAACGCATATCGTCCCGTTCGCGACTGGTTCGGTTCGCAATTCGTCCCGTTAACTAATCGTCCCGCAAACGCATATCGTCCCGTTCGCGACTGGTTCGGTTCGCAATTCGTCCCGATAACTAATCGTCCCGCAAACGCATCTCGTCCCGTTCGCGACTGGTTCGGTTCGCAATTCGTCCCGTTATCTAATCGCCCCGCAAACGCATCTCGTCCCGTTCGCGACTGGTTCCGTTCGCAATTAGTCCCGTTAATTAATTGTCCCGCAAACGCATATCGTCCCGTTCGCGACTGGTTCCGTTCGCAATTCGTCCCGTTATCTAATCGCCCCGCAAACGCATCTCGTCCCGTTCGCGACTGGTTCCGTTCGCAATTCGTCCCGTTAACTAATCGTCCCGCAAACGCATATCGTCCCGTTCGCGACTGGTTCCGTTCGCAATTCGTCCCGTTATCTAATCGCCCCGCAAACGCATCTCATCCCGTTCGCGACTGGTTCCGTTCGCAATTCGTCCCGCTAACTAATCGTCCCGCAAACGCAACTCGTCCGGTTCGCGACTGGTTCCGTTCGCAATTCGTCCCGTTAACTAATCGTCCCGCAAGCGCATCTCGTCCCGTTCGCGACTGGTTCCTTTCCGTGGAAATCTACATCAGTATTCTACGTCACCGTACCGACCGACTACGTCAGTATTTTATCTGTTCATTTTTCTATTTTCAATTAATATTTGTAACTTATAAACTCTCACAAAAAATTCATCATTTTAAACCACAAAAAATTCATCATCTTAAAGTCCACAGAGAAACTGAATCAACCAGGCTGCGTTTTTGTGACGCCCTAAAAAAGTGAAATTATATCTGAAGTATCTGATTGGTCCATTTTACACATCTCCACTCTGCTTCCGTGGACAGGCGCCTAAGAGAGGCCTTATTCCTTTTAAAATGCTGATTGTTTTAGACATTTTTCTCTATAATCAAACATGTTTCTTAAAATATTAAGTATTGATGTTTTTACCTTGACATTTAGGGCTAAGGCTATTGGGATTTATTTGTATTTAATAGAAATTTACAGTTTGAATTATTCATTGATAATTATTGTTTCAAAAACTATTCGAAATTGACAAAATTCCCGCGCAAAATTCGTTTTTTTTAACTTATTTTCGACAGCACGCAATAACAGCATGAAATAGCTGTTACTACGTATCTAAACTCAGGAAAAAGTATTTAAAGCCTGACCAGAAATATATGAGGATTGTCAAGAGGCACTATTTAGATTTAGGTTTATATGGCAACAATTTTGCAACCAATCGCAACCTACTATAATGACATTAGTTTTAAATGTCCAATTGTAACGAGTTTTTGATAAATAAATTATTTGTATTTGTATTTGTAAATACCTGTCAGTTCCACTATGTTAACCTCGTAATTGGAGCGAAGCTCCCATGGATCGACTCGAATGGACTTTGTAACAATGCGCAGATCTCAGCGAGTTCTCAACCGATTTTAGAAATTTTTGTTTTAAAATGCATAAATTAAATTTCGCTAGGTCGTGACGAAGAGAAAATTTCGAAAAAAAAAAAAAAAAAAAAAAAAACTCCGCTCCAATCTATGGTGCAAGCTTAGCCGGTGGCTGACTCTGCAATCTCTGCATCGACCTAGTATCATTTAATGGAATGCACTCTTTTCCTGACTGTTTTTCGTGTAGTAAACACATGTACACTTTATTTATAATCTTACGTTCACGGCTGTAAAAGGTTTTCGGCATTTTCTTTGGATAATTTTAAATATTTGTTTTTCAAAGAAATCACCACGAATGACATTGACATTGTTGACAAACCATCATAAAATCATTGCCAGTGTAAGAAATTAGTTCCAGTGAAATATTGGCCGCAATATGGCGTATCCTCATATATTTCTGGTCAGGCTTTACTTTTATTCACTTTAAAAAGTTGGCTGAAATTATGAATATATTCGTCATAATATGAAAAAAATACATTTCAAAATAAGGCCCATTAATAAGAAGTTAAAATGTAATACCTGCGCTTTATCGACGACACACCGCTCGATCTGCGCGTCGTCCGGCCCATACAAGCCTCCCAGCCCGACTTGTCTCTTCACTTGGAACTCGTTCAGTTGTTGCGCCATCTCCTCCTTGGCCTTCTGCCGCGCTTTCCGGAACACGTTGCGGAGGATCTCTTCCTTGTCGTAATCTGGAAAATAAGTCAATAATTACATCGAATTTGATTAGATTCCTTCGTCGCGTAATGACCTAATTTACGAACGCAAAATGACCTCAACACAAATTGACCTAAACACAAAAGGCCCTCAACGCAAAAAATATAGCTGGTAAGAGACGATTTTTACAGTACCCTAAAATCTTCATGTTTTTCAGGCTTGATTAGTCATTTTCTTGGTGAGCGTCATACTTTATAGAAGTTGTCTTCACTTTCCATCTGGTCAGAACATCGGAGCTTCGTCCACTCCTAGTATTTTTGTCCGAGCTGACTCATAAGTCTAGGAATGTAGAATGGATCTTGTACGCTTAACGTTGGGTTGCGAAGTCACGATTGGTTTTAATATGACTTTCAACTGACTTAATTTTTTTTATCATACTGATTTTCTTAATCATACTGTCACCATGTCGAGATCTGATGATGGAATTCCAGGGAAATCAAGGGCAACCACAGAAATTAAAAGCACTGACAATGTTTTCCTGTACTTTATAAATTTATTCAGGTCTAGTAGTCATGATCTCACTATGCTGAGCTGATGATGGAAGGTGCAACTCCTTAATGGTTAGGAGTTAGGGAATAATTCTTTAAATATTATATGTAGGTTAAGACCGCTAGTTGTATAACTATCTTACCATCATGTAGCGCGTCCTCCACCTCGATAGCGGCTTGCGGGTCCAACGTCGGCGGACGCAGCACGGCGGCGGGCGCCAGGAACGTGGACTGTATCTCGTACGCCCAGCGCCGCAGCGTGCCCGCCGGCACGCCCGCCGCCGACCGGTAGCCGTCCGTGATCAGCAGCAGCAGCGTTGCGCACGCGCATCTGTACACACAACTTACGTTACACACCCTGCCCCAGCTCGACGTTTCTGTTTAACCCTACGGTTAAACCACAGGGCTTCTCGGCACCGAGACGGGAATGGTGCCAACTAAATAGAATCCGCACTGGACACGGCCGTTGTGGCGAGTTCATGTTCAGGTGTGGATGGCGTGAACCACCGAAATGTGATTGCGGGGCACCGGTTCAGTCCATACACCACATCGTCCACGATTGCCCACGACGTAAATACCCTGGAGACCCCCTGGACTTACTAACATTAGGTGGAAACGCAGCCCAATGGGCGAAGAACTTGGATGTTAATTTGTAAACAGACTCGAAAATAAAGCCATACGATAATAATAATAACCCTACGGTTGATTGTCAGAGAATGCCACAAAGTTAGATCTGTGCAATTTAGTTTAGTTTGTAGAACCGGTGAGCGTTGGGGCAGAAAGGTTCTTAACTGCTAAGCACGGTTCCCGAGTTTTGTCAAGATGGGCGAGGGTTGTTCTCCCTCCGCGCATCCGGCTTTACAAAAACTCTCTAGGGTGCTCTGTGTCGGCACGCGGCCTAACCAGCGAGCCCTAGATTCGGACTTTTTATTTATTTATTTAGGAGAACCAACAGCTAATACACGGCACACAGAAACTTAAATAGGATCATAGAGCCAATTACAGGAACTCACTAATAGCTGTTGCACATGAAACATACACTTAAGTAACAACGCACATCGATGTAACAACGACGCGCACTTGCAGCAAATATTCATTAAACTTTAAACTTGAATTTTTAGAGCCATATTAGACCGACAACCCAAAGACCTAATACACAATAACAATACTTCACAAACATGTAATAAAAACCGCTCAATTAAAAAACACATCAGTTAAATTTCGCCTCACAGAAGGAACACACAATTGAATATATAAAGGTTGTCGTATTATTCAAATGGCGACTAGCGCGGTTATTATTATGTACGCCTTAGTGAAATAGGGGAGAAGTGCCTTTTGGACCGAGTAGGAGTCACAAACAGCAGTGCCTTGAGCAGTTCAGGACAGTCAATGCCACCAGTTGTGATTTTAAGCAAGAAGGTAATATCGGCTGGGTAATATCAGGTCAAAAAGGTCTCGCCACGGGGAGTTTACGGGACAAACATAATGGTTTTATTTGATAATTTAGAACCAATCCACAAAAACAGCATAGAAAAAACAGAGGCATACGCCTCGATTCCTACGAGACACGTTGTAGCCAAACTCACACATTGAAATTGTTAAATGCGAAGAAATCTTGAACGTCATTCGCTGTAGTATTCCATTAAGAATGAGATTAGAAACAGCTGTCTGTAAATTTATTTTGGGCCTTATGTCTCAGTAATACTGAATGAATAACATGGCGTATGTTTGTTAGTTACGACCGACGTATAGATACAAATTAAAAAGTTGCGGTAGTTCAGCAACCTAGCGGCGAGTTAATGAACCATGAAACATCAAAAAAAGATAAGAGTTTGGCTACTTGTCTTTAGGTGGCAGCACTTTTCTCTACTCGTATTAGTGATGTGCGTAGTACCTAGCTCAGGATATCGATAAAACTTACACTGTCAACATATTTAATGTTATATTTTTATTATTCATTGAAGTAAAATGAGATTTACGATAATTATAACGTTATTTATTTAATCGTAAGGCCTAATAATACTTATAATGGGGAATGGATGAAAATTTCAGAAGTGCTTTAAAAGTGGTTGAAATTTTTACTGGTGGTAGGAATAAGCTTTCTTAGCACAAAAAAAAAAGATTCAGATTTTTTGGCTGCACCGGTGATTTTAAAAAAATCAAAGAGGTTTTAGTTCAGTGCATCTGAACCGCCTTTGGCTGTTTAGAAGTTCGCCCAAAGTTATACAAAAGTCAAATGACGCAGTCAACTTCTTTGATACTTTTGACAGATCTCTTCAAAAACACAACGTCTTTTACTTTCGCTGTGATCGCTGTGTTTCGACTGCTTTCGACGACTTATAGTACTTTTTACGAATTGTTTCTGCCCCTGGACCTTGATAATTGCCTGCCTGAACGACGACTTACGCTTTTTGACCCTGGATTTGATATTGCTAGCTTATACGACGACCATTGCAACTCACCCTGGAATTGGAAATTCGCCGAGATGGATGCTGCCGCGTTTGTGAAAGCAGATTCGACAAATTTGCCCAATGTAGATACTTACATGCTTATGGAGTTCATGAAAAACAGTGAGAAACACAATGCCGCTGAAATACGAGGCGCCAAAGCGTTATCGTAAGTATCACCTTAACATTTATCTAATGCCTTGCCTATCCTCAGCACGTTTTTTGAGCACGTTGATATAAAACATGGCAAAGTACACGTAAATATTTTATATATCCGTTCGTCGACAAAACAAGTCAATTGTCCAATGAGTTGCAATGGTCATCGTTTAAGCTTGCAATATCAAATCCAGGGTCAAAAAGCGTAAGTCGTCGTTCAGGCAGGCAATGATCAAGGTCCAAGGGCAGAAACAATTCGTAAAAAGCGTAAAAAGTCGTCGAAAGCAGTCGAAATACAGCGATCACAGGGAAAGTAAAAGACGTTATGTTTTTGAAGAGATCTGTCAAAGGTATCAAAGAAGTTGACAGCGTCATTTGACTTTTGTATAGCTTTGGGCGAACTTCTAAACAGCCGAAGACGGCTCAGAGGCACTGAACTAAAACCTCTTTGATTTTTTTTAAATCACCGGTGCAGACAAAAAATCTGAAACATTTTTTGGTGCTAAGAAAGCTTATTCCTACCACCAGTAAAAATTTCAAGCAATTCCGATATTTTCATCCATTCCCCATTGACTTGACCAATAATTCCATGCATAAGGAATGAAACTCGACTTTATATAGGAATCAGCAATAAATTATTGATCCCTGATATTAATATTGCTATCAATATGATGTTACTTTACCTCCTCTCTCCTAGTAGCCAGTTGAGCAGTACGGCAGTCCGAGCCTTCGAGTCTAACACCGTGCGAAGGTTCGAGAACAGACCAGGGTTCGAAGTTTCCTGAAATAAATGCGAAGGTCATCCACGTTTTTTAAATATTTCAATGATTAAAAGAACACATTTTTCCTGATTTTAAAGCTGTTACCAAAAATAAGTAAAATGCTTGACTGACCCATTCATTATTTAATTTGAATTAAAGGTAATTAATAATAATAAGTACTTACAGAGGCGGGTGAGTCGTCTTCTTCCATTGAAATGATGGCTCTTTGAGGATCGGAGCAGGGCTATAATTGATAAAAGTTTGAATCAAATATATACGCAATAATGTTGTAAGTGTGCCTTAGTAAAATAGTATTTTTTTTGCGATGACATTTTTATTTCAAATTGTGTTAATCACAACTATCATAAGGCATCATGAAAATGCTTTAAGATATAGGCAAATGGAAAAACAAATCAACCTGATCAGATCGGCCTAAATTTCTGATCGTCCGGTAGCCATTTATATAAATTACGTTAAATATCATAAAAATTAATAAACCTCAATTTTTTTTTTCTCACAGTCGAATTGAAAAGCATAGTGTTTAATACGTGGCGAAAAGCCATGTGTACATGAAGTGATAATTTCAACGAGTGAACGCAGTGAGCGTCGACAAATATACCTGAGTGTCATAATGGTTTATTTGAACCCATTATCAAACAATGTACTACACCGAGTCTCAAAACCGTTACCTGCGTATTGTGCGCGTAGGGCGGCGGCGGCGTGCCGGGCGGCGGCGCGCGCTCCCAGCCCGCCGGCGCCGGCGCACACGCTGCATATATACACACTACACATTAGCAGGGGACAATACTACTTGCTGCACCAGAACAATTGAAAGATAAACACTCAAATCCACCAAACTAAGAATCCATACTAATATTATAAATGCGAAAGTGTGTCTGTCTGTCTGTCTGTCTGTTACCTCTTCACGCTTTAACCGCTGAACCGATTTAGATGAAATTTGGTATATAGATAGTTTCAGTCCCGGGGAAGGACATAGGACACTTTTCATCCCGAATAAATGTAGTGTTCCCGTGGGATGAGCGGGTAACACCGCGGGGCACAGCTAGTACTAGATAAAACATAAATCAAAGAATATTTTTATTTTATAATTTTGTAGATTTAGAAACGAACTTAGAACCAAGCCTCCGAGCCACAAAAGTTGAGTATAAAAAACTTGTGGAAGCAACATACGCCTCGACTTCTAATGGAATCGTTGTAGCCAAAGTCACACATTATTTTTTTTTACTACAAAGTAATCTTAAACGCCATTCGCTGTAGTATTCCATTAAGAATGAGATTATAATCAACTGTCTGTACTGTAATAGTAGTTTATGTGACTGTACATAATGAAAGGCATTAATCACGAGTGTGGGTTTATGTCATAATAACATCACACGAGTGTTTAACGCCTAATTATGTATAGTTACATACACTACTTTATCTACTCACATATCATAAGCCTCCATGATGCATTCAGGAGCCGCTTATTATGACCACCATACCTACTGTTTCTTTGACTTAGCTGGTAAGTAATAAGTAATTAATGACGTTAGGTGCTTTGTTACGGATATCAGGAGGCGTCGCCGAAATATCTATATCATCTTGATAGCTCATTTTATGGTTTATATTCAACAAATCGATCAATTTTATGCATTAAAACAAATTCTAACCGGTAATGGCGGCAATGAAAACTTTTCTTTTCTTTTCTGGCAGCTGTCATAGTTTTTTTTTTAATTCAGAGACAAACTAGAGTGGGCCCGAACTACCATATCGTTCGATATCTTACTTGCGTGCGACATTTGTCAATTTGTCTGCAAATTGACAATTAATTTCGAACTAAACGTCATCTCGACTGATATTAGAATAGAGGTCAAACCAAATTTCTTTGGTTTTCAGAGATGTTCGAAATTTGAATGATATAATATTATCGAAATCGATGTTATTAATGCTAATTAATAATAACATTTTCACAGATAAGAAATTTGTTCTAACAAAACAGTTTATTTTTATGTTGGTCATAATGTGCGGTTCTTGAACGCATCATGGAGGGTTTATGATATTTGGGTAGATAAATGTATTTTTAACCTCGTGTCTCAGTAATACTGTATAAATTACATGGTGTATGTTTGTTACTTACGACGTATAGATAAAAATTTAAAATCGCAAAGGTAGCTATGCCACCCACGGCAATAAGAGTTAGGCAACTTGTTTCTAGGTGGCAGCACTTTTCTCTACTCGTACATGTTTCATCACTAGGTGCATAGTATAAAACAAAGTCGCTTTCTGCTGTCTGTCTGTCTGTCCCTATGTATGCTTAGATCATTAAAACTGCCCAACGCATTTTCATGCGTTTTTTTTAATAGATAGAGTGATTCAAGAGGAAGGTTTATTTGTATAATACATGCATAATTTACCAGCATTGCACCGGCGCAATGCCGGGGCGGGTCGCTAGTTCATACTATACTATAATATTATAAATGCGAAAGTGTGTCTGTCTGTCTGTTACCTCTTCACGCTTAAACCGCTGAATCGATTTTGATGAAATTTGGCATGGAGATAGTTTAAGATCCGAGGAAGGACATAGGATAGTTTTCATCCTGGAAATTATCCCTAAAAAGATTGAAAAGTGGGTAAGTAATTCATGATGACATTGATGACCCTGTAGGAAATGTAATGATTACACCAAAAGCACAATTACTCTTACATTTGCTTAGGCGCTTTTAATAATCCCTTTTATTAATTAAGGTGATTAGGTGGATATCTATCGTGTTGTACGAGGTTGCTTCCATACTTCCAAGTTCCACGCGTAGTCGCGGGCAAAAGCTATAGTGTTTTACAAATTCATATAGTTTCAAAACGATCAAACTTACGCTTCGCCAGTCCATGGTCTAGATGCTCCGGGGACGACTGGCTGCGCACGTGCAGCCCCGGCGCCCCGCTCCGGTTGTCGTTCTGCAACGGGCGTCCGTCACACACAACACTACACACCTCACCACATACCTGAACCAGCTGCCCAACTAACCACGGCACCCACTAAGATCACGTGACTCTATTTCAGTCGAGTTCATTTACATCTACACACTTACGAGAACAAAAATATCTGAACACGACCCTTTTGTCAGGAGCATAAAGTCGTGTTCAGATAGTTTGGTCTCGTAAGTGTGTAGATGTAAATGAACTCGACTGTACCCGGGACCTCACCATCACCTCTAGCGTAACCGTCATACGCGACTATTTCGCGCGCGAGATAATTACCCGACTCTTTCTGTGCAGTATGGTAGCGCTATGGCGCGCCACAAGAGACGCCAAGCATTATGTGCTAGACGGGCTGACCAGATCATAATCACCTGGGTGATCTTACTGAAATAAGTTCATTCACTAGAAGCACTTGCAGAGTAATATTACTTTCTTGGGTATCGTACTGGATTGGATACCTTCACTTCCCCGAATTTCATTTGTCATAAATATATCACTTGCCATAATTTTCATTTGCCATAAACTTTTTAGTTCATTAATCATAAACTCTGCGGGTATTCTTTAATACTATTCATGGAGAAATGGTTGGGTTAAGTTTGTTTTATGACAATCTCAAAAGGTTTCAGCTTACAGAGAAAAATAGAAGTATGGCAGATTAATATTATGGCAAGTGATAGATTATGGCATATGAAATTCGGGCAAACGAACCCTACTGGATATAATTCTGTCCACTAAAATCACCCAGGGCATAGTGCTGGAAATGGCGTCCCGGTTCATAGGATCACCCGGGTGATCGGGTCAGGGGATCTTAGTGGATCCCGCGCAACTTACAAACTAAATATTACATCGTATAACGAAACACTGTAGTAAAACGAAGTTACATTGATGTAATTTATTTCTGTATACTAAATCTTTCTTGTGCTAATTTTCCAATACAATTCCTAACTAGGTTGGGTAGACGATTCATGCAGATATTTTCAGGAAATATTGGCACTTGAGAAGACTCGAAAACTCGCAAAAAGTTTACCAATTGAGGTCAGATTTACGACAGAAATATGTACTCATATCTGAAATACCAATACAACCAGGACATTTTAAAATATATCTTAAAATATAATGTAGTTGTTAGCCACAATTCAATACAAATTGTTAGATATCTCAGCAGACATACACAAAATAATAAGAAGAATTTGGAAAACATCGGGTCGAAAAATTACTAAACAACGTGCCAAATTGTAAGTTAACGTGAAATAAATAAATACAGTGCAAGAAGCTGTTGCAAGTAAAAGTTAATGCATTATAACCGAAACCTGTTACTGAAATTATTTTAACCTTCACCTTATTATGATTTGAAATAACGAATTTGGTCTAATTCTAAATAGAAAGACAAACATACAATATCCGAACGAAGGAACATCAAAATACATGTCAGTTTTTATCTGTAGTATGTTTATAGCTTTAAATAAAGTAAAAAGACCAAATTCAATGAATCAACGAAATCAGTTTCACACAGATAGTTTCAAATTGGACTACACATAGAACAGATTTTAGTAGAGGCCACATTGAAGATAATGTGAGTCAAATATTCGGAACGAACTTTTAATACGAAAACACATTTGAGCTGAAAAGTGTTCAAATGATATTTGTTGGAACAAATTTAATAGGTATCGAGAAACTAAATTAGGAGTCGATAGTTACATTCGTAGATTTGCTTTGATTTTCATTATAGATATTAGTGGAGAAAAATGTGTATATTTTCAATTCCTGTAAATAACGTGTCCTATCGGCCATTAATATACGGAGATCCAATCGTAGGAGCAGCTTCATGCATTATCCATCCACACCTATGTGAAACCGATCCGTCAACGTGTTTACCTGCAGCGGCGGCGGAGGAACGTTCACGAGCGGATAGCTCATCTGCAGCGCGATGGAGTTCGGCTGCGGCCCGTCCAGCTCGCCGTCCAGGGAATGCGAGGACATCCTCATCTTGTGGGAGTCGTACGCCGGCATGGAGTGGTGCATGGAGCCGCGCTCCCGCCGGCTTGGAGCGTGAGCGGAGCCCGGCTTGGGCTTGGCGAGGGGGTTGAGCGGCGCGGGGGCGGGGCTTATATTCGGCGATAAGGGACTCCGTTTCGGGCGCTCTATAGACCGCGGCGGCAGCGGCGGTGGGGTCACGTTGTCTAAACACGTCGTAGGCACCATCGGGACCGTGTTGTTGTGCACGTGGCGTCGTTTGCTATTAGATTCGTCGGAGTTCTGCCGGACGAGCGGCGGCTGGTTCTCCTGTTGGACCTTATTCTGCCTCGTCCTGAGGTTCCTCAGGCTCTGTCCGGTGAGGTTGCTGAGGGAGCGCGGCAGGCCGCTGAGGAAGCTGGTGTTGGGCGGAGGCGAGGCGGCGGACTTGTCGAGACTGGTCTTGGTGCGCGCGAGGCGAGGCGTGGCGGGCGAGGCGCACGGCTACACAGGGACGGGTCAGTACCGAGCCGGACATTGCGATTGCGGCCCGAGTGTCGAGATACTGAAGGCTCTATTTATATCGTACGACTCGTGGAGAGAGGAAGGCTGAACGCCGAAATTAACGGCCAATGAAATAATGAACTTTATTCTGCAAGTAGGCCACGAGGGCATTCTTACATGTCTGAGTCTACCGGCATTTCACAAGAAAGAAACTCGAGTCAGTCATGAAAATTACAAATGGTATAATAGGTTTATTATCAATACAGCCAAACCGATTAACGAGCGTTCATAGAAGAGTTAACGCTTTAACCGGAAGACTTAAAAGGAAATAGAATCCAATGTAACGCCAACGGGCCTATGAAGTTAAAGTTACTATTTTCAACAAACTATTGTATTTTTTTTTTGGAATCAGGTATCTCAACACGAGTGTACAGATGGTGTGTATAGAATACCGCAATGTTTTACAGAGTTACGACAACCACCCCCGTTGTGAGGCGAAAGCTTATTCGTATTAATCGACCGTATCTATGCAAGTTTGTTTCTTTACTACAGAAAAGTTCGCTAAAATCCATTAACTAAACTACACTACGAAATTACTCGTAATAATTTGTTTAAAATAAATTATTTTATTTTTAAGATTATTCAGAACTCGCAGGTTATTTACCCGTTATAAACAGAAACCCAGCAAAACTTTTTGACAAATTATTATGTAGCTATCATCTATTCATCACTGTGGTGTGGCATTTGTGAGAAGTGACAGCTCTGGATCTACGAAAGTTTTGATCCGGCCCAAACACATGGCACGACCCCTGGCGAAGCTGACGTACCCTGAATATGCCACTCGGAACAAGCACCAAAATGCATAATCTAAATTCAATATTTAATTATACTGTGTCCAATCACTGAAAATCTACGTCCCTGAAAAGTCGTTCATCGACTGTTCTCAAAATTCAAATCACTCGCACCCATGAAAGACCCCCATACTAGCGTCTTCCAACGTTGATGCAACGCTCACGCAAAGCCGAAGAAACCACTAGTGTCTCAGCACCGTTGCGCGAATGTTTCGTCAACGTTGCGTGGACACTAACAAAACACCAACGTATAAGAACGCGTTGGCGACGCAACAGAAACGCTCCAAAGACGCTAGCGTAGTCTTAAGCCTACAACCCGGACATCACAGGAACAAACATGCACAGAAGCAGACGCGACATGGAACCGAACATGGAACACGTTACATGGCACCGATATGATGTTATAGACCGATGGTCGACCCGGTTAGGAGTTAGTCGATGGTGTTATGACCGATTCTGACAAATATACTTTCGCCTCGGTTGGGCACATAAAATTGTTCTTCCTCCATGATATGTGTCATTATTTTGTGTATCTTTTGGAAATGTAAATCCACAGTGATTAAGCTATCATCAGGTCCCTATTTCACAATGTCAATTGTCAGATAACAAAGACAATCGTGTGGCCAAAATAAAATCGGTTGGAGATAAGTTGACATCAGACAATTGTCAAAATTGTGTAATAGGCGTCATGATGCAATAAGGGCTATGCCATTCTTAAGACGTTTTCATACAAAGAGGGACCGTTCTCGAAAACGGCACAACTCTAGTTACAGCACACTACTTACTTAAATACATATAACAATAACACATACATATGAGCCATATGAGGCCTTAACAAAGTCACAATTTTGTGAGCCCAAAATTTTTAGATACATCTCGTGACGCAAAAATCAAAATAAATGGCTGCAACAAAGTGATAATTGGTAGTCTAAAAAAAGTGAGCAAAGACGATCTACTCGATGCATTATTTACTGTGAATTTGTACAGGAACGTGTTTGCACTTATTTCATTGTGCTTAGTTAAAATTTGTACAACAAGAAAACATTGAAAAAATAATAATTAGCACAATGTTTGAATGGACACAAGAAAGAGCTCACGTGAGAAGACATTAAGGCTTTCAATCCGGGATTATTCCATAGAAATAATCCAGGGATTAGAAGCCCTGGAAGACATAAATGGGATCTCACCTATCTTGTATTCCTCTGTATCAATAACTCATTAAAAAGGGAAAGATATATTTTCGTATCGTGTCCTCATATATTTTGCCCTTTTTCATCCAAGTTATCTATACCACACGGTTGGTATAATATATTGCTTTGACGACTGAATGGTATAGGCAGAACGGAGACAACATGATCTGTCATTCATTAAGGAAATAAATGCTTAGAAAAAAATATAAAGAGGTAAATAATTTAGTGTCTCCTTTAAAAGGGTGGATCCAGTCTTCGACCCTAACTATTTCTGATGTGTGCCAAAAAAGAAGCCTCCGAAACGAGATCATGTGTGCAGTTCCTAGTCTGCGTAGTTTCGGCTTGATGCTAAATCAGATCTCGCTCGAGCACACCGAGGGCCGACAACCGATCTTCGACCCACTTGGTCGCGCGGCCCCGAGCACGATCTTTATGTTGCACGATCTTCGAAAGGATCAATCGTATACAATGTGTTTACCGAGTTTCCCAGCGCCTGAGGTCTGCTGTAGTTCGAAACGAGTGGAGAGCGATTGTCCGAAAAGTGGTAGATAGAGGTCACGAGCAATGAGGAATACAACACAATAAGATGATTCGAATGTGATCGATTCACTTTACACCCATAATAACCGATTCCAAAATAATTCTGGATCCACCCTTTTTATCCCACGGACGTCGGGTTCTTAATATAGATGTACCTGTCCGGCGGTGATGGTGTCGATCTCGTGCTGCAGCGTGGCGCAGCGCTGCTCGGAGGACTCCAGTTGCGCCTGCTTCCGCACGTCAGGCACTTTGGAGAGCTCGTCTGAGGACCAGGGGATATCGTGTTAGCGATGAGGGCTTCTGGTCAACTTACATACACATCGAAGAGAGAAAACATAGAGATGATGAAATACTACAAGTAGAGGTAATCAGGGGTCGGATTTATCGTTAAAGGGCGACAGACCAATAACAAGAGTGTAAAGCACTCCCTTAGTAGTTAGTAGTCAGTCAAAGTCTAGTTATTTCGTGCAGGACTGTAGCACTAAAAATCCTGTAAAAAGCTATATAGGGCTTTAACTTATCAGTGGGATGGTGTGAACGCCTCTGAGAGTAAGTTTGTCTTACGTTTTCTTCTAGACCAAGGCAAGGTGCTTGAGAAAAGTAATATAAAGGTATAATATCGGAGTCAACTCTACGCGGCAGCGACACGTCGTGGCGTCATGACGCAAAGACGACTGTGTCGTCTGCCACTCGTCGACACGTCGCTAGCTTCGTGTCGCTAACTACGAATGGTGTTTCACAGAAATACATAGAAACCAGTAATATCGCAGTGACACGTCTGCTGCTGTTGTCTGCGATCGGCTACGACCTTATACCTTAAAAAATCGACGCAAATTTGCTTCTACTACTTTACTCCACGAATTCAAGGATGCTAAAATATTTTTTTTATATCATAGCGGTGGCAAACATAGTAGCGCAGCCTACTGATGCGTTCATTTCCAGAGGATTTGCTTGCGTGTTGCTAACCCTCTGAAAGTATGTACTCCTATTTTGATGAACTCCACAATGTAGTCGCATGCGAAAACCTCGGCAGTAAGCTCACTCCATAGCCTGAGCGTTCGCGGGAAAAAAATCTTTAGGAACCGTAGACAGAGATGAAGAGACTTACTGCGCAGCTCGCGGATATATTTTTGCTCCTGCTCCAGCATCAGCCGCATCGTGTGCACCTTGGACACCTCCAGCTGCCTCTGCTTCTCGGGCTGCGACACGGTAACGACGCCGTCAATCACTGATGTAGCCTCAACCAATTTGATTTCTAGGCCACTATAGAACCTTGTTACAATGACAATGATATGAGATTTCAAGCGACTTTCATATTGACGTTCACTGTGACAAGGTACGAAATTGCCTAGAAATACCAATTGGTTTACTGTACCCTAAATGTTGGTCAGAATATCAGGTTGCGTAGCGCCCCGTGGGCTCATCATGGTTAGGTTTATCACACTATAAATAAGCCACAAAGCACCCGACTTGATGAGTATGCGACTGAGAGTAACGAATTGCCGGGTGATCAATCGAAATGGGTCATCAGGGAGAAATCACAAACTATAAGAGATAGGGAAATCTGTTCTTAGGAACCATGGCGGCGATTTTAGATTGAATTAAAACTGCATATTTATTTTTACAAATCTCCATATAAGTTCATACATAGACCGGTCAAAACCGCTGTAAAAAATATTACAATACTATATGCGATCACTTACGGAATTTTAACCAGGTTCAATTTCCGGTTACGTATGACATGTACGAAAAAAAATATGCAGTTTCTATTAAATCTTAAATCGTACCCATGGTTGTAGTTTTCTCCTTACTTACTCATTTGGTTTGATCAACCTGTATCATTTACTTATCACATCATCATAGACGCAACCATCATAGGGCCGCAGCGGAAAAATGTGATTGATCCTTTTTACACTTCTCCACTTCAGTGGACAGGCAGGCTAAAGGAACTAATAAATTATTTTCTTAAGCTGCAAATAGATTTATTAGTTCCTTTAGGCTACCTTAGCGACTTATTTAAACGTCCTGTACTTCTTGTCTTATTAGCACCTATACCACTTTCGCGCGTGCAGCAGTAATTAAAATTAAAACAAGTTAGCTAGCATACAGTCTTAAACGTTACATAAAACATTGTCACATACGCCTCGCAGGTTCAAGGCGCTGTTTACACAGATGGTACATTCGTAAATGGGTACAAGGTATGGATGGTCGTACATCATACGTGTACCTATTTGCGATTTTGTCATTCGCGTTTTATATTCTTGCTCCCCTGATAGACAACATTTGCCACTCGACATGTGACGCATCGATGCCTAAAATAATAATTAGTTGTAGTTAATCATGAGTGCCCTAGAAATAATCGAATTTAACTTCACGCACGATTTTCGACAGCTAGGTATTTTTAACACACTGTAAATAATATTTTCTTCGGTTTCCACGACTGTCACACATTCGAATAATAAATATTAAGGGACAATCATACACAAATCGACCTAGTCCCAAACTAAGCAAAGCTTGTACTATGGGTACTAGACGACGATATACATAATATATAAATACATATATAGATAACATCCATGACCCAAGAACAAATATTTTGCACAAATATTTGCCCCGGCCGGGATTCGAACCCGGGACCGCCGACTCAGTAGGCAGGTGTCTACCAACCGAGCCAAACGCGTCGTCAAATAAAACAATTTAAACGGATTATATCGCGTATATTAATTATTTGAGCCTCCCTGACGTTCGGTAGCTTTCTAGTTACCGTTGTCAAAGCTTGACTGAGAAAAAGACAAATTTTCTCAGTCAAACTACCCATTTTATAAATATGAAGAAATAGAGTATATTGAATGGGTGTACATTAGATGCCAGATGGGCCTATGTGTAAAGACAGTCACACATGTGCCAGAAGGGCATTTTTTTTTATAGTCAGGGAGGCTCAAATAATTAATACACAGTGTAAATATTCAGGTATTTTTAATTTGGCATAACATTGTATTCCAAACGCCCCATTTCACAATTTCCTTCCAAAGCCGACGGTTTAGTTTTTAGGTTAGATATTTCATAAAAGTTTTGTATATAAACGTTTAAATTGGGAAATGAAGCTGCAGTCCTGCCGCGACTTCGCTTGTCGCGCGACTGAGCATCACCTGTCATGCTCGCATGGTATTGAAAGAAAAATGACAGATAATATTTGTCGCGCGACAAAGAGCCGCGTGTAAACAGTTATGCTAGGCATGCTGTATGCTTGTTTACATGTTTACATACATTAGTATGTCATTCATTTACCGTGACAACGGGTCATATTTTGAAGGCGCAGGCGATTTTGATAAGAATAGATAGCAAAATGACTCACATTGACGGGCAAGGGAGCGGTGATCGGGGTCTTGTGTCGCGAGGTGTTCTGGTGCACCGTCAGTACTGCCGTCGCGTTGGCTGAAACATTGTAAACGTAGTTTTAATATTATGTATGTAAACGCTTTATTGTACACAACAACTGGTTATAAATACATTGATAACAAATGAAATATGTACAAAGGCGAACTTATCCCTATTAGGGATCTCTTCCAGTTAACCTTTGAGCAATTGAAGGAATGGGTATACGAAGAAAATAGGCAAACTACACTGCGTACAACCAAGATATCTATATTATACTTAATAAAACTATAATAAGTACATAAACTAAGTAAGTAATAATACACATATATTTGTACTATTTATAAGATATATATTATATATACATATATATATATATCTACATATAATACATATAAATGCGTAAATAAATATAGTATTCAATGAATTCACACGTCATCGGACAGCCACAATTTCTTCAAGTTAATCTTAAGTGATGCAACAGATGGAGCCTTCCTAAGGGACAAAGGCAACTCATTCCACAACTTCACTGCGCTTACCGTGAAAGACTTGCTATAGGTACGCGTCTTATTAGACGGTACAGCCAGAGTGAGATTGGCGCTAGACCGCAAGCGGTGACCACTGCCATCAGCCATATACGAAAATCTCTCACTAAGGTAAGGAGGAGAAGTAGGATTAAACAGGACATTAAAGAGCAATGAAAGGACATGCACGTCTCTACGCCGACGAATCGGTAGCCAACCCAGCTGCGCTCGAAAGGAAGAGATGTGGTCATATTTTCGCAATCCAAATATATACCTGATACACACATTTTGTAGGCGTTCAAGCTTGTCAAGCAGTTCCTCCTTAAGATCCAGTAGAGCAATATCACCATAGTCTAGTAGTGGGAGCAAGAGAGATCTGGCAAGAGTGATCTTGGTGGAAATTGGCAGAAAGTTCTGCAGGCGCCTTAAAGAGTGGAGAGATGCAAAGAGCTTCTTGCTAACTTGCGCTATGTGCGGTGCCCACGAAAGCGTCTGGTCCATGGTGATACCCAAATTTCTAACTGTAGAGGAAAGGGGGATAGGAATCCCACCAAAAAGAATATCAGGTACCACCATTTCAGATACTTTATTTACAAAATGAGGACTACCAATAACAATTGCTTGCGACTTTTTTGCGTTTATGTTTAACCCGAAGTTATTTGCCCAGCTGTAAATAGACTCCAAATCCGCATTGATCATATTAATAAGCGACGGCATATCCTCGATACTAGCCGCTGCATAGATCTGCAGGTCATCTGCATAAAGATGGAACGATGGAGCTCAGAGTAAGGTCTCCTTCAAGCGCATGTTGCGCAAGCATCTTTTGGACAGTCTCTCTTCCTAACTCTCTTCGAAATATTTTACTTTTGGTACATAATATATGTAAGTATATTATATAAAGTATTCGTTTAAGTTTATGGTAATTAATTAATTATATATACATTCTTATATATATCTTTAGGTAATTGATTCGTGTTGTTATTACTGTTTGTCTGTAATCTTTGATCCTGCACCGACAACATATTTCTGTTTAACCCAGTGGTTGACTGGTAGAGAATGCCTAAAGGCATTAAGTCCGCCATTTGTACTTTTACTTATGTATTTTGTGCAATAAAGTTTAAATAAATAAATAAATAATAAACGAGGATCTTAAACACTCGGTGATCCCACCAATAAATATTGAGAAGAGAAGTGGAGAGAGGACGTCCCCCTGAGGGACACCAGCGGAAATTTCACGCCATTCCGACAGTTTGTCGTCGACCCTAACCCGCTGGCGTCGACCAAAGAGGTAGTCGTGAAACCAAGATAGGGATGAGTGAGACACATTAAGTGTACGAAGGATACCGAGGAGGATGTCAAAATCTACGGTATTGAAAGCACTACTAAAATCGAGAAGGACAAGTACGGTATATTACTTATCAGGATACCCTCGGGTTGTCGATGCACGGTACATTTAACACTAGATCAACAGGTCACAGAAAGAAGAAGCCGCTAGTTTATGTATGGCGTAATAAACACGATCATAAATAGTCTGTTGAGAACGGTGCAATGTTCCTATCCATAGCTATACAGGATGATCAATGCATGGGTCAGTGGGGCAAAAAACGAAAACTATAAGAGATAGGGAAATCTATTCTCAGGAACCACGCCCACGGCGTCAATTTTAGATTTAAAAAAATGCATTTTTTTTTTTAATCTCATACTTAATTTCATGCATAACCCGGTCAAAACCGCTGTAAATAATGTTACAATACAACATGCGATTACTTACAGAATTTTAACCAGGTTAAATTCCCGGTTATGTACGAGTTTTATAAAAAAAAAAACAAGTTTTTATTAATTCTCAAATCGACGAAATGGTACCTAAGAACAGATTTCCTTATCTCTTATAGTTTGTGACTTCTCCCTACTGACCCATTTGGATTGATCACCCGGTATAGTTATCCCGCTATCCCTGTTTCACCATCATTGTCAGTTGACCACTTAATGGCACAAAACGATTTTCTTAAATTTCTAATGTGTAATGCGAACCGCAAAGGAAATCATTCTCATCGTGTGTATATCTTGAAAATTATAACTAGGGTCTATTCAAGGCAGGCGTCAATAGGCTGTTGCTGAAGCGGCGAGTTACATCGATCCCGTTGTCATTTACCATAAGGTGTTACTGGGGTCAATCGCTAGTCAGTTTATGGATAAATGAATAATAAGAATACCTCCTTAATGGTCCCTACATGCCGCTGCCGGCTGCGGTCGGAATTATGTTTGTACCTTTAAATCATACTCACCTCGGGTGTCGTCATCACGGTTCACAACCTGCTGATGCATGTGATGAATTGATGACCCGTCCAATGGCAAGATTCGGTCGCCAGCGCGGAGCCTCGTGCGCCTTGCCACCCCATGTCTGGGGGCACGGTAGTGCCCCCGCCAAGACGAACAAAAAAGAAGGGGGCACTACCTACCTTTTCTCGAACCGTTTCGTCTCATATTCAAACCCTCATAGTTTCGTCTCAGTTAACACTAGAGCGCCCAAATTCTCAGGTTAAGATGCAGTTAGCAAACATATAAAATGTACAAAATTTAATTGATCTAGCTTTTATACTTTAGGTTTTATAGGTACCTAAAATACGCCGATTTTGCCACTCACTCACTGACGTATCAAAACCTCTGGGGTACTTCCCGATGACCTAGAAAGCTGAAATTTGGTATGTAAGCTAGTATTAGTACACAAACAACAAAATAATTCTAAAACTTGGAACTTTTATCCCCCAACCCCTTAAACTAGGGGATGGAAGTTTGTATGAAACTTCTGCAAATTTTGATACTAGAGGTCTGAAAATTGAAACCTATAGGGACTCATTGTTATAAATCAAATACATATTGTAGGACTTTTAATAAATCACCCCCCACCCTTTAAATAAGGGGATGGAAGTTTGTATGGGTTTCCCATAATAGGGGATAAAAGTGTATATATATATATGGGGCTAAACTTAAGTATTTCTTAAATACACAATTGTCTACTTCAGTTGACGCTCAAGAAACCCTACAGCCCAAAAAAATTAAAAAAAACTAAAGCACCTTACAAAAAGAAATGAGATCCCACCAAAAACATTTCATGTAAAATTGACGGCCAAGACTCACATTCTTATAACGCTTTCGCTGTAAAAAAGTTATCAGATCCCAGGAAAAGCCAAGCCCCTAAGCCCCGACTTTACTAACCCCACCACCTTGGTTTAAAAAGTATGGCATCAACTGGCTTCAAGCCCCTAAACCCGGTGTTTACTAACCCTACACCTTTGTTTCAAAAGTATGGCTTGGCCGTTTCATTGACTACCGTAAATAAGTGTAGCGGACTGTCCGGCCTATATCGTAAGGAATTAAGTTTATAAGTATATATTATCAAAGACATAAACTTAGTTTCTTGATACCATATGGGCCAGACGGTCCGTTGGACTTATTTACGGTACTCTATGAAACGGCCAAGCCATACTTTTGAAACAAAGGTGTAGGGTTAGTAAACTCCGGGTTTAGGGGCTTGAAGCCAGTTGATGCCATACTTTTTAAACCAAGGTGGTGGGGTTAGTAAAGTCGGGGCTTAGGGGCTTGGCTTTTCCTGGGATCTGATAACTTTTTTACAGCGAAAGCGTTATAAGAATGTGAGTCTTGGCCGTCAATTTTACATGAAATGTTTTTGGTGGGATTCTTTTAAAGCATCAAGGAAGTTACTCACCTCTGATCATCATCACGACTTGCTGGTGCGTGTGATGATGCACCGGCACGCCGTCCACTCGCAGGATGCGGTCGCCGGCGCGGAGCCCGGCGCGCCATGCCGCCCCGTGCTCTTTTACCGACTGCACGTATACGGGGTTGTCGCCTGGAACACCAGTAAACATTGTATTAGAATAACATCTTCAAAACAGTCCACATCCAATAGTCCGTGAGGATTTACAATACCCCTCTGATCCAGGTGAAATCAAAGTTTTAAATCTTGACCGTATAAGAACGAACGAACCAGAAAGCCATTTTACGTTACCCTACGTTCTACCTGCTCCGCGGGGACAAAATCTCACTTCCTGACCAAGGCAAGACGTGAAATTTTAGACAAACCACGGGCAGTAATTTGTAAAGCCAAAGAACCTTCGGTTCGGGCCACAAACATCTGCAATCTGGGACATTCATGAATTCCCGGCTCTAGGGATGTAAACTCACCCGATTCGTGAACGATCTTGATGGTGAGCCGAATCACCTAACAGATGAAACACGCGTGCAAGAGCCCACAGCTTTATGAGCTCTCAAGGATCTTCTTAGGGGTAAGCATAAAACCTGCAGCTGTGAGCGAGTAATGAGCGCCTTGGAACTTTTTTGTCATAGGGGGCAAGCGGGCAAACGGATCGTCTGATGGAAAGCGATAACCGTCGCATATAGATAGACACATGCAACACTAGAGGAGTTACAAGTGAGGCATACATATTCATCGTGGTTTCAACCATATCAACGATAGCAAAGGGTTGACTCCCCTAACCTGTGGCTTTCCGAAGACAGGTTTCCAACAAAAAAAATATTGGTTCAGGAACTAGGTGGTAGGTAGCTTACCGGACACTTTCATGCCATATCCGTGGTCGTCTCGGACGACGGTGACGGTGAGCAGCTCGTCGCCGCCCGGCGAGCCCGTCCCGCCCAGCATCACCTGGAAAACACAATCAGATAGATCAGCGATTGGGAAAGCGTTTCGTACAGTCGAGTTCATTTACATCTACACACTTACGAGAACAAAAATATCTGAACACGACCTTATTGTCAGGAGTATAAAGTCGTGTTCAGATGTTTTTGTTCTCGTAAGTGTGTAGATGTAAATGAACTCGACTGTACTGACGTTATCTTCCGACTCAATGGGCATTGAGATCAGCAGGGCTAGCGCAGCTTACCACGACTTTGCTTGTCGCGTGACTGAGCATCATCTGTCACGATCGCACGGTATTGAAAGGAAAGTGACAGGTGCTGTACGTCGCGCGACAAAAAGTCGTGTGTCAGTTATATTAGAGGTGCATGAATCTTGAGATGGCGGAATTGTGTCGTGTGATATATTTTTAAGAACTTGCGTAAAGCTTTGACACGTTTAATGATATAACAGACGCGTAGTAATTGTCTCCATATTTGGGTCCGGAGCCAAGTTAGGAAATTGGATTTTCCAACGTTACCACAACGTTTTTAACTATAATAAATTTAAATCCCTACTTACAAACAGATTATACTTAAACTTAACCATGTAACTACTGCACAACTGGAATAACGTACGTAACTACTATTCCACATACAGATAGACTCAAATCAAAGTTTGCCAGTGTAAAAAAAAACTATTTGCTATATCTCCCAACGTCTAAAACCAGGCTACGAGTAGGTCCGGTCCGTTATCAGATTTGGCAGCTAACTTATGTAAATAGGACAACGCTACGCAAAGTAAAAAGATACTAACAATGTTCCATCTCCCTATGTCTTTACGACCTTTTGTAATTGAGCGACACAGCGGCACGAAAACCCCGCCTCATTAGGCAAGACATACAAAGATATCCTCGGTAGCTGGTCATTTAAGGACTCTGTCGCATTAAATCACAATACTAAAGTCCTTTCAAAGAGTAAAGCTAGTCATTGTGACAAGGTTCTACGATGATCAGTTACTTTCGATGGCAGTTCATTAATACCGTGTAGTCAAGTTAACCCAGACATAGACTAGACTGAATTCTATGCATACATTGAGTATACTGACAGTAACATGTATGCAAAAGTATCAATTCCGTTACATTTCCCTTACTTTGTAGGCTTTCGCTGTATTTAACTTAATATGTATGAGACGGTGTCGTTCACAATGGGACTCAAACGGTGGCTTAGACTCACGCAACATGCAATGGAAAGGGCTATTGCTCAGTTTCTCTGCGTAATAAAATCAGAAATGAAAATATTCGCAAAACAACCACTGGAGCCGTCATAGCTCGCAGGATTGCCCGGTTGAAGTGGTCATGTGTGTAGCCAAGAGAGCGGATGGTCGCTAGGATATAGTCCTGAAGAACCACGCATAGGCAAGCGCAATGCTGGACGGCTACCAACGAGGCGTATGGATGACGGCAGTGGGTGGATGTGTTCTGCGCTTTCCACACTCTGAAGCGAGCTATACTGCTAACACAATGTATACTGTTCTTTGCTGTCAGCCTAGCGTCTGGGACACTGCTTTTCGTCGAAGAACTGATAGATAGTTTTGGTTTGACCATAAAAGCACTAGGTATTGGATGACGGTAGCTGATTTGGCAGCACCATAAGGCGCGTCCCGAAATAAGGTTAACAATAGTTGATAATATGAGCAATGAACTTTATGTTAAGTGCGTTTGCCCTTAAGGTTACGGCAATTGTGTAAGTACGGACGTGTGCGTTGTTTCCGCGAATCGTGCTCTTCTCGACAGTCACGTTGAGCTCTGTATCTTATCAGTTATCGTATTTTCAATTATATTGCGATATTGTCAGGGATCTCCCTGACAATGAGGTCGCATACAATATTAGAAAACTGTTCCTCTTTCACGACATGCCCTCACACAGCGATGCCCTCTAGATTACTAGATGTTTTCGTCCGCGTAACCCTCCTCTATAGTAGTCGAGTAAAAGTAAAAGTATTCATGTCTATAACCATCTTTAGACGTATCCCTCTTCCAAATTTGGTTAAAGCCCACCCAGTCGTTTTGACGTGATGAACGCACAAAGATATACCGTCCACTTCTGGTGACTTAATAAAAGGAGGTGGGTTCACGATTATAAGTTTCCTAAAATGTCATTTTATCTCTATTGGGAATGAGAACGAGTTGGGAAAATGGACGACATGGGAATGCGGACAATTTGGGAATGCGGACGAGGTCGGAGAATAGGATTGTGTTGTGGGTGAAATAGGAATGTTGACAAATTGGGAATACGGATGAAGTGAACCTAAACGAAAGACGTTTTCATTTATTTCTCACGTAATAATCGCGAATTCGCGACCATCACGGATCTACAAAGACAAAGCAAACATGTTACAGTTATATAATACTTATAACAACACCAGTAACGCAACCGAGGTCGTGCTCATCTTACAATTATTAGGCCGTATCTCTGCGTTATCGTTTGTCGACTTGCGTAAGAATGCGGTTGAGAAGAGTATCGTTTTGCAATGATTGATCACCGATTAGATCGAGCAACGCTTTATAATAATATTATTATAACTATCGTGAGTAAGGCTTCCACTCACGGGATTTTTTTGTATGGATAATCCCGGGCAATCCCGGGATCATATGGACCATTTCATACAAAAAAAAACGGGATTGGGAGATAATTGTAAAACGATTATTCTTTAAAACGATGTTCATAAAATCCTGAAAATAAAAAGGGTTTCAGGAAAAAAATACTTTCGGACATTAAAAATGTGGCGAAATGTTACAGATTAAACAATAGTTCAGAATTGAGATTGGATACCTGCTCAGACTTGTCGTGTGAATTTAAAGCAACTAATACTATAAAGACAAAAAATATAAAATACGCACATTTGTAGCCATAGTCAATTATTCATGAACACGAATCTGTATTTGACGTTTTGTCTCCTACTCACTAAGAAAGCTTATTATTAAACTCGCTCTAGTGTTTAAAACCCGTAATTACGCAACAGTTCTATAAATGTATCCAATGTGATGGTCACAATACATCATCATTAATTTGTAGAGAGTTTACAAATAGCCCCCTAACATAATTAGGCGTCAATGCTACTAACCTTTCGTAGCGGACAGACAAACTGCAATAAACGCACTGTAGCTAGTTGTTTAACTCGAGAAAAACGCCATCTTTCCGACGTTTAGAACGCGTCTCTGTGTGTCATCAGATAAATAAAATACTCAATAGAAAAATTAAATACATAATACTAAATTGTAATAGTTAGCGCACTGTGAACAGTGAACACAGTGATAAAAATGATAATATTTTACCCTAGTTTTCATGGTAACTATAGTAAACACACTACTGTGAGAAACACAGTAGTGTGTTTACAACACACACATAATTTAATTAGAGATAAATCCTCATTAATGGTTATATTAGTACCTACTTATTCAGTGATAATTTTATTAAAAATGTATTTATTGCCATGGTATCTACTTTTCTGTAGCGTAATTTAATAAATGACACATAAAAAGAGAAGACCTGTCCTGGCTATCTAGCTCATCGAAGTTTTTAAACTTTTTTCGTCAAGTTAAGTTTCATTACAAACCAGCTGATAGACATATCGTTTTTGAAATCCGGAAATGAAGCTAGACGAAGCTAAACGCGGTACGGAACCTAGTGAAATCATAATATGCATGTATTGACGCACGAAGTATGGATACAGAAGTTTTAATGGAGTCAACGTACTGACACGGCACATAAATTGTGTACAAACATAACAGGAAGCACGGGATATGCTCCAAATGCAATAAAACATGCCGACCAAGCGAAAACATGCTTTATTTTGATTACATTTAGTCCATAACGCTACTGTAGCTCCAGTAAATACGAGCAGAGAATATTTATTTTGCTTGTGCAACTGTTTCCCATACTGTGATAATAAAAAATCATCGAGAATATTTTTGTGCCGCGGTAGAATAACGCCGAGATTGAGGAGCTGGTGGCCGAGCCGAACATCATCGGAGAGACAAAGTCCCAAAGACTTCGTCGGTCACCTAATACAAAGAACGGATCGCGCGACAAAAAGAGCACACTTGCTTGGAGCAACCGGTCGATGACCAGATATCCATCCATACAGACAGACATCCATCGTCGATGACCCTTAGCCCTGCACGTCTAGTATAACTGTGACACGCGACTCTTTGTCGCGCGAGAAATACTATCTATCACTTTCCTTTTAATACCGTCCGAGCATGACAGAAGATGCTGAGTTACGCGACAAACGCGGTCGCTGCAAGATATGTTAACCCTGCAGATATATCAGCCAGGCGGTACATACAAATCAAATGGAACAATACTTCAAAACAAATGAACGCGTGCCACATTGTTATCACGCGTCTTGCAAACAGTACGACTGTGAAAGTCATTATCTACGTTATCGTAATACTTTCATTCACTGAGTCACGAGCGAGTGACGACTTTGTGGAGAGCACTGTTACATATGAATGAACTAGCTGGCCGCACCGTCACCCGCTCATCCCACGGGAAAACTACATTTTTCGGGATGATAAGTAACCTATGTGTTAATCCATGGTGTCAGCTACCTTCATACTAAAATTTATCAAAATTGGTCCAGCCGTTTGAGCGTAAACAAACATACACATAAACACACTCAAACTTTCGCCTTTATAATATTATGTAATGAAGCACTCACCTGTCATCATCCTCATTAAATGAGGGTTTCAAATGACCAGCTACTTGTTAAAGGTTTTTAATATTTAAAATTTTGTTTATTGCCCGAGCGAGGGAAGCGTCTCCGTTTCAGCTTGGCCCAAAACTCATTCGTATGTCCGGATGTCCACTTTCCGACTGTTTTCGCCTAAAGGTTACTCTAATGAAATTTTGTGAGTAGGTTCGATAGGTACATATATATATTTCTTTGCCAATTCGGTTTTTCAAAATGGCGGATATATGTGGGTTGAAAGCATAAACCATTTAAAAAAACTGCAATTTCGTAACAAACTCGCGAGGTCTACAGCTCACAAGGTCACGTTTTTACGTTACAACTCAACTCAATATCTCCCTAATCCCTATACTAAGATTCCCCACCTGAACGCTCTCTATTACACGAAGTGTAACAGTCGGAAATCGAACTCGGAGCTGTCCGGAGTTGGGAATGAAGATAACATCCAAGCCGGCGCCGCATTGTCTGGTCCGGGCCCTCGATCGATGCAGTCCGCTGCATTGTATGTTAATACTGTATGAAATCACGTCCGAAAGTTCATTTAAGAGGAAGTACTACTGCTTATTTTTTCATACAAATCGAGGTTTCATTGTCGTCTGTTTCCTCCACCAAAAGTTACTCAATCTTTTAGGAACTGAATGGGTTGGAAATGTTTTGTGTCGAACCGTTTCGATTTTAATTGGTTTCGAAATAAAATATTTCAAAATTTGAATCAGTTTTCTGAATTATTTTATTTTATTTAATGAAATAAAAATATTTTGCATAAGCTACCTATTTCAATATTATATTTATATTTTTTTTGATCACTACTTTGAAATTATTTTGACATTTCTAATTAAAAATAAATTAAGTTTACTTTGATCTGAACAGCCTTTAAGATCATTCGCATTGAGTGCACCAGAGTAGTACTTATTTAAAATGATAATATTTCCTCACTTGTTTGCAAAAAGCAATATTCCTTATTCTAGAAAAAACATCGCATTTATTACATCGTATACATGAAGCAAGAAACAGAGGTACTAAAAAGGTAATGTTTGGAAGTAAACTAGAAATTCTGTAACTTTTTCCTCAATGAATATCAGAAATGGCCGATCAAACCAGCAGAAAGATAACACCGTTCACTGAACCATTATTCAACTTTATAAGGTCACACATAGGTAGGGGTATTCGGTGACTTACGCCCTTTAACGAGAGACAACATTGAGATATAATGATATCAGAGCATGATTCATGGTGAATATAATGCAACGAGTTAAAAGCTATATTCGTGTATTCCACCATAGCGCTATGATGTCATACTCAATCGTGTTTTTGCTATTATGAGGGAATCATAATTTATAGCGTCACAGTATGACGATGAAATCACTGGTCGCTGACGGGTCAAAGCCCTCGCCATATGCTAAAAAAAGTTTCGATGGGAGTAAGAAATACTGTAAATTTTGTATGCAGAAGAGGCGTTTATCTGAGGTATGAAGTTTACAACGAGGTTATATCCCGCTGAAAACTAAAGATATATCAACATAGCCATTAAGCGATGATTGTGGAGTAGTTGAACATGTTCTACATATTTTGATGGAGTGTTCGGAACCACTCGGCGAGAACAAAATAATTTAGGAATAATTCCTTTGAAATTGGTTTTGTCAACAGCATTTAGCTTCGCCCATATATCGGATGAACGAGTAACGTCCTTAAGTAGTATTTAAGTATTAGGTACCCTTTTGTTACCCTTTTGTTTATTATTGTTTCTGTATTGTTTTTACGGGACACGGGACGATGTAGTTGCTCTGCGACAAAGCGTCCAATAAAAAAAAACAGCCCTCTGTGATTTAAAAGTTCAGTATGCTGAAGTGGCAGTGGCTAGGTCTATATCGGCAGTTTTCGGGTCTACATCTGTCGTAGACCCAAAAACCGCCGTGGGAAACAAGTTCTTGTGTACTGGTTGAATTAGCCAGTAAATGTTATGGCTATCACATTGATCATCTGTCGACCATCGGTTATTTGTCGAATATTTTTGGCTACTGTCGAGCGGCCCACTGAGCCGTCAGTGAAACACATAGCATCCTAAAAGCCCGTATGCCGCACATAACGCGAGCTGCCAGAATCCGTGACTGCATTGACAGAGAGTAAACGCTACTACATTAGCAAATGTGTTGTTTCTCCCATTAGCGTGCGTAAGCAATTGTTGGAAAACAACGATAAGACCATTCATAACAGGAGAGACCGAGAAGCGAGTGTATACTATGTATGCAGTCAAGTGTTGTTTTTTTTTGTTTGGCCTTTTCAGCTCGAATGTGACCTTAAATGTATTCGGTCTCAGTGGTACTTGGTACTCACTAAATCAAGAGATATTTCTTGACTTTTTTACCCAGGAAGACGCGACTACGTTGAAGCATTCTAATTTCTTTATATATACGTACAGTCGCCATCAGATATATCGTAGCATGTAAGGTATTCATAAATATCTGAATGCGACTCTTATTGACTGGGCGTTACAGTACATGTTCACATATTTATGAACGCCTTATATGCTGCGATATATCTGATGGCGACTGTACTCGTAAATATCAGAAGGGCCCACAACTCCATCCGCGTATTTGTAGGGTTCCGTATCCAATCGGAAAAACGGAACCCTTATAGGATCACTTTGTTGTCCGTCCGTCTGTCTTTCTGTCAAGACCCTTTATCTCGAGAACGCGTGGAGGTACGGTCCCTTGAAATTCGTCCATATAGTCGGGGGCTGTTCCATGCTGCGCTTTCCTGTACGTGGTCGCCACTCTAAGACTTCGCTGCCTCAACGGCCGTCCATTCTCCGAACGTGAATACAAATGTAGAATTGTATAATAGTATAGATGTAGTACAGATGTGCTAGTTATGAAAGGACACTGCGACGCGCCGAAAGTTATAAACATTTCCGGGAACCGTTTATTGTTAGGTAATGGCCGGCCGGTTTACGACGATTTGCATTTGTGGACTCGTAAATAGGACTAGCCGGAGCGTAGGTGGGCTATGGCCACTTCATTTTCACTGGCAATCCAGTAGCATTGTATCTCCTAGGTGCCCGCCACTTCATCCGCGTAAACGTTTTTTGGGTGAAGACGAGCGTAATTTGAGTCGCATAATTCCGGTCGCGCCATCCATCATGTCACGAGATCGCGTCACACTAAGTATGGCGCGACCGAAATTACGCGACTCAAATTACGCTCGTCTGTCTTCACCCTTCGGGTTCCGTACCCTGCTTCCCGTCTATCTGCCTGTCTGTCTATTCGTCTGTCACCATGCTGTATCTCATGAACCGTGATAGTTAGTTGAACTTTTCACAGATCTAGACACGCGGCAGCGTGTCCAGCCAAGTTCACCGCAGGAACTGGCGAGCAGCAGCCGTGTGTTATATTACACGAACCGTTTGGAGCCACTTTTGACCCCTCAATAACTCCAAATCTATTCAACAGAAAAAAATGAAATTTGGCTTATGTATTTAGGTCCCTGAGAACAACTAGAACCACAAATTTCATAAATGTAGATGAAATAGTTATTGAGATATTGACGTCCAAAAAACGGCATTTTTATCACTGACTGACTGACTCACTAGTAATCAAAAACCTAACCCACTTCCAGGTGACCTAGAAAGATGAAATTTGGCATTCAGCTTGGTAATTGTGTGTGTACACATATAAAAATCAAAAACAGTGATATTTTTTAGTTTTATTATTATTATTATTTATGCTTGTTGCCTCAGAACTCCGTCATTTATTAACCGATTTGGAAAATTCTTTCTTTGTTTGTAAGATGGCACTCTCTCTCTCACACACACACCACACACACACACACACACACACACACACACACACACACACACACACACACACAGAGAAGGTTAATAAATTGCCGTGGCGCGGGGACGGATAGCGAAGCGCGGGAGCGCGGCGTGGCGAGGAGCGGTCCGGCCCCTCCCTCTACCCCGCGTCACTCTAGTCAAGACAGGTGGGGCGTCAATTCAAATTTCTGTACAAAAAGTAATGATATCCCATCAAAAACATAAATGTTAAATTAGAGCCAAGTTCTCGCATGCAACGTTGTCGACTTCGCCGACAAAAGAATTGAGATCTATATGGGCGCCAAGTTCTTTGCCCTAATTTTTTTAGATACAAGGACATGTGACATACTCAATGCATTTATTTTACTTGGGGTGTAATTCAATATCAAGATTTGACTTGGCTAGTTTTCACAAACTGACTTAATTTTATCAAAGTAACATAGTATTATTATCAAGCTAACAGTATAAGTAACAGGACGTACACTAACTATACCTTTACGAAAATAGGTTAATGATTAGACAAATGTAATATACATTTATATGTAAAAACTAGCCAAGTCCAGTCTTGATATTGAATTACACCCCAAGTAAAATAAATGCATTGAGTATGTCGCATGTCCTTGTATCTAAAAAAATTAGGGCAAAGAACTTGGCGCCCATATAGATCTCAATTCTTTTGTCGGCGAAGTCGACAACGTTGCATGCGAGAACTTGGCTCTAATTTAACATTTATGTTTTTGATGGGATGTTGTATTTCTGTTGCTGCTATAGCAACAAACACTAAAAAACAGAATAAAATAAATATTCAAGTGGTACTTCTATACAACAAACGTTATCGGTTGCGTTAACTGCACCTTATTTGTATCCGACGCAATGCATTTACCAGGTGCAAACTTAACGCGGCCAGTTAAGATGGGATAAGTGTATGTATATGTACGGAACCCTCGGAGTCAGACTCGCACTTGGCCGGTTTTTTTTTTTACCGTGGCTATAAAGTGTCCTATAACCATCCAGCCAGCTATCCCTGTACCAAAATTGGCTCAATCCGTCCAGCCGTTTCGGCATGAGGAGTGGACAAAGACATTTCTAACAGACAGCGTTGTACGGCTTGCGCCCATACAAATGAAACTGTTATATTTTCTCCTAAAATAATGACCTCTCTCCATAGAAAACTGATTGACCCGCTAAGTCGACGGGAATACTGCAATTTTTGGGGATAAAATGTAGCCTATGTGTTAATTCAGGATGTCAGCTATCTTCATACCAAAATTTATCAAAATTGGTCCATCCGTTTAAGCGTGAAGAAGTAACAAACATATAGTTAAACACACTCACAAGCTTTCGCCTTTATAATATTAAGTGTAATACTTTACGATATTTTTAGTAGAACTGTAGGTTCTAACTGTTGTACTGCGGTCTGTTGCTTCAATTTAGTTAACATTACAACTTAACACAGCAACACTTTGGTCAATCGGACCCACTTTCACTGGCTATCCGGGCAATCTACCATAGAGCACGTCATAAAGATGAGCAAAGCGAAGCAATAAAAGTAAAACCGACTGATGGATATAATTAGACTCGTGCGCAGAAGAAATGCGGAGAAAATACACATCTTTCAATGTTTTCCTTCCATTATATGTATACATATTGATCGCATAACTATTATAAACATAATCGGTTACAATGAAGTAATACTAAAGAATATAAATAGGATGTTAGGTATCCGGAAGATGATGTCGAGGAGAGAACGAACTGGAGAATTAAAGGGATTTTAATACTCTATCGCTACTCGCCTCAAATTGAAGAACCACGAAATAAAAACTCAATTTATCAGTTGGTACTTACTCCATCGTTCAATCGACTCGTAGATCCAAATGTACTACCAAAATATAAACCGTTATTTTTTTTGTATTTAAAGATGTCTGACGATAATTTTAATAAAACTTTCCCGGTGTTACGAGGGCTAAAAAGACTTCTCTGCACGCGACTACTTTTCGTTGTCTATTCTCGTGTTTTCACTTTTATTTATATTTCTCATTCATGTAACAAAGAGAAAACAAGCATTATAAAAGCTTTGTACAAGTATTTTAATGTTGACTATTTATATTTCATTCACATGAGTAACAGCGAACGTAACGGAAATAATTAGACAAATAATTGGACGCATTCCAACGAGAGTTTAGTTCGGGAACCAATACAACATCAAATCCCGAATGAAAAGCTTTCGTTAACAGTAACCAAGAAAACATGAGAATGTCAACATAGCTAAACCAAGACAGGACACTACACGTCGCGATTTCATATAGCTTTGTGAGTGTGTCATCTGTTATCTCTATCTATCAGCCACAGACGTCCACTGCTGAACATTTATTTATTTTAGGGATAACAAACAACCATACAATATGTATTACAATCAGAGAACATAGGCCTCAAAGTGTGATCCCACGCAGACCGCATCCATTGATTCCCTGTTACCCTCGCGAGGTCATCCGTCCATCTAGTCGGGGGCTGACCCACCCTGCGCTTTCCTATAGGTACGTGGACTTGCTGCCCCAACCACTTTCCGTTCTCCTGGCTACATGGCCTGCCCATTGTCACTTCAACCGTGTAATCCTGTGAGCTATGTCGGTTACCTCAGTTCTTCTGCGGATATCTTCATTTCTGATTCTATCGCGCAAAGAAACTCCGAGCATAGCCCTTTCCATTGCACTTCCCATTTTGAACGACCATGTCTCAGTTCCGTAAGCCATCACTGGCAACACGCACTGTCATCTCATGTCTGTTTCATGAAATAATTAAAAAAAAATCTCATGTCTGTCATCTCAGTACATTTTAATCGAATTTAGGTTATAAAATGTACTATACTATAGTAGCCTACACTAGCGCACTACAGCCTTCTCGTTCGATCAAAATCGAAGTTAGTTAGCCTGCTGTAGCGGCACACACTTCGGTGGTGGGCGTGTCGACACGTTCAATTCCATTGAACTTCGTATACTTTTCACAACTTTTATAAAGTAAACCAAAAATATTGACTTCTAAAAATTTCAAATATCCAACAAAGTTTTCGATTTCCTAAAAAAACACGCTAATTGAAAAATTAAAAACCGGCCAAGTGCGAGTCGGACTCGCGCACCGAGGGTTCCGTACAATCACTCCATCCCTGAGTGGTTAAGTTAAGTTTGCACCTGGTATGTATAGCGCCCCATATAAATTAGGTGCAAAGTTAGGTATTAAAAAAACTACTTACTAGATCTCGTTCTAATCAATTTTCGTTGGTAGTTTTTATGGTTCCGTACCCAAAGGGTAAAAACGGGACCCTATTACTTCGCTGTCCGTCCGTCTGTCCGTCTGTCACCAGGCTGTATCTCAAGAACGGTGATAGCTAGACAGTTGAAATTTTCATAGATGATGTATTTCTATTGCCGCTATAACAACAAATACTAAAAATAAAATAAAATAAATATTTAAGGGGGGCTCCCATACAACAAACGGGTTGGTTGCGTTAACTTTGCACCTCATTTGTATGGGGCGCTATACATACCAGGTGCAAACTTAACTTAACCACTTAAGGATGAAAAGTGTTTGTACGGAACCCTCGGTGCGCGAGTCCGACTCGCACTTGCCCAATTTTTATAGTAATGTACACCATATGTTTTTTTTTGATTTTTCATTTTCTTGTTTTAGAAGTTAGAGGGGGGGGGGGGGCAACTTTTTTCCACTTTGGAAGCGTCTGTCACGCAAACTATTCGGTTTACAAAAAAAATATTTTAGAAACCTCGATATCATTTTTAAAGACCTATCCATAGATACCCCACACGTATGTGTTTGATGAAACAATTTTTTTTGAGTTTCAGTTATAAGTATGGGGAGCCCCCAATATTTATTATTATTTTTTTTATTTTTGCATCAAAATCTTAATGCGGTTCACAGAATACATCTACCTACCAAGTTTCAACAGTATAGCTCTTATAGTTTCGGAAAAAAGCAGTCTAGGGAAATAAAGTTTGGGGAAACAAACTTAAAGGACCGAAGACAACTCTTTCCAAAGATGTCGAGGGTTGGTGGATTACGCCGATTCAATTATTGTTTGACGGAAGAAAGACTGAGAAGGTTCAGTAAAAAATTCGAATATCGAATATCAGAGTAGCCCTCCTGTTCCTAAACTCGCGTATGTTCGTTGAAATTGTATGTTTGTTTTGTTTATTGTACAACCGTTACAGTACTAAATACTAACCAAAAACCTATTGTATCGTGTCTAGGCGCCATGAGTGACTCATCGGCACGCACCGCTAAACTGGAACATGGCGGGGCATCTCGTTCCCACGGAGGGTATAGTGGCTTCTGTAGGTAACTCTACATTGTACGAGGGCCGCAAAGCGAGAATGTATTGTCTGATATAACGGCACTCACCAATGTACGAAAGCGAGTTTATTTTACCGACCTTATTGCCCTCTTACATTTATTTGAATCCTATGTCGCTATAAAACTAAACACTAGAACATGACAGGGCTTCTCGGTCCCACGGAGGATATAGTTAATTAGGTACTCTACCTACGCAAAACGAGAATCTATAATCTAATTTAACGGCACTTGATATACGAAAGTGAGTTCACTTACGCCCTGGCAAATCCTAAGAAGCGTAAGATTCAAACTAGAGGAACTCGAACCTATTTTTGAAATAAATATCTCAGAATTGCAACTAATCCATGGATAAACTAGTTATAATGTGGCGATATTCAATAAACCATAATTTTATGCACAGAATATATGGTACAATATAACAGATTGGTATGTATTCGATAGCAAGGTTTATTTCAAAACCCGATAAAACCTACGAAACAACTCAAAAACTTGATGCCCTTCTTTGAAAATGAGACAGTTTAGACACTGCTGCAACCTGCAATATCAGTATTTTCAGACTGTCTATGTAAGTAGCACGCAGGTACATTATTTCAGGGATATTCGGCGTATGTCTTTGGGATAATAGCTAACACCGTAAAGTTTTAAGTATTCAATCTATTCGATTTGTCGATGCAACTCACTCTAAGTTCATCAACACTAGACTTGTAACATTTTACTACGGTTGCAAAACTCACAAAAGAGGTGAGAACCACGTATTGTCTATCATAACGGCACTTACAATGTATGCGAAAGTGAATTTGTTTTGCGAGCTGACCTGCTTGGCCTCTTACATCTATTTGAATCCTCCCCATCCCCCCCTCATTAGTCGATATCCTCAATGCTGAGCGTCGTGGCCTCTCTGAATAACTTTTTGGTGGAAAATTTTGCGCCAACTTACTGTATCCTGAGCTTCGTGGATGGTATCGTACATTGAGGTCTTGAGGGTAGAGCGTATCTGGTCCGACCAGCGTGGACTTGTCCCTGGACAGTCTTCTGCACACCTTGCCTGTGACCACCTTTTCTAAATGTTCACCTCTCTCTCTGGCAATGTGGCAAAAGAACTCGAAACTCGTCCGCATGCATATGATGCCGAGCTTCATCGGAATGTTGAGCTCGTTTCGAATCCTAGGCTACTGTTAATCTCTTGCAGATTATATATTTGACTCTGTCGTTGGTGATACGTAAATATTTTCGACTGTTATGATGGCAAAATTGTACCAGATCGACAGATATCATGTAATAACTACAATAAAAATAACCCAAAGTGCGGTGAGGAACAGGGAGTACAACATTTATAACTATTATTGGGTCTGTAATTATTTGCTGAACATGAGATATCTGTCGGCATCGTTCAACTTCTACGTCCTTGGTCAGACCTTCAACTTACGCATCTGTTGTGACGGGAGAAATCGGCAATGACCTGATTTCAGACGATGCTATTCTATTGGTGAACTCATTAGTTCAGGGACACGCTTTAACTGTCTCAAGGTCATGGGCATTGATCCGGCTCTGGAAAGATAATTCTGCGCTAAAACTAATTGCACTCCTCCGAAATTAGAATTGTATATGTTGGGATTAGCCTAAAGCCTAAATTCAAAATATAAGAAACCCCGACCCAACCAAATATATATATATTTATACAACAGACACTGCTTTCGACGAAAAAACCGCATTCAAGTCGGATCATCCGTTAGGGAGCTACGACGGCACAGACAGATACACATGTTAACTTATAACACTCCCCTTTTTAAAGGAGGTTAAAAACGCAACAAGAAACGCACCAGTATCTTCTAATTCTTCTAATACGATAATATGTGACATAAAAAACAATGTTTTTAATACTGACGTAATGTAAAATATTTGTATTAGCCTAAACCTTGAAGTTGTCATCAATGGCATTAAATATCTTGCGACATCACGTATAATAAAGATAAGACGACCATGGCATTTGGAATTTATTTTCATCTACTACATTTTCTTAGATTTTTTCATAAGGCCTACATGTATTAAGCAGTTTTTATTAATACAATGTTTCTCCAACACAACATGCAAATTCCAAAATCACTTAAGAATCTTTTTCCAATAGTAAGGTTACCTTTATGGCTCCATCTCCTACATAGATCTAACCCGTTTGTATATTACAAAATGCTTTCTTATGGTTGTGTTGGTTTTCATGGAAAACCAAATAAAGGCCCAGCTAGACCTTCGATACCGTAGGTTGATACTCCAGAGGCAAATTAAATGGACGAACTCTCACTGAACCCGAATGCAAGGGTTGATGAAGTCATACATGATTATGGCCCTCATGAATCTCATGATGGCAGACGATCGGAATTCGCCGCGTCGACCAAAATGCGATGAGTCAGTGTTTTATCACGCTGGATTGCGGCCCTTCCCGGGGCTGATGGAATTATAAACTCACGCCTGTACAATGTTCACAGGTAGACCAGATCTTTTATTATCTATCTGGAATTCTAAGATCAAATTATGGCGCAAGTGAAAAATTACCTTAAATTTACACGTTTACGGTCGTTTGTACCTTGTGCCAAAGTGTCTTCATTTGATCTTAGAGATCGGACAGACTCTACCACTGCTTATTTTTGTCTGTTAAGGACATATAGGAAGTCAATTTCCATTGAGGAAAACTGCAGTAAGGATGCTCTTCTAGTGCAGTGGAGTAAACAATGTTTACTCCACTGCGTCCATCTCCACCGGCAGTATCGACTGCACACGCACACTGTCTGCAGGACACGGTTGTATTTGTATAATCGCGATCAAAAATAGATATAAGCCAGTAGTAAATTGACATCTACTTTTGATGCTGATCGTACCAACGGCGGAGGTTTTCTCCGTTTTTTATAGTTCACACTTTCACAGTACCTTGGCGTTATTACTTTAACGCTTTGTAACTTATTCGAATAATAATATAAATAAATAAACGAAACGGCAACCGAGCCGCATTGCAACCGCACTCGTGTGAACTAATTCGTTGGTACGAAGCTTATGTCAACTATAACCAAACTGTACTTATACATATAATGCAGCTGAAAAACACCGTGGGACAGTTATAGTTATGGTTATGGTTATGGGCTCCGTTTTCCGCACTTAGCCCGTGTATATTCGGGCCGTTGTGCGTGCATGTTTGCCAACTAAGCCAGCCTAACTCCGTCCAGAAGCGCAGGATTCTCCTGGTGTCTACCGTGGGACAGTTTCACAAGCCCTAAGCTCTCAGATTAGGTTTTGGATTTGGGTGAAAACTGAAAACCGAGAGCTTCTCATCTGGATCACGTAAAAGCGAGCGAGACAGGTATTAAATTCGAATCATATTCTGTCAGTTCAGTTCACGCAATCACTCACAATACAACGTCGCATTATTATTCATGCGATCATGCGTTACGGCATGCAAGCTGAAAAAATTTGATCGCCGAATCCATTAAGTAATAAAAATAACGCGTGTTTAAATTCGAAAATACTTTATTGTACAAAGGAAATTGAATAACCTTGTCGTAATTCGTTCACACAGTATTCCTAATATTTTGTACTACATTTAGTAAAATGGATAGGATTCTGCATATATGCATAATGACAACCAAAACGAAAACGACCTTCTATTCCTTATCTACAATGGTATAAGAAGAGCGGATGTGTCTGTATCGTACGACTAAAAAGATGAGTCAAATCGGCCCATCCGTTCTGAAGCCATGATGGCACAGATGACAAACGCACAGGCTAGACTAACTCGTCAATGTTATTATAACGAGTTTAACGGGGTCAATACCAAGTCACAGGACATTTAATTTGCAGACTTCAAAGGACGTGACACTATCATCAGAACGAATATATCCTGAATAATAATCCTAACTGATGTCTCAAGAAGAGATACAACAGGTGCAAAGAATTTGAGACTTCCTAGAATCACTGTAACTTCGCCACCACTGGATCGAAATCAAGGTCCATGGGTGAATCCTCCGTTGTTCCACATAAGCGTAATTCAAATTTGCTCAAATCATCACCATCAGTAGCCAAAAGACATCCGCTGTTGGATGTAAGTCTCCCCCAACGAACGCAACCAGACCGAGCCATGTGCTGTTTAATGCCATTCAAGTTCTGCAATTTTTTGAGCTACTTACATGGTTTATTAGCTGCGCCGCGCGGAGTTACCAGCCCATCCCACAGGAACACTAAACTTTTCGGGATAAAAAGTAGCCTGTGTGGCCTAAAAGTAGCCAGGGTGTCAGCTACATTCATACCAAAATTTATCAAAAATCCAGCCGTTTGAGGGTGAAGAACACACTCACTAACTTTCGCCATTATAATATTAGTGTGATTGCAGAAGAAATTTATAAAAGGAATAAATACAAAGAATTTGAAAAAGAAGATAATCCCATAAGAGATCTTCCAGGCAAACCGGGAGGGTGGATTTCTAATTCTAATTTGCTCAAATAACTTTACTCAATATGGACTCCATTCAGAGTCATTTGCTCCGATCGCGCCTGCACGTCGTCGGTAACAATTAACTGGTTTTATAAGGCAAGTGTAAGAACTCTACGAGGGGCGTCTGAAAAGTTCTAAGCCTAAGATAGAAAAAAACAATTTACACAAATGAACTCGTGTTTATTTTTCAATATAGTCTCCTCCTAAATCAATGCATTTTTTACATTTTTTATACAGTGCTTTTAGGCCATTAAAAAAATAATCTTCATTTTGCCCTTCAAAATGCTCCTGTACAGCCGCCTTCATCTCTTCGTCACTTCTAAATCGCTTTCCCCTCAACTCTTTCTTCAAATTATTGAATAGAAAATAATCGCTTGGGGCTAGATCTGGGCTTTAGGGTGGGTGGTCAATTTCGTCAAAACCAACTTCCTTCAGAGCACGCCTCGCAACATTAGCGGTGTGAACGGGTGCGTTGTCTTGCAAAAACAAAATGCCTTTCCTTAGTTTACCCCGCCTTTTCTCAACTATGGCTTGTCGCACCTGTCTTATTAGATTTGCATAATAAGTTCCGTTTATCGTAGAGCCTTTTTCTAAATAATCGATTAAAAGAATGCCATCACAATCCCAAAATACCGTAGCCATTAACTTAGAGGCCGACTTTCGCACTTTAAATTTCTTCGGCGGCCTTTCACCCTTTTCAATCCACTGCATCGACTCAGACTTACACTCCGGATCATACTGTCTGATCCATGTTTCATCAACAGTTACTATTCGGGAACAAACTTCATCTAAATCATCTTCGCACAATTCTAAAAACGCCCGAGAAGTTTCCACACGACGTACTTTATCGAAGGCCGTTAGCATTTTCGGTACCCAACGAGCACTGACTTTACTCATGTACAAATGTTCATGTAAAATTTCTCCGACTCTTTCTTTACTAATACCTAAGACCTCAGCTATTTGCCAAACCTTAATTCTTCTATCTTCTAATACCAGCTTTTTGACTTTTGCTACGTTTTCTTCGGTCACTACCGATATTGGCCGCCCTGAGCGGGGGTCGTCTTCGATCGATTCCCGTCCGAGTTTAAATAAGCGACTCCACTTTTTGACTGTGGCATAAGAAGGCCCAGAATCACCGTAAATAATAGCCATTTCCTCAAAAATACACTGCGGTGATTTGTCACTTTTTGTAAGGAATTTAATTACAGCACGGTGCTCAATTTTCGTAATATTCGTTGGTAATTCACACATGATGTACTTTTCCGTTGAATATCTCGAAACAGAATAATAAAAACGTGACATGTTATTTTTTAATAATTTGTTTTTAAATGGCCTTTCTAGTGGCCAGTATCATAAACGCATATATAACCTCGAAATACCTTAGGCTTAGAACTTTTCAGACGCCCCTCGTAATTGTGCGTCCGATCGCTAAACGGGAGGCCAGTGACCTTGCCTCGTCCCCACGCCGTCCTAACTAAACGCTATCAATAATAAACAACATGAATATAAACCACGTTCTGAAATAAACACAAGTCTTTATCTTTCATATTTACTTTGTAATTTTTTAGTTACTATTGGTAGGGGTTGAATTGAATGCAATTCGTAGATCAAAGATTGAATCCCGATGTTTTAATACAACATAGATTTCGGATAGAAAATCATTATAATTTTCGGAAAGCACTACTGAAATAAATAACCATAAAAGAAAACCACTTCAACTTTTACAAAGAGCATGAATATGGCATCAGAAGAACAGAAACACGTATATGTATTTCTATAGTGTACATATATGTAGATAGATTATTGATTTGAGATTACGATAACAACTAATTCAATGTGTGATTTGAAAAGAAAAATATCTGTCGATTAAACTGACACACAAGCACCAATAGAAATCACTAATCGCAGCGCAAAAAGTAAATCAAGTCGCAGATCAGTTTAGAATCTCAATAATGTTTATACGTAGTTCCAATTACTGTTGGCGCTACAAAGGTAAAAACAAGCTATTAATGATAACCCGGTAAACTTGGCCAACTGGAACGAAATACGTCCGCGTGTCTGACTCATCGCCTCGAGTGACATCGCGACGTTTTTCTTTTATGCGAAAACAAGGCCGCATATTTTGACGTAACATCCAGTTATCTTTAACCTCGGTAAGGTTACGCGGTTTTGTTTTGTTAATGCGTGACTTTGAAACTATTGCAACAGTAATTTATTTACTCAGAAATACTTAGATACCATCAAAGTTCACGCTTTCGTAAAAATCTTGATGCAAGGTAAACCGGACAGAATCTATGACCTCGATTTGAAAACCATCACGAATCAGTTTCGGCCATTGTATCCAAATGGATATGTTAAACTATTTTAGCTGCCATGCGGCGAACAGTTGCATCCTTGAATGTTAGTGGAATATTGGAAATTTTGAAAATATTGAAGAGGACAGTGCTGTCCTCAACGAAAACCAAAGCAAGACAGAGAGAGAGCTCTTCTCTAAGAGCAATCTATGAAAGAGTGCTCCGACAATCTAAAAGTCAGTAGAATTGGGTCCTACTCATGAACGCCTCACGAGAGTGATATTCGCCTAAACGGATCGTAATCTTTACAGACACACTGTCAGACAAATAATGAATAACCAATCAAGGGGTCAACGGAATAAACCAAACAATGAACACGAATCAATGCGAATTCGCCTTTCGCACAACAGAATAAAGACCACACAAGCCGTAAGCCTCTTATCTAGCGCGCGGACACTCCTACGTGATACGGTATTCTCAAAACTGGGTTATCAAAGCAAGTTTCAATTATAAAGGATTGTAATTGTACCGGGCATGAGTAACACGGGGTACGGTCGTAAAACATAACAAAGTTTAGAAACGCTCTTTGACGTTTATGAACTCGCGGCTTGTGAAGTGAAGATTTGTGATCTGGAAACTTTGACATTTATCGTCGGACGGATCAGTTCAGATTGATGGAATGACGTCTAAGATTATTGTGGATCAATTTTAAAACGGTGAAGCTAAATAACAATCTCAATCTCTCATTCCTAAAAACGCTAACCGTGTTAAAATATATTAGAGTTTGCGAGTATAGAACTTGTTACAGTAATGTCTTCAAGATCAAACTAAAAATAATTATAATTTCCAAGAAGCTAGACGCACATTTGTAGCGGCTTTGCGTTCCAGTGCGTAACCTAAATACTAAATGCCACTGTTTACTCAAAACAGTTCAAACGTTGCTCGTTCCACTCATGTTCTAAATATTACCCATGGGAATAGTAAACAATTACCAACAATACTCATAATCACGATAGGTGCTGACACAGAGTGCAGAACATTCATAATACACAACCGTCTAAACTAAAACCTATTGTTTAGAAGTCAGACCACGAAGATAAGACGTGAGAAACAAATGATAATGGACTTTTTGCTATGCCGTTTGGATTTACAAATGCAGCATACACATTTCGTGGGTTTGTTATAGTTCAGTAAAACGCATATCTGTTTAACGGTGAAAATTGTGGGACAGTGAAAGTAACAGTTGACCTGAGTGAACCTATTTGAGAAGGGTTATAAGGTGAAGATGTTACACGAAACAACAGATTTACAGTTTCTATGCTAAGTTTGCTTACCAGGAATTTTCCGTAAATATGCAAAAAATGTATCTAATTGGTGCATACTGCAATTAGAAATACTGTAATCACATTTGAAGAAATTGGATCTACTATTGTTAAAGCTCTTTTATGAGCAGTGGGAATCTGTTATTTATCGCAGCGACGTAACTTCCTCTATTAAAATTCCCATATTAGTTTAATCGATCAATTAAAACCATTAATAAACAAAGTCGGGATCGACGTCTCGTCAATAAATAATTTGCCGGAATATACCTCCGGGATGGGATTAAAATTCATGGGGCTGAATTTTATTAATTATATTTTACCTTTTAATAACAATATCACTTTACATGTTTATGTCACTTTATGCCGTTCTAAGACCAACAATCGGAATACATCGGCCATATCCCGGACAAAACGTCGTGATAGCAATGTTATCGCTCAAATGGTTATTCCCAAGTAGCACACAAGCTGCAAAAGCGAGCGCTTATACAGTCCTTATACTGCCAATTTAAGCCGAATAAAGAATATGTCAGAGCCTATGCAGCCTATCTGCTACATGGGTTGTGTCGATCGAATTAAAAACATCAAATTTACCGAAGCACCAAGAGAACAACCGAATTTCCAGAATGCAATGCCACATCCGACCAAATCGCACTACAGGAATTTGTCTAGAACTGTTTGCACGTACCGAGAACCGAGATAGGGCGGACGTCATATGTCGTCGGCCCATCTGATTCCGGTTATTTATAATCGAAAGCATTTCTAGCAAATTGCGCATTCGCGACGATAGGTGACGGAAGACGTTCGTTGGGATAATGAATAGTGTTACGAAATGACATTTCTGTTACTAGAAAATGTGGTTATTTCATCTTTTCATGTTGGTGTATTTCTGTTAGCAATTCTAGCTATCTGTTTAACGAATTTAATGGGGATAGTCTATTTGTCACTTTTGTCAGTCTCGCCATGGTATCCTTTATTTTCTAAAGCTCATAAACCCAAAATAATACCCTAGATCAATGCACTTAATAGACCAGTAAATCATCCATTACTGAATGATAATAGCACAAAATAGACACATAAACTAGAAAACTAGCACGCGAAAGGAAAACAATCGCTGGTAATTATTCTGTCGTGCAATTTGGAAACATTAACTCATCAGCCGGACAGAAAGAGCTTCCGGTAGTAGAAAAGAGCTATACACTTAACATTCGCCGAGTATACATGCTAGAACGTTGTTTGAACAGAATGGCTAATTCCGTTTTTGTGGAAATACCCGTATTTTTTAAATATTGATACACACAACAAATATAAATACAAAATTTTACGCGATCCACTTTATGGCTCGATTTCACGACCTCTGCAAGTTATATGAAGGGTCCATTGTCACCATAAGGTATCCGTACAAGGAGGGGACAAAATACCTAATATAGTTACAGTAAAGTACTTTTTCTCGGAATGATGTTTTATTTACCTTTAAAAAATTCAAGCTTTTTGAAAACTTTCATCCATCCCTCATCATTATATTATCCGGTGAACAAACTCCTAAAATTGTTGCAGCCATTAGTTGAAAAGAGTCTGAAAATAGCATTTTCCTCTTCAGGAACATCATTCTGAGTATTTCTCGAGCACTCTCGTATGTTTAAAGAGACAACAAATATGGAATACGCTTAACAAGCGCCACTGTTCACGAATAACGAACTCTTCAGACGACCCTAATGATGGATGGTTATATTCGCCAAACGAAAGGTGGCTTTCTTTTTATACGATTCATCAGACCCTTGAACAGAGTTCATAAAATACACATCTAGACAGTCGCATAGGTACTTTCATCAGAATTGAGATACTGAATTAATGTGCTTGTTTTTTTTCACCCATAGGATTTAATGCGACATTTATGTAAATGTTTATCCTAACCAGCGAGTATATCGAATTCGTATCGTATATCGCAAGCCACCTATGACTTTATTTTTTCTTTTGTTAGGGTTCCGTACCCAAAGGGTAAAAACGGGACCCTATTACTGAGACTTCGCTGTCCGTCCGTCCGTCCGTCCGTCCGTCTGTCACCAGGCTGTATCTCAAGAACGGTGATAGCTAGACACTTGAAATTTTCACAGATGATGTATTTCTATTGCCGCTATAACAACAAATACTAAAAATGAAATAAAATTAATATTTAAGGGGGGCTCCCATACAACAAACTTGTTATACCTATATATACATACCTATATATAGGTACGGAACCCTTCATGCGCGAGTCGGACTCGCACTTGCCCAATTTTCTTTTTCTCTTAAAACCGATACGATCCCGCACTGGGTATCATCGCATTGCGAGCCATATATGGAATTATGTTTTACCCCCGAACTTCTTTTTTTACTATTGCAATATTTAAAAACCGGCCAAGTGCGAGTCGGACTCGCGCACCGAGGGTTCCGTACAAACATTTTCCATCCCTAAGTGTTTAAGTTAAGTTTGCACCTGGTATGTATAGCGCCCCATATAAATTAGGTGCAAACTTGCAAAGTTAGGTATTAAAAAAAAACTACTTAATAGATCTCGTTCAAAACAATTTTCGTTGGTAGTTTTTATAGTAATGTACATCATATGTTTTTTTTAGATTTTTCATTTTCTTATTTTAGAAGTTAGAGGGGGGGGGGACCAACTTTTTTCCACTTTGGAAGCGTCTGTCACGCAAACTATTCGGTTTAGAAAAAAAATATTTTAGAAACCTCGATATCATTTTTGAAGACCTATCCATAGATACCCCACACGTATGTTTGATGAAAAAAAAAAATTGAGTTTCAGTTCTAAGTATGGGGAGCCCCCAATATTTATTATTATTTTTTTATTTTTGCATCAAAATCTGCGGTTCACAGAATACATCTACCTACCAAGTTTCAACAGTATAGCTCTTATAGTTTCGGAAAAAAATGGCTGTGACATACGGACGGACAGACGGACAGACGGACAGACAGACAGACATGACGAATCTATAAGGGTTCCGTTTTTTGCCATTTGGCTACGGAACCCTAAAAATTGGGCAAGTGCGAGTCGGACTCACGCACCGAGGGTTCCGTACAAACACTTTTCATCCTTAAGTGGTTAAGTTAAGTTTGCACCTGGTATGTATAGCGCCCCATACAAATGAGGTGCAAAGTTAACGCAACCAACCCGTTTGTTGTATGGGAGCCCCTCTTAAATATTTATTTTATTTTATTTTTAGTATTTGTTGTTATAGCGGCAATAGAAATACATCATCTGTGAAAATTTCAACTGTCTAGCTATCACCGTTCTTGAGATACAGCCTGGTGACAGACGGACGGACGGACGGACAGCGAAGTCTCAGTAATAGGGTCCCGTTTTTACCCTTTGGGTACGGAACCCTAAAAAAAGATTGTTATAGTTAAGTATCATTTACCAAAAATACTATTACACTTATACTGTTGAGTCTCTTCGGTTTACTTCTCATCTTAAGAAATGTCAGACGCTGACTTGTAAAAGTGCCCTTGTGGTTAAATAAATTGCTCAAATATATAATATAAAATCATTTATTACTGCATTCAACAAATTATATTCAAAAATTCCCTTATGGCAGATAGACGCCTGAAAAACCTATTAAGAACAAAACTCTACACCAATTAATGCCCGTTAATGGTAGCCTCCGAAACTTCCTAATTTAGGCAGCAGGTATTTACACAACACACAACGCAAGAAGGTCAATTCAATTGACATGTTTCCACGCTCATGTGGTAAATGCTAACACACAAACATTTCTCCGCCGCAATTTACGGACGATAGCGAGGCGAAAGCGATGTTACGGCGAGTAGTAGATCCATTCAGAATCAATTTTCCGTGAATGTAAACAGTTTGGATCGAAGTAATGTGCTCTGTAAGAGCAAAATAGTACAATTATTATAATCACGCCAGGTAATTTGCCTCAATCGATAGCGACGTCAGCTTCAACAGTAACCACCCCCTCCAGTTGCGACTGATACAACAACTAGGTACTGGCACTTTATGTACCTTCAGAAACGCAAACTTATGAGGCGTGAATTGTAAACACTGTAAATGTGATTGTTATATGTCTTAAATCCCACCCTGCTGAGGATCGCTACCACTAGCTGATTTCATGTCACAGATTCTATAATTTATCTCCACCAGCCCACCACGTGACGAAATTTGCTGAAAGCAGTGTGCTTTAATAGCCCACGATGACAATTAGGTTGGTATTAGTAACTAAACTGTTCCAGCAACAGTTATTCACGCAGGTTCTTTACCTTCTATTCCACAATTAACTGCGAACACTGGAATCTGTTGGCTTCAATAATGGTTTTTTAAGACTTCACAGAAGTTCCATACAATCTGTTCAACAAAATTTCGATGGAACCAGAAGAAGAATTGCCCTATTTTACAGACGAAGCCAGAAGCAGACACCAGCACACCAATGCGTTAAGATTCTTGTGTGACGTGGTTTAATATTACCATGTGAATTCAATGAATAACGATCAAAGAATTCATCGAAACCTTTTACTTGTTTCCTTACTTGATTGCATTGCAAAGTATCTGTTGTCAGTCAGTTATCATAAAATGAATGCTCTTTGGATCGAGGTTTTTAATTGGTAAAACAATTCTAATTGATGGGCACTGTCGTAATGGCACATCCTGAAACGCAGGAAGCTGTCAATGAAACCAATTGCACGTCGACTGGTCATACATTTCCAATAAATTCGGCAGTTTCTCCAACGAGTATAAAAATATGTATGATCTAGACTGTACTACTAGTTTACTCTATGAAGTGCTGTGGATTTTGTAATACGTAAATATCAAGAAAAATAAATGTATTTTAGGGTGCCTAAGAATCATATATAAGAATTACTCGTTTAAATTGTTCTATACATCGATCCTAGATTTGCTAACCTTTTTCCAGCACAAAATCGTAGCGCTTACTGTCCTAGTCCTTACTGTAATTGACGCAACCCTTTTATATATATGTTATGTTTTGAAATCCTATAAGAATTTTATAGACACCTGGAGGAGAACTTCGTTCCTTAATCTAAGGCGACCTGTCCACTGAAGCGACGCGGAAAAATTGAACCAATCAGGCTGCGTCTTTGTAAAGCCTAAAAGTGCATTTCAATCTGAGGATGATCGATCCATTTTACACAGTTCTTTTGGTTGACTGGTAGAGAATGCCATTAGGCATTAAGTTTGCCATTTGTACTGACTTTTGTTTTGTGCAATAAAGTTTAAATAAATACATAAATACAGTTCCGGCGGCCGGCGGCGTAGGCATCTTAAGAGTATCATATATGATCATCTTAAGACGACCCCGTCGGAGATATCGTAATGTTATGATATAACATCTTCTTGTCTTGATCCCTTCCCCGTCAAGTAAATGTAGGTCTTTAGTCTTTACATATATCTGAACTTATTATAGCAAATATATTTAGAACAGCGCCATCTCTCTCGTAGTCTTCACACTTGCTGTAAAGCAATGGGGATTGGGGATCGTGCGTGTAAAGCGCACATCCTAGGGTAGGTATGGCTAATGCGCATAAGCATTTCAAAAACATATATGACGCAGAGGGCGCGCCAGTAGCGTAAAGAATTAAGGGATGAAAAATTTGGTGTGATTGACGTAGCGATCTAATAGCTCAGTTGGAAGAGCAATGCAGCAGAGACCGGAAACGCGGAGGTCACGGGTTCAAATCCCGCTTACATTGTAGTAGATCGCATTCAATTTTTCTTTCTTAAATTACCTTTGTCATTAAGTCATTATTTATAAAAATAAAAATGTGGTATTACCACATAAAAAATATGAATCGATAAAAAGATTCTATACAAATTATTATAGCAATTTAACAATATGGGTGTAAATAAAATGCAATGTAACGCAGGATTTTTACATATCATAGGTTCTCCTGACAGCATAGTAAGCTAGCTTGTTGTATATGCGTACAACGTGCCCGTTGGGTTGTTTTGGCCGGCGAACACAGAGAAATCTTATTATAATAATTCTGCCATTCATTACACGTTAAAGGGCCTACTGTATGTTTACTTTCTCAAATATTTGTAGACCGTGCTAGTAGGAAACTTTTTATTTATACCCGACTACGAAAAAGAAAAAAATACGCGGACGAATTTGCACCTTCTAGTAAGGTATTAACTTTCTTATTTTGGTTATCTTTACTGCTCAGATTCTTCTTTGCTCTTCTCTGCTTTGGCATTTTCTGCATGCATCTGTAATTCGTCGTGTGTGTGACGGAGTAATTGAAAACCATGTATTCAGAGAAAGGCAAGTTAAAAGTGAAAATATTAATGGCAATGGAAGGATTTTATCATTTTATTGAAATTTAACGCAGGTCAAAAATATTTGGCCGCCTCTCCCGCTACCACGTATTTGATGGCGACATAATAAAATTTTAAAATCTGGCTTGCTCTGTTTTTTATCGATCGGATCGCCTGATGGAAAGCGTTTACCGTCGCCCAAAGTCACTTGCAACACCAGAGGAGTCACAAATGGGTTCCGGGCCTTTAAAAAAGTATAGCTGTCCGTCAGAGTTGTATGTGTAGTTGTAGTAACGCCTGGGTATATGCGTTCACCGTCAGGGCCTTATCACACATACGAGTTGAAAGCGTGTTTTCTATACGAGTTAGTATTAGTAAATTCGCTGGCAAATCGCAAGTATGATAAGGCCCTCATACAAGTTTCTTTCCAGGACACGCCCTCTGGCAGGGAATGCGTTATACTCGCTCACATACAGTTACCCGCTGTTTATACGCATAGTTCAACATACAATCGTACAATAAATCAACTGTCTCCCCCTTTGTTTTCCGCAGTTATAACAAACCTGAGCACAAAGGAATCGTCTAATTCGCGGTAATTGTTCTATTCACAATTAATTAGAGCATGAAAGACCAATCACAATAAGAGAATGGGTCAGAACAGCTAATTATTTAACAATAGAGGAACTAAGAGGTGAAACGCTTAATGTGGCCCTTAAGAGGCCTTATTCGTTTTAAAATGCTGATAGTTTTAGAATTTTTTCTCTGTGATCAAACATGTTTCTTAACATAATTATTGATGTTACTACCTAGAACAGGGTTATTGGAATTTATTGGTATAATATATTTGAAACCTAGAGTTTGAATTTTTCATTGATAATTTTTGTTTCAAAACCCAAGTAGCAAGGAGGTTGCATAAACGCTTATACAACCTTTATTCAGCTTAAACTAGCCGTATTAGAGCTTTATAAGTGCTTATGCAGATTATTTGCTGCTTGGGAAACTACTCGAATTTGTCAAAATTCATGCGGAAAATTAGTTTTTTCAACTTATTTTCGACTGCAGGCAACGAAAGAGTAAAATAGCTATGTTACTACCTAAAACTTTTTGAAAAGCATTATCCACATGTCATAATATAAAAAAAAAAATTTTTTCAAAGGAATAAGGCCTCTTAAGGTTTCACCGAGAGCCTGTAATATAACAAAAAACAAAAAAGTAGCCGAAAAAACCTCACGTGATTGCATAAATGCACAAGCCCTTATTAATAAACATCTATACAGTTTTCTATAGAGAGGGGTCAATATTTCAGGAGAATTCTTACAGCGCGATGCAAAGCCAGCAAATTTGTTGGTAATAATTTATTTGACATTACGCCGAAACGGCTGGATTTTGTACAGGGGTAGCTGGCACCCAAGTTGACTAATAAAAGGATTTTTTCTGCTTTGCCCTAAGGTTGACTGGTAGAGAATGACTCATGGCCTGAAGTCTACCTTTTGTACGATAAGATTTCTTTAGTGCAGTAAAATTAAAGTAAAAGTATAAAGACAAAAGGTGGTGAAAGGATCTGTGGTTGATGTAGTTTTTCTCACTTTCGATATCAATTTATAGTAGTTTGATATCTGCTTGTCTAGCAGAACTATGCTTTGCGACTCTTGTCACGCGACAAAGCGCTGCCCGTCACTCTCTCACATTACTGCACAGAAAGAGACGGGTAATTATCTCGCGCGAGAAATAGTCGTGTATGACAGTTATGCTAGAAGTTCTGTTATAGTTACAGAATTATCGCCTGGTCACACTGAACGATTACACCACGTACAAGTAAATTTATGCAATATTTTATTCATTTCATTACACTAACATTAGTATTATTTGTTGGCATTTGTTCATCTCTGTAAAACTACCATTCATATTACGAAACACAGTACCGCCGCAGTCAAAACCGGCAGTAAAGTTACAACGCAAATTGCACCAAGATCTGAACGCTGTTTACCAACACAACACTAAACGATTATGACTTATCAAATCCCTACACACGACCATTTGTAACCTTAGGCGCTTGTAGTAAAGATCGAAGTGTAGCTTGCTGTGGTGTAATGGATATCTAAAAGTTATGTTTGCATAGTTGTTTCGTGGTCAGCGGGGTTTGATGTTCGTTTTATAGGTATTATTGATGTCCCAAGTATCACATGACGAGCTATTACAGCTTATACGACCCTGAATCGTTTCGAGGGGTGGGAATTTACTAGTATGTATTGTGACTGTGATTAGTTCATTAGATTTCTATAGTATAGAAAATAACTCTACCTAATTGCATTAATAGCACATTACTGCAGACGCCGCGAAAGAAGAGCGGCAAACCCTTTTCACGGCTAAGGCATGTATAGTGCTTTTCTCAAACATATGCAATGAAATAAAAAAATACACCACTCAAAAAAAAAACAGCTGTTTAGCCTGTTCACAAATACAGACGCCATGTAAAAAAAATTACTTCCCGTCCTGGCCTTCAACTTTGTATTAAATTCCTTTACAGTTCCCTCGAGTTGTACCGCCCGAAAAGGGATACTTCGAAGCCTGTTATAACGCACATTAGAACGACATTTCATTGCATGTTTGAGAAAATCTTTTTTTTTAGCAGGTTCGATAATTTTTGCCGATACGATTCAGTTCTCAGAAATGGCGGAGATATGGGTGTGCTTATATGTGACGTTTTCAACCCAAAGGGCCCACTTTGTCGCTTGTTTAAGAGTTTAAATTTGTTTGCATCTTCATACCAATAACCTGTCAATACGTCCTCATAGTGAGCGACCAAGTGGGCCCTTTTGATTGAAAACGTCACATATAAAGTAATAGCTAAGCGCCGTGCATCTAAGCAGCACCTAGCTATATTTAGACCGCCGACCGGTCCGACAACTTCGATGAGCTAAGCACCTGACGTAAGCTGGGTGACGTACTGACCGGCATGTCACTTGTTGAAGCAAATTATGGTTGACGAAACCATTCGTTTAATAATGCCTCTGCAACAGATCAGGAGATTTAAAACATACGATCTGCGAGTAGGTTGACCTACAACCGCAACTAATCCAACCCAAAGCATCACCCATCATTCTCTCAGTGTACTTACTCAAAAGAAAGAGACGGATAATATATGGCGTGCATAATATATGCAAGATGAGATCGCTCTCCATGCGCTCTGTCCTAATCCTAAGATTGTATGACCACTACAGCGTAGTGGAGTCTAAAATGGACCAATCATATTCCTCAGATTCAAATACACATATTTTGGCCTTTACAAAGAAGCGGCCCGATTGGTTATTTTTTCCACTCCGCTGCAGTGGACATCAGGCTGTCAAAATGACTCTTAATTATCGATGAGAAGCTGTTTTGATAAATGCGTAGACAAATGTAATTCTCAAATAACTTTCACAGATTATTTACAAAAGGTAGCAGTCTCATGCAATTAAGTGTAATAAACAGAGATAGAATACATATGTATAATTGCAATTAGTGATCTCAAAACACTATTGTTAAATTACTGGCGCATTTGCGAGTTAAACCAATTAACCCGGTCAACCCCCGCCTCCGTGATATGCAGCCGCAGATACAGTCAGTCGCAATAAAATCTGAGTACTGACTAGACGAAGCGGCAAATAGGGTATCGGTTCGTAGCCAACTGCAGATAGCAGCAGCACTACTGGTTTCAATGTATTTCTGAAATACTATTCGAAGAGCGACATGAAACTAGCAACGTGTCGACGAACGGCAGACGAGACCTTCCCCCGACCGCGCAGAGCACTCGGAACCAACTGGATACGGACCTGCAGTCGGCACTCGGCAGTCGTGTTCGTGCCACATCTCTCTCTCGATTTCAATATTGGAATGAATGAGCTGGACGGCACGATCACGGCACGAAAATCCAAGCTCATGCAAAGTCGAGTACAGCAAGTAGCTACAACCGAGATAACCTACCTACGTAGAAGAAGATCCTGGCCTCCTTCTCCAAGCAGTTTTATAATCTAATTTACCTAGTTATGTTTCTTTGTGTAATGTACCTTGAATCCTCCGCTGCATAATCCTTTCACCGCTTCCTGGGGCCTTTGGGTATTATTTATTGTAGAGTCTAGTCTACTAGGACGTATGTTTTGACTGTTGTCATCACAGAGGTATCTCGGGTATAGGTCTGTGATGGATGACAACCACAAACCTTTGTCTGAGATAGGTATGTGGTTAACACAAATTATAACGGGTCTAACGCGATATTTCTTATTTACCTTTATAATCTAACGTTTCGGCGGGGTTGCACACGCCGTGGTCTCAGATGTACTGTATAAAGGTAAATAAGAAATATCGCGTTAGACCCGTTATAATTTGTGTTAATTATGAGTACAAACCGCGAGAGTATAAAGTGTCAGGTATGTGGTTGTCATCCATTCTTTCCGGGTATCCAGTGTGTTGTCTTAGCCGTCGGCTTGCACGTTGATTCAGAAATTGGTTTAAATTCCATTCGGGCGTTTTGGTTCCACTGTAAAACAAACAAAGGAAAACGTGCGTCGCACTAATGCGTTGGTTTCATACTAATATAGTTTTCAAGACCATTTTAGAGCTTCATAATTAGTACTGTACTAGTCTCTAGAAGCTGGTTGTATATCGGTGTGACCAAACACTGATTTCAAGCGTCGCCTAATTGCTGCGTTTCGTCTAACTACAAAGCGTCTATTTGCGTGCGGCATCAAAATTAATTACGGATTTACTATCTTGCGCAGTCCACCATGCACCGGTCGAGAAGGACTTATGGTAGCTTGGCGTCTGTTTATTCGAAGAAACGTTTCGGCAAGAGGCTGGTTGCCTACGCATCGGCGCACACCATGGTGCCTCACATTTGTTTTTGACGCGTTATAGCTACTCGCAGAGGCGTACACGCGTGGGATGATCGCGTCGTCACGCCTTGACCACCTGCATCGCTTTACAGGAATAACCAATAAAACTGTTCTCAGACCGGTTTTGCTAAAATTAATGATTAAACGAACTTACCTGTAAGTGAAGTTCTATCATAATTATACGAAGGGTTTCGTCCTCGATATTAGTAACTTAAAATTATAATACACAATGTAGTAACGCATAAGTGTTACCACTTCGTCACTTGTTTCGGGAAAAAAAGGTAGCCGCTATTGGCAACACTTTTTTTTTTTTTTGCATAATTTTCCCGAGCCCACCCTCATCTCATCTGCTCCTCTTCATTTAGTTTAGAGCTTAATAAGAATTATGATATTTCCGATTGGGTCTGGGCGGGCGGGAGTACGTTACTAATATCTTCGGACGAAACCCTTCGTATAATTATGATAGAACTTCACTTACAGGTAAGTTCGTTTAATCATTAATTATACTCGTGTTTCGTCCTCGATATTAGTAACTTAAAATTATAATACACAATGTAGATGTTGAGAGAATAATAGGAAATATCAGAATTAGTAAACTGTTAGTTATTTAATCGTATTATTATATTAATAGTAACAACAGCACATTTAAGATTTCTTTCAAATCTCATTGATAGGCATAGATAACCATAAATCATGATTATTTTAATTACTGTAGAGTGTAGACATATAGCTCTAGCAAGAGCTGTGTTATCCTTATCGAATTCAGCAATAGTTCTGTTCTAGAATCTGGCAAAGGTAGCGGAATTGTCACTCCATCCCGCAGATTTCCTTAAGGCGTCAATGCCTACACCTAATAAATAATAAAATAAAATAACCTAATAATTTAATAATAATTTGTAAGCTAGGGATGTTGAATTGTTGAAGCAAGTCTTGTGATATGTGAAGAAAAGATAGATATGTCAATTCCGCTATTTTTTAAAGTTGATTTTATCCAACGACCAAGTGTTGTGGCTTTAATACTATTATGGGTTTTTTTAAGCCATATGCAAAGAGAGTTGGATATGCGTAAGTATTTTGTCCTTACTATGATATGCTTCTAATGTCCTGGCAGGGCATATTTGAGGAGGTTCTTCAAAATATGGTAAAAACAAGCTTGGTTAATTCACACCTGCTTTGGAAGTTTTAATCAATTCAGATATTTTAATTATAATTCGATCTGAGAGGAATATGTTTCAAATGGATCTTAATTTTTGGTAGTGTTTGCGCTCTGTGCGCCGTTACAAGAGCTAGTAATGTTATACATTTCATTGAAAATTGGTCCAGTTGTAAGTTTTCGTTCGGAAAGTATGAATCCAAATGATTGAGAACCTAAGTCACATCCCAATTTATATTATAATGTGGTAATGGCTGTCTAAGCCTGTAAACACCTTTAAATTTTTTTATTTTTTTTTATACGATCATCATCTGATATTGGCCCCAATATAAGTGAGAGAGTGGATCTATTAACTGTTGATAGTGCTGTATTGGGCGCCTGAATTAAATAATTCTGTAAGAAACTCTATGATAATTGGAATTGATGGTACATAAAAAATATTGTCTTTTTTTTTTTTTTACATAATATGTACCAACGCTTTAAACAAATATCATAATGCTTAATCGAGTTGTCTGATAACGACGCTTCAAGCATGAAATTCACGGCGGAAGGCGGGATACGGCGTTGCAATAGCGCCGTTTTGACAACATCCCGGCAACCAGGGTAATGCTGGCCTGGATGTCCCGGTTGCTGGAATTAAATACCATAACGTGATTACCCTAATCACCTATTTCATGCACATCGGATATCAAGAGCCGATAAAATAAAGGGTACCAGGGTTGTGTTGGCCAGTTTGGAGCAACCATGATACGGTACCCTATGCTTTTCCCGAAATGATTTTACTCCGGGCCTTTCTTTAGAATAACGGACACTGGTGGAAAAGCATAGAAGAAAAACCTTGACCATTCGATGGTAAATGCGTCATACGCGTATCCATCTGGATCCCTACTTCAGGACACCTATTTTTCACATTTTTTATTGATTTGGTTGGAAAATAGACCGATAGTGGGATTACTAAATTGCAGTTTTCGGTAGCCTGAGACGGAAAGTTCCCATTCTGTATAATATGGGAACGTCTAGATTCTCTATCTGCGGTGATATTATCTGAGGATTTTATATATGATGCTACTACAAATATTTTTCAAGTTTCACACCACTGCTACAAATCTTTTGTTACTTTTGTAGGATGGGGGTACTGAATGCCTCCCATTTGGTTAATGTTAGATACTGCCGTGGTGTTATCAACTCGTAAAATTACTTGGCAACGGTAGTAATTTTTGGCAAATATTTTGAGGGCAAAAAAGGCCGCAAGGAGTTCCAATTGGTTGATATGTAAATTACTCTCTGTGCTAGACTACCTGCCGCTACCCGTATGATCACCACATGCCGCCCCCACCCCGCAGTTGAGGCGTCAGAAAAGATTTCAATTGCGAAATTTTCGTCCTTAATACGGTGGTCTGAGTTGCGTATCGCATGAATCCACCAATTGAAAATATTGAAATCGGACAGAAGAGAATCGGAAATGTTCATATATTGTTCGTAATCATTATGGTTGAGTAGATTTAAATACTTGATACGTTTCGCCTGTTTCGTATACAGCCAGCCATATTCCACAGCTGGACATGCACATGCAGAAATTAGAAGACCCATTAATTATTTAATCCATTAATTTCTGAAACTGTTCTAGTTCACCTATGATTCGATTTCTGTTAATTTATAATGAAACCCAAATTTTTACAGTTTTTCGATTATGAGAATGTCGTCTTTTAAATCTAACGTTGACTTTAACGCAGTCTTTAGAATTTAATTTCAAATCAATTCTTAAGTCTTCCAATTTAAAGTGCTGTGTGGGAATACATTTATTCAAATATTTTAAATTAAGGATGAGTCTCATGCTCCCGTTAGGCTTAGGCACTAACAAAACCTTTGACAAAAATTGGTCCGAGCAAGGCTCGCATTCTGATATGGCACCTATATATCAAGTAGATTATTAAGAGTTTCAGTAAAATGACTTTGTTCTAACTCAGAGTTACTTGAGACAGTAGGAGAATTAGACCGATTTACTGGCTTATTAAAAGTTAACTGGTATCCGTTTATCCAGAATAAAACGGATTAGTCACGAGTGATAACTGACTACTGTTCATAAGAATCAGCGAGTCGACCGGCGCAGCGTACCGAGTCTAGCGTCGGCGAGTGTTTGGTCCGATGCGACGATCTGTGTGACGAGGTTCCTTGACGCCGACTGGTCGTTGTGGCAGGCTACTGTTTTTGCGTCGGAGCTCTCTGCTGACTGCGAACTGAAGCTCCCGCCTTCCAGTTTAAATTCTTTGGTAATTTAGACGGTTGCTTCTGTTTTTGCACGCTTATCTTGATAACCGATATATCAAGATAAGCGTTAACCAGATTTCGACACAGCTTTTTAGAGTTTCTGGTTGTTGCCAAAAACGTACTTCTCGATTTTTGTGACAGCTAGTTGTTCTCAAAACTCCTTTTTTAGAGAATATAGGATGACATTTCTGCGACTCCATGAATCGTTATGTGTGTATGTGTATATCGCACAGAATACGCCCCAGGTCTAAAAATTGTTTGTAGAATTGTTGTTAACTTTGTCTTTAGATCTTAATTGCGACGTCAACATACGTCCTACTATACTGTAATGGCCGTAGCCAACTATTTTTGTCTGAACTCGATGTATTCGTTTCTTTTTACAACAGTTCATTTGATGCCGCCTGTTATTTCAGCATTTACTTGTGGAACGGCAATATTCTTGCAATTTGAAGGCACTAAATACTCGTCTAACAAGTCCTGTGCGAGACAGCTCGCTTGTTTTTCTAAACCTGATGTAGGTATATACTCAAATCTGCTGGCCACATGTTTGAGAAGGGTCGGATCCCAAGATCCTATTAGCTCCTACGGGAAAATGTGTTACTGTTTTCCGCGACCGAAAGTGCCTCTGGCAGTGGATCGGTAATTTGCGGAGCATTGGACGGACCAGGCTCAGGCACGATGTTTCTGAGATTGGCGGCTGGCAGCTGTAGTGCAGGCTCCTCGATGATGGCTGGTGCTGGTACAGCTTCATTCCGGGCCGGAATCATGCAAGATGCGCCCATGAGTAGGTATGCAAGCATCATAAATATGTTATTCTCGTTATTTGTACAAGAAATAAAGCGAGACAAAAATTTCGTTTTGTTGTAATGCGGCATTTCGTTGTATGTAATGCGGCGGAATGATCCTATAGACCACCCTGAATGCATTACATTACTTGTGACAAAGAAAAGTAGTTATAAACCCTGTGGCGAAACAGTCCCGCAGACTGATCTGAGTAGGTACATGGGTTTTGTTGTAATGCGGCGGAATGATCCTATAGACCACCCTGAATGCATTACATTTCTTGTGACAAAGAAAAGTGGTTATAAACCCTGTGGCGAAACAGTCCCGCAGACTGATCTGAGTACATGGGTTTTGTTATAATGCGGCGGAATGATCCTATAGACCACCCTGAATGCATTACATTTCTTGAGTGCATCACCATACGAGAAAACATGTTATAATAATGCGGCGAAATAACCCTATAGGCTATTCTGATTGCATTATTGTTGAAAAATTAACTTATTAATTTTTCGGTTAAAAAGTGGGTAGGTTTAAATATTAACCGTTTGGATCTTCCCGATCTTGCGACGCGGACCGCGACGACGATTAACTCAGGGAACTCGATGAATTCTGAGAACATGTGTCTCCCCAATTTCATTTTCTAACTGCTTCAAACGTTGTCGTAGATGCGAAAACCACGTAGGCACGAAGGACACGAACTTTAACAAGTGGAGTGGTTGAGCACTAAAACGCGAATGAAGAGGAGCAGATGAGATGAGGGTGGGCTCGGGAAAATTATGCAAAAAAAAAAAAGTGTTGCCAATAGCGGCTACCTTTTTTTCCCCAAACAAGTGACGAAGTGGTAACACTTATGCGTTACTACATTGTGTATTATAATTTTAAGTTACTAATATCGAGGACGAAACACGAGTATAATCACAAGAAAATCTTCTGTATCCTACATTTGACTGGTTGCCGTGATGGTTGTAGTTCGTTATGTTTGGCATCCCCATCGTTAAATTATAAGCAGTTAAATAAAAGCGTTTAGGACAAAATAAATATTAAAATCTAGAGAATATTTTTTTATATTTTAGCATCAATGTATATCAGACTAATGCTCCTATAATAACCGAAAAGAAAAGTTACTTTTACGTATTATGACGGCGCCATGTAAGTTAAGTTAAGACTAGTGGTCATCTCACAGAGAGCTGTAGAAGTACTGACCACGCAAGACCAAAAAGAAAGTATACCGAACCCGCTCTCAAAATTTCACGAGAATCGGTTGAAAACTTAGAACACCTGGAAACCGGGACAGCCGCACATTCTAAAGAATTTTTGCCGAAGCTGAATGGGAGATGCTTCGCCCGTCCGGTCAAATGTATTCACGTTTTCTTTCGTAAGTAATATTTTATTGATAAAACACTTAAGACGTTTAATGCTTGGACTACATGTAAGACTATAGTTTTCCGATTACGACAATCGGTAGGTGGGTGGGTCCGTCGACAACAGGTGACTAAGAGATAAAGATAATAATTAGTCGTAAAACCAGGCAGTAATTTGATATTTAAGACTGGCGTGTATAATATAACCAGCAATAATTCTAATGATTTTATATGCATTTGAATAAATAATCGTTCTATAATAAAATTAATGATTCAGTCGTCGTTTATGCACGTTTGACGTTTTATTTGGTAAGCAAGTCGGTCCACAAGGTTGGTTTAATAATTAACAATGCATGTGCTCGAAAAGAGCGTATTCTAGGCATTCAAACTGTGCAGAAAGTACTACTTTTCCACACTAGTGATTTTTACTTTTCAATTTTTTTTGGAGTTTACTCCTTAAGAATCGATTTTCATATATAAGCCCGGGGTATGAAAATTATGGGGTATAAAATCGAACGTATCTGCCGTGTTAATTTAAAAAGTCGTATCTCAGTATACGATCGGGGTAAAAATACGACTTCTTAATTTAGCAGGTTATGCGTTACGTTAAGCGTTATAGACTAAGATCCCTATATAAAATGACCTTCACCGAGATGTTTATTTCATGAAATGTATTTTAAATGTACTTAGCAACGGGAAAACATGGCTCCCGCTAGAGAAAATTAATATTAATTGTTCTCTGCCATTTATTTATTTTAAATTACCACAAGAGGCTTAACAAATAACATAGACAAGAAACATATTCATAATTTCTCCGCGGAGACTGCGGCGGCGGCCGGCGGCCTACACGGCGCGTTGCTGCGCAAGTGCGCATCGGGCAGCTTGACTGACAGTTGTCAATCTACAACAGCTGAGAAATGGCCTAATAATAATAAATGTGTTTTTGTTTTCAAGTTTTTGCTAATATTTTGCGTGAATCTCTATCATGTTACGAGTGTGATTTCTATCAGTGCATGAGTACTATCTAGTTATATGTGCAATTATAAACCACCGCTTCCCCCAGGAACTTTATGGGGCAATTTGTATGCCGAAACTTGGAGCGGTTTTTTTAAATACTTTATTTGTTATCGTAGCCGTAAGTTTTTATCTATTGCGTTTTTTAATAGTTTACTTGATGAATCCTAATAGCACGGGCTCCTCTCAGAATGTCGCTTCCAGGTCTGTGTCGCTGTCGCTGGAGAATTCCGTACAGTGCCCACATTGCTCCCAGATTCGTTTCTTTAAAGGTCAGAAAGGACTTAATATACACATCAGTAGAACCCATGGCATTCGTGCTGGCGCAATTACGTCGCCACCAGGCAAACAATTCACAACCAAGTCAGATCAGGCCTTTTTCTGAAAAAATCAGTGAGCTTAAACATTCAATTCCAGTGGTCAAACGAATTCCTCGCAGCGCTCGAATTCAGGTTGCACAAAAAGTGTGCCTACCTTTTCGTTCCTGTTTGCAGCGCCCAACAGGGTACATAATGTGATACTTAAACTATTTACTTTCACCTGTATAATCATTATGTGTAATAAACGTATTGAGTATATATTTTATAAACGTTATTAAGGCCAGGCGCGCACCAAGATTTTAGTCGCACGATAATTTTGTCGCATAAATGCAAGATATGGGTTTATATGAGAGTGCGCGCACCACGATTTTCATAAACCCATAAGTACGCTTATTTCTGCGACAAAAAAGTGGTGCGCGCCTGGCCTGAAGAGTAAACTCCAGTCGTGCGTCGGAGCTGACACACACACTTTTTTTTTTATTTGTAGCTGTGTAGCTGTATCTGACAGCCTCACACAAAGAGGCTTTATTATTTACAAAACGTTAGATAAATTAGTCAAATACCGATTATTATTACATATAAAAGTACAATAAAACCAATACTACATTAATTAATTCATTTAACACGTCATTCATTACATTACATATAAAATTTGATTAATAAACGAACTTTAAATCGTTATTCATTAAACACATTTGGCTGAATGTACACGCGCTTGTGCCATTTTGACAGAAGACGAATATTAAAAAAATACTTTTGCACATGCGCAGTAGTAGACATGTCGCAGTTTACAAATAACCGCGTCATTTTTTATTGATGTCTAGTTTATTTCGAGGTTGTTTTGTGCAAATCTGCTGAAATAATGTCGAGATAAAAGGACTAATCATAAATTTAAACCCGTAAGATGTTTTTGAAGAAGTAAATAATGTTGACGACGGCCTCTTGTTAGATAAATCAAATCAAAACACTTTTTTCCAATGCAAACAGTCTTTGTGAGTATTAAAGTATTTTCTATTTTCTCGTACATGCATAGTAAAGTTTTGTACGAAACTCGTGTGTAAAATGATTTCCGACTCGTGTTTGTTTAATCACTCGCTCGTACCTCGCTCGTGAATAAAAATCACACTCGTCTGAAATCACCTACCTTGCACACTTGTATCGTAAATAACTATTTCCTAATTTATTCGTGAAATGCATTTATCCAACAGCCAGAGCCAAATGCACCAATGTTTGGGTTTAAATTATTTGTCAGGCTGGATTTATTGAAACCGTTATAGTTATATCCCGGCGCTTTCGGTGCACGACAGTAGGCGTCAAATCATTTGTGCACCGAATACCCCGGGGTATGGTAACAGTAGGCCTTATTCGGAGATTATGCGTTGTATTATGTTGTTGGTAGAAGTTTTATATTTATTCTAGGAGCAAACGTTATAACATATTGGTCGAGTCGAACCTTCTCTTATAGATAGAGCCCCAGCAAAATATTTCTCAAGAGGACGCTACGGTGGTTTCGTAAGTGTTGAATATTGCCGATTTATGGTAGAATTTTAATCATTAGTCTAGCAACACAGGTTGTCACATCACTATCGAGTTAGTGTGGCAACCCAGAGAGTCTGTCGTTCCGTGCGATTCGAGCACGTTGAACTTTTGAAAAGTAGCCCAAGATTTATCGATAATTCGGGCTTCGCGAGCCAAGGCAGTGTATCAAGTCATCTAATTTCCATCTAAAAGCTGTTACGATTGCGACTCGGCTTCTGTTCACCTGTATGTGCGTCTTAGTGGTAGGACTGGGGGTAAGACCGTATCTGGATCCAGCACTGGGTAAGCCCAAGGAACTGCCTTCTCCAGACGCTGAGCTCCGCCTAAGAGATCTCCAGGTAAGCCGGAACGCAATCTCATCATAAAGCCGTAACACAATAAATTCATGCATGTAAAATCACGGTAGTTGTGTGGACTCTCTTTTAATTATACAGTCCATTTTGTCGTTATCGTTCATTTTTTGGTCCATCTCGCCGAATATTGTTGAAAAGTACCTTTTGTCGTGAGTTTTCATGCAATTTTCCGTGATTTTATAAAATAATTTGATTATTTTTAACTTTCGTAGGTACTTGAGAAATTGCCTTGGCTCATAATTTGTCGTGTTAATTGTACGCCATCTTTTTGTCGCTTTCGTTCGTTTATGTTGGCAGTACAATTTCCTACTCATAGACTCAATATATTTTAAGCGTACAACGGAACGTTTTTCGTGAAAATAGCCTTATCTGTACAACCTTAACCTTAAACGTCATTTCGACTTTCGATTGGCATTGACGTTTAGAGTTTGTAGGTTATATTACCTTGTTGTTTATGTTACGCGGTTTTGTATGATATTTACTTATTTAGTGTCTTGGTTTGTATTTATAATAAAATGGATGAACACAATAGTAGTGAATTAGAACCGGCAACTGTGGATGCTTACCGTGTCGCACGGGATTATTGTATTATGCGTTTAGAACATATCGAAAGTTCAGATTTGCACGGTTATAATGAATCGGACTTTAAAGACATAGAAAAAGATTTTCATGAAGCGCAAATCCGAATTTTACGGCCGCTGTCAAGTGAACAACGTCTTATCGAATACAATATTACACGAGAATTTGAAAATCGTTTAAAATTAGTGAAAAGTAGGTTAAGGCAAAGTACACCGAGTGCTCCAAGTGATCAAGTGGAAATTAAACCTTTAATATTAGAAAATAACTTAGCCAAATTGCCTAAGATATCAATTAAACCTTTCGATGGGAAATTGGAGAACTGGGTGTCCTTCAAAGATCTTTTTGACTCGCTAATACATAATCGGAACACTATTAGTAATGTTGAAAAATTACATTACCTTTTATCGAGTGTACAGGGTTCCGCCTATGAATTAATAAAAAGTTTCCCCTTGTCCGGTGATAATTATGTTAACGCTTATGAGACGCTGTCCAGTTATTATGACAGGAAAAGACAAATAGCTGTTATTTATTATGAAAAGTTGTTGAATTGTGAAATAGTTAAAAACAAGAATGATTTAGAAAGGGTTTTTCGAACATTTAATGAGAACTTAAATATCTTATCAAAATTTGACCTTCCTGACAGGAACTTTATGCTGTATTATTTGTTGTGGTCGAAGTTAGATGTGGCTACTCGTGAAGCATTTGAACTACAGCTTACTTCAAATGTTGATATTCCAAACTTTGATGATTTAAAAAGCTTTATTGAGAAGCGAAGCAAAGCATTAGAAAATTCAAGCATAAAGGTTCCAAATATTAAGCCGTTGACTAAAAATAAAACAGCATTTGTAGTTTCAGGTCCAACTTGTGGTTTTTGTACTGGTCAGCACGGTCTTGCCAAATGTAGTGAATTTTTAAAACTTGATAAGCATGGTCGTTTTAATTTTGTGAAGGAAAAGGGATTGTGTATTTTATGTTTTTCGAACGCTCATAGGGTGAAAACTTGTCGTGCTTCTCGTTGCAGTGTGTGTAGCCGTTCGCATCACACTTTGTTACATTTCACTCAAAATATACAATCGCCCGAGACCATGGTGGCTGATAACGCTTCGCCTAGTAATCCCAGGAGCAATAATAATAATAGCAATACGGTTTTAACTACATTGACTGGGGAAAGTACTATTTTATTTTCGACTATAAAGGTTTTAATTCGGGATAGTTTGGGTCAATTCCGACCAGTGCGCGCGCTTCTCGATTGCGCTAGTGCTTGTAATTTTATATCGAAATCCTGCGTGAAAAAGCTAGGATTTAACATTTCTCGTGGCCAACACGCCGTTTACGGCATTGGCAATTCTGTCGCTCAACCGCTCGGTTCGCTATCGTGCGAAATTAAGCCGTTCGGTAATAAAACCTTGTCGTCGAATATTAAATTCGAAGCTCTCGTTTTGTCGTCGATATGTGCCGACCAACCTACACAACCTGTCGATCCGTCAAGGTGGTCACACATAAAGAATTTATCGCTTGCTGATCCTGACTTCGCTCGCCCGGCGCCAGTGGATATGCTGCTCAATGCAGACATTTTCGCTTCATCGTTGTTACCTGGCATACAGCGAGGGGAGCCCGGACAACCCACTCTTTTACATACTGTCTATGGATGGGTGGTAATGGGAGGGTGTGACAAAAGTCAACTCCCAACAAATGCTCTCGTTTCTCGTCGTAACAATAACAAACATTGTTTTTTCGTGTCGAATTCTTCGCAAACCTTGTCGCTTGATGATTCCATTAAGAAATTTTGGGAATTGGAAAATGTTAGTCCTCCAATTAAACCTTTCGTATCGCAGGAGGACCAACGCTGCGAAGATTATTTTCGTGCTAAATACTGCCGCGATGAAGAAGGCAGATTCGTAGTCCCATTACCTTTCGTCGATCCTACGAATAAACCTACCTTCCTCAATTCGCGCGAAATCGCTCTTAAACGATTTCAGTCGTTGGAACGCAAGTTAAATGGCAACCCTGACTTCAAAAGGTCGTATGTCGAATTCATGGATGACTATGCGTCGAGTGGTCATTTAGAAGAAGCAGATCCTCCTTCCACAAATGAGGGCCAGTTTTATTACATTCCTCACCACGGTATACTGCGTGACTCAGTAACCACTCCACTTCGTGTCGTCTTCGACGCCAGCGCTAAGGACTCTAGAGGAGTTTCTTTAAACTCCACCCTCCTCGCTGGGCCGAAACTTCAGACAAATATTTTCGACCTGCTTATACGCTTTCGTTGGCACGCCGTCGTGTTCACCGGCGACGTTAAGCAGATGTATAGGCAGATTCTCGTCTTTAGAGAGGACGCTGAATTCCAGCGTATCCTGTGGCGCCCCTCGGATTCCGGTCCTATTCGTGACTATCGTTTAAAAACGGTAACATATGGAGTCTCGGCTGCGCCATTCCAAGCTCTTCGTACAATGGCTCAGCTGGCCAGTGACGCTGCAGAAGAATATCCGGCTGGTTCAGCTGTCCTTGCTCGCGATATTTACATAGATGACGTCATCACTGGGGCGAATTCTGTTGAGCAGGCCCGCTCACTTCAGATGGAACTTACAAAAATATTGTCGTCGGGTGGTTTCCATCTGAGGAAGTGGACCTCTAACAGTAGTGAGTTCCTGGACAACCTTCCATCCTCGGACCTGTACTCACAGGATTTTAAACATTTCGATGAAACGTCTGACATTTCGCTCAAGATATTGGGATTGTTATGGCAACCCCAATCAGATTCCTTTCGTTTTCGTATTGCAGCTTCTCATGACGGTCGATGTACGAAGCGCACCATCCTTTCGGAGATAGCCAGGATCCATGATCCATTGGGCTTTATTTCGCCTGTAACTTTTCTCGCCAAGTATTTGATGCAGTTGCTCTGGGTTTCTGGTGTTTCATGGGATGACGATATTCCAGAAAACATCAGGCTTGAATGGCAAGCATTCAAAGCTCAGCTTCCGTCGCTGAGCTCTGTCGCTATTCCTCGTCGTATTGTTGTGGAGTTTGACATACTAGAGCTCCATGGTTTTTGTGATGCGTCAGAACGAGGCTTTTGTGCCGTCGTTTACTGTCGTACGTTAGGTAAGAACGGTGATATCGCCGTCCAATTGGTCTGTGGCAAGTCCAAAGTCGCTCCCCTGCGTAAATTATCGGTGCCACGTCTTGAACTGGTTGCTGCGGTTCTGTTATCGAATTTGATTGCGTCAGTCGTGGAGGCTCTGAAACCGTTTCACTCGGTGAGTGAGGTCTTCGCTTGGTCGGACTCAAGTGTCGCGTTGACTTGGATTAAATCGTGTCCTTCCAAGTGGAAAACGTTTGTGGCTAATCGTGTTAGCCACATCCAAGAAATTGTTCCTCCTGACTCCTGGCATCATGTTAGAACCACAGATAATCCATCAGATTGTGGATCACGTGGGTTACTACCTCAAGACTTGGTTAACCAAGCTTGCTGGTGGGACGGGCCCTCTTGGCTTAGGTATCCCAGTGCAAATTGGCCGAAATCGGCATTATCAATAGATAATGACGTTCTCCATGAAGAACAAAAAATTACCGTTCTCTTAGTGTCTAACATGGTTGAGCTAGTAGACACTCTTCTCGAAAGGTTCTCGTCATTAAAAAAGCTACAACATGTATTAGCTTATTGCTTTCGATTTTCGGAGAACTGCAAATTAACTGTCGGACATCGTATCGTTGGGTCTTTACAACCAACAGAGATTCACAAGGCACTCATCTTTTTGGTGAAAATTGTGCAAGAGAATGTGTTTTCGTCGGAGTTCGAACTTCTTAAAAAGGGTTCGTCAAACTCGCTTCCTAAGAGTTTTCGCAAATTGTCGCCTTTCGTTGACGAGGCGGGTCTTCTCAGGGTGGGCGGTCGCTTGGCTAATGCCAAGACCTGCTTTGAAACAAAGCACCCTCTTCTATTACCCCGCTCCCACCGCCTCACGTCTCTAATCATACAGGAATATCATATTCGTTTTATGCATCCTGGTGCGCAAACTCTCCAAAATCTCATTGCACAACATTTTTGGATATTGTCGTGTAAACGTGCCATTCGATCGGTAATCTCTGGTTGTGTTAAATGTTTTCGTGTTCGTCCCCAACTCGCCCCTGCCCCGTTTATGGGCAATTACCCATCGTATCGTGTAAACCAACTTAAATGTTTTTCGAATTCAGTTGTCGATTACGGTGGACCCTTCAACATAGCTTTCGGACGAGGTCGCGGTGCCAGAACTTTCAAAGGGTACATTTGTGTCTTCGTGTGTACCTCCACGAAAGCTATACATATCGAACTTGCATCCGAATTGTCCACGGAGGCCTTTTTGGCCGCCTTGAGACGCTTTATCGCCCGTCGTGGCCGGTGTAGCCATCTTGTTTCCGACCAGGGAAGAAATTTTATCGGTGCCAGTAACTATCTTGGTTCTATCATGCAAAAGGCTGCGGAGTCCCAAGAAATTAAGTTTTCGTTTAGTCCTCCTGGGAGTCCCCATTTTAATGGTCTAGCAGAAGCGGGAATCAAGTCAGTTAAAACGCACATAGCTCATGCTGTCGGTGCACAGAGATTGACATTCGAGGAATTTTACACCGTGCTAACACAAGTAGAGGCAATGTTAAATTCGCGCCCCTTGACGCCTCATAGCTCAGATGCCAATGATCTCGTTGCTTTAACCCCGGGTCATTTCCTAACTCTAGAACCTCTATCGATTATGCCCGAGGAGAAATTTGTAGATTTAAAAATTAGCGTCCAGCAGCGGTGGAAGCTCATTCAACAAATACACCAAGCCTTTTGGCACCGATGGCAAACTGAGTACCTACACACACTCCAACAAAGGGCAAAGTGGGACAAGGCTCATTCTAATATCACCGTGGGATCCATGGTGCTCATAGCTGGTGAATCGCTAGATCCCCTTAAATGGCCGTTAGGGCGTATCGTTGCACTGCACCCTGGTGCAGACGGTGTATGTAGAGTGGTTACGGTTAAAACTGCCGCTGGCCAGTACAAAAGACCAGTCGTCAAGATTTGTCCCCTGCCAGTGGCGCATAACGCTTAAGTAACTTTAAAATTGTAGTAGTTTTAAGTTTTCGTTGTAGTCGTATTTTAGTTAAAGTATTATCGCATTAAATACCGCGGCATTCTTGAGTATGCCGTCGCATTTAGGTGGGCGGTATGTTGAATATTGCCGATTTATGGTAGAATTTTAATCATTAGTCTAGCAACACAGGTTGTCACATCACTATCGAGTTAGTGTGGCAACCCAGAGAGTCTGTCGTTCCGTGCGATTCGAGCACGTTGAACTTTTGAAAAGTAGCCCAAGATTTATCGATAATTCGGGCTTCGCGAGCCAAGGCAGTGTATCAAGTCATCTAATTTCCATCTAAAAGCTGTTACGATTGCGACTCGGCTTCTGTTCACCTGTATGTGCGTCTTAGTGGTAGGACTGGGGGTAAGACCGTATCTGGATCCAGCACTGGGTAAGCCCAAGGAACTGCCTTCTCCAGACGCTGAGCTCCGCCTAAGAGATCTCCAGGTAAGCCGGAACGCAATCTCATCATAAAGCCGTAACACAATAAATTCATGCATGTAAAATCACGGTAGTTGTGTGGACTCTCTTTTAATTATACAGTCCATTTTGTCGTTATCGTTCAGTAAGTATTCCGCTGCTTTCATCATTAGATTTTTTCTTTCATGGTGGATCATCCCTTGTAGTCGTGATTCCCTTATTAATGGGAATGATGCGGCAATCATGTATTACTAAAAAATAAATCAATGTAAAACTAAACTGACAATGTGGTTATTGTCACTGGACTATAACGAAACAGAAGCTATTCTACCTTGAAACATGCACATGCACACACACTCACTCACACACACACACACACACACACACACACACACACACACACACACACACACACACACACACACACACACACACACACACACACACACACACACACACACACACACACACACGCGCGCGCGCGTATTTAGTATGCTTAAACGGGTAAATAGATTATAAGGCAACCTGTAACATTTTATGAATGGGAGAGGACACTGACTTCTGTAACACGGGTGTTAACCTAGCTCAGAAGTCAGGGACTTCAACTAATCGCTGTGTATCGTTTTTGGCCAATAAATGATTATTATTTATTTATTTAACAATAATATTTCACAACTTTGATTTGTTTTTCGCTTCATGGACAGCGTTGTGTAGATTGGACCCCGTGGTGAGTGCAGTTGTCGTAGTGCAGTTGTCGTGGTGCAGTGGTTCGTCTTTAGAACGTAAATATCAACATTATGAACGCTTATGAACTATTCCAAATTGTTCCTGTTTCATTCTATTCTATTCATAACTGCCAAAATAGGTAGTTTAGTATTTGGTAATGGTCTACCATACTATTTTCGCTGAGCGACCTAAAAAAGATAGCCTCCGAAACTTGGTTGCATCACGGATCGCCTGATAGTACGCGATTACCGTCCCTCATGGACAAGTCATACTAAAGGGGTTACAAGTGTGTTGCCCACGTTTCAGATAGGAGTGCGCAGCTTGAAGCTTACGCAGATCTCGATTTCATCTGCCCAGCGATACCTGTGACGACCAACCGGTCATTATCCATACCATACGCAGAATTAAGGAAATTTCTGCTTTTGGGAAAGTATAAAGAGAATCTAAACGATGTATTTATGAATAATGTATATAAGACGTAACGTGGCGAGCTAGCGTGAAGGGCAACTTACCCGGTTACACTTGAGGGTAACCGACCGTGCTCTTTGTTGTCTTGCTTCCACGTGTGTAGTAGCGGTGGACTGGAGTACTTGATTCACAGAGGTCTCTTAGGTGATGTTTGGTGGTGACATTCATTAATAAGGTTTATTTATTTATTTCATCTTTATAACATAAAAGGCGTACGTAAGTGGGCTTAATGGCTGGATTTTCCGACCCAAGGGCCTTATCACACTTGCGATTTGCGAGCCAGTTTTCTATGCAAATAAGCGTCGCCGCGAACTCGCTGCGTGATCGCTTTCGTACTAAATTCTTACGAAAATCGCAAGTGTTATAAGGCCCTAATTCGCGCAACACTTGAAACCAAGCTACATGATAAGTTAAGAACTGATCTAAGTAACGAGACAGACTTATAATGACCTAGTAACCAGGGAATCACGACTCTCAAATAATAAATAAATAAATATTAAGGGACAATCATACACAAATCGACCTAGTCCCAAACTAAGCAAAGCTTGTACTATGGGTACTAGACGACGATATACATAATATATAAATACATATATAGATAACATCCATGACCCAAGAACAAATATTTTGCACAAATATTTGCCCCGGCCGGGATTCGAACCCGGGACCGCCGACTCAGTAGGCAGGTGTCTACCAACCGAGCCAAACGCGTCGTCAAAAAGACGCGTCAATGAGGAGGAAGCTACAGATGCTATAGCGAAAGGTAATTCTTTGGCGACGTATAGACTAGAGACTGTGCTAGAGTTAGCTATAATAATAATATCTGTACCATTACTTACTACTTCTCCATAGAATCAGACAGCTTGGTTATTAAGGAATGCTCCCGGTCCTGAATTTGTATGGCGAGGACCGGGAATTCCGGGTTCCCGTACTGGATTCGTATGGAAAACGAGTACCGGCAGCAGCAGCACCTGTACACCCTAGTCATATTGCCCTTTAAAAATACTAAGTTAAATCTGTGCCTAATAACCAAAGTACATCTGAAGACTACTTCTAAGACTTGCAAGATGAACGGGCACAAGGGCACATTATGTTACCTACTATGCGGCCCAAGCACCATTGAACACTGGCGCCTACAAATGTTCTTCCGTTGTCGCTGAGTACGCGTGAGTCCGCAAGCGATGACGCAACGGCTCTAATTGGCCAGTTTCACTTCCCCGCTGATCTACGATATGCCTACGCGCATCTTTAGTTCACTAGAAGCATACTCATGCAGGTACTGGTCAAGGGTAAAATAAGATTTTATTATTATAAAGGCTTAATAATAGTCTAACTGGAAAAGGTACGGAATATAGTGGGAATGTGGACAAAGTGGACGTAAACGTAACCTAAGACCTCAACCACCACAATATTGCTCTGTTTAGATTAGACCTAGCCCTTTTTTTAGGTCATATTATTTTTATGGGCCATAAAATACTTTTCCACATAGTACATACAGAAAACTTATCCTGAAAGTCCCGAAAATCCCGGGAATACCCGGTTCCGTTCGAGACCGGTACTAAAAACCTCGACGTTTCGAAAGTGACGTACGTTCATGGTCTGGAAGGGACTGAAGTCCCGTTTTGTTATAAATTATTATGCACATTAGTGCATAATAACGTGTGTTATACATACTATAAAACAAAGTGACGACGCGGTTGGCTCAGTTTGTAAGCACTTGCCTACTGAGCCGGCGGTCCTGGGTTCGAATCCCGACCAGGGCAAATATTTGTGTGATGAACTCGAATATTTGTGCTTGGGTCGTGGATGTTATCTATATATGTATTTATATATTATGTATAGTACCCATAGTACAAGCTTTGCTTAGTTTGGGACTAGGTCGATTCGTGTAAGATTGTCCCTTAATATTGATTTATAAAAAAAAAAGTTGCTTCCTGTCCTGTCTGTCTGTACCTATGTATGCTTAGATCTTTAAAACTGCGAAACGGATTTTGATGCGGTTTTTTTAATAGATAGAGTGATTCAAGAGGAAGGTTTATATGTATAATACATGCATAATTTATCAGGTCGCTAGTCAATATATGATATGGATACGGAAGTTCCACGAAGTATCGACTGAATCTATCAATAGCATCACCTGTATGACACGACATCAGATGCGATAAAGCGTAACGAGATTATTTAGCGATCGTCCCGAGATGGGAAAGTAATTGTTTTAAGGGAGGTACGCGTATTATAATGGCTCGTGAAATGTCAAGAATAACGAAATGGTTCTCTGCCTTTTCGCCGAATTATGTTTCGTCAAACGTTTCATTTCGTCAAATGTTTCATTTCGCCAAAAGCATTTTTCACTGAAACTGTAAACTATTTCGGATTGTTATAAAACAAACCTAACCTAACCTAACCTGATCTAAAGGATGATATTTACAACAATCCGAAATAGTTTACAGTTTCAGTGAAAAATGCTTTTGGCGAAATGAAACATTTGACGAAATGAAACGTTTGACGAAACATAATTCGGCGAAAAGGAAGTACACCTAACGAAATGTTGCGTTGCGAATCTTATCCTGTTTAAGATTGTAACTAGATCTCCATTTGAAAAAGTATTAGTAATAAGTTACGTAGCGTCCAGTTTCAGGGATCCCGAATCTGTCGAATGACATCCACTGAACACAGGTACCTCGGAAAAATTCAAGCATGATGACAGCTACACAAGTGTAACCTATCTCAACTCCGAAATATCGTTTCCCATCTGTCGTTGGAAGAGCCTTAATAGGTATAGCAAATACTATCTGAAACACAACCGTGAAGTTTCGCAAAATTTTCATTTGACCAAAAACCATTTTTTTCCAAAACTGTTAATTTTCCCAACCCCAAGAACCAACCCAACAGGGTTCTTCAAAACGATGCTTATAAGATCCTGAAAATATTACGGTTTTCGGGACAAAATCACTTTCCAACAATTGAAAATTTAGCGAAACGTTACGGATGGAAAACAAAAATTTGTGTTTCAGATAGTATTTGCTATACCTATTAAGGCTCTTGCACACCGCTGTTCAAAAAACGGTTTCGGTGGGTTAATGCAGTAACGTGTCGTATGCGACACGTTTCTGAGGACAGGAGTGCAAGCGTAACTTTGACACGCGACTTAAGTCGCGCGAGATAGTATCATCCGTCACTATCTCATAGTACTGTACAGATAGAGACAGGTAGTATATCCCGCGCGAGAAAGAGTCACGTCACGTGTCAAAGTTATGCTAGCCGTGCAGTAGACGTGTGATTTTCGCGTCACGTGCTGTTCATACATTTCACTGCGTATATGGTGCGTCAGCTTATTTTCAGTAGTGGAATGGTTCTAATAAAAAAATCGTGAGCATAGGCGACAGGAATGGAAGAAGTGGATCTTGGCCTCCGACACTAGCTAGTAGTCTTCCCAGAGCGTCTTGCACAACTATGTTACGCGACTCTTGTCGCGTGATATAGCGTCACCCGTCACTTTCTCACAGTACCGCATAGAAAGAGAGGTAATATTTCTCGCGCGAGAAAGAGTGGCGTGTCACATTTCACACATTTGCACTAGAGGGACTACTCTGCAGCTTGTCGCCAATCAAAATCGGCTCCTCGAAGCTTACCTAGACCCAGCCCAAAGTAACTTACACGACCTATTCTTTACGACTAGGGTTGCCAGATCGAATCACCCTACTATCGGGAGAAAAAAATATTTCCCGGGAGTCTGTGACTTTGGTCGGGAGAAACAAAAATTTAATAAATATTAAAAACAACGTCGTTCGCTGCCAATAGAAATGTCTACATAAATAAATACTAACAAAAAAAAAGATATAGAATGCCTTCCTCACTGTTATAATTTTATCTATTATCTACAAAAATGTATTAAGATAATTTGTTTATAGTACTTATGGAAAAAGCAGTTTTATAAAATGAAGTGTTTTTTCGGGAGATTTTTTACTTAGTCGGGAGTCGGGAGGACATACAAAAATTCGGGAGTATCTCGCCAAATCCCGACGATCTGGCAACCCTATTCACGACTAGGGTTGCCATCCATCCGGGTTTCCCCGGATTTGTCCCAGTTTGGAGGCCGTCCGGGGGGATTTTAAAGGAGTGTCCTGGGAAAGCCCGGGCACTTTTCATGTCAATGAAAAATAAAGCGGTTGTTTTTTTAATAATATAATTTTCGTACACATCCAGGGAAAAATGCGCTTTACGCCAAATGTCCGGGTATTTTTAAGTCTTTGTCCGGGTTCAGTGAATTTAGAGACGGCAGCACTACACACGACCTATCCTACACGACCAATGACCATTTTCAAATTGTACCCCCGCGCCCCGCCCCTGAACTAAATCCTATACTTATCCCTATCTAAACAAAGGTAAAGAATAAATGCATGAACATAAGATAGGTAGATAACCTAAATAGCTAGGTCACTTGCGTAAACACTAACTTAATAGTTAGGTAACCAAACAGAGTGTAAAATTATGCACCAATTATGTTATTCAATGCTCATAATTCCATTTAATTAGAAGCAATTATAAAATGCTTATGTACATGAATATACTTTGAGGAACACACATATTTACTTGGAACAAATTTTTATAATAATGTGTTTTAAGCGAATTCTGAAGTTGTTTTGTCATCATCTTTTTAATGGGGGGGTGGTAAACTGGTAACGGAGGGGATATATTAAAGCTAGCTAACCTTGTTGGTGATCAAATCGACATGCCTCTAAAATACTTAAAGCAAATTCAGCCATTAAACATAACACTTCAACATTTTTGTGTTCGCCCACAATACATATTTTTTGTACAATATATTGCACCAGAACTTCCGGTGCTGTTTAGAAATTTAGTAATAGTCAGTGTAATGAACATAAAAACCCATGCCTATTACCAGGTGTCTGATGTAGACCCAGCCCAAGGGTAGGTTGCAAAACCGGTTATTTTACTATAGGAATAACCGGTTATAACCGGGTTTACTGTAACTAAATAACCGGGTTTGCATTCCCTACAAGGGGTTTATGAATGACCCCATTGAATGCCTCCCCAGAAAATGATGAACAGTTAGATAGCAAAAAAAGCTATACCCCAGTCCAGCTCAGTGGTAAGAAGATTACTCCAATAAAGTAGAGGTGTTCTTCCCACTTGGACTTGGACTTCAGTGGATTGCATAAAACTTTGGCTTGATAATTGGACTTTGTATCTATTTAAACAAAAACTATCATAAGTACGTAAAACTATCGTAAGTACCATTTAAGTCACCAATATTGTGATAATACAAGTAAACATAACCAGACATATATTTACTACTGAAATACTAAACAAAGCCAGTAAAAAACCTTGAAAAATAGACAGATCATCATAAAGATAATACACAAGTAGGTGTACAGATATATGTAGATACTAGACATATCTGTGTAACAATTAGAAACTCTGCAAGGTGAGGTGAAGTCATTGTGTGCATGTCTGTTTATACGCATGTATCTATGCCACGTTAAGTCATGATGATTGTCTACCTAAGTCAGGAATCTCTCATTCTTATTTATAAATATAAAAAGTGGGTATTTCAATGTTTGTGTGCTTGTTATAGAGTAAAAATGATCAGACATCATTATTATGAGATGGTTTCTTGGAAAAATAAACAAGACATGCATAGTTTGGTATCAAGAAAACATGATGTTTAAGAGGCCTTATTCCTTTTAAACTTTATTTTTTTCATATTATGTCAAATAGATAATTTCAACCAACTTTTTGAAGCACCACGTTGTTGGTTAACAATGCAATGCCATGTTATCGTACAAGATGCAAGCAAATTTCATCCTTATGGTAACCAACAAATGAACCCTATCGGTTGAAAATGTCATAACTATATATCTATAGTGACACAGACGGCTTCTAAACATTTAAATTTTATTGATATTTGTATTAAGCTCCTCAGTTTACTGTTATTGTTTACCATTAAACATTTTAGTACAGTCGTTTCCATGTTTTAGAACTTATGTTTAACTAAATATAGAATTTACACAAAATAATGATGTCCAATACCTTTGTCAGGTATTCTCACGTCCAGATGTTTCCAGGAGTCCTGGTGCATGGTCTACTTTTTCTTGTTACACCACTTTCTAATTAATTATTAAACTACAATAATAGTTACGTCCAGTGATGTCCATGAAAATAGAAACTTCTCATAACATTAATTCATTTAGTGTATCGAATTTTGAACAAATTCCAAAATAACAATAGAATTTTTTTTTAGTTCCAAGTTCATAATCAAAAATTTAAAATTAGCACTATGACATACAAATACAAGAGATCCCAAGGATAAGGTTTGACTGTCTCAGTCCATTCTCCCCGTCCAACTATAAAGGCATTGTTAAGTGACAGCGCATGAAGCAATGGGCCACCTAATCTACTTATTACTATATCCTTTGATAACTCGTACACTGAGCTTTACACTTCCTATGTAGTGGCGTGTGTGTGTGCAGTGTACTGTTTGCTTATGTGTGAATCTCTGACATAAAGTGTAGAATTGATAGTTAGCATGTAAATTAAACCATTAAATCTGTAAGCTACCCAATTATGCTATTTGATTTTTGATTAGTGGTTACATGTAGTTGCTAGGTATTTTTATCTTACAATGAAGTAATTACTCCCATGGACTTATAAGTTTAGTTTAAAGTTATACAGAATTTATATCAAAGTAGGTAGGTATACATACCAAAACTGAGAAAATCTATGCTCCAGCTGTATTGAGTAATTCCACAAATAGTAAGTACCTACGCGCGAACTTATACGAGACGAGACTGTAGTGGACAGTGAAAATGAATAATTTATTCCCGAAATACGCGACTATGATGTCACAGCCAGTCAGAATCGTCCTACGCTAGTTATGTCATGTCTAATAAAGTAGGGTCAACTTTAATTGCCGTCGCGACCTCTCGTGCAAGAACCACTGCATTCATAATGGGTCACCGCCAAAACAATAACAATACTTTCAAAAAAGGATAGGGGAATGACAATAGCACATACTTCATAACCTATCCCGTTCCCTCCAACCGAATAGCCCAAAAGTAGACAAGGATAGAAATACGTGTCAAAACTTTACGAAACAAAAAGTAATATTTACACGGAGCGTGAAACTATTTAAAAGTAGTTTTAACAATTAAATAATGAGTCAAACGCTCGTACCTACCGTTATCAAGTCAACATAAATCCAAAACAGATGTCAGGGCGAAGTTACTCCGGAAAACAAGACACAAAACACTGATAAAACACCTTGTTAGAAACTAGATCACAACGTAAGCACTCGGTACGGTAACACAGCATGCACTGACACTGAAGGGTCGACACTAGCACTAGCACTTTAGTTTATGTACAACGATGACTATTCCACGTTTATGCACGCATACATTCCGAGACGTCTGTCGTGCTCCTACGAAATTCGGCCATTTTGCTATTAGAAGAAAGAAGGCCACCTTTCGACCAATAAACAAACAGATTGCTCGTCTAGTGCTTCCATCTGACGACGTTCGAAAACTGACTGCGTCACACAAAAAAAAGTTGCGTTGCGTTTAGATATTGCATTCACCTTCATCACACGTTATAGCAACACTGAATTAGTCATTTACATCCTAGTTGCGTTGTTGAACGAACGTTTTAAAATTCTCTGTTTCAATTTTGTATTTCAATTCTTTATTCATAACAATAAACATTGTATTTGAAGTGTTTCAAGGTCGTGTTTTACTTAAGGCTAGGGTTTAGTTTGTTGTAGCCCTCAACTCAAAATAAGTTCAAAATTGACCTATTTTACTAGTCGTTTATTCTTATGTTATCATTATTATAATGTAATATACGTTAGCATTTTACTGATCTCATAATATACCTACCTGCAAAGTTTCAATTCTTACAAATAGAAGGATTGACTTCTGAGATTTTTTAGATACCGATTTTTTTCTTAGTTCGTTCACTATAGAAAAATACACGTGAGGACTCCTTCTCCTTATACCTCTCCCTCCCCCAACGTGATATATCGTGTTTTTTTTTGGGATAAAGAAACCAAGAATTACATTATAAAATGTGTAATTATTGCATGAACAACCCAGTTTTTTTAAAAGAGAATGCTTACTAATTTGCATCAGGATAAACACCCATTTCTAATGGTTTTCTGCACTTTTATACTGTACAGATATAAATCAATATGCACTTTAATGATACAATTAAAATAATTATGAAAAATCTAAGGAAAACAGATGTTTTAGCTCAATACATTCTTAAAAATAATCATGCCTTTCTTTGTTATCGCTTTTCTAAAAGGCAGCCTCAATACAGACAATCATAGCTTGTCTAACGTGTGCAGATACCTTAATTCTCTATAATTAAATTTTCCTCATTGTCAGCCTTATCCTGAAACAGTCTGCTCTTTGGGTTAGCATGTCTTTGTTTATGTTTCAACAGACATGAGTGGTTCCTAAACTTGGCCCTGCAAATGTCACAGGTTAGAGACGGATCCATGTGGTGTCGCCTAACATGCTCTGCCCGTCGAGATGAGGATAAGAAGCGTAGCTCACAAACGGAACACTTATACGGCTTCTCTCCGGTATGGATTCGAGTGTGGTATAAAAGAGACTCTTTCGTAACAAATTTACCACCGCAAATATCACATGGAAAGTTCTTTTCCTGTGTATGTTTAACTGTGTGGGCTTTCAGTCTACTCTGACAGCTAAATTTCTTGTTACACCAGTTACAGACATGTTGCTGCCCTGCATTACTGTGTTCAAATTTTATATGAACCCGCAGTGTGTTTTTACGGGAGAACTGCTTATGGCAAATATCACATTTAAACAAACCCTCTGTGGCTGATTTCCTGCTAGCTTGCCCGCAGACCCCAAACGAAATGTGCTGTTTAAATGTGTCCTTGTTTTTGTATACCCTGCCGCAACTTTGACAAACAAATCTCAGTCTATGTGAAAGCTCGTGTTGCTTGAGACTGTACCTGTTGTTGTACGTTTTCCCGCATTCAACACAGATAACTGTTCTATGACAGTCTTTGAGGTGCTGTTCCACTAGGCTGTAGGATCCATAGCAACGTTCACATTTCGGGCATTTAAAAGTCTTCGGTGCATGCACCCTAAGGTAGTGCTGCCTCAGATAATCCAGAGTCTGGAAAATTTTTAGACAACTACTGCATTTATATGCCATAGGTGTACTGTCTTTATGAAGTATCAACTCCTTCGGTAAAGTAGTTCTAGGTTTCTTTTTCACCCTTTTATCTTTCGACTTATCATTTACAGGTTCTGTATCAACATCAATATCTTCATCAAAGTTGTGTTCATTCTTTATACCTTGTACATAGTATTTGTCATTTATCCCACTAGAAACTGATATGAACCTCTTTAGGATGGCAGAAGGTGAGTGTACTGGCCGTTTGTAATCATAGAACTGTTGAGCTGTAAGATTTTCTTTTAAAGAAACAAACAATGATTTACAATATTGGACTGGTCCTGTGTTATTTGGTATACATTTATCTAGACTTTCAAGTGCCTTTTGCAGATTTGCTGAATTTTCTTTGCATTGTTTGATGAACGTGTAGCAATTCAGTGCTGTTACTGCACATTGGTTACAGACGCTGTCGAAAGCAATGTTGTCGCTGACCTGTAAACAAAATTAACCATAACAAAAAGCAAAGTGGTAAAATATCTCGCATATTTTACTGCGGTACGGTACTATTATAAACACATTTCAAGGTTTTAGTTCTTGTTTCATTTAGTAAACTTTAGTATTATTTAAAATCGGGATGATTACCTCGTTTCCTAAAACATAAGCTAGTACTTCAGACAGATCCAAATGGTTTGAAACATTGTTAGTTTTCATAACAACTTCGTCGTCTATGCGAATAGCGCCGTAATCAATTGTACTAAAACACAAACAGCATAGGCTTTCTTTACGTAATAATGCATTAATAAGGGCATTTTTCAAGCCTGACATTATAATAAATGCTCAAAAATATATTTAATTAAAGATTAAATCAAGTAAATATAGCCCCGGACATGCCCGGACTGAAACATTCGGTTTGGTTTTGACTTGACATTGACACTGACATCTGACAGTCCAATACATTTTTTTTTTAATAAGCATAAACGTGGACCGTGTAAGCTTTCGGCTTTCACTTTAGAATATTTGTTACAATAATCCATTGACGTATTAATTACATGGACACACAATCCGACGGAAAAAATGGCACCCTCTCAACTAATGCAAAATCACAAATCGCATTAGTTGGGCGATCAGTCTCGTTTAGACCATGACACGTGACGGGTCTCAAAAATGACTTAATTTTCAGTGAAAAATTGCAGAAATAACAGCTATAAAATAAAGAAAAAGGTCGGAATATTCTTTTTTACGCAGATTCTATTGATTAATTAACGAATCCTATGTAAAATCATAGCATATTTTAGATTAGAATTATTAACTTTGTCCCTACAAAATGCACCTCATCACAGAACAAAAATCTAAGGAGTCGCTATAGTTATATATTTTATTAATTAATAAAGGAGTGCAATAAATAATTATCCTATTTTTTTTATTAAGATTCCCACGCGATCTTAAACAACGTGAAAAATTTAGGTCACGTTTAGTAAGAGACAGACGTCAAGAATAATTTCAGCCAAATAATTCGTCTCTCGTGTGTTCGTTCGGCATAATCATATATTATATATATTTTTATGTTTAATCAAAAGAAGCGTAAAAGTCTTTCCCTCAACACAGCTTTAATATCTCAATAAAAACGTAAAAAAATGTCAAGGTATACAAAAGAAGCGTAAAATGGTTATGTAGTGTTTGTGGTAGTAGGTATCTATACATAAATAGATATACACTGTCTCAGGCACACGTCACATAGGATGCTGCGTTTAGTTACACACGAGTTTAGGGTGAGAGTGGACGCATGACATTGCTATGTGTGCGGCGGCGAGTGAGCCAGTGTTATGAACATATGCCTTTTACAGGCAGATCCTACAGGTTACATTAATAATTTAATAAAAAAATTGCTCTGTTGTCATTGTTTTATTTTGTCTCAGAGTCTAGACACTGTCAGTTTAAACCTTTGAACGCCAAGAACACCTAAAGACAATGTGTGCTGCCATGCATACTACGCCACCGACTTTCACGTCACGCCATCAAACTTTAAAGGGTTAAAAATGTTAATATTTTGCACTTGCCTTACTCTCATTTCACATACTAGAACAAGATGAGTTGAGAAATCATAATGTCATTATTACTGATCCCTTCTATGCAGTGTCGGGACCTTTTTATGCAGTTGTTAAATAAAAACGTAACTTAATTTGTTATTAACAATTTACGAGATTATTTAGTTCAAACAACGAATATATTTTAATACCTAAATAAAATAATAATGAAAATATTTTTAGTATGTAAAACTATTAAAATCTGCTCCAATCGTGCCATGTTCCAAGTTTGACAAGAGACATGAGTCAGAATACGCTAAAAAAGTTAATTTACACGAAAAATATTTGTGGTAATAAGTACGTAAGCCAATTTGACACTTAAACGTTTGAGTAAAGAGTTATTTTGTACGAAGTAATTATGTTGTTGTAAATTATAAATAAGCGTTATTGGCATCTACTTGAACATGACAGCAGTGCCACTTTTTACGACAATTTTGTTCGGGTCTGTGGCTCTATTATAAATAATACCTCAATGCAATAATCACTATCACTACATAGTAAAAAACAAAGTCGCTTTCTCTGTCCCTATATATGGTCCCTATGTCCCTTTGTATGCTTAAATCTTTAACACTGCGCAACGGATGATGCGTTTTTTTTTAATAGATAGAGTGATTTAAGAGGAAGGTTTATATGTATAATACATGCATAATTTATCAGCATTGCACCCGTGCGATGCCGGGGCGGTTCGCTAGTTAATCATAAAGTACCCGATTATTGCACTTTTTCGAAGAAACGAAGTAAAATACTAAGAACAGTGAAGTAATATCGTTGACGTACCGAATACGACGATGACTGTGCGTATTCCGTGTAACTCTGCAGGATTAACCTACCTTTAACTTAAAGGTAAAAAATTCTTCAAGTAAACATCGAAAAAAGAAGTTATAAATAAATAAATAATAAATAAATATTAAGGGACAATCGTACACAAATCGATCTAGTCCCTAACTAAGCAAAGCTTGTACTAGGGGTACTAGACGACGATATACATAATATATAAATACATATATGTATAGATAACATCCATGACCCAAGAACAAATATTTGCCCCGGCCGGGATTCGAACCCGGGACCGCCGACTCAGTAGGCAGGTGTCTACCAACCGAGCCAAACGCGTCGTGACGTTAGATCTGCATGAGACCTGCCATACAGTGGATGGAAAGAGATAGACAGATAATTAAAACAAGACTTAAGAACAACTTATTTATTGTATATTCACTCAAAGAATAGAACATAAATTATAAACAAAAGACAGACAAGATGGAGTAAATCCAATCATATAATTATACAATCATATCAGCTTTAAAATGTAATGTTTCTATCAAAATCCCACTACTCTTCTTCATCCATAATATCTACAATAATTCTATCTACTATTCTTCTTTTTCGTGTGGGTTGTGTGGGGAGCTGCTTTGGTTCTTTGATTCCTGGCGGTCTTTCAGACTTAGGCACAAAAAGTTTACTAGTTGGGTTGAAATGTCTCCGTTCATGTTTCCGTCTTCCAGCTCCAGACTTGAATATTGCTGGGCATAATCTACAAGGCAAGGATGGCTCCCAATGTTTCCGTCTCAAGTGCTCTATGCGCCTCGATGCAGAGACAAAGCTTTCATCGCAATAATCGCAAGCATACGGTCTATCACCAGTGTGTAACCGAGTGTGATTTATCAATGCTGGTTGCGTGACAAATTTTTCCCCACAAAGATCGCAGTGGAATTTCCGTTCTCCTGTATGCTTGACTATGTGCCCTTTCAAACTGCTGGCAGCCTGGAACCTCTTATTACACCACGGACAGGTGTGTACTACTTCATCGTCACCATATTCATGCTTAGTAATCATATGTGACCGCACAGCATTCTTGCTTGCGAAATGGCTATTACAAATATCACAAACAAATTGCCCCGTATTGAGTGATTTCCTTGATATTCTACCACCTTGTTCACAAATACCATTACTAACATGGTCCTTCATGGTTTTCAGTGTTTTATATACTCTGTGACATACCTTGCATATGTATCTGGTGGCCTTATGTGAAAGCTCATGTTTCTTTAAGCTAGCTATGTTAGTGAATGTTTTACCACATTCAAAACATACAGCATTTGTATGAGATATACTGAGGTGGACATCAAGTAGCTTGCTAGCAGCAAATTTTCTGTCACATTTAGGACATTCAAATTTCTTTGGGGCATGCAGCCTCATGTAATGCATTCGTAATACAGGTTCACTTTCAAAAGCTTTAGAGCAACCATTACATATGTAATTCTTATGTGTGCTGTCTTTATGGAACATCACATAATCAGATAAGAATTCCATCTTACATTTACGAGTTTTTGAACCTTTAGACTTTTCAGATTTAACTATAGGCATACCAAAATTATCATAGTCACCATCAAAGTCATCCCCTATATCGGGTGCTATCCAAGTTTTTGGTTGGTGTTTGGCCGAGCTGTGTACATAATATTTACCATTATATTTATCAGTTAAAATGTACTTGAACCTTGCCAATGCACCAGGAATTGATGTGACTGGTTGTTTATAATCATAGTACATCTGTGCTGAGAGACTTGCATCCAAGGATAGATATAAAGATTTGCACGAATCTCTTATTTCATTAGCACTTTCTAAGCATCTGTCTAAACTCTCTATGGCTTGCTGTACAATTTCATTATTCTCTCTGCATCGCTTGATAAATGTATAGCTGTGAATGGCGGATGTAACACAGTCACTACATATTGTTTGAAACGCAAAGTTATCAACCACCTGCAACAAAATAGGTGGGTAAGGTAACAAACAAAAATACATATAATCTAAGCCTAGTAGCTTGATGTCAATCAAAAAACAATGTGCCTCGCATAAATTAGTCGTATCCATAATAGATGTATTAAAAGAAAGGCTTTATAGCTAAGATTCTCATCGTTCGTAGTAACAACACAGGTTGTAATATATGTTAAGCACACGACAGTAAAAAAAAGTATATAATTAACAGTAGAATTAAGGTACTGATATTTTAAAGTCAGTGAATAAGTATATTTACATCGTATCCTAAAGTATAAGCCAGCACTTCAGCCAGTTGTATTGTGCTGGGATCATCATCTACCATCGCGTCATCGTGTAAGTGAATTGGTTCAGACGACACTGCAGTAAAGCACAAGCAACACAAGTTCTCTTTTTGCAATAATGAATGCAATATGATATGTTTCAGGTCCGTCATTATTATATTTATGGTTTTAAACAGAAAAATCAAGACGCTAAAGCTAACATAACTAAACTTGATTTGACAATGACATGACATGAGACATGTCGACATGACATTGACAGCCAGACAGACCCCATTCAAAATTAATTTGTCGCCACACTACTCGCGAAGTTGGACTTAGGCCGCGGAAACCATACTTCGGCCAAATTTTATTCACCTTGGCGACCTTGGCCAACTTCGGTCAACATTACGAGTAGTGTAAATGTGCAATAGCGTGAATAGGCCAAACAGGCCAAACAGGACAGATACAAAGTGCGTTCAGATTTCCAATCTGGCTTTAATTCTAAAAATAGCTTTTATTGAAGAATTACTTGCATTCCAAGCAGTTAACAAATGTTATCACTTAAATAAATCTCGACACGATCTCGATGAGGGCAGGACGAGGGCTTTAAATCAACAAAAAATTCAAATGCAATTTTTTTTAGATATGGGATGTTTCAGAACATACCCTAAATGCGTTTAGATCACTAACAAAAAAAATTGTTATATATAATACTACTTGTTTGCCACACATAAACCATATAGGTTTGCCAGATTGTCTCCGATTTATTTCTTGATTATGGACGGAATCAAAACAATAGCTAAACGCGCGAAAATTATGAACTCAAAACTACTAAGCTTACTCCACACCGAATATTATCAAAATAGGGTCTTATCAATCTAGAATATAAATCAGAATATTACAATCACACTCACTAACTTTGATTTTTATAATAATATTACTAGCTGCGCCCCGCGGCCTTACCCGCTTCCACGGGAACACTAAATTTTTTCGGCATAAAAGTAACCTTTGTGTTAATCCAGAGGGTATCAGCTACCTCCATACCAAATTCTATCAAAATCGGTCCAACCGTTTGAGCGCGAAAAAGTAACATAAATACACACACTCAAAACTTTTCACATTTATAATATTAGCGTGATAATGGTTCCAAGGCAAGGTAGACTTGGAGACTTTAATGGTGATCTAATAGAGGCCTTTGCCTAACAGTTACACTAATAAAAAAGCATCATCATTTCATAATCCTTTATTGTCAAATCTTCAAGTAATAGTCAGCAACATATCTGCATTATCACAATTATTTACATTTTCCACAAATTCAGGCACATTTTGCCAGTGTGCTTTCTTCACATGTCTATTCAACTCCTTCTTCAAGCTGAACAGTTTATTACAAATCAAACAGCGCTCCGACTTTTCAAAGTGTTTCCTTTTAATGTGGTCAGACCTGCGACCAGATGTTACAAAACTCGCAAAGCAAATGTCACATTCGTATGGTTTATGATTCTTGTGCAATCTCAAGTGCTCCATCAGTGTCTTTTTATTGACAAAATGGTCACCGCACACTTCACAAGTTTCGGTTTTAACTTTATCATGAATACTGATATGTTCGGTTAAGTTGCTCTTTTTAAAAAATCCTTTGGAGCATATTGGACAGACATGGGGCCTGAGACATAAATGGACTTTATTTATATGTGCTTCTAAGCTCCCTTTGCTTAAACTTACAAAGCTACAGTTATGACAATTGTAGGATGTCTGACTCCTTTTCCTTTTAGTGGTTTTAACATGGTTCTGGACATGTATCTTGTAATGTGAGTGAGTTTTTAGCATCTTTGAACAATACGGACATTGTTTTTCTTTATGACAATTCAAGTGGCTTTTCAGAGAGCTTGGTGCTTTACAATTTTTACCGCATATGTGGCAAATTACTGCCTCATTTTTATTCTTGTGAACCATTTTTTTATGCTCTTTTAAATGTTCCCTTGACTCAAAAATCATATCACATTTGAGACATTTTTGAATTTCTATATTTATGATTTCATTACTGTTTATAGGTACGATATTTTTATTTATCACAGTTTGGTTATTACTTGTGTTTATGGTTAAGTAGCATTTTTTACTGAATGTCTTTTTATTCATAATTGAAAGTTCGTTTTCCATCCTTCTAGTTATTTGCATGAGGTTTTGTTTAATTAAATTATGATTCTGTATAAGAATATAACTACTTATCACTGTATTTGAGCACTTCTCACAGACTTTTTGCAATACTGACTCCTGAAAACGCAAGAAATGATTTAAATCTTAACTTTGGTTCACTGAAAAAAATGTTTTTATTCATTATCTAAAACATTTACCTGTATGGAAAATAAGTATGACACCATTTTAAACACGGATATTATGAATTCCTGTTTATCTTTTACAATGACTATGTCTGAATGGATATTGTTTAATGCTTCGTGTTGTTTGAAACACAAAAAGCATGTTTGATTTGAATGTTTTGGGTTAATTATAAGTTTTACAAGTTCGATATCCATATCGTAGGTTTCTTCAAATTACTACAGTGTACTCATTACAATGTATAACACGAAAACGAAATAAGAAAACAAATAAAATGAAATAATAAATAAAAACAATAAGTTGTTAACAATAATTTTGTATAACAACTTCAGCATTGACGTGATAAGGATAACTTCAGTAAAGTTGTATTTCTGTCAAATTGGCTGTCAATGTCAAGATTAATTAAATACAGATATAAGTATTGGTCTATTGGTGCTGGGAGTGGGTGGTCTGTGGTGAAAATTAAGTCACATTCAAATTTGCCAACATAATAACATTAAACTTAAATAATACGAATTATGTAAGCCATTTGTTTGCCAAGGCTTTAACGGCCACTACATGTATAGAAATAGATCATCGTTTAATCTTTGACCTAAGCATCAATATTTTATTTTAAATAGCACTATTTTTATACAGTTCTGTCTTTTCCTTCCGTGTCTGAAGTACTCTACTCTCTGTCTGTACTCTGTGGCTTGTTGGCTCGGCTCCGTCCGATCCGGCCGTCGATTTTCTTTTCTTATTCTTGTGATATTGTGCACTGTGCAGTGTGCTAAATTCATAAATTGTTTATTTTCTTAAAAATAACTTTACTTTGTTTAACATAGAAGCCATTATCCGTATAGCTGTTGGTGAGTGAATAATTTGATTAATTGTTTTATTTTTCACATCTTCACTATGCGTTTGAAAAATAATCGTGCAGCAAATTGTTTTCATATGATTGATCGCCATTTTGTCCGCTTGGCACCTACATGAAATTTTATTTGAGTTTTCAAAAAGTTTTAACGCGAACAGTAAACTTTATTTTGGAATAGGTCTCTGGTGTAGTAACATATCTGTTTACATTTTTAGCTTAGCATAAACAATCAGACATTCACAATCATTTGGATGATTACGTTCAAATATATATAGAATATTTTACTGAATATTTTGTACATTTTGGAAAACTTTGTTGTGTATTCTTTATTTTGTATTTGGCCTTCCCCACCAAACCTAAGTAAGTCGATTTATTTGATTTTAGTCTAAATTTGCGAGCTTCTACAAATTATTCGTTTAATTAAAGAAATACATTCTCTTCATCAAATATCAGATAAAGAATACATTAAGTAGTAAAAAATTAAAGACAAATATCGTTTTTTTTCTATGGAGTAATAATTCCCACATTTCTCTTTCTTTTGCCAATTTACCTCGTACCTAATTAATATGCTGTTCTAAGTAATATTTTAACATTTCCAGGGTATATTTAATCTACAATGGAAGAACCCGACGCCTCAGTTGAAACAGAAAATCCAGAAGTAATCATAACAATGAAAGATTACAATGACTTTGATTATATCAGGGATAATCTGAAAAATGTTTTGTATGCGCCACAATTCTGTGGTATCTGCCTTGCAGCCAGTGAAGATTTGTGTCCCATTTCAATGGAACTGGAAGTTGTGACACATACTACCGAAGTTAAAATTCTGGAAGATATTGTTTGCTACATCTTTAATAATAGTGTAAGTATCTCTTAAATATCCCATTATTTGATTCATTCAACTGCAATTAATTCATATTAAGTAAATTACGTTATTTCACTTAAAAATCTTGAATTTTACAGGTAAAAGATGTCCTATCCAGCTCGTACATGTGCAATACTTGCATTGATAATGTGCTACCATCTTATATCTTCATACACAACACCAGAAACTCATTTAAAATCATCAACAACTGCATCAATGAATTAAATTATAAAGCGGTAAATGCTATGGACCAGTTGAATCCTACAGATAATTATGAAAACTCTGAAGTACTAATTATATTAGAAAATATGGATGCTCCTTACCCTGAGTCTGTAGCAAAGGAACCTAAAGTTAAAAGTAATACTGTGACTGTAAAGAAAAAGAAAATGAAAAAGAAAACTTACAAAAAGCATGCTGGGTACCGGTGTGTTGAATGTAACATTATTGTTCAAACTTTTAAAGACTGGAAGCAACATGAGAGAGATTTTCATGAAAAACCACAAATTCAGTGTCAGATTTGTAACAAAGTTTTAAGCACAGAGCAAAGCTTGAAAGTCCATTACAAAACGCATGCCATGATGAAATGCAAAATTTGTCAATTACTTGTACCAGATGGAGATTTAAATGAACATTTCAGATTAAACCATGAAGATGATAAAAAGACTTGCCATATTTGCAACATGGTCTTTTACACCAACAGTGAGATCAATGCACATATGAAGATTAGTCATCCTGATGCTGATGACCCTGACCCCACGAGCGACAAGGCTCAATGTCTCATGTGCCTAAGACATTTTGAAGGAGACGAGCTGAATGAACATAAGTGCAAGTTTAGGTGTTCAGAATGCTTGGAAATTCCTTGCATCCATCACAAGTACTTGCTTTCTTACAGAGATCAAATTAGAGCCAGAGCTTCAAAGATAAAATGTATGGACTGTGATTATGTTTGTCACAAGAAAGATTTTCTCATTGGGCATGCTAATCGGGAGCATTTGAATCATATATCCTTCGCTTGTGATATTTGTGGTCAACGTTTCTATTCCAAAGTTGGCCTCCGAGGTCATATCTATCAATTTCACACAGAAAGCTACATATGTGAATACTGTGACCAAGAGTTCAAGAATAGCTCTACTTACTTTGAAAACCATAAGAAGGAATGTGCACAGGTTGAAAGAGAATTCAAATGCAATGAATGTCCTGCCTCTTTTGAAACTTTCAAATTCCTTTCCAACCACAACAAAAGAAGGCATATCCAGGAGATTTACCCTTGCAATCTGTGCACCAAGACATTTTTGACTGAAGGTAAACTGAAAGAACATACAGTCAAAGTGCATAGTGGCTTACAAAATAAGAACAAAAGATTTTTCACTGACTGTGTTATTTGTATGAAAAAATTCGATACTAGAGCAGATTTAAGACGGCATATCAAAATACATGGACCGGATGCAAAGTTCCCTTGCAGGGCCTGTAATATAGAATTTGACTCTCAAAAGCAACTGCAGGTCCATAGAAGGAAGCATGTGAGGTCATATTGTGAACGGGTGCAATGCTCTGTTTGCAACATGGAACTACAGGCAGTCTGTTTATCTCAACACATGTTACGACATGCAGTTGAGTCAGGACAAGCACCGGCTTTCAGTTGTGATGTTTGTGGGAAATCATGTTCCTCTAAGGTGTATCTTAAATATCATAAACTAAGCCACGAAGAACCAATACCTTGCCCAGAGTGCAACAAACTGATCAAACCAGCAGGTCTTCAGAAGCATATCAAATATCATGGCTATAAAGATGACCCTGTCATGAGAGAGAAAATGAAACGGAAATATAAATGCGACTTATGCGATTACATAGCTTCTGATCCAAGCATTTTAGAAGCACATGTCAATCGTCACCATTTAAAAGTGAAACCATACATCTGCTCAATTTGTGAAAAAGATTTCTGCGGAAAATTGCAACTCACAAGACACATGGACACTCACTATGTGACTAAACATTTTAATTGTGAGATTTGCGATAAGAAATTTTCAAATAAAATTTGTCTACGGATGCATCTTAGACTGCACACAGGGGAGAGGCCATACTACTGTGAAATATGTGCTGAAAGCTTTATCTCAGCAAGTGCACTGAAAACTCATAGAATCAAGCGGCATTCAGAAAAAACAATTCCCTGTCCATTCTGTAACAGAATGTTTTATATAGCAGTGGAAATGAGACAGCATTTCAAGAAATACCACTGGCCACATAAGGATAGGAAATTTGACCATAGAGAAGTAGAGGGGCTGGGCAGGGAGTTTTACCATCTATTTGAAGATGGCAGAAGACCCAGGTTGGATGACAATACATATGATAGCAAAGAATATGAGAGTAGTAGCAATATCATTATTGAGGAAGTAAATGAGTAGATAATCTCTTCAGGCGAGTGTTATGACAGGATAACTGAAACACAAGTATTGATGATAGATTATTAAAGACTGCCAATGCCCCTTACCAATCCACTTTCACTGATCTGTTGTAGACGGCGCCACCATAGTTTGTACGGCGGTTAGGCCTTTATTAACCCACTACAAGCTAGCGTTATCTAGAGAAAACTTCTATGCAGAATATAGATGGCGCTAATGGGGAAGCGCCATATAAACAGTTAATATAATAGATCTGATTCGCAAAATCAAATAAGTAGATTTCGACTTATGTAATATGTATATTCAATATATTTATTTGTTATTTATTAAAAAAAATCGTAATTACTCAATGAAGTATTTATTAAGACCCTAGTGTACAGTGTATTTTATCAAATACCTGGTCGCAACGGTCTTGGCAATCGACGTTGTGTCAACCTCAGTCCTCGGTCCTTAGCAACAGAGGTAAAACTAGAATTGAAAAAAAAAAAGTAATAAATTGGGTCGTTCGACATGCCATTTGATCCATAAATTGATTTACTTTATTTAAATATGAATGTAAAACAACATACATTACATTTACTTAACATACTAGATTATTTGTTTGGCCTCAATTTTGTGATGTTTCTGGCACTTGTACGGTAGTTACGTGTGACTTTCGGTGTTCGTTGAGCAGCGCAGGAGAAATGTATCTTTTCTCGCATAAATCGCAATCGAATAATCGTCCGACCACAGTATGCAGCCTCATATGTTTCTCCAATGATGTTTTCTTTGCGAATTTCTTGTTGCATTTAGTGCACTTCTCCTGTCTCGCTTGAGAAGAATGTTTCTTGATATGTTCACGCAACTTATATTTACTGTAAAAAGACTTTTTACAAAGATCGCATTGATATGGACGACTCAACAAATGAAACCTGTTCACATGAACTTCAAATTGGTTTTGGTTCTCGCATACCAAAGTACAATGCGGACATTTTAACCTATCTTTCTGATCACCATGGCTTAATATATGCTGTTCCAGAAGTTTCACTTCAATGTAATCTTCGCAAACTACGCATTGGTCGTAATCTTTATGACTCAGCATATGGTGTTGTAAAGCATATCTGTTCACCAACTGTTCGCTACAAACACTGCACTTGATCGAAGTCGCAGCTTCCAAGTGAGCTTGCAAATGCTTTTCGAAGAGAACTTTAACAGTAAACCGTTTCAGACAAACATGGCAGTCGTACAGGCAAATATGCTCCTTGAAGTCAGATTCGCCTTTGAAATCCGTTTGACATATTGTACAATGAGATATGGTGCAATTGTGTCCTGTTCTCAAACATACATGGTGCACATTTTGCATATGACGAGACATGTTGCATTGGTTCGGAATTAAAGCGTTACAAAATCCGCATTTGTCTCCCACTATTACAGCAGTTTGTTTATGTTGTAGATAACATTTTGAAGCCATAAATACCTCTCCACACAACTCACAAATTAAATCTTTCACAATGGTCTTTGAACAGTTATGACTGTCTAAAGTACTATTATCTGCAAATACTTGTCTGCAACCTCTACATCTGAAGTGAAAATTATCACTGTGGTTTGCAAGATCTACTTGTAATGAAAATGTAGCACTGCATATTTTGCATTGTTGGGTTTTGTGTTTCAAATGAACATAGTTTGCATGCCTGATGATGTCTTGTTTGGTTTTGTATTGGTAATCACAGTCTGCACATTTAAATATATTAATGTTGGCTTTAATCTGTTCAATATATGATAGCAAGTACTTTTCGTGTACACAGTCCTGTTTACATTCAATACACTCTAACTTAAAAACACACACATGTGGACTATTGGGAGTATCAATTAAAAGCTGGTTGCACTTTTTGCAACAGATTTCTGAGTTGTTTGGAGCATTAATGATTTGAACTTTTTGAGCATGATAATCAACCATATGTTTTGCCAGCCTATCTTGTTTCAACAAGGCATAACACAAAGTACAGTATGCCATGTTTACAGAATGCAATAGCAATAAATGTTCTACCAACAATTCAATGACTGGAAATTGAGCTGGGCATTTATAACACTTGGCAGCTTCTGCTATTTTGTGTGTCTTGTAATGACTGCAATATGATCCAAATTGAATGAAGCTTAACTCACAAAGTCCACATCTGATTGCATTATCATCTGATTCTCTCACTGTTTCTGTGTTTCGGGCAATAATATTGCATTTAATTAAATCATTTTCTGTATTCGGACTGGATGTTTCAGACTGTTGATTTTTCTTTAAGGTTCCTGACACTTCTTTGTCATTGTTTGTTTCAGATTTCATTCTTTTAGATGTAAGTGTCTCAGCAACATTTAAATTGCGAGTTCTTTTGCTCTCATTAACTTTAGTCTTTATTGTATTCATTCCTTGATCCTGCAACCACTGTGTGAGATCAATATGTTTCTTGTCTGTCTGGTTTAAATGCAAGTTTGTATTTTGGGTTTCTGCTTCTTCTTTCAGTTCAAGTAATTCCTGAGGTGCCATTTCATCATCACCATCATCAACTGGGCATGCTTGATGGCTTGGAATAAATTTCACTGTCAATGATTCATTAAAATTAAGTTTCTTGACAGGAATTTTTGTTTGTTGTGCTGTGTTACTTTGTTGTTCATCTGGCCATTTCAGTTCAAGTAAATCTTGAGGTATAACTTCATCATTGTCACTATCATTTTCATGGAACTTATTTGTTTGCAATAACTTCACAGATAAAGAATTATTAATGTTCTGTTCTGCAACTGGAATCTGTGCATGTTTAATAGCTTGTAACTTTAAATTTTCATGGAAATGTATATGCTTTTCTACAGTTTTTGCCTCTTCCATTAAGTTCATTATTAAGGCTTCGTTACTGTGTAATGTGTTATTCGGAACCTGTGTATCACTTTTTACCAAATCATTTTCATCTTCTGCCCAATTTAATTCTAATAGGTCATGTGGTGCAAAATCAGACATATCAACATCATTATTAACTTTTTTGACTGTTATTCCTGCAGGAAATTTGTGTTCTATGAACTTCTTGGGAGCATTATCATCTTTCAAAATTAAAAATTTTTGCATATCTGGTTCTTGGAGTAGTTTAGTCTTGAGGGATTCATTATCTAGAACAATCTTATGTGTTTTCATATCTTTTTCCATTTCACCAATGAAATCTTTGGAATTATTCATTCCAGTTACTTTACAATTATCAGATGTAGTTTTAGATATACAGTTATCCGTATTTACTTTATTATTTATACTTTCTGTCAAAGATCCAGTTTCATCTAAGCAGCTAGTCCATTTCATCTGTTGTGATATTTCTTTCAACTTTCTCTGTATGTGATTACAGTTGTTTCTAAGTTCAAGTATAAGTATGTGAGCACTGAGTATAATGTCGACACATTTTTGACAAAATTTTGTAGTTGGAATGGTGCTGATTATCTGAAAAATAAAAGAAATACTATGTAGAAAATTTTATGCAGAAATACTATGTATGTATATTATTATGCACCATATAAATGATCTACTCCGAAGTCCGAAACCAACTTCTATGCAAATGCAGTGTTATATGTGCCAGGCACTATACTGTTTTCTCACTTTAAAAACAAAAGTTTTAATAGACAGATGCCATATCTAGTTTCTGTAACTTAATTTACTTCTAATCAACTACATTCATAAATTCCACCTAAAGACAATAAAAAAAACTTTCTGTAGTGAAATTTTAAATCTTTTCCATGAGAAAATTTTAATTCGAACCTACGGATAATTCCCTAATCAAAGCCTACTTGGTACCTTCAAAATTTTATCATACCAAAAAAGTTAGAAGCTGTACAGTCGCAATACTTACGCTGGGCCCGAAAGTTGACATCATTATCTTTTTCAAAGAGTACTCCACATCATAATCCGGACGCCACAAAATAAATTCAGCATCCCAATGCACTAGCTCATCCTGCTGCAGGCGTAAACACGAACCACAAACATTCTTTCCAAGTAGCAAGTTCATAATGTGTTGATGCCATGCCTTATTCGTAATTTTCTGTCTTCGTTCTAGCTGAAGTTGAGAATCAGAAAGCCTTACGAAGCCTCTAGAGGCTTTAGTAGACATGTTTACACTTTATTACTTGGAGTTTTGTTGCAACAAATGCAATGCAAAATTCGGGTTAATCGATTAAATGTCACTTGTGTTGTGTCAAGTACAAGTGTTGTCGTATTTTCGCGAGGAAACACTTGTTTTTTTTTATTTTTTTTTTGGTATCTTATGGATAATAAAGTAATTCATGTTATTATGTGAACAGGAGCAATTAAAAACGTAACAATTATGTTTTTTTTATTTTGATTTCCTTACCAATTAAAACACACCGATCGGGATTTGATTGATTCTGAACGTATGAAATGTTTTTGGTTTAGTGTTGTTTCGCGCCAAAATTTGAACGCCTAACGAAGGATCCATTGCAAACAATTTGTACATAGTTAAAAGCTAATGGTATGGGTAACTTTCTTCACATAAAGGAATCAATTAACGTTGTTTTAATTAAAGCCCTTGACTATGTACAATTCTTTTGCAATTGACCCTGAAATGTTCGGGCTACGTCGGTCACCGATGATCGCACTACTTACGGTCACTGACAGAGCCAAATTCAAAGTTGAGGCTACAATTCAAGCGCAATAGAGCTGACACGCTATAGGACTCGTAAGCAGTAGGTATGACCATTTCAGCTTACAAAAAAAGGAACTTGTGTACCTATATACTCATTTTCAGCGAGTGGTAATGTGGTGACCTACCTAATGCCAACTTTTCCACGATATCTACTAAGATCACCTGACCTGATCACCCAGGTGATCGGTATTGGACGAATATGTCTTCTGAGATCACCCAGGTAATCTTATTGGACGCTATATCCTGCACGATCGTGGATAGAATTATATCCACGAGGATATCCCTGAAAGTAATATTAATCTGCAGGTGATTCTAGTGGACGTACTTATCCAGTAAGATCACCCAGGTGATCGTGCAGGATATAGCGTCCCATAAGATCACCTGGGTGATTATACTGGACAAAATGATATCCAGAAGGATACCCTAGAAAGTAATATTACTCTGCAAGTAATTCTAGTGGACGAACTTATCCAGCAAAATCACCCAGGTGATTTCTGTCCGCTAAAATCACCCAGGGGATCGTGCAGGATATAGCGTCCAATAAGATTACCTGGGTGATCTCAGAAGACATATTCGGCCAATACGATCACCAGGGTGATTAGGTCAGGTGGTCTTAGTGGATGCCGCGAACTTTTCTTTACTATTTCATCTATGTACAGTCGCTGATGTACTGTAACGCCCAGTCAATAAGAGTCGTGTTCAGATATTTATGAACGCCTTATATGCTGCGATATATCTGATGGCGACTGTACATATATTTGTAGGGTTTAGTAATTGGAATAAAAATATGTTGTTGTATTCTTTGTAAACTCATTTATTGCTAAACCTTACGCCTAAATAAATAATCTATTGAAATATATTTTAGACTAAATATACTTGATGAAAGCTATTTTAGACGTATCTTCTCAATGCTTGCAAATAATACATACATAGATAATCAGTAGAGATGAGTGTTATTCGAATAACAAAATATTTATAAATTAATTATATTTCTTTAGATAGCCAAAGATGATGGAAAAAAGAAGTAGAAAGAAGAAGAATTTATAATCAACGAGATATATTGCAGAATTCTTTACTATTAAATTATACCGTCTCTTTAGAATTTGTGTCTTTTATTAACAAATATAATCAATTTATACTAGAAGTTACTGGTAATAGTTTTCAACAATTTGAATATATCTTTTTTTTATACATTTCCACAATTCTTGTCTTCAAGCATCTTAGTCCCTTATTGTATGACGCGCCTACACTGGACACAGGAGCCATCGCCTGGCGGCGCATAGAGCAGAGGCAACCGACGCGCGCCGAGCGGGGTGCAGCGATGACGTAGGACGCGTCATGACCAACGGTGCTCCGGGCGGCTATATAAGCCGGCCGCTCTCAGTACAGGCAGGCAGGCCGGACATCATCGACTTCGCCATCCACAAACGAGTCAACGCGGTCGTGGCTCACGAAGCCCTGGCAGACCTCCCGTCGGACCATCGCCCGGTCCTCATGACCATACGGGATCTGCCTGTAACAACGCCAACCCCGGCGCCAAGAAGACGCATCTGCTGGGAGACCTATTCGGCGGCCATGGAGGAGAAATCCCACACCGGGCCAATCTCCACAGCAGAAGAGGTCGAAGCAGCAGCCAGCAACATCACCATTGCCATCCAGCAGTCGCTTGACTCAGCAGCGCACACCGTTCCGGTCAGCTCCAGGCGCAAGCCACTGCCAGGCCGGATCCAGGCACTCATAGCGCAAAAGCGACAGACTCGGAGGGAATGGCAGCGCACGAGATGCCCGACTCTCAAGGCAACGCTAAATGCCTTGGTGGAGAGAGTCAAGGACGAGATCCGGAGACACGCTGCAGAGTCGTGGGAGGAGCACCTAAGGACCGTCGACGGTGACATGCCCTCGGTGCACCGCCTCTGCCGAAGCCTCGGCATGACGGCTGTTCCTGCCACTCACCCCCTGCATGACGAACAAGGCCACCCCAAGTACAAAGCGGAGGACAGGGCGGAGTTATTCGCCAACTGCTTGGAGGCCCAGTTCCAGCCGAACCCGACAACAGATGTGGAGCACGTCGAAGCAGTCGAGAGACGCCTTAGAGATTTCCTCGCAGCACCGATTGAGGCGGAAGAAGACCCGATCTTCTTTTCACCCGGCCAGGTGAAGCGAGCACTACTGCGGACCAAGCCAAGAAAGGCACCGGGCGCCGATGCGATCCCGAACAAGGCGCTCCACCACCTACCGCCGCGCGCAATCGTGGCGGTAGCGCGCTTGTTCACTGGGATCCTGCGCTCGGGACACTTCCCCACACCGTGGAAGCTTGGCCGGGTGATAATGCTGCATAAACCAGGGAAAAGCTTAAACAAGCCGGAGAGCTACCGCCCACTCACTCTCCTTAGCAACATCTCTAAGGTGTTCGAACGACTGCTGCTGGCCCAACTCCAGCCCCACATCGAGCCCAGACCCGAACAGTACGGGTTCCGCGCTGGACACTCCACAACGCTCCAATTATCCAGGGTGCTGCACCACATGGCAACCGCCATGAACAAAAAGTCGGTCACAGTTGCAGCATTCCTGGATATGGAAAAGGCGTTTGATAGGGTATGGCACGAGGGCCTACTCTACAAACTGTCTCAAACACCGGCTCCTCGACGTGTCACACGCGTCGTAGCATCCTTCCTGGAAGGAAGGACCTTCCAGGTGGCGGTCGAAGACGCCACCTCTACGGTACGCCCGATTCTTGCCGGCGTCCCCCAAGGAAGCTGCCTCTCTCCAGCCTGCTATGCCCACTACACCGACGATATACCGGTGGAGGGCGACGTCAAGCTGGGGCTATACGCGGACGACGCGGCGTTCTTCGCAACGTCCGTCAACCCAAAATACGCAGCCAAGAAACTCCAGCGACAGCTTGACGTCCTTCCCGACTGGCTCTCCCGATGGCGCCTGTCGGTGAATGTGGGCAAGACGCAGGCCATCATCACTGGAAGAGGAAAATTGCCACCGCTTCTTCGGATGTCCGGCCAAGATATCCAGTGGTCCCACACGGCCCGATATCTGGGGGTAACCATCGACCGAGGCCTCACGATGGCAAAACATGTCGATGAGACGGTGCGGCGAACAAGAGCAGCAGCTACAAGACTTCGCCCAGTCCTTGCCAGCAGCCTTCCCTTGCGTACCAAGCTTGGGATTTATAAGACGTACCTGCGGTCCCGCCTGACCTACGCGGCACCCGCATGGTACGCTCTTACATCCGAAACCAACAAGAAGAGGCTGCGTGCGCAGGAGTCCCAGTCTCCTGCGCACCATCGTCTCGGCTCCGCGCTATATGCGGAACGAGACGATCTTCCGCGACCTAAAATGGCAAGGGCTGGACGCCTTCATCGGGCAGTTGGCAGGAGCCATGTTCCGCCGCGCCGACAACTCCGGCATCCCCGCCTTGGAAGGGATAGCCCCGCTGCACGCCCGACCACCGGACGGAAGGGGCCGGGCTCTGCCTCGAGAGCTCGTGCCCCTCGACTGAGACCCCTGCCTGCTTCGCCAGGTATTCAAATGCCAAGATAGGCAAATTTGACCACAAGCCGCTGAGAGGCCAACGCGCTGTCTCCATCGTCAGCTGAAGACAGCCACTAGAACCCGAAGAATCATCCCTTCTCCATGCTAGAATACCCGTCCGTAGTAGCGGACGGAGTCAGATGCCGCCATAGAGGGCCCCGCCCTGGGATGGCTACCCCACATGCCCGCGAGGGTATGTGTGCGAGTACCACACGAATACAGGCAGGCAGTCGCTTGCTAACGTTCGGACAGCGCGGGCCTTCCCGGTGGTCTCGAACTGTCGAGCTGTAGCAAGTGTCTTCCCCTCCCGGTGGGTGCGGCGTGTTTTCTACGCGCTTTGTAGCACACGGGAGTCCGCCGGCCTGGACTAGGAGCGGTGCGGCACGACGCATTATCAGCTCTAGACGGGTATCCTCTCTAGGGACAAGAGCGGTGTGTTTCACCCTACGCGCTAGCTCTGACCTAGATCCTGGAGTCTGACTCACGTGAGCGGTGTGGATCACGCATTAGCCCTGGAGTTGGACTCGTCCCCGTCCGTAATCTACCGATACCGGTTAATCCGTTCCTTCGGGAACCTGGCGTCAATCACGTAGAGGCCCGTGCGCCTGTAGACCACGTTAGGTCATCAGTTAGGTTTTAATATAGAGGTCCGCGTGCCTGTAGAACACTAAGTTATTACGATAGGATTGCTAGTTAAGTTTAATTATAAATAAACGGCATAAAAGCCCGATTAATTAAGTATTAAACGCTTGTTGTTATTTGCTCACCTCACCCTAACACTATCCCCACTGAGCTAGTTCAGGAAACCTTCCAAAGTCTAGACTAGACGGCCGAAGGATATGCGATTGTGGCTAAACCCCACATCACATTTGGCGCCCAACTAAATAGCTCACGGAAGAGTCTTAAACTCGGGATAAATAGGGAATAGGATAGAGGTTGAGTCCTAGAGTCACCGGTTGTTTTTTATAGTTATTAGTTTAATTTCGTGCCGCATCCACGAACCGGTCTGTGTTTAAGTATAGAATCCCGTAGAATACCGACGATCGTGTAGACTCCGCGATCTTCCTAGGCTTAGCTAGAAGCACTAGGATCCGTTTCATTGTTAACATAATTATATTAGTTACTACCGTTTCACCGTATTACCGTTATACCGTCGTTTTTAGTCCGTAAAATATACCGTTTCTTGATTTTGGGTGATAAATATTACCACCGGTCTAAGAGTCAGAATTACCTAGGAATTCTAGACTTAGGTTTTAAACGTACCACCGGGAATATCAGCATCACTCGCATCATTTAGAAACAGCGTATCGAGTAGAGTTAGGTAACCCAGGATAGGAGTTACGTCCAGTACCAACACGCCCGCATCCCGCACAATATAACCGTTCACCGTCCACCGCTCGCTTCACATCCATCGGACCAGGGAATATCGCAAAGCCTACACATGTCCACCTCGTGGATTTACCAACTGAAAAAGGAGGAGTTAATAGAGGCGGCTACGCAGAGAAATATAGGTACGGAAGGCCTAACCGTCGAACAAATAAGGAAACTGGTCGCGACGAGCGTGAAAGAATCCGAGGAATTCCAGACGCCAACCAAAAAAGAGACAAAAGAAATGTCGGAAACCGGGAATGAGAGGAACTCGCTAAGGGATATCGGGGTCTCCAAAGTGGTGAAAGAGTGGAATATCACATTTAAGGTCACCGACAACGCGGTAGAGTTCTTGGAGAGAATAGAAGAACTGGTCGCCGCCAGCGATATAACATGGGATGAAGTGCTGCTCTTACTACCGAGAATCTTGCAAGGAAAAGCGCTGCTCTGGTACAGAAACAATGCAGGATCATGGAAGACATGGGATGACTTCTTAGAGCTCTTCAGACTTTATTTTTATCCGTGCAACTATGAGGAAGATTTAATCGTCCGAATAGCGGCAAGGAAACAGAAATACCGAGAGAAGTTCTTTGAATACGTCACCGACTTGCAGACGCTTATAAGGCGGTATGGCAAGCTGTCGGAGCCCGAAATTTTGCACCGGATACATGAGAACATGTTACGTGAATACAAATTGTATATTCAAAAGCAGGATTACCGCAACTTAACCGGACTTTTGAAATTGGCCGCAGAATACGAAGGTATAATGGCATCATCGAGTGAACCTCCGAGCTGGTGCGAAGAGCGCGATGAACCGGAATATTACGAAGGTGCCGAGGAGGACTGGCAACCGCGAACGAGCAGATATTATAACCAGACCGGATCTTTGGGAAACAAGAGTGATTTCGCCAAAACAAAGAATGTTACCGTTAAAATTCATCCGAGATATGACACGAAAACCTGTTGCTGGTCATGTGGAAAACCGGGACATGATACGAAATCATGTCGAGGAGGAAAAAAGCTTTTCTGCAGTAAATGTGGCAGACTAGGAGTTCTCACCAGGAATTGTTGCAAAAGAGAAGCATGGGGGAAGCGAGAGTCGTTAGGGTCGGCGAACGAACAATACAGGGAAGATAACCGGTCGTTCATCGAAGCCATGATCATGGGAGAGCGATACATGTGTTTGGTAGACACGGGGTCGACTAACACATACGTGAACGAAGAGGTATACGCGAAATGCGTACAGAACGGAGCCGTGACAGCCGAAAAACCGCGAAATGTAGCTCTCGCTGACGGATCGATGTCCCACATAGCGAAAAGCGCGCTGGTTAGCATAGAAGCTAAACAATCCAAGATTAAACACTGGGTTCGAGTGTTACCTGCAGCTACGAATATTATCATAGGCATGGACGTTTTGCGCCGAATTGGGATGAAGATAGTCTGGCATAGCGAACAGCAAGATCAGATGGCAAGCACTAAAGAGGGCCAAATCCGCGAGGAGTCATCTCCGGTACACGACAGCAATCCGAGCAACGAAAATCAGAAAAATCCAGAATTAACCGACAGCCAGAAAGCGCAACTCGAAGCTGCGATAAATGAGGAATTGGGCTTATGCGAGAATAGCCCGAAAGGCAGTACCGGGGTTCAAAATAAGGTTAAATTAAAATGTACAGAACCGGCAAAACAAAAATATTTTGAGAATCCGAAACAGAAATTGGGTAGTCTGTATACGTCACCGACCGCCTTAATAAGGAAACAAAACGGGAAGTTTAGCCCCTATTCCAAAAATTACAACCGGGAACGAAGTAACAAGATGCCAGGAACCGTGACATCGACGCGCATAACCGAAAACCGTGAAAAAGAGAACCAGTATTCACCAGAAAATAATTTTGCAAGAAGACACCGAATAGTACAACAACCAGCAGAGCAACAAAGCGAAGCATCCGAAGCGCAAAAGAACCACTGCCATAAGCGGGGAAAACATTGGACACCGGAAATAAGAAACCTAATCCTACCGGATAGCAGTAAACGGTTCAGCGCAAAACCCGCTCCGAATTATAATAGTACATTACATCAGAGGCCGGGAAAATGAGGATTTCCGGCCAAGTAGGTATATACGGCCGAGCGAGCGTGCGAGCGAGGCCGGATAGTGATACGAGGCCGGGAATCCGTTTTCACGACGAGGCATGTATAGTGCTTTTCTCAAACATACAATGAAATAAAAAAATATACTTCAAAGAATAACACTTAATATTGTTTGTCCGATATTTTCCGAATTTGACCGAATTTTAAAAATCCGATTTCAGATTCTGACTCAGGAGCCCCAAAAACCCTCGGATACCGAATTTCAGCCTCCTAGGACCAATTTGAAATTTTCTCCATACAAATGGTTTTTTTTTTCGATATTTTCCGAATTTGACCGAATTTTCGGACAAGATTTCAGATTCATATTTTTGAGCCCCGAGAGCCCCCCGATACCGAATTTGACCGAATTTAAAAAATCCGATTTCAGATTCTGACTCAGGAGCCCCAAAAACCCCCGGATACCGAATTTCAGCCTCCTAGGACCAATTTGAAATTTTCTCCATACAAATCGTTTTTTTTCGACATTTTCCGAATTTGACCGAATTTTCGGACAAGATTTCAGATTCATATTTTTGAGCCCCGAGAGCCCCCGAATCCGAATGTGACCGAATTTTAAAAATCCGATTTCAGATTCTGACTCAGGAGCCCCAAAAACCCCTGGATACCGAATTTCAGCCCCCTAGGACCAATTTGAAATTTTCTCCACACAAATCGTTTTTTTTTTCGATATTTTCCTAATTTGACAGAATTTTCGGACAAGATTTCAGATTCATATTTTTGAGCCCCGAGAGCCCCCGAATCCGAATTTGACTGAATTTTAAAAATCCGATTTCAGATTCTGACTCAGGAGCCCCAAAAACCCCTGGATACCGAATTTCAGCCCCCTAGGACCAATTTGAAATTTTCTCCATACAAATCGTTTTTTTTTTTTCGATATTTTCCGAATTTGACCGAATTTTCGGACAAGATTTCAGATTCATATTTTTGAGCCCCGAGAGCCCCCCGATACCGAATTTGACTGAATTTAAAAAATCCGATTTCAGATTCTGACTCAGGAGCCCCAAAAACCCCCGGATACCGAATTTCAGCCTCCTAGGACCAATTTGAAATTTTCTCCATACAAATCGTTTTTTTTTCGATATTTTCCGAATTTGACCGAATTTTCGGACAAGATTTCAGATTCATATTTTTGAGCCCCGAGAGCCCCCCGATACCGAGTTTTAGCCGCCTAGCACCAATTTGAAATTTTGAAAAAAAAAAGTCGCCATCTTGAATTTTTTTTTCCACAAGTGTCTAACAACCAACCTTTAAAAACAAAACCTGCTTTTTGTCAAACCAGCCAGCTGTGTGAATGACCTTGTTGTTGAAACAAAAAAAAAGTTACTTTGCAGGCCTAGGCCTGAAAAGCAGTATGAAATCCCTTTACAGTCCTCTCGAGTTGTTGCGCCCAAAAACCGATACTTCCGAGCCTATTATAAGGAACGCAAAGACAATATTTCATTGCATGTTTGAGAAAAAGTACATTTAAAATAAGGCACAAGAAGTCACCAGATATATATACACTTTAACCAGTTAACAGTATTAAACCACCGACGACCGCTCATCTTAAATGCCTAATACCGATCCAGCAATAATTAAATACGCACTAATATAATAGTAAACTTGAGGAAGACAGAAAACGAATAATATAATCAACTAATCACCTCATTAATGCTATGAATGACGACACGAGCGTCAGTTATAAAAACCATCAATGGATGGATAGAAAAAACAATAGTTAGCCAAGACAGGTGCGCGCATAAAAACGGCAGATAAGATACATCGGAGGCGTTAAGAGTATCATAAAATAATAAAACTCGGCGTAGTAGGCCGAGCGCTCCAAGAGCGCAAGGGAAAAGGTTAACCGGTAATACGCTGTGAAAGAAAGAGAACGATATACGATCGAACGCTCTGCGCATACCTATGAATCATACATACAGACCTTAGACCTTGGACTGACTGTGGATGCTGAGCTTGACTTTAGACAGCACATAACCATGGCTTGTAAAAGTGCCTGCAAAATTTTAGGTTTCATTATGAGGATTTCATCACAATTTGCTAGTCCTAGAATAGCGTTGACACTCTATTTTGCTTACGTTCGGAGCCGTTTAGAGTATGCAGCCGTCGTGTGGGATCCGCACGAGGCGAAATACATCCTTATGCTCGAAAGAGTGCAGCGCAAATTCGCCAGATTTCTTTATAAAAGGACATACGGATATTACCCATATCTCTTCCCTTCTGGCTTTGTCTTGGGTATGGTCGGCCTTGACACCCTGGAGCTCAGACGAAAACTAAACCTACTAGTTCACTACCATTCGTTAGTCCACAGCGGAATTTACAACCCCAGTGTTCTGGCCAGGGTTGGGCTAGCGGTTCCACCGCCTAAACTCTGTCCAGCGGGTTCAAGTACGGGTGGGGCGAGGGTGGCGCGGCGACTTCGGCCACTGCTGGCGAGCCCTGCGACGCGCACAGTGCGTGCCGCAAACGCGCCCACCGCTCGAGCTATCTCTCTCGTTAATAACTTAGCGACCCAGGTCCCGGAGGTTGACATTTTTGCTGACTCATTGGGCAGGTTTATCAAAGCCACTGTATCTTTTCTGAATTCTGCCTCAAATTAGATAACATAGGTATATTATTAATTATTATGACAATTTTAATGCTATTATTATTATTATTATTCTCTTGTGTTTGACTGTACTTAGTGATTATTATGATATTATTGTGTTCTCTTGTGTCTACTGTCTACCGTGTAAGCGTCTTGGTATTGTTACTGTAAGCTTATATGTGACGAAATAAAGAAATTCAAATTCAAATTCAAATACATAACGCAGCGAGCGCAAGCGCACGTGTGCGCAGCGGCCGGAGGCCAGCGCCGTACTGACGATTTGACAACGCAAAACCGGCTAGATAGCTAACACGCGTAACCTCGCTCGCAACCGCCGTGCGCGCAATGTACGGGAGTAAACAAAGAATTGCAGAAAAGAATCTACCGGCGGATGACTGGAGACAAAAATGATACCCGGATGGGATGAACGCCCATATAGATTTACATCTTTATTTAATTAAAGTCTGTTGTCATTATTAATATGAGCCCGTGCGCAACGCAACCGATAATGTAAATATATAAATAAAATAAAAAAAATAATTGTTATATTTTAGGGGTGTATTAAAAATATACATATTAAATAGTAATAAATACCTAAAATAAGTGTTAGGAAACCGGATAAATATAAATATATTCATATGAAAATATACCGTAATAAAACCGCAATACCCGTAGCTGTCCAGAAAATTATTAAAAAAGGGGAACGAGATCGTAGTTTAATAATAAATAGATAAAATCAGGTCTAGATCAGTCAGTCAAGTACATTTATTTTAATAATTGAGAATAGTATAATTATATATATTTATACGATAACCGATCGTTTTAAAAAGGGTATAAAACAAGGGACCACGTAGATCGCCCCTAATCCGGACTAGACCCCCGTCCCGGCTCTCCACTTTCAGGAGCATATTTATTTACAGTGATTTCTCCCCAGGTCGAAATCTCCGGAGGAGAGAGGGGTATATGACGCGCCTACACTGGACACAGGAGCCATCGCCTGGCGGCGCATAGAGCAGAGGCAACCGACGCGCGCCGAGCGGGGTGCAGCGATGACGTAGGACGCGTCATGACCAACGGTGCTCCGGGCGGCTATATAAGCCGGCCGCTCTCAGTACAGGCAGGCAGTCGCTTGCTAACGTTCGGACAGCGCGGGCCTTCCCGGTGGTCTCGAACTGTCGAGCTGTAGCAAGTGTCTTCCCCTCCCGGTGGGTGCGGCGTGTTTTCTACGCGCTTTGTAGCACACGGGAGTCCGCCGGCCTGGACTAGGAGCGGTGCGGCACGACGCATTATCAGCTCTAGACGGGTATCCTCTCTAGGGACAAGAGCGGTGTGTTTCACCCTACGCGCTAGCTCTGACCTAGATCCTGGAGTCTGACTCACGTGAGCGGTGTGGATCACGCATTAGCCCTGGAGTTGGACTCGTCCCCGTCCGTAATCTACCGATACCGGTTAATCCGTTCCTTCGGGAACCTGGCGTCAATCACGTAGAGGCCCGTGCGCCTGTAGACCACGTTAGGTCATCAGTTAGGTTTTAATATAGAGGTCCGCGTGCCTGTAGAACACTAAGTTATTACGATAGGATTGCTAGTTAAGTTTAATTATAAATAAACGGCATAAACGCCCGATTAATTAAGTATTAAACGCTTGTTGTTATTTGCTCACCTCACCCTAACACTTTCCCCACTGAGCTAGTTCAGGAAACCTTCCAAAGTCTAGACTAGACGGCCGAAGGATATGCGATTGTGGCTTAACCCCACATCACAATTGTATATACAGATATAGATATTTCACTTATACAATAACCATTTTAACATAAAAATAAACCTAAATGAATCGTATGCTATAACAATGCGTTGTGATTATGAATCATGATGACATGTGTTTTAAGATCATATTTGCATGAGAACACACTCTTACAAAGCTTGCAATATAATGTACCTCCATGATAGTTCCTCATATGATTCTTCGCTTTTAGTTCCGAATAAAATGATTTACCACAAAGTGGACACCGATGTGGGGTCTCTCCTGTATGCTTCCGGAGATGGATGACCATATTTTTCCTAGTATTAAACTTCTTTTTACACAGTTCACAACTTTCTTTAGATTTCAGATTATGGATCTTCTTATGCTTACTTAAGTTGCCCTCCGTATAGAACTGTCTTTCACACATGTCACAGGAGTAAGGTTTTATTTGTAAATGAACTTTATTCACATGTAAAGAGAGTTGGTTGTCATTGGAGTAGTCTTTCTCGCAGAAGCTACAAATTAGACTTCTATGTTTGGCCAAATTCAGTTTGCCAGCATGTCTCTGCATGTGACTGTCAAAATGTCTCTGACTGACGAATAACTTGTCACATAACTGGCACTCTTTCGATGAATGCGAAGTCTCATGCGATTTCAGTTTTTCTTCATTATCAAATGTCCTTCCACAAACTTTACACAAGACATAGTTCGTCTTCTCCAGTAGATGAACTATTTTTATATGCTCATACAGAAGGAATTGGGATTTGAATGGTGCTGTACAGATGTAACATTCAACTTTTTTGTTCACATGTTTCAAAATGTGCCTTTCAAGATGGAAGTCGGTGACGAAACTTTTGTTACACAATGGACACCTAAATTTGTATTTATAGTACCGCTTGCATGGCTTCTTTTTCTTTTTAAAAGTGAGGAATTCACTGACATCGTCTAGAGAATTGTATTCCTCATTATCAGATGGGTATTTGTTCTGGAATCCATTAAGCAGTCTCCTGTTAGCGTAAGTTTTTGTTACTCTTTTAGCAGGATTGTCTATTTGTATGTTATATTCTTGCTTAACAACATTAAAATCATCAAATACCTCCTTAGTATCAATATCATCATGAATAAGAGGTTTTGTGTCTTCATTAAGGAATGAGTTTATATAATCTTTTATCTCAGGTTCTGATTCACTGTCCTCACTTTCAGGTTGTCTAAATTCATCTTCAAGCACATCCACTTTCAACTTAGTTTCGTCGACTTCATCATCTTCAAGTAGAAGATTCTCATCGAAATAATCTTCTTCTTTTATCGGTAAAATAGATTCCTTTGCTATTTCTATAAATATATTTCCCTTTGGTTCGTCTACTTTGTTTAGGCTGTCTATCATAGAAGTGACGCAAGTGTTTAGTCTTTCCCTTGTGTAAATGGAATGGTTTATGAAAACGTACGATGTGATAGCATTATTAAGGCACTTTTCACATATTTTTGTCCCAGTGTAGTTGTGTATGGAATTCATCTGTAACAAAAAAGGGAAAGTTACATTAACATACAAGTGAGTTTATATAATCAACAATAGGGCTATATTTATGAACATCAGTAGCGAGGTGTCATTAGGCTTCTCTTGGGCTTGCCTTTTTTTTAAAGAAATTGTGCATCCCACTCTACAGCTTCAGAAGAAAAACCTACCCAGATTTACCACGTCACAGATACGTATAATTTAGATGTTGCACAAGATACAGTTTTGTTGAGAAGAAATGTTTAAATTGTAATACCTGTTTTGTCATCCAGTTGTAGAATGCAAATAGAAACAATACATTTGAATGTTAGTGGCAACAATAAGCGAATACCCAAACATATTTTGGAAGTTAAAGTTTATACATAATTATAGCGTCACAACATAACTTAATAAAAACGTTTGTAAAAAAGTTTCTATAAACCCACGAGAGGTAATAAATAAATGAAATTTTAGCATTTTTGGTTGTGTTTGGGTGAAATCCGAGTTCGTATCTCGATCATATAAGAGCGAGAGAAACAGGTATAAAACTCGAATCACATTCTGTCAATTCACGGCCTGTATATACATGCTTTTCGAGTTATATCGACTTTATTACAAACTTCTTTAGCTGTGATGATTCATAAAAATATTACAATAATTATTATAAGATGTATAAGCATTACATGTAGGTATATTGCAATAGAAAAGGACAGCGATGTTAAAAACAAGAATTGTCTAAGATTAATTTAATATTCATGTGTTTACATAATTAAACTAATTTTAATGTTGCTACGATTACTAAAGATAAATATTGTGCAAACATTGTGTTTTGCTAAATTAATGGTTAGTAAACATGTACATTTTATAAAGTATGTAAACACGTATTAAATCTAGTTTATCTCTAACTGACTTACTTATGATTCTTTACGATTATCATGATGTAAAACATTAGTTGTTCTACAACCATGTTTTTTGCGATTTTAAAGTGAATTTGAACACTATTTACATTACAAATATAGAAACAGTGAATAAAAAAAGGTTGACCCAATCAGACTTGAGCTAGCCTCCTTGGTACTTGGTAACATGCGGGGGTGAGGGACACAGTTCTTTCACTGTTTCTATCTTTGTATTCGTAAATATAGTGCTTGAAATTAAAAAAAAAAATCCTATATCCATCTTTGAATATCTTGCTATCCCTGTACCAAAATTGGTGAATAATGCGTCCAGCCGTTTCAGCTTGATGAGTGCACAAAGATATTTTTCCCAAACAGATGGCGCTGAACGACCGACGTCGTGCGTTAAGATTCTTCCTGAAATAACAACCACTTTCCGTAGAATATAGATTTGATAATCTAACATGACATATATTATCTTATACCGTAAGGTTGGGGTACTTTAACGCACAAGGATACTTTGTCCAGAGGAGGTCTTTGCTGAACAGTAGGATCTGAAAGGCTCCTAATAATAATCATTATTTATGGTAGGCCATTCTTCTTATAGGTCTCACAATTCTTCTAGCAGTTGGTCCCTTGGAGGTTTCTGCTCCAATATTAAACCTCAAACCAGAATCTTGGATCAGAATATTACTTGTACACTCTATATTCCTTAGCTGCATAGCAATATTACTTGAATGCGCATTAATATTAAATGAAAAGGCATTTAATGGTTTGATTATTTGACCACCATCATCATCTACTATGTCCATTTCCTCAGTCTCCTCAATTATTTTCCCAGTCAACATGTTAAAATTTGACGGCTCTGACGGCTTGAAGTTATCAACATGAATTGGATGTATTGTTTCAAAATTTACATCAATCATGGGTATTGCAATTTCATCATTTATCTTACTTGGAGTTTTTAATGTATTATGCATTTTGGTACCAAGTTTATCTTGATTTGTTGTGGTATCACCATCAGTTTTGAACATTTTAAATGGGTGTTTAGTATTCAAATTAACTTTCAATAAGTTGTCCTGATTATTCTTGTTGGATTCACAGCAAATACATCTTTCTCTTTCTTCGATATTGGTAGTCAAACATATCTTACAGTCCCACTTCTTTTTCATAGGTTTTATATCATCTGTCAATTTTCTTTTTTTTTGCAAATCAGCAATTCTATCTTCAAACATCTTAGTATCTTTATAAATTGCAGTTACATTAAAATTATTGGCTGCAATAGTATTTATATAATTGTTGCACATGCCACATTTATCTGATGTTTTAAAGATCCAACAATACTTGCATTTATTAGTGTCATTATTTTTTTCATCATTATATTCCACAATAGCCTGATTTTGATCAATAAACAAATTTATACAGATTTGTTTATTGATACAAATTTTACAAGTAGGTTTGTTAAATATCCAACAAGTCTTGCATGGTGTTTCATTCTCAACTTCATTAACATTTGCTTTCATTGCAACATTCTCGACATTTACTGTATCATCAATATTTTCAAATGAATCATCCATGTTGATCTTTACACTCAGTGGTTCCACTGCTGCTGTTTTGTTAATTATTTCCTCCATTGATATAGAATTATAATCTTTATCTTCCACACATTGACCAATAGCTTCACTTGTAATTTTTTTTGCCACAGAATTGATCTCCTTCCCTTCATCCTTATAATAACTAGGATCCGAGAAGAAGAATAGGAACATTTCATCACAGTCAAACTTATCATTTGAAATGATCAGTGGGTTTGAAATGATTATTTGGTTAACATTGCCTCCAAAATCCTCAAAAGTTTCAGTCTCTGATTTCTTTTCTTTAGTTATTTTAGAATACTTCATTACTTTAGCATGATGTGGAACATGCAATTCCTGGTACTTGTATGATTTTCGCTAGAAAACGAGCATAATTGATGTTGATACCTAGAATATTTCTGAGGCGGAAGGCAGTTTAATGTTTAACTATTGAACTGGTTGGTTAATAATTCTCAAATGTATGGTAATAAAACTGAAATTAGTAATTACGTTTTTTTTAATGTATATTCTTTTTGTATCACCAAAAACAGAACAAACCTTTTATTGGAAAAAGGACACCAAAAAGCCTCACGCCTACAGATATAGTGACATGATGAAAGATAATTCAATAGAAAACTAATTAATATAGAATAGTGAACAAAAACAGCGCATCAGCGAAATCATGCTAGGTTAAAGCCACTCAATTTAAGGGCTTGAAGTTGTAAAAATAATGACACTGCACTTTTAGTTTATTTGATATTCCCAAAAACACAACAAGATGTAGCTTGTAGGTTCAATTAGAACACCTGCACATATACAATGTTGATGATGCTAAGCATTCATTTGTCGCCATTTATTGAAAGACAGTCTTCTACATGAACTTTGCTGGTATGCAGAAAGATTTCAACTCTGTAGGTTAACGCGGGTTAGTTTTCCGCTACTCGACGTCTTACAATGCGCCTATTTTGCGTGAGGGATTGCTGGCACTACTCTTGCCAACTTCAACTCTATTGCACAAAAGAAAAACTTAACATTCAAAAGGCAGACTTAATGCCGCCATGAAGCATTCTCTGCCAGTATAGCTATTTCATTAAAAGGCTGTATTCTGTATGAGCATTCTATGTCTTTAAAAAAATCAAGGTAGTCATTGGCATGGTATTATGAAGTTTAATGGTCGCTATAATTTTTATACTACCATCAAGCCAGTGTAAATAGAGTAAATACTTTCCTTGGAGATTAAAATATACTCATGTTTCACTAAACTTTTAGTATTATGATTTGGTTAAACTCAACAAACAAAATTACAACAATCAATAATTTTGTCTTCAAAGCCCTTAAATTTACAAAATTGCAAACAACTAATAATACTATCCAAGAAATACTCACATCAGGTAAAGTGGATCCCAAAATGGTATACACGGTCTTGTCCCCCGTAACCCCGGGATATCCTCCATGAAGCCGCACCATTTTATCCAGCTCAACCAACTTGGGTGTATTGTCTAGACAAACGACACACAGTTTATCCATATTCTTCTGCACTAAATGTTCTAGAACAGACTGAAACTTGTGCTTTTCAATATGCTGCAAATGGACCAAATGGTCCTGGCTGGTGAAGCCACAAGTACCACATTGGAAATCAGTTTTTTCTATTAACTTTGGTTGTGATTCAGGGTAACGGTGGTCCTGCTTCCAATGCCGTTTCAGTTGCAAGCGTTTCACAAATGATTTACCACACAAGCGGCAGTTAAACCACATATTGCTTGGATGACTCTTTTCATGGATAATCAAATCATCTATTTTAGTGAAAATTTGCCAGCACTTTGGACATTCTAGATCAGATAAGTATTTCTCTTTGCTGAGTGATACGGAGTGCAAATTAACAATGTTTATCATAGGTTCAGCATAATCAATAACTCTTTGATGATCTGTGTATAAAATATTGTAATTTGGGTTTAGTTTCTGTCTGCCTCGTTTTTTCGTTCGTTCTAGAGGATCTAACTTCTCTAGCTTTTCATACATGTCTTCAAAGCAGTTGCGTAATGCCCGTTCTGACTGCTCACATTGTTGGGTAAATAGATATGCACTGATAGTATGGTTCAGGCATTTGTTGCATATTCGGCTTGGGAAATTAGGATCATTCAGTGCCTGAAATTGAAAATAGTACATATTTACATACTTGAAAACATACTCAAATGTTTATTACAAATACAAATAGAAACAGTGAAATAATATTAGACCCCAGGTTTCAACAAGTGCCTTGTGCCATGCTGGGGTGACCCACTTTAACCAGGTAACCTACAACGAGAGTCGGAAAGTCTTCGGATTTTGTCCAAGCTTGTGCAACATTATGATTTAAGAAAAACGTTATTACTCAATTTCCCATGTCATATTTATCTTGTTTTATATCATGATACGTTGTCAGCAATTCTCTTTCAATATAAAGTTAAGAATTATAACTCTAATTGCACATTAAATTGTAACGGATGAAAAGGATTTCTGTAGCAATTAAGTACTATGTAGCAGGTACTAAATTAATTGCAGACACATTAAGGCCACCACGTTAACTATGGACGAAGTATACAATGACCTGCACATTACACCAAGCCATTAGTAATGTAGGTCACATAAGATGTAAGTAAACTAACCTTAAATGGGTAAAAACTGGCGACCATATCGCGTATGGTAACTTTGTGAAGCGCTCCTTTGCCTGCTATTTGCATTATTTGATCCAAATCAGACAGAGGAGATGCTATATTTAAGCAATAGCGGCAAACTTTGGATCGAAGCGTCCCTTCGAGAAACAGTTCCACTGCCCTTTTTGAAGTCATTTCCATTCTGTACTCCGATAAAACATTTTCCTTTTTAACTTCAGGCATTGTTGTTGGATAATTAAGAATATTTTCTGGAGATGAATTGGGAAATAATTGTTTATTTGGTTCGTCCAAATCCATTTTGAAGCAGGTTAGGTTAACTTGTCAATTCACAAATTGCACTACACTTCAGATACTCGCAATAAATTTTACAATTTAACACTTTTTATATTATATATTTATGATATTTTAAAAGCGTATTGCTAATTTACAACTTGAAAATTAGAAAGCATCGAATGCACCAATCTTTTGGACTTTTTGCTGTCAAGCGAAGAAAATGGCGGCAGCCCGAGTGCGCACTGCGCCGGCGCGGCGTTGGCAAGTATTGTCAAAACGTTTGAGATAATGTATAAAGCGCTGAGGAAGATCAGAAGATAAAAAAAGGTGGAAGAGATTTCTTAAAGGGGTAATTACAACCGTCTTCAACTTAGAGCATAGACAAATGGAGATGTCATAACGTAAACTCTTCGAACAAATTTTTTCGCCAATTTTAGCGGGGGGCGAGGTACACACGTACAGCACACCACCAAAAGACGAATAACTCAACAGACACAAATTTTGCTGTTGCGATAAACGCACACTACAGCAAAATTCAACACATCAAAAATGACATGCACACAGATACTGTTTTCACGTAACTGTGCAGCATACATAAGAAAAACATAGTGATGGGACACATATGAAGAATGAGTCAAATCATTTTAATGAATGAACTGAATTGTCTTATAGGTACTATTTATTGTGAAATTTGAAAACTGTAAATTCTGTATATTGAAGATGTTATCCAATAAATATATTTGTTTCTATGTATAATTATCTGTCTATATTTATTGTGTAGGTACTTATCACTCTCGCATAACTTAACTGCGAAATAAAACTGTCGCCCGCGGTTGTTTCGGGCTTAAACAATCACGGACTTCTAAAACAAGTACACTCGACTTCATATTGTTGTTGCTAAAATGAAACCACTTAATTTTCGCCATTTTGGAGCCGATAGCTATGTGCAAGTTGTGTGAGCGTCCATGGATCTAATATTAGAGATTCACAGATCGTCACAGATCAAAGAACCGTTTGCCTGAAATGTAAATTTTAGTAGACGTTCACGCAGGATGCTTTGAATGGGCACTGAAAACAACTGTCATTCCCTATGGAATATTTAGTCCAACGTGCTTGTAGTTTAGAGGTCAGTGAATATAACCTTCAGGAAAAGAACGTACGCCCCTCTAAAAATTAAGGTGATTATATGACACCACATATAAAGTGATTTAAAGATATGAGTAAATAATAAGTAAAGAGAAAACAATAAAACAAATTGTTATTAATTTAATTAGAATTGCCACATATGAAACAAAATAAAAAAAGTTATAATTAAGTAAATATATTCATCTATCTATCAGCCACAGACGTCCACTGCTGAACATAGGCCTCCCCAAGAATCATCACAACGCTCGCTACGCTGCGCTTTCCTATACGTGGTCGCCACTCTAGCACTTTGCTGACCTAACGGCCATCGATTCTCCGGACTACATGGCTTGCTCATTGCCACTTCAATCGTGCAGTCCTGTGAGCTATGCCGGTTACCTTGGTTCTTCTGCGGCATATCCTCATTTCTCATTCTATAAAAGAAAAGAAGAATACGGAAATAAGGAGGCAGCAGTGAAGATGGAAAGAATATGAAATAAAGTCTATAAATAATAGTATATGTATAACGCATATACTCATAGCCCAGCATTAAATGTTCCTTTTACCTAGATATACTTTTAGCATACAATTATTTTCATTTTCATATTAAATTCAATCACTACATAGTATAGAACAAAGTCGCTTTTTGCTGTCTGCCTGTTTGTCTGTCTGTCCCTATGTTTGCTTAGATCTTTAGAACTACGCAACGGATTTTGATGCAGTTTTTCTTAATAGATAGAGTGATTCAAGTGGAAGGTTTATAATATGTATAATGCATTCATAATTTATCAGTTCTGCACCCGTGCGAAGCCGGGAGGGTCGCAAGTATCTAATAATACACTAACTATTAAACAAACTGCAGTGATCGAATGAATGAATGATTCATTCAAATGTTGAGTCGCGGTTTTGACTTTGTCACATCCCTCGCCCCTGTACCACCGTTTTATGGTTACATTTTTCTGTCGTTTACGTATCGCAACGGTTTTTTTCTTTAAATGGAGATTATACTTTAATACACATTTAACACTTCGTAAAAATACTTACCTGTGATAGGAAACGCGATCTTGTTACGTATTTGAGCTGTCAGATCGCCTTTTACAAGAAAATATCTGCACAATTCACCATTTTTAGAGAGAAGTGTCACGCGACACAGATCAATGCAAAATGGCGGTGAAGCGACTTCAAGTAGTTTTATATAACGTGCTTGACCAGTTGACCAGTTATTTTGCCGGAGGGGGTCGCCCGTCCATGGCATCTCCTGTCATTAAATACTCAAAGGTCTTCAATGAAGTTATCAGATGTAATGTATTGATGAGATCATGGTGAGATTCATGAAGGTTCGACGAAAACACCTCGGGACTTTGTAAATACACGCACGTTTAGAAATTGTTGACCTTACATACAAACAACCATTTGCTCTCATTATAGGATTTATTTTTGTTGAACATCCGGCCATGTGCGAATTAGACTCGCGCACCGGGGGTTTCATACAAACACTTATGCCATCTTAATCGGCAAGGTTAATTTAAGTTTGCACCTGGTATGTATGGCGCCAGATATAAATGAGGTGAAGCTAACGCAAACGATCACGTTTGCTGTATTTTATTCTGATTCTCATTCTAATATAGTATTTGTTGTTGAAGCGGCAACAGAAATACATCATCTGTGAAAAGTTCAACTGTCTAGCTATCACGGTTCATTATCATGAGATGCACCCTGGTGAAGGACAGACAGACATACCGTAGGGTCCCGTTTTTTACCCCTTAGGTACGGAACCCTAACAATGACTATGCGTGCGCATATACCTTCGCTTGTTTTTCATATTTGGTATAATGAAAAAAAAAAAAAAACGCGACCGCTCAACTCACTCTATCAGCCTGCTTTACCGCCGTGGCGGCCCTGTACACTCCAATAATAAGAGGCCAGGTGAATTGGAGCCATTGGCCAAAAAATGGGTTTGAGAGTTATCGGGGGACCCCCAACGTGAGATTAGGGGCCCTCGTAGACTGGGAGCCTTGGACACGTGCCCAGAGTGCCCAGTTGGACTGTGTATTACACGAGCACCTAACAAAACAGTCATAACTACACTTTTGTGTATATGTAGCTATTCTACTTTTCTCAGGCGTTATACATAGTAGTTCAAAAATTCATGATAGCTCTTATTTGATTAATGGATGAATTATTATTGCCTTATTTGAATTAAGAGATTGATACAAATCGTTTTGACTAGAAAAATGATTAGTTGGGGTTTGTAAGGGGCGGGATAAATTGGATTATTTGAGATACAACTACAAACGTCATAACGTCACTTCTTACGTCATTCAGACGTCACACTAACAAGGGAATGTTGAATTACGAAATGTCAAATCGCGACTTGTTTTGCCAACTAGACATAGTCCTGTCACTGTTGCAAAATAATGCGATTTTCATACTGTTTACTCAGATTATCCATTCACAATTTCACATAAAATCGTTCCCAGTGATATGTGGCGTTGATAAGTGAGATTCAAAATGTCGTGGCTCAATATAAATCAAAGTTTGAACAGTTTAAAGGGACAGATTACGAACTTTGCTTCTGAAGTGTTGTCTGAAGGCCCAGTGCCGGATACTGAAGATAATGCTGCAGGAACGGACGCTTCTGTAAAGGAACTTGAGAAGAAATGCCGCAAACAGGAACTGGAGGTGAGTTTTCGATGTATAACTATACATAATATAGGAGTGTCTTGACAGCTGGTTCTTAGGTTATGTCTAGTGTTTGTTCTAGATACTTCAAGGGATATCTCTTAATCACTGAACACCATGGTTTGATTACGTCTTTATCCTCATTGAAATTGTTTCTATTAACAGATTTGGTTGAAATTAGTAATATAATTGGCGTTCTTGTGAGGATGTTTATGTAAACATATCCTTGGTCTAGGGATGTTTTAGCCGCACAATGCTAGTGTTTGTTGTTAAAATAAACACCTCATCGATTCGTTCAAATTGCTCACTTACATATGGTTAGGTAAGGTCTGGAGAAGGAACATACATACATCTACACTGTTTAGTTATTGAAACTCAATATCCTATTACTTGTAGTGAGTAATTCTTGTTTTTTAAGATAATTTATAAGATAAATAAAGTATTTCCTTCAGTTTTTGCCACTGTCACTGTCACATTAAAAAAAACGATTTTAACGAATTAACAATGACAATGGTAACTGGAATGTTACTTTAACATCAGGGAGGTTTAAATAATTAATTTACAAATACAAAAACTCTTTATTGCACACCTCAAACATCAAGGCATACACAAAATAACATAAGATACATTAAAATAACAGGCGGTGTTCACGCCGCAGCGTTCACCATTCAAATCTAGATCTTAAGTACACACTACATATGACACATATTGAACTGTATCGAGCCGCGTCCAATCATAACTCTTATATATCGCGTCATATTGTAAACAACCAATCACAGCCGTTCATGCAGTCGCGACACATTCTGGAGCCTTCCGCTCGCTCACTTGCATTTCTTTCGCCCATTGATACACACTTACATTATATATTGTATAAAAACTGTATTAAAGACAGTTATTTTTGAAGATTTGGTTTCTTTCCAATTTTCCTTGTTCCCATACGGAACAGGCGGTCTTTTAGCAATAAAAAGCAATCCCATCCAGACAACCTTTAGGTAGCGGTTTAGTTAAAAACTAATGTTTGAATTTAGTAGTCTGGTGTAGAATAATAATAGGACTAAATAAACGACAATCATAAAAAACAAAAAAGATAAACATATATTTTTTATTATTATAGCCTTTATTGCCGAAACTAAAATACATATCTACTTAAAACTAACACATCGGATCAGTATTCGGCGTGTCTTCCGACACATAGGCCTCTCCCAGCTGCTTCCATTCATCCCTATCAATGGCCTTCCAGGTCCAGGTGGCACCCCCCACCTGCTTGATGTCGTCCATCCACCTTTTAACTGGTCTACCTCTTTTTCTGTGACCGTCTCGTGGTTGCCAATCTGTAATTATTTTAGTCCACTTTTCCTTACTATCTCGTGTCATATGTCTTGTCCATTGCCATTTTAACTTTCTTACTTTCTTAATTACATCTTCTACTTTTGTTTTTGTTCTTATTTCTTCGGCTCTTTTACGATCTTATAATGTGATGTTCATCATACTTCTTTCTATACCTCTGGCAGGTTCTAAGCTTTTGGAGATGTTTCTGAGTCAGTGCCCAAGTTTGGCATCCATAGGTTATACATGGGAGGATACACAAGTTAAAAACTTTTTTCTTGGCTGACATTGGAAAGTGCTTACTCTTAAGTATCTCCTTAAGCTACCAGAATCTTTTCCAAGCACTTGATACTCTTCTCTCTACTTCTAAAGTCGTCTGGTCTTTGAATGCTATAATTTGTCCTAGGTAAGTATAGTTCTAAATATTTGTATATAATCTTTTTATCGATTCTATATTTTTCATGTGGTAATACCAATTATTTATAAAAGTATAGTTCTGTACATATTCTATATTTTCATTATCTATTACTATGGTCTTTTCTTCTCTGTTTGTCATTATGTTAGTTTTTGATTTATTTATGGTAAGACCGACTACTCTGCTTGCCTCTGTCAGCTGTTGTAGCATGTGTTGTAGCGTCTGAGCGTTGTTGGCTACCAGGACTAAATCGTCCGCAAACCTCAAGTGGTTTAGCATCCAGCCGTTAATATTTATGCCAAGCGTATCCCATTGAAGGTCTCTAAATATGTCCTCCAGTACGGCAGAAAATAGTTTAGGTGACAATGGGTCTCCTTGTCTTACCCCCCTAGCTATTGGGAACTCTTCGCCAACTGTTTCTAATTTTATTTGTGCTGTGCTATTCGAATATATGTTTTTAATTAAGCGTATGTATTTTTTGGCACTCCTTGCTGGATTAGAGCTTTCCAAAGCGAACCATGGTTGATCGAGTCAAATGCTTTGCTGTAGTCTACGATAAAAAAAAAAAAAAAATATATATATACTTACATAAATATTTAGACATAATAAATAAATATATTGTAAAGTAATAAATAAAACAAAAACAGTATGAGCCACAAAGTTAAAGGAGCGATTATTATTGCAGTGTACTAAGGGAGAGGCAAAAAGTATTTATGTGTTATAATCCGTTTAAATCTATTTATGTAAATAAATAAAGGTTTGTATTTAGATATCATCATTCCTTTGCCCTTATCCCATTTATTTGGGATTGGTGTAGCATGTTCTCTTCCTCCATTATTGCTTATTTTAATGTGTGTGAACCTCATGATGACGTTGTTGTTTGATGATGATGATGATTTGGTGTAGGGACGCCCGGCCGGAGACAGGCGGGCTGTCGATCGCTTGGGTGCGTTCATTCAGCCCAGTTCCCAGTTGGAGCCAATGGTTACTGTCCCGGCAGCGCTCCCATACAGCCTTCTTCCTCGAATCTTCTTGTTCTCCTGCAGAAGGAAAGGACATCTTTAAGGTTAATGTCCCTCAGCTCCTCCTCTTCTAGTTTATCTTTCCCGAAGATGCTATAGCGTACTATCGCATACATGCCACACTCTGCTATAACATGCTTACTAATCTCCTCATGGCCACAACATGAGCAGCTTGGGTCACGTTGTTGTTTACTTCCATCTATCTTTTCCTTGGTCTTCCTCGTCTTCTATATCTGGCCACATTCATTCATGCTGATGTTTTTCTGGTGACATGGCTTTCCTCTCTTTGCATCATGTGCCCATACCTTGATAGTCGGTTAGCTTGTAACTTCTCCCTACATGGTTCTACTTTCAGACTCCCTCTTACACTCATTTCTTATTCTGTCCAGAAAGGTTTGTATGTAGATAATTTTGCAGTCACCATTTAAAAGAAATTGTCTATTCATGTTCCTAACAAAGTTTGGTCACACAGCTCCTTGGTTTAAAAACTCTCACAAAACGAACAACGGAAGTAAACAATGTTTTTTAATAGAATATTTTCTGTTTTAATGTGGAAATATTTTGTGGTATTGAAAAGCTAAAAAAAAGGACTGGAGTTCGTGCGTGTAAACATACAGCCTAGGGTATGGCTAATGCGCATAAGCTTTGTAAATACAATATGACGCAGAGGGCGCTCCAGTAGCGTACAATTATGGAATCAAAGATTTGGTGTGATCGATGTGATTGCACAGTTCGGAGAGCAATACGCCGGAAACGTAGGGTCGCAGGTTCAAGTCCTGCTTACATTACAGTGGAGTGGATCACATTACATTTTTCTTTCATAGTTTTTACCTTTGTGTCAATATTTAGGAAATATACAATTTAAGATATTATAATAAGAGACTAGGGGTGAAGCCAGGCGAGCGTTATTTATTGAGTTGCGAGTCGCGTAATTTCAGCCGCGCCATACTTCATGTCACTTGGTCACGCGACCGACGAAGAAGTATTCAAATTGCAGATTAGTCGGCTGACCATAAATGTTGCCGTGTCTCTAGTAGAGATGGGCCGTCTTTGGATTTTGGCTACTAGCCGACTACTCGGCTTTCAAATTGCCGATTAGTCGGCCGACTAATCGCCGACTATAAATGTTGCCGAATAGTCGGCGTTCCCGACTAGTCTGCCAATCTCTACTTTATACGCGATAGCGAAATTGTTCGAGTTTAAATCTAATCATTGTGTTATTATACCAACGTCGAATTATGTTTTGGACGTTGGTCGGGGACGGACCAGTCCGCAAGTTGGAAAGGGTGACGATCGATCAGCGTCGACCATGATTGTGCTGTTTGTATAGTGATAATGTTACTATTTCTATTGTAGAAGGGTTCTAGTACCTGATTCCCACTGTCAGAATGCGATTCGCGTTTTATGCCTGACTCGCTCGCTCCCTTACGATCCAGAAGAACCTCTGTTTTCTTCTCTGTGAGCTCACTGACTAACCAGATACTATCATAAACTGACTAGATTTCAAAGAAGAGAACCACCATGTTCTCGAAGATAATGGAGTTCAGAATCAACTGCCACCTCCTTCGGTAGGTACATGGAGGACCCCTAGTTGCTTGCTGATCGACTATACGGTTTTCGTTTGGGGCCGCTCGTCTCGTGATCCAAACTACGGTACAGTATAAAATTCTGGGGACAAAGTTACAAATACAATGTCCAGGCTGCATTCGTTGCACAGAAAAGGGCTATTAGAATAATGGCTAAAGTACGGTCGAGTTCATTTACATCTAAACACTTACGAGAACAAAAATATCTGAACACGACCCTATTGTCAGGAGCATAAAGTCGTGTTCAGATATTTTTGTTCTCGTAAGTGTGTAGATGTAAATGAACTCGACTGTACCTCAGCAGACGTCTTGCAGAGAGTACTTTACAAAACACCAGAACAGAGAGATAAACGGTTAGCTACAAGAAGAAAAGATCTGCTACAGCCGACCAACACCCGACTCAAAGTAGTAAAGCACGCTTCGGGTTATCAAGCAATAAGGTTATTCAATGAGTTGCCAGTGGAATTAAAATCAATAAACAACAGTTCTATTTTTGGAAATAAATTTAAAGCTTTCTTGTTAGAGAAGTGTTATTATTCGGTTGATGATTTTTACGCTCATACTTAATGCTTATTATTTTGTCAATTTGATAATTTTACTTATAATGTTTGGTGAATGAACTTATAATTTTACTCTATTTATTGGTTGACATGATTGTACATATAATGGTTTCTTCTGATATTGACATTTTACATTAATTATTAAAATTGAATAGTATTAAATAATAATTTAGCATACTCAGCTCTATAGTTGATAATTATTTTTTATTACTTTAAATTATTGTATTTCAACACGACTGCATGTTGTTATGAATAAATTACTTACTTACTTACTTACGATCTTCTGATTTACCTGGTAGATAGGGCACAGGCGATCGAGACAAAGGGAGAAGCATTGGCGGTTAGGTAGTTTGGATATAGCTAAAGCCTTCGATTGGGTTTGGCACAAACCACTTCTTTCAAAGGTCCCATCCTAATATGGGCTTCACGAGATTTTATGTGAATGGGCAGCTTTCTAGCAGATATAAGCATAAAGGACGTTGGCGGTAAATGCTCAGACTCCATGTCTGTGAATGCTGGTGTCCCTCAAGGCTGTGTGCTGTCGCCCATACTGTTCCTTCTGCATTTAAATGATACTGCTGCAAATCTGCGGCATTCACATTTCACTGTTATGCGGACGGTGGACAGGTGATGCCTCCTACATCAGTCGCGCTTGTGTCTGAAGCTGAGACTTCCCTAAAAGAAGTTTCAGAATGGAGTCGACCTAATTTAGTCAGTCTTTAACGTGGTGAACGAGCAAACCCGTGTCTTTGTAGGGACAAAGACACAGATTTGCGCGTTCACCGCTAATAAGAAGTTTGCGTTTGCTGTATTACCTCGTGTTATAAACACTGCCCCAACTGCCACAGCCAACATCGGAATATTTGGTGTCGACATCACGAGTGAAGTCCAATTCCTAGGCCATTTAGGGGATAAGGCCAAATTAGTCTCGAAGAAGCTCGAAAGATGGCGACAGTGTTTCACTCCGGCCTCGCCTACAGCCTAAAGCTTTACAAGGCGCAGATTCGCCCACAAATGTTGTCGTCTGAGGGCAGGGGCACCCTAATGCTTCTCCCTTTGGATTTCAGCAATTGACAAATTATTCTGCCGATTCTTTATGGATCCCATCGTCAAATCTCAATTCTGCCAACAATGACAAATTTGACAAAGAAGCTTTAATAAAAAGAATGCAAAATCTTCGAAATCTGATTGTAAATGACGGGGTCCGGAGGCATAAAAAAACCATGTCGTCGAGTCGAATTGGAATCCCTTTTTTGAAGTTGGTTGAAGTTTAATGCTAAGTGTACAAATATAGCGGTGAAGTGTACGCCTCATGTAGGGTAGATAGCCAGATACGTTATCTGTTTACCCATCCGATAACAGCCAGCTTTCGATCGTCGAGCTTGTATGCGGGCGTGTGGTGTGTGCATACCAAATTGAGTGTCAGTTGAGTCGACCTGGTGGGGTGATGACTTGGTACAACTTCTAGCACAACTAAGACACACGACAAAGTTTGTTTGTCCCATAAAAATGTAACAGACGAACATAAAAAATAAGACAAGTGTGCGGTCATGTATGTACAGCGAGGAAGAGTTATACAACTCTCCACGACAATATAACTCAGGCCTATCTCCGAAGTCATTGAGTATTGCGGACAGAGATATCAGGCAGGCGATGGAAAAGCGATTTTTTTGTCGCTTGACAAAATTATTTAACAGTATTTTGTCCGCTGGCAACAAGGCGCGCGCCAATGGCGCTAAGGTGATACGTCTGCTCACACAAGGCCGTCATAAAGCATGCCGGGGCCCTGGGTACTCCATAAATAGGGACCTCAAAAAACGTCATCCATATAGGTATGTTATTCCAGGAGTTTCTGGGCCCCTGGGATATTAGGGGCCCTAGTGAGACTTGGGGCACTGGGCACGTGCCCAAAGAGCACTTATTCTTTTGGCGTAATAGGGTGGACTGGACTCAGACTGAGCTGGAGGCCTATGAGCGTCCGTCAGCTGCTTACTCTCACTATACATCGCATGAGACTTCCTCAGCCACACTCGTCAGTTATGATACTGTACAATATAGTAAATCCATTTATATTCACGTTTTTGCGTGAACAATTTAATGTAGGTATTATTAGTGTTACTGACGCCTATTTTTTCATATTCGTATTTCGAAATTGACGTAGTTTGAACTCAAATTTGTTTCAAAACCCTTCGGTCTCCCCTATAGAACAATTTTACACAAATCGACCAAGTCTGAAACTGAGCAAAGCTTGCACTATGGGTAATAAACGACGGTCCACGGAATCCGTGACCCAGGAACAAATATTCGAGTTCATCACACATCACACAAATATTTTACCTGGCCGGGATTCGAACCCAGGACCGCCGTCTCAATAGGTAGGTGCACTACACACTGCGACAACCGTGTTTTTTATTATATCTATGGTATCCTGAAGTAACACGTGTAAAATAAAGTTTTTCAATGCTACACACCGATTCTGCGCAGTAGACTGAATTCAAATGCACTAGGAAACGTAATTCAGCATGTATTACGAAGATCTATGTACATTATAGACACCGTGTCAATCCAAGGCGACTATTTACTATTTAGATCGATTTGAATACTATTCTTGTTTGAAAGGGTTCTCTCTAGTTAGTCCTATTGCCGTCTGGTCAGAATCTGATTAATTGGGAATATCCCAGTTTTTCTTCGACCTATGTTCATTCAGAAACCAATCCTGGGAAAAGAGTATACCGCAATACACAATTGGGATGACGTCTGATATTAAACACTACAGCACGCATTTTTTCATTGTGAAAATGGCAAATTACTTATCCTCTTCATACAAATATTGGTACCTGAACATACAAATATAGGACGAAACAGTTCGGGCAAGTGATTTTAGGACAAACGATGTTAGGGATCGCGAGGGAGACCCTTGGGCGAACATGATAGTGTGAGAGGCGCTTCGCTGCGGAAACCCGTAGAAACGCGAGTAGTGTAAAGCGAAGGTCAAAAATCAAGAATTTACTAAACTTACTTCAATTCCCCATTTCACGTGAGAATTAGAAATGTCACCAAGATATTGCTAATTCGGGGATATGGGCCCGAATTCGTTCCCGTCTTCTACCTGAAACTATGTTAATTTTTAAAACGGAAATATTTGTCAACGGCCGATCTGCGTTGCTAATGTTGCCTATCCATAAAAATCAGGTGCCATTTTTAGGGTTTCGTACCCAAGGGGTAAAAACGGGACCCTATTACTGAGACTTCGCTGTCCGTCCGTCCGTCCGTCTGTCACCAGGCTGTATCTCAACAACGGTGATAGCTAGACAGTTGAAATTTTCACAGATGATGTATTTCTATTGCCGCTATAACAACAAATACTAAAAATAAAATAAAATAAATATTTAAGGGGGCTCCCATACAACAAACTTGTTATAGATTATATATATGTATAGGTACGGAACCCTTCATGCGCGAGTCGGGCTCGCACTTGCCCATTTTTTTTTTTATTATTCATGCCGACACTATTTTTAACGTTTTTTTGCGCAGTGGACAACGCCTACGGAATCTATTGGCTTTGTTAAACAATGGAAATACAAATATGTGATTCAGTGGCCCATTTTTTAGGGGACAAAGAGATTTGCGTTCGTAGGCTGTAGGTGATGTGCACGTGTCTTTCACTTATGACGAAACTAGTTTTTACTAGTGACTGTAGAGCTCACGTTGGTTTCGATAAATAAATAATAAATAAATATCGGACAACCTCACACAAATCGATCTAGTCCCAAATTAAGCTCAAGTAGGCTTGTGTTATGGGTACTAGACGTCGATATTGCTGAAATTTGTAGGTTTTTACGTTTTCGACCCCCATATCTCTGTAATTTTGAAAAATTTCGTAAAACTGAATACCTACTCACATAATTTCTTGAGAATCGGCTGAAAATGCGACCTCTAGACAAGAACAGCAGGAAATCGTGTGGACATCCGGAATAATTATAGGCCAAGCTGAATCGGAAACGCTTCGGTCGCTCGGTAAATTAGATTTTTTTTTTCTGTTTGCATTTTTTTTTGAGCACAATGTAGATTTCCTTCCAAACTCCATTTCCACTCACAGTCATAATACTATGTTTCTAATGCCATATTCTGAAAACGAAATTATGAATATTATCTCGTCACTAAATAATACGCTTGCGGTAGGATTTGACGAAATCTGTACAAAAATTATAAAGCAGTGTAAAGTCCAACTTAGTCCAATTATTTGCCATTTAATTAATTTTTCGTTCGGGAGTGGAGTATTTCCAGAACTACTAAAAATCTCAATAGTAAAACCATTATTTAAAAAAAATGACAAGAAAGATATGGGAAACTACCGCCCCATAACTCTGATACCGATATTTGCAAAAATATTCGAAAAATGTATGTACAAACGACTCTTAAGTTTTTTAAATAGATTTGATATAATTAAATTAGAACAAAATGGTTTTCAAAAAAACAAATCAACGACACTGGCTTGTTTTAACCTTATCCATCACATTGTTAAAAGCTTAGATGAAAGACAAGTCACAACCGGGATATTTTTAGATATGTCTAAAGCTTTCGACTTTGTAGACCACTCATTACTACTAAACAAATTAGAAAAATATGGAATAAGAGGTGTGGCGCTAGATTGGTTCAAAAGTTACTTAAAAAACCGTAAACAATGTGTGGAAGTTGTAAAACTAAATGAGCTAAAGGTTGAAACAAATTATAGATCTGAATTAAAATGTAACCACTTTGGTGTTCCTCAAGGAAGCGTCCTAGGACCTCTTTTATTTATTATTTATATAAACGAGTTGCCGGACTTAATTCCATTCAAATCAGTACTATTTGCTGATGATATATCCTTTATTGTAACATCAAAATATAATGATAATATGGAGGAACATGAAAGAAAAATAAATGACATATTGGAAATTGTTATACAATGGTTGGAAGGGATTACTAATGTTTGGCAAATAATCTTCCCCAAAGTATCACATCGCAAATTTTGTTTCCCAAATTTTTATTTGGCAAAAAGTGCAATTAGCAAAACTACGTATCGCAAATTTACAGTTTGCAAACATTTTGCTTAGCAAGTGGTTGCTTAGCAAATAATTACTTGTCAAGTTTTACTTTCCCAATTTTTTTTTTGCAAATATATCGTTTGGCATAACATTCTTATCCCAAAATATTGCATGGCATACGATTTATATCCCAGTATAAGGTGAAATAAGTAATACTATGATGTTTGGCCCACTCACTATAGGACCGCGTGGCTCGCTCGCTACGCTCGCTCGTTAAGGTCGCAACTCAACCTAACACTCCTCCTCGCTACGCTCGTCGTCGTACCTAACCTGAGCCAAGTCGGATTTACCTTAAGGTGAAATAAGTGGTATTATGATGTTTCGCCCACTCGCTATCACTATAGGGCCGCGTGGCTCGCTCGCTACGCTCGCTCGTTAGGGTCGCAACTCAACCTAACACTCCTCCTCGCTACGCTCGTCGTCGTACCTAACCTGAGCCAAGTCGGATTTCCCTTAAGGTGAAATAAGTGATATTATGATGTTTCGCCCACTCGCTATCACTATAGGGCCGCGTGGCTCGCTCGCTACGCTCACTCGTTAGGGTCGCAACTCAACCTAACACTCCTCCTCGCTACGCTCGTCGTCGTACCTAACCTGAGCCAAGTCGGATTTCCCTTAAGGTGAAATAAGTGATATTATGATGTTTCGCCCACTCGCTATCACTATAGGGCCGCGTGGCTCGCTCGCTACGCTCACTCGTTAGGGTCGCAACTCAACCTAACACTCCTCCTCGCTACGCTCGTCGTCGTACCTAACCTAAGCCAAGTCGGACCTGCCTTACGTACTACTATTAGGTAATATTTAGGAATACTTAGGGCTTACAATTTACCAGACTTTTGCTATAAGTTCAGCTTGCAAAGTGACTAATTTGGGAAAATTTTGTTTGGAAAATAATTTATGACAAAATCAAACATTTGCTTTATAAGCATTTGCTAAATAAAATCTTGACAAAGTGAAATTTTGGGAAAAGATGATTTGACCAAATGAATACAATGGGAAATGTAACTTTGCTAGAGATGCATTTGGGAAATAAAACTGTTGCGATAAGTTATTTGGGAAGTCATATTTGGGAAACATTATTTGGCAAACGGCAGTACACCGGTTGGAAGTACACAACTTGCAGATAAATATAAGTAAAACGAACTATGTACAATTTAATTCAAATCGCCGTGAACATATAAAACTTAATTTACATTATAGAAATAAGATAATACAAGAAGTGCAAGATATAAAGTTTCTAGGAGTAATATTAGATAAACATCTAAACTGGCAAGCCCATATAGAAAAGATACGCAATAAATTAAATAGATTTGTTTATGTGTTGCGTAAATTACGACGCACTTCAGGATTGCAAACCACTTTAAGCGCATATCATGGCTATGTTAGCTCCGTCTTGAGATACGGGCTTATTTTGTGGGGAAACTGTACGCAATCTAACATTGCATTTGTAGCACAGAAGAAATGTGTACGTGCTATTTGCGGTGTAGCTCCCTACAAATCCTGTAAGCCACTCTTTAAAAAACTTAATATATTACCTTTACCTTGCTTATATATTTTAGAAATGTGCATGTTTATAAAAAGGCATATGTATTTATTTAAAAAAGCAAGCACTTCCACTAGACGTCAACGAAATCCTGAAAAATTAGTTCACAATTATGTTCCGAGGACAGCATTGTACTCAAATCACTGCTTCATTATGTGTATGAGACTGTATAACAGGTTGCCAAAGGCTACACAAGAGTTACCTATCAATAGATTTAAATCCAAGTTAATTAAGCTTTTGAATGAAAAGCTCTATTACAACATAAAGGATTTTCTCTCACGTGATGTGTATCAACGTGGTACCTAAAATATTTGCATGCTAGTATATATAAGTACAAATAGCAGAATAAGATACCAAATGTCATATACCACACTAAGACAACTATGTAATCACTTATACTTTGCAAATAAATATCTTATCTTATCTTATCTTATCTTATCTTATCTTATCTTATCTTATCTTATCTTATCTTATCTTATCTTATCTTTGCCAATAACGTGTCAAGTCAAGACCAATTCACGAGACATAGTACATACATACATAGTGCATAGTAGTAATAGGGGTAGAGGATGGGGTTATAGAGTTCCCATGACCTCCGTCCAGTTCCATCATCAGACCCCAGCTCCATGGTACCCTATGAAATGAAATGAATGGAAAAAAAATATTCAGTAAGCCACAAGGGCACTTTTACAAGTCAGATTGTGAATCTACCGGCATTTCGCAAGAGGAGCCCGCTGTTGAGAAGAAAGCCGAAAGAACCTCAAGAGAGATTACTATTGCATTGCCACAGAAGATACTGTTACGCGACACACGACACAACCGGCCATACTCCATAGATTTGATTTGATGAAGTTTGTATGCAAAACGGGTATTTTCATTCCTCATTAACTCCTTATTTTTTAAATTCGGAACTTATGTACCGGAATAAGAATTAAAATAATTCTCTTAAAATAGTGTCAGACAGATCATAAAAAACTATATTGTTTTTAAATAATACGGGAAATGGGACTATTACTATTCCAGCTACCTTAAACGTAAAAAAACTGGAGGCAAACCTATTTGTCAACGGCATAGAAAAAATTATACAGCCAATGGCGTTTTAAATTTCAAATTTGGAACGATTTAAATGCGCGCTGGCAATAGGTCAGAGTGGAATATTCGCATCGTAAACGTTTTGTTTGCTATACGTTGGTAGAGTGCATTTGGGTATAAATTGGACTGATAGACGGGTACACATTTGACAATAATTTCAAATTTGGAATGATTTAAATATGCGCTTCAGGTCAGTGAACGTTTTGTTTCCTGTATGTTGGCAGAGTGCATTTAGCTTGTTTGTCACCGTTTTAGTATAAAAAAGCTATGACTTGTACTGATAGGCTGGTATACATTTGACAGTAATTTCAAATTTGGAATGATTTAAATGCGCGCTGCGTAATACAATATTGAATAAAATACATAATTAATTCATTATAAAGTTTTATAAAATGTTGTTTTTCTCTATTTTCAGATCTCTGCGCTGAAGAGGCTCACAACAGAACTTGAGGCCACGTTGCAATCTGAGGTAAGTTTTTAAACTTTAACTTGAAGATACTTTTTATAAAATACTAGCTTTTGCCCGCGACTACGTACGCGTGGAACTTGATAAAAGGGATTATTAAAAGCGCCTAAGCAAATGTAAGAGCAATTGTGCTTTTGGTTTAATAATTACATTTCCTACAGGGTCACCGCACCCCAACAGAAATGTTCACTCACTTTTCAATCTTTTCATGTATAATTTCCAGGATGAAAACTATACTATGTCCTTCCTCGGATCTTAAGCTATCTCTATGCCAAATTTCATCAAAATCGATTCAGCGGTTTAAGCGTAAAGAGGTAACAGATAGACAGACACACTTTCGCATTTATAATATTAGTATGGATTGACAGAAAGGTACATTATGAAAGAAAAATGTAATGTGAGCCACTGCAATGTAAGCAGGACTCGAACCTGCGACCCTACGTTTCCGGCGCAGTGCTCTCCCAACTGAACTGTCACATCGTAACGTCAATCACACCAAATCTTTGATTATAAAAATAAATTATGGTATTTCCACATGAAGACAGAATCGATAAAGATTCTATTAATAACACATTAAAGATCCTTTACCTGCGGGCCTATGCTGGTTGCTTTTATTACGCAATTAATAAGTAACAAAGCATCCGTCACGTTTTGACAAAATGCGAGTGTGAGTGACGGATGCTTTGTCACTTATTTATCACGTGACAAACGAAAGGCAGCCATCATAGGCCCGATGATTATTGCCCAAAACTAACTGTATTTTCATTGGTACCTAATTCACTAATTCATATGGTTGAATTTTAACCAAATAAAATCAAATAAGGAATAACAAATAAAGTACATTAGGCGTTTACAAAAAAAAAACCCGAATCCCTGTTTCTTTCAAAACTTGACGTTTTTGGGTGCATCCCACTCAGAATCAATACCATTTTCAATGTGAAGAATAAAAAAGGGTTCTAAAAAATCCGAGACTTCGCTGTCCGTCCGTCCGTCCGTCTGTCACCAGGCTGCATCTCAACAACGGTGAAAGCTAGACAGTTGAAATTGTCACAGATGATGTATTTCTATTGCGGCTATAACAACAAATACTAAAAATAAAATAAAATAAATATTTAAGTGGGGCTCCTATACAACAAACTTGTTATAGATTATGGTACGGAACCCTTCATGCGCGAGTGGGACTCGCACTAGCCCAATTTTTTATTCTTCACATTGAAAATGCTATTGATTCTGAGTGGGATGCACCCAAAAACGTCAAGTTTTTGAAGAAACAGGCAATCGTGATTTATTTGGAAAACGCTCACTTATCACCACAATTTTAAATTTTCGAAAATATCCCAACTTCTGGTTAAAAGAGCGTAAGTGACAAGTTATACGGAGCGCAGAAAATCGTACAGTACTACAGGCTACTTTTTGACCCCCCCTCCCCCATGGTGATATTTGGTGAGGTTCTTTGCTACACCCACCCCCCCTCCTCTCCCAACTTCACGTGTATTTTTTTTCCGCCAAAATTTCGTAAACTAAAACTTGTTATTTTGTAGTATTTAACAAGTGAAGATTTATTTTTATCGATACTGTGAAAAAATATCGATTTTTTCTTAGTTCGTTCACTGTAGAAAAATACACGTGAGTTCTCCTTATACCCCTCCCTCCCCCAACGTGATATATCGTGATTTTTTCGTGACCCCCCCCCTATTGAACCTCACGTGATTTGTGCACACGCCCTAAGGTGGATTTACTATGGAAATTGTACGGCTGTTCTCCTTGCGCGTTGTGACTGTCAACTTTTCCACAAGGTGACGTCATCTTTGGTGACGATATTGGGGCGACGCTTCTTTCACTTTTATCTAAATATTTTCAAAAGTAATAGGTGAATAAAATAAAAATAGGTTTTGGGTCCAGTGGTAGTAAATTTATGTCATGTATTTTTCTTTAATCTTCTAGCTGGTCTAGCTTAGCAATGTACAGTCAGGAAAATTAAAATACGTCCCTTTTTCGCTATTGTCTCAATGACAGTAATGATCAAAAAGGTACGCGTCTCAGATTTCTTGACTGTACCTAAATATAAATGTAGTCTCATATTAAGATTTGAAATGTTGTCAATTATGTTGAAACATTGATCACTAATGTATACGTATTTATGTGTAAACTGTATCAGTGTGATTTGCAGAAGAATATGCATGACGCAACCTAAGACCTTCCCGATGCATATCAGAGTTATGCTAACGCACCAAAACATACATATTTAACGTTTTCACGTTTCCTGCGACACTGATTTGAATGCATTCTAAATAAAATAAAAAAAACCGCTTTGGAGTCAATTTATAATATGGACCTTTAGACCCTCGATTAAAATAGTCTTACTTGTTATGGACGGTTTTGGCCCGGAAGCTGCACTTTGTGATGGAAGCAAGCCGTTTTGCACAGTGATAATATAGACCAAAATAAACGATTTCACTCGAGGCGAAATTAGTTTCACCCCTTAGGATAAGAGATGGCGCCACTTATTAAAAAAAAGTTTAAAAAATTGTAAGTCCTGAACGGATACTCCGATTTTGACGAAAGAGGTGCCAAACGGCAGATAGTTACCCAATTTAAAAAATTGAAAACAGGTAAAAATTTATTTTGGATACCCAAAAAAATATAATTTCTGAAAAAACTATTTAAAATTTGTGATTTTTTGGAATTTTACTCGTAAAAATGTATGTACATGGTACTTTTTTTATTTATTTATATTAATATACAACTAATTTTACATTTACGAAAAAAAACCGCATATCATTAGCCCGTATAGTTTCAAAGTTATTGAAGAATACAGACATGAGGCCGCTGGGTCAAAAAATCTTACAAAAAATCTTAAACCTCAACGGATATTCCGATTTTGATAAGTAAGGTGCCAATCGACAGATAATTACTTAGATTAGTTTAAAAAAATAAAATTTAAATTAAAATAGGCAAAAAGTAAAAATAATACAAAAAAAAACATACATTTTGAAAAAAAAAATGCAGTTTTTTGGGGGTTTTATGTAATTTCATACAAAAAAATGTATGAATGTATGGCTTTATTTTACTTATGTATATTATAACACTATTAATTGATCGATTTATAAAAAACCGCATATCAAGAACTTGTACAGTTCCAAAGTTATTGAAGATTTTACTATAGGGTGCCGGTGCGATGTTGCCGCCGCACGTGCTACTTATGTACATGTATTTATAAAAGTATTCTCCCGCTTCAAAGGTACTGATTACCCTGAAAATATAACCACAATTGAAAGTACAAATAATAATCATCACAAGTAGCACACAACTCCACTTATATCCCTTATACAGCTTAAATTAGAGTTTTAACGGCACCCTATTTGCTAATATCACAAGTATATTTACTTACTTTACGTTTTATTTTCACTAAACTTTCATTGTAACGTGCAAGTTAGGCCGGTGCATCGGCTGCAACAACGCATTTTGCCACAGCCCGATTTGCACCCATAATGACTGTTCTATTGTGGATCGCACCTGCAACCTGCTTCCAACGCCATTCCACTCCCAAAAAGAAAGGACTTGGGACAGGATATATATCCAAATTAAGACGTTTTTTGCACATTTGGCTCGCTTAAAACGCTACACGCAGAACATGTTGTTCAATGGCAGCTGAAGTAGTCGGCGAATGGCTTGTCGCCAGCTCTGTGAAAGCATTGAAGCATTCAAATTGTACTCAGTCGTCAGTGCGACGGTCGTACTAGTAGCAGATTACAAAACAGTTATTACTTAATGAAATGATGACTGCACTTCAAGGCTTTCACAGAGTATGACAAGACGTCTAATTTCAATACAATAAGAAAAGAGACCTGTTTTAAAACATGCATGTTATACCCTGAAATAACTACTGCTTTTGCAAGTACATCGCTATCTATAGAAATTCTCTCTGGATACGTGTATTGCTCATGTGAAACGGTTACTTAGGGCCATTTTTGTTTCTTTTTTTTGGGGTGTGTTTACATAATTAATGTCATTCATTATTATAACAAAAATGTTTAATTACCGCAATTAAGTCCCGTTTTATTATTTTGATGTAATGTGTGAAAATCGTGTAAGATTCAATCACTATATTAATGTCATTCATTGGTTCTCAATTAATCGTAACGTTGTGTTGTTGTGTGTCCCAGATTTACATGCAGGCTATACGATGCTCCAACAGAGCATATATTATTACTGTTAATGCGATTCGAAAAGATCTGTTTAAACTAAAAAACACTAAACTAAACAAGCTTTTGAGATACCGTCCATCTATTTCAGCTGCAAATTGAATACCGTTTCATGCTAACCAAGTGTGGGTTCACGTTTTAATTTGGAAATATCGAGTCCCAAGTCCTTCTTTTTGGGAATGAAACGGCATCAAAGGTAGGTGGAATCCACAATAGTTGAAGGTTAGTTCAATTTGAAAACTCCTTGAACAAGGATACAAATTGGGCTGTGGCACAATGCGGTGTTGTTGCTGATGCGACGGTCTAACTTGCACGTTACAATGCAAAACCTGCAAAGACTAAAGTGAAACTAAAACGTTAAGTAAGTAAAATATTGATTCAGAAATGCTATTTAGCATCTAATATACTTGCGATATTAGCAAACAGGTTGTAAAAGAGCCTATTCACTCGTTAAAACTCTAATTTAACACGTTCACTGCGGGTTGAGTCAAATCGGCCTCAATCGCGACTTTACATTGGTGCGGGACTAAAAGTTCGTGTTATCTTTCTTGTGCGGGAGCTGCTGCCGTTTACTTATAAGGCGTACGACAGAGTCAAATATACATTTATTTATGTTTTCCAAAGCCGGACTCGTTGGTACAAGAAAAACGTTTGAGGTCTTAATAAGCCTCAAACGCACTGGGTATACTTTGTTTTCACTCAGTGCGGATTGAGGTTTATTAATGTCTCAAAAAGCGACCTCAAAGCCGCACTGAGCGGGACGCGGGTGGTGCGGGAGTCGATCGCTTCACGTTAGTGCGGCCACAGTTATCGATACAGAACCACGTGTGTTTCACAATAATCACTTTGCTCAACATTGCCTGATTAATTATATTTTTAACAATCATTGTTTCTACAGATGTTTTTAATGTATGATAATGTTTTGTTTTTTAAGTCTTATTCTAACTACTCAATAATAAATTAATAAATCTATAAGCATTCTTTTAACTTTCCTTAAATATACTGATACTTATAAAAATTGCTTATCGTGAAATTAACTTATATAAAGAACCATATATTCTTTACCCAAGTAAATATGAAGACAAGTGTTTTTTATCGTACATGTGACTATATTGTTTACAGAATGTCATAACATAAATCAACGGGTTTGTTCTAAATAATCGAAAAATTTATTTGTTTCTTTTAGAGTATTAAAATAAACCGTTTAACCAAGTAAAGCATGTAGGTAGGTACTCTAGTTACAACGAAACAAATAATAAACTTATCGATAATTTAGCGATATTTGCCATTCTCTTCCCTAGGCTAAGATAAAATCTAGTGCGTTTTGAGGCCTGAAAGGCCTCAAAGATTCTGAAGTTTTTTTTCTTTAACCAAAAGTCAGAACCAAGGGCGACGCTAAGGGTATTTTAAGCATTTACTGACGAATGTAGAGTACATGAGAGCACATTATGTTGTTTCTCACCGGGCAAATAGCATTAGTGATGAATGCCCGGCAGTGTGAGCAAGTCATGCTCGCTTAAAGGTCTTTGCTTACGGTGGCGTCGTTGATCGGGTCGCAACCTTCCCTATAATATGGTTGAGGGAGGCGATGGCTGAGATATGCGTCATGCTCGTGAACGGGTGCCGTTTGTGGGGTCCGGTCTGTTCATACTAGCAAGGGCCTAATTAGTTGTGTAGTAACTGCTTTCCAGTGTTCAATGAACTGACGTGAGAGACTTCATCCTGTACTCGACTGAAGTTATTTTTTACTTAGAGACTTAGAGACTGTATACATCTCTAATAAACTTAGTGTACTGTACAATGACGCTCAGAGACCTTATACATCTCTGAGGAATGAAATTTAACTATTATCATATATTTATTATTTATATTTTTTATTTTGTAAATTGTGACGCCTAGAGACCATATACATCTCTAAGAAATTTAGTTTAATTATTTATTTATTTATTTTCCCTTTTGTATAGTTAGTTTCTTATTCAGTCCTTAACTTTTCTAAGGATTTAAATTAATTTATTTTGTTTTGCATCTTGTGACGCCTAGAGACCATGTACATCTCTAAGAAATCTAAATTAAGTACCTAATTATTTTGTTGCATTAGTTATTGATTTTGACTCCTTGAGACCTTATACATCTCAACGGAATTGAATTATTTCATTAATTAATTATACCGATCTATATTGCGTGTCGTGACGCCTAGAGACCTTCTACATCTCTGAAAAAAACACTTTATTTTATATAATTTTTAGTGTAAACATTGATTTGGAGACTTGTACATCTCCTCTAACATATATGTATCAATTACCTAGCTATAATATAATTGTATTAGTTTTTAAGTATAATTCACGAAAAAATGACTTACTGTTGAGTTTCTTTCGGCTTTCTTCTCAACAGCGGTCTCCTCTTGCGAAATGCCGGTAGACTCACAATCTGACTTGTAAAAGTGCCCTTGTGGCCTACTTACTGAATAAATTATTTCATTTCATTTCATTTCATTTCACATGAAAAAAAATGCCTAGTCCGAGTATAGGCAAAGTTATGGAGGATTTAAACACCTACTGAAATTCGAGGTCGATTAGGCCTCACCCGCACTGAAAAAGAGCTTAGGTTTGGGCTGATTCGACGTCAACCGCACCAGTTGAAAGTTCCTCAAGATTTGTCCCGCAGTGAACGTGTTAAGCTGTATAAGGGATATAAATGTGTTGTGTGCTACTTGGGATGATTATTATTTGTACTTTCAATTGTGGTTATATTTTCAGGGTAATCAGTACCTTCGAAGCGGGAGAATACTTTTATAAATACATGTACATAAGTAGCACGTGCGGCGGCAACATCGCACCGGCACCCTATAGTAAAATCTTCAATAACTTTGGAACTGTACAAGTTCTTGATATGCGGTTTTTTATTAATCGATCAATTAATAGTGTTATAATATACATAAGTAAAATAAAGCCATACATTCATACATTTTTTTGTATGAAATTACATAAAACCCCCAAAAAACTGCATTTTTTTTTTCAAAATGTATGTTTTTTTTTGTATTATTTTTACTTTTTGCCTATTTTAATTTAAATTTTATTTTTTTAAACTAATTTAAGTAATTATCTGTCGATTAGCACCTTAATTATCAAAATCGGAATATCCGTTGAGGTTTAAGATTTTTTTGTAAGATTTTTTGACCCAGCGGCCTCATGTCTGTATTCTTCAATAACTTTGAAACTATACCGGCTAATGATATGCGGTTTTTTTTCGTAAATGTAAAATTAGTTGTATATTAATATAAATAAATAAAAAAAGTACCATGTACATACATTTTTACGAGTAAAATTCCAAAAAATCACAAATTTAAATAGTTTTTTCAGAAATTATATTTTTTTGGGTATCCAAAATAAATTTTTACCTGTTTTCAATTTTTTTTATGTTAAATTGGGTAATTATCTGCCGTTTGGCACCTCTTTCGTCAAAATCGGAGTATCCGTTCAGGACTTACAATTTTTTAAACTTTTTTTAAAAAGTGGCGCCATCTCTTATCCTAAGGGGTGAAACTAATTTCGCCTCGAGTGAAATCGTTTATTTTGGTCTATATTATCACTGTGCAAAACGGCTTGCTTCCATCACAAAGTGCAGCTTTTTTTCATAACAAATAGAACTAAAATGGATTATTGTTTTTAGGGTTCCGTACCCAAAGGGTAAAAACGGGACCCTATTACGGGACTTCACTGTCCGTCCGTCTGTCACCAGGCTGTATCTCAAGAACGGTGATAGCTAGCTATCACCGTTCTTGAGATACAGTTGAAATTTTCACAGATGATAATAATAATAATACAATACTTTATTGCACACCAATAAAAGTTTACAAAAGGAAACAAGACAAATACAATTTATAAATAACGGTAGACAACAGGATGATCTATTTCTATTGCCGCTATAACAACAAATACTAAAAATAAAATAAAATAAATATTTAAGGGGGGCTCCCACACAACAAACTTGTTTTATGGTACGGAACCCTTCATGCGCGAGTCGGACTCGCACTTGCCCAATTTTAAAAGTCTCTTTCAAATAATCAATGCAAAGATCGACACACAAAGCATTTGGAAAAAATCGGAAGGTTAATTGGCGTTAGGGTGGTGGAAAGGTTAACACGTTGGACCGGTAATCCAGAGGTACCGGGTTCGATTCCCGGTCTCTTCTGTCAGGTTAGGCATTTCAATATTTCTTTGTGCTTTGATCATTGTATCAACGGTGCAAACTAAAAACTAGTTTGATAATACAAACTGAATTCCATACTTCTCATGTTATGTAGAACCACACGTGCCAGTTTTGCGGTGTCATCGCTTCAACGTGGAAAATATTCTTGGCCGGTTTTTTCCTTTTGAGGTACGGAACCCTAAAACTAGTAAAATAGATCACGGGACAAAGGTGAACATCCTAAAGTTAAACAGAGTGGGAGATATGAGCGAGTAGAGATAAAAGTATTGATCGCGCACAATAGTGCCGATAAGGGGGTTATAAAAGGGCTGATTGCGACTGGTTTAGGCTTCGTTGGGTGCTGACGGACAGGCGGACGAGCTGGTGAGTGCGAGATTTAAGGAAACTAGGCGATAACGTTTATAAAGAGCGATAAAAATCTGTATTTTCATTGATTTATTTATTTATTTATTTAATCTTTATTGCACAAATGAAAAACAGATCGCACAAAAGGCGGATTTAATTTATTTATTTATTTAAACTTTATTGCACAAAACAAAAGTCAGTAAAAATGGCGAACTTAATGCCTAATGGCATTCTCTACCAGTCAACCATAGGGCCAAACAGAGATGCTTCAAGTGGGTGCAGAGTAGAAAATTAATCGTTCGGAGAGCATCCAAGATACAAGTGAATACATGTATATTAATGCCTTTGGGCATTGTCTACCAGTCAATCATCGGGCAAAGCAGATAAGTTTGATGTAGGTATAGATACAAAGATCAACACGCAAATAATAATTAAATTGCGCTAATACGTGGTCCACACCGGGACTCGAACCCGGTATCTTTGGATTGCCGGTCCAACGTCTTCCAAAGGGGTGCCCATTTTTTTTACATAAAGATTGATTGTTATAACGTATTGTTTGTCATACAATCGCTTGTCATAACTCTGAAATTATTTCACTTTTCAAGAGTTTTGAGAGTAGCTTAGGTTAGGTTAGGTTAGATTTGTATTATAACAACCCTGAAAAGTTATTTGTGTCTTAGAAAAGTAGAAATTATGACTACGAAAATTATGAGTAATGACAATTTTTATGAATAAGAATTTTATGTGAGCCAATATAAACCCTTTCCAAAGAGCGCAAGTTGATCCTTGTATCTATATAGCAATTAAAAAACCGGCCAAGGGCATGTCGGGCCACGCTCAGTGTAGGGTTCCGTAGTTGCCCATCCTTCACAATAGACAGGCTTAAAACAGCGGTAAATAAAATAAATTGGATTCAGGTAATGGTATCTCTTATTACTTACTTACTCCTTTGGCACAGCAGAGTCTTGGCCTCGAATACAAGTACCCGCCACCAGGCTCGGTCTCGTGCGGTTTCTCGCCAATCCACGGCTTGTAGCTCACGCAAAGTATGTTATCTGTTATTGGTCTTTAACATTTAGGTAAGCGGCTTTTTTTTCCCCATTGGGAGACAGGGTGAACCATGAACTTTACCGTCTTTTTTCCTCCAGAGCTCTAGCAAAAACGTTTACCATAAACAAATATATACTAAATACACATATTTTTAAAGCACTTGCTCAAGATTGAATCATAATATCCCATTTTTCCACGTATATTATTGTCTTTGAACACTTGTGCAAATACTTACAGCTAGACACCGCAACGTTCTTGTTAATTTTACCCTCAGCCCGGTAATTATCATTAAGTAAAAGTATCTAAAGAATCGTTTCTTATATCGTTTTTAGCTCAGTATATTCTCTCCAATTTGAAGTATTGACAAGTATACTTGGTCAGCTCTTATAGCTATAGCTCTATATACATACGACCTACCGATTACTTCTACTTGTATTTTAGAATATTTTGTGTCCAATTTGTCTTATAATGACGTCTTTTAATTATCTGGTGACGTCACAAATTCTCATGTTAGGATTTAAGTAATTCAGGTCAACTGGACTTATCTTTATCTTCACAGTTAAGTGTAGAATCAACAGCTTGAGTATATTTGCTGAATTGCGTTTTGTATGACTTACTGCACGGAATGTTTCTCCATAGGAATAGTTTTGGACCAAAGATTGAACCTTGGGGTACCTTCTTTGATAAATATTATGGAAGAAGTTATTCATTTGTAATCATTGTTCTTTAAAAATGCCCACTATATCTAGCAGTAATTTGCAAAATCTGACGTCAGGAGAGAAAAAACAGCATGAAACTTTCCTGTTACTAACAACCGCATAACATTAACATGACATAAAGATGCTTGTCTATATATTAATGCTTCATCCACTCTTAATCTATATTTTATTCTACAATACGAATGCATGATAACATTGATAACGTTGATCACCATTGTTACTGAAATGCAACGCAAAACTACAAAAAGGGTTAACCATCTTAAACCTAGATATCTGCAAACTAAACAAATGCAAATCCAACTGATATATTTGTTAGTTTATCTAACATCGCGTATTACAATTTCAAAGCCCTTAACAAAAGCAGAAAAACATGTCCCAACGCATTACTAATTGTAAATGCGTTTGAACCAAGTTTGAACCTTTGAACTCGTCGCCTTTTGAATATATTGCATTTTCATGAAGGCTCTACACCCACACATGGAGGCTACGCTTAGTTGTGTGTGTGAAGGCGTTACTGAAACTCAGGCGCAAGCGCCGCCTCGCCAGCCAGTCGGCCTGAGCACGTCACAGCGAACGGTCGCATCTTGCGCTGTTCCGACCGCGTTCGAAATTCAAAAGTGACAGCAAATACAGTTATCACTAGGATATCCGAGCTGGCTGGTAAGTTTTTTCTTATTTTATTATTTGTTTAACGCTTGAGGTTGTGTTTTTTTTTAAGAAAGTAGGTTTTTGAAGATAATGCCTTTACAACGCATTATGGTGATTCATTGAAAATTACACATGTTTTGTTTAAGGTGTTACTGATATTTGCGATAACGGTCGTATTTTAGTTTCAGTTTTTCCATCGAAAATAATCCCTGAATGTCAAAAGTATTATTTTATGACTGGCCCGTCCTGAAAGGCAGAAATCATTAAAACTTATAAGGCTGGTGGTGATCTTGCAATGTCTAAATTGGATGTTTGTCTGGATTACAACCGTGATCAGCTTTCGTGTAGTTAGTAGTTGCCATTTATAAGTATTTGTACCTGGCGTAGCGTGAAACAAATTCTCCGGGCAAGGCAGGGCCGATTTTTTTTCTTTCTCATTTACTCAAATGTACAAGCCGGTGGGAACCGCGTCCTAAGGACGCCACGCTACTGATATCTAAACAGGTATTTTATGTAATGTTTATAAAAAAATATTTTTGAGAGTCGGTTTTATTCCAACGGTCCTTTTTTAACATCAAATTTAATTGCTCTTCAAGGCGAATTCATTAAATAAGCCCTAAGAGTTTTCTGTCTATCTATCTATCAGCCACAGACTTCCATTGCTGAACATAGGCCTCTCCCATGACTCGCCACAAAGTGCGATCCCGTGCAGACCGCACCCATTGATTCCGCGCTACCCTCACGAGGTCATCCGTCCGTCTAGTCGGGGCCACGCTGCGCTTTCCTGTACGTGGTCGTCACTCTATGTAGCTACAATTAAAAATTTCAAACACCCCCGACACATGTAGCTGGTCATCATGAGACCCTCATTCAATGAGTGTTATAGAAAATGCTACTAAAACTGAACATAACTACAAAATGTGGAATTATTAGCTTCAATATTGGCTGAGATCTTGTCTCTTGTTCCAATTAAAGCTGAATATCTTGTGAACTACTGGTCCTATTTCCACCAAACATAGCTAAGAACCATCTCAATGGTCTTACGATAAAATAAAACCGCACTCAAATTGGTCCATCCATTTGGCACACAGATAGATACAGATACACATGTTAACCTTATAACAGTTATAACACCCCCCTTTTTATCCGTTGGGCGTTAAAAATAGGGTATAATGACCTAACTTTGTATGTAAGTTTATTTTCTAGAGAAGATTGGAGTTTAATGTAACATATTCTTGTAACATATTCTAATGTACTGTCCGACCTATATGGTAAGGAATTAAGTATATATATATATTATCATGTCTTCATGATAATATATATATATACTTAATTCCTTACCATATAGGCACAAACTTAACTTCTTGATATCGTATGGACCAGACGGTCCGTTTGACTTATTTACGTTACTTTATGAAACGGCCAAGCCATACCTTTGAAGCCAAGGTGTAGGATTAGTAAACTCAGGGCTTAGGGGCTTGGCTTTTCCAGGGATCTGATAACTTTTTTACAGCGAAAGCGTTATGAGCATGTGAGTCTTGGCCGCCAATTTTACATGAAATGTTTTTGGTGGGATTATAATTTCCAGGAAATACACACGATGGGAGCGAGTTCCATTCCTTAGCGCTTTGTGTTAGCTGTCTCTTAAACCTCAGCGTAAAGAAGGTTTTCTTTCCCTAGCGTGAAAAGTGCCAACCATGCCAAGGCTGGCAATTACCGCGCCAATCGTCTGTATCTGTGCCATCGATAATTATTTAAACAACTTATTTATTTATGATTATTGCCGACACGCCACTGATTATACGAGCCGTCGTATTAATGTCGCTCATTTGTGCTTAGATTGCTTTTCTGCTTGTTCAATGGGTTTCAGTCGGCGTTAAATCACCAGCTGGCGCCACTGTTTCATAAACCGGTCAAGTGCGAGTCGGAGTCGCGCATCGAGTTCTTATAAACTATGAAAGCACTGCACCTCTAGCATACCTGTGACACGCGACTCCGTCTCGCGCGACATGATTTACCTGTTCTGTTTTTAGTATTTATTGTTATAGCGGCATCCGTGAAGATTTCAACTGTCTAGCTATCACGGTTCATGAGATACAGCCTGGTAACAGACTGACAGAGAGACAGACGGACGGACAGCGGAATCTTAGTAATAGGGTCCCGTTTTTTACCCTTTGGGTACGGAACCCTAAAAACTGTTTTGTGTTGCAGTACTGTCGGCAGCAGAATAACATGATCACAATAAATAAATAAATATCAAACCTAGTCCCAAATTAAGCTCAAGGCTTGTGTTATGGGTGCGACGATATACATACTTATGCAGATAAACTGGGCCTGCAAGTAACATAGAACATTCATGGCCCAGGCACAAATATCACACAAATATTGGCCCTTGCCGGGATTCGAACCCAGGACCGCTGGCTCAGTAGGCAGGTGCACTACCAGTGCACCAACCGCGTCGTCGGACACGACACCTTGGTCTTTAATGGCCTGCACAACCCTTATCATAACTTTAAGAATCCAATTCGTTGGTGTAGCTGATGTAATAATATGTAGCTGTCTCCATCAATCCCTATCCATAGCCAACTCCTTGATTTCCCTATACGACATGACGTTTACCTTCTCTTTTATTAATTTTATGTAGCTTATTCTCATCGCTTCGCTTTCCTTCAACTTCTCTTTCGATGATGTTGCTATAAAAGCGTGTCGTATAAGTTAACCAAACATCTTCCCTCTCCGCTTCTCTATGGTGTTCAACAAATTCCTTTTTTCCGTCCCTCTTTTAAGTATACTTCTTCATTTGTGATTTGATCCTTACTTTCTTTATAATAGGGTCCGTGTGTATATAATTTTGAGCACATGCGTGCGCAGCAACTTCTGATGCGGTATTGTGTCTAGTTTCGCGATATCGCGTCACGTCACGTCACAGCACGGAATGTTATCATCCGCACGCTAATTGATGGTCATAGTAAACACGAATCCGCTAGGGTTATTGGAAATACTATTAACTACACTTCGGCCTTGATAACTAATGACATCTTGTGAGAAACAGTAGGACTTAAAGTATAATCAAGGCCAGATTTAGGGTGATATAGAAAATGCTACTAAAACTGAACGTAACTACAAAATGTAGAATTCTTAGCTTCAATATTGGCTGAGATCTTGTCACGTGTTCCAATTAAAGCTGAATATCTAGTGAACTACTGGTCCTATTTCCACCAAACATGGCTAAGAACTATCTCGAGAGATATTGGTGATATTTCAAATATTAGTAACGTTGAATTTAGACTCATTAGTTTGTAATTTGTAAGTAAAACGACTAAGTGACTCCAACCAAACCCTCTACCTGCAAAAATTACATAGTAGCAAACAGGTCAAGTTGACACAGACGAGAAGTATAAAACCGAAAACCACGTGACATCCAGCCATGATGTAACTGACATTGAACAGCACACTTCTACACCAAACCAGAAAAGCACAACTACATATAATTATCTATGACACTTACGTCCTTTTGTAAAAAGAGAAGTACAATCATAATCAGAGATGCAGTAAAATTACACGTTGCACACGCCATGCCATTGTTCGGATGAGACGACAGAATTAGAAAAAAAAACGTCTTTCATTGTCTATGGACAGTAAAAAATGACGGGTTTATAATGGATTGGAAGTGAGGAATTCTGGTTGTGATAAAATAGGAATCATTATCATATTATCAATATATAAACTGACCAAGTCCCAAATATATGTATACGTAAAGGCTTCTTATAAAACATCATGTCCCAGGAACATATTCGACTTCATCAGTCACACAAATATTTGCCCTTGCCTTGATGGGAACCCAGGCCCGAGCAAACATGCAAAAAAAATCTTGTCAGTAACCCCTGAATAGTCAATTTTACTATATTTTTTATAAAAGATCTGAAATTCAATTTGTTTTATAATAAAATTGGACTTAATCGCGTTGACTTAATGCGTTTGCAATTTTGTTATAATAATGTGTGAAAATCTTGTAAATAAGTAAGTCTAAGTTTCAATTATAGTATTGGTGTTAGGTTCATTTACAAATATACTAAATATTGACGCAAAACTGACGGAAAAACGAAAAGGGAAAATATTGTATAACTTGCCGACATACGAAATTATTTAATACTTAAAGTTGCCGCGCATTTTTATTTATAGTTGTTTCTATGTAAAGGTTAAATTCGTTCGAATAGACGCAAAAAGGACGCAGTGCTATTTTTGATAAGGTTCAAAACCAAACGCCAGAACGAGCGACGACCATATAGCAACGTAAAGTGACATTACCTCCGCAAAAACACCTTCATTATTATTCAAGTACATCGAAAACGCTTACAAAACCCGCTATCTCATTCGTGTTCGAAAAACTATACTTTTCACATAATTAGGGCATTATGTGCGCGCTCACGAATAGCTGTAGCAATTAGAAAAAGCAAATAGGAACCATAGATAATGTCGTGACGGTTAAAATAGTTGTAAAAAAGGCGGGAAGCGGTGACCGTTAAGTTGTTATCAGCCAGTATTATCTGTTGAGGTGTTGAACGATAATTTTCTGATAATTTACTCGTTTTACGGTGAAGTGTCTTCGGTAAGTGGGGCTTGAAGATAATACTTTCGCACGGGGTATCGCGCGTTGAAGCGATTTTGAACGACTTCGTTAGTCCAAGGCTTAGAAACAATTCAAAATGCAACGTATTTAATGGTCTAGAGATAAAATAAATGCAGAAAGCTGCAGATTAGAGGTTAGATAATAATTAAAAGCCCAGCTTCCGTCAAAGGATTGTTGAACGCATTGAAAGACATGACGGTATAGAAACGTATTTGCGTAGGAAAGCCTAATACAATATATTATATTGTATTTTATTAAAATATTAAATTTTGTGACTCTAGCTGCCACTGGTAGGAAGAAAATTTGTTACCCCATGTCTCCGTCATTTACAAACCGATTTGAAAAAATATTTTTATATTTTTGTTCGAGAGGAAGCCTCTCCAAGTTGGTCTCAAAGAATTTTGTTGAAGATCGGATAAAAAGATCCGTGAGCAAGCGATGGAATTAACTCCTCAATTATTAACAGGCACATACAGGACGATTTCTGTGTTTTTATACTTCCTCGTTCAGTTGTCATCGGAGATACGATTTATTCTCTTTGAAGTAGTTCTTTTAAGTTGTCTAGTGACGGATGATAGGAAAACGGTTGAATATGTTGGCAAACCCTAGATTTCTCCCTCTTTTCATCATGTTTCAGCTCTGATCTGCTGTCTTTTCTGAAAGCAATTGCTGACATCATATAATTTTCCACATAAATTATTATTGTAGTAATTTAGTATTATGTGCTTCTTTAATACCAGTAATGTCGTGGTTCTTTTTCACGAGTCCTCCATTCGCGGGTCGTAATATTTTTACTCCACACGCCGTCTTCGTCACGATCCATTAAAGCAGATAGCGAACGCATGTTAATGTGACAACTTATCAACACACACGTTCAATTCTGTCGAACACTATTTGACATCGATACAGTAACTCTAGCAGAACTGTGATACGCGAATTTCTCGCGCGAGATATTTATCTATCTCTTTCTGTGCAGTACTGTGAGAGAGTGACAGTGACAGGTGACGTTATGCCGCGCGATCAACAGTCGCGAAGCATAGTTGTGCTTGTGCTAGACGGGCAGTAGCACTAGCATATCTTTGACATAAGGTTGTCTGGAAGAGATCGCTCTTTAGCTATAAGACCGCCTGTTGTTTACCTCTAATTATAATTTCTTGCATTGTATTTCTCCTGTGTGTCTTATGAGGTGTGCAATAAAGAGTACTTGTATTGTATTGTATTGTATCTTTCGGCGAATTCACTTGTCGCGTCACCTGTCTTGCTCTCACGTCATTGAAAAGAAAGTGACAGGGTCTATTTGTCGCGCGACAAAGAGTAGCATGTCACAGTTATGCTAGACGTGTAGTAGAGCCTCGATAAACCGAGACTGGTTCCGTGGGATAGTGATCCCAATTTCAAAGCGAGTGAACCCGCGGGCAAAAGCTCGTAGAATAAATGAAAATTTAAAAAACCCTTACCCAGGTATCTGGTCATCGCGAGACCCTCATTTAATGAATGGCATAAAAAATATACTAGGCCTGGACATAACCACGAAGTTAGGCATTCTTGCCTTCAATATTGCCTGTTTTAATCTAAACTGAATATCATGGAAACGGGTGCGGTTAATTTTCATCAAACGTAGCTAAGAATAATCTCGACAGATAAGGCTTTCGATTGAAAAATGCATTCAAATCGTACCATCCGTTTCGGAGCTGCGATGCCACAGATAGACGCACGAATACACATGTAAAACTTATAACACCCCTTTTTTTCGTCGGCGGTTGAAAACGTACATACTCGTAACGAAAGTTCGTCATGTCATTCATATCCATATTGACCTAATTTCTGTAAGTGAAATATTTAATGAAAAAGATAAATATTGCCCTGATATCTTTTTTCACTAATCTAGCAGATAGTGAATCAACATAATTGGAATTTCCGACCGAAATAGATTTGGCTCAACAACACTTTTTAGGGTTCCGTAGCCAAATGGCAAAAAACGGAACCCTTATAGATTCGTCATGTCTGTCTGTCTGTCTGTCTGTCTGTCCGTCTGTCCGTCTGTCCGTCCGTATGTCACAGCCATTTTTTTCCGAAACTATAAGAGCTATACTGTTGAAACTTGGTAGGTAGATGTATTCTGTGAACCGCATTAAGATTTTGATGCAAAAATAAAAAAATAATAATAAATATTGGGGGCTCCCCATACTTAGAACTGAAACCCAATTTTTTTTTTTTCATCAAATTCATACGTGTGGGGTATCTATGGATAGGTCTTCAAAAATGATATCGAGGTTTCTAAAACATTTTTTTTCTAAACCGAATAGTTTGCGTGACAGACGCTTCCAAAGTGGAAAAAAGTTGGTCCCCCCCCCTCTAACTTCTAAAATAAGAAAATGAAAAATCTAAAAAAAACATATGATGTACATTACTATAAAAACTACCAACGAAAATTGTTTTGAACGAGATCTAGTTAGTAGTTTTTTTTTAATACCTAACTTTGCAAGTTTGCACCTAATTTATATGGGGCGCTATACATACCAGGTGCAAACTTAACTTAAACACTTAGGGATGGAAAGTGTTTGTACGGAACCCTCGGTGCGCGAGTCCGACTTGCACTTGGCCGGTTTTTTTTTCTTTTGTATGTTTACTTATATTTTTAATATTCTGTTTTAATGTTGTGTCAATAAAGCTAATTTAAATTCGAAACTGTATCTTTGGCTTTGGATAATTATTATCAAAAACACTAACTTAATTGTAAGGTTTCGACAATTTTCCAAAACTGTTAATATTTCAGAATAATTTTATAAAACAAACCTAAACTAACCTAATGGGTTCTTTAAAACGATATTTATAATACCCTGAAAAAATGGGTTTCAGGAAAAAGATGCTTTCGGACAAATTCAAGTTTGGCGAAACCTTACAGATGGGAAATGATTTTTGTTGCGTTGCGAACTTACGAATGAAATGAGTTGCGAAAGGATACCTCCAAAGTTTCTGGATCTTTACCATAAGGTACCGAGTAGCAACTTATGGTAAGGGTATAGAATCTTTGGATGTTTCTTTCAATATGTCAGTTCTCGTGGCCAATAGGCCACGAGCCGGGCCGAGGAATACCTCGGGATGCATTTTGTATGTATGCTCCCTGGTTCTAAGTGCGTCACGTTGTCATCAGGTCTAAATCAGGACACGAGTCAGGACCGATACGACTTTCAAACCTTTAAGAAAAGAGCGTACTCACCTGAAAGGCCGGCAACGCACTTGTGACTCCTCTGGTGTTGCAAGTGAAATGAAATGAAATAATTTATTCAGTAGGTAAGTAGGCTACAAAGCTACTTTTACAAGTCAGATTGTGAATCTACCGGCATTTCCCAAGAGGAGACCGCTCTTGAGAAGAAAGCCGGAAGAAACTCAACAGCCAGTTTTTTTTTTTGTAAATCATATTTAAAACAATAATTTATATTTATGGTGACTATGGGCGACGGTAATCGCTTTCCAGGCGATCAGTTTGCTCGTTTGCCCCCTATGTCACTCGAGAACTCTCCAAATATTATTGGTTCTCATTAGTGACCGACCGAAGTTTCGGTTTCGGTTTCGGTTTCGGCCAGTTTCGGCCTAAAAATCATGTTTCGGCCAAAGGTTCGGTTTCGGCCAAAAGACAGCCGAACCTTTCGGCCGCGCCGAAACTTACAACATTGTACTGTCGGGTCGCGTTCGGCTATCGGCGGGTGCGCTCAGCGCTGTTTCTGTTATGGATTTGTCAACTTATAGTGTAATTATTAAAGCATATTTTCTTAATTTACAAACAAATTGACGGCAATATTGGTTAGTATAAAAGTGAAGAGGTTTACTTATTTCTTAAAACGACTTTAGGATTCGTCAATGTTGCGTGTATGTAATAAAATTAGTACCTACGTTTGAATTAGCGTTACGAGGCTGCCTGGTTGCAATTATAAAAATTAAAACTCTATCAATTATTTTGTTCCTAGGTCTTTAAACTTGTTTCATTTTAAACCTACAATTAACAGATCGCTGCCTCAGTACAGTATAACAGCTATTAATGCTTGTCACTTCTTGGGTAATTTAATTTAGACCCAGTGTCAATGTTAAAATATCAATTCAACAAAAGTAAAACGTGAGTTTGTTGTGTAATTGCTGAAATGTTGTTTTTTTTTACTTTGTCTACCCCACCCCACTCTATATACATCTGCACTTTTTTTTAAATTTCTCTAATCGACAAAAATAATCTAAGTATATACCTACTTATCAAACCTACTCACAAAATTTCATGAGCATTGGTTAATAAATACGACCTTCACTTCAGACGAGAACAGAAAAGCATCCAATCGTCCGTACATACGAAAGAATTTTGGGCCAAACTGAAACACTTAGCTCCATCGGTCAGCGAAATTTTTCATTTTAGGTATTCATTATTAGATTAAGAAAGAACGGTTCGCTGACATTTTATACAACGTTTTAATCACGTTTATAAAAGGTTCGGTTTCGGTTTCGGTTTCGGCCGAAACTGTAATCAGAACCGAACCTTCTGTTTCGGTTTCGGTTTCGGTAGAGAAACGTGTTTCGGTCGGACACTAGTTCTCATATTGTGATATGGGTACTTTTTAAAGTTACGTGGAACTGATGACGGATACCACTGGGCTGCCATCGGTCCGGGTTTCCCCGGATCTGTCCTAGTTCGGAGGCCGTAGGAGGATCTTCCGGGGGGCTTTCAAAAAGTGCCCGCGGGTACACTTTTTATGTGAATGAAAAATAAAGCGATTGTTTTTTTTTTTATAATATTATTTTCCGACAAGTCCGGGGAGAAAATGCAATTTACGCCAAATGTCCGGGTTCGGTGAATTCAGAGATGGCAGCTATCACTGAGGGTTACCGAAAATAAGATTTTCGTTGAAGTCCGTTGTTTTTTTCATTAAAAAGTGATTATGATACAATTACGTCACCGCGATGCAATATTAACAAATACAGCAATGCGCTGTCGTGTGAGAAATTAATCGATCCGATTACGTTGCGCACGCGCATATGAAAAACGCACTAGCAATGTATGAACTCTGCAGTCGCTTACGACGTTTCTTGTTCGGAGTTACATCAAACGCGGTTTGTATGAAGTTCCTCGCTCCCGGCGGCGCTTCTGCGCAACTTGATATCTTAAAGAAAGTGCGGCGAGCTGACTTGGAGGAATGGAAGTATTAGGCTGCTTCTCCACTAGAACTAAGCTAGGTACATAGATTAGGTCTAGATAAAATGGAAGTTATTAAAAATAAGTGCAACTCGATTGAGTTTTAACTAGGTAGTTCGGTTTTAAGGGTGCCGCGCCTATACTATTAGCCCGTCTAGCAGAACTACGCTTCGCGACCTTTGTCGCGCGTCATAGCACCGCCCGTCACTCTCTCACAGTACTCATACTCGTAAGAAGGCACAAAGTTACTAAAAGGGCAATGGAGCGAGCTATGCTCGGAGTCTCCTTGCGGGATCGCATCAAAAATGAGAAGATCTGCAAGAGAACAAAGGCTGTAGATATAGTTCAGACAGTCGCCAAACTTAGTGACAGTAGGCGCGGGCGGTGGACCGATGACCTGATTAGGATCGCGGGAAGCAATTGGATGAGGACGGCGCACGACTGATAAACGTGCCCACCTATCGTCAAATTAATTACTTTTGGTCGTTGTTTGTATCAAGCACTACTTAAATTCGGTTAGGTATGCCGTCTGTGACGTTGACTAAATGGTAAATCGCACACAATCCTGGGGTCAAAAAACATCCGTTGTAAATGACCCGTATTATATGATAATACACACAAAGAACATTACAATTCCCAAGTGGAAATCGTGAATTATAAATTTAAAATCGTCTACTTACTTTTCAATTCGTTGACCGAGTTCCAACGAAAAGTTTAAAGTTTATTGGTTTTTATTCAACAGCTTTTTTGTGATACAGTTACTAGGCTGAATTGACAGTTTTATAAATGTCCGAATAACGGGATGATTTATTTAAAGATATTCAGTAGCACAGAAATTCTATACGCATATAATATGGCCACCTGAACACAGAAATAGAGTCGTAAAAAGGTCACGAATATTACAATTAGGTAGATGTTTTACCGCTGAATATCGGGCAAGTAATGCCATTCTATTCATACTTCTAAAAAAGTTTGGAAGTCGCAGTCAGTTTTTGGTACCTATGTCAATATTTAATAATTCGGCTTTTATAAGTGTACGAAACATGTAATGTCTAATTTTTTTTAATGTCGCACCACACTTTTTATATTAAACCATTAAACGAGACATTACTTGTTTCATAAATTTATAAAATAACAGCGCCCTCTCTCGCCTGCTCGTTCACTGCTGCAAAGTAGTGTGGAAAGATGTGAATATTAAGCGTATTGTTTCTGTCACACCTTTTATGTAATTATGTTTTGTGTCTCGTCACGAATAAATGTATTTCTTTCTTTCTTTCTTTCTTTCTTTCTTTCTTTATTTCTTTCTTTCTTTATTTCTTTCTAGCGTATTCACATAGAGGTCGCTAAGGTGTAAAGCCTTAAAAAAACTATGCGAAGATCGACACAAAGCGTTAGAAAAAATAGAAAGGTTATCTGGGCGTTAGGGTGGTGGAAAGGTTAACACGCTAGACCGGCAATCCAGAGGTACCGGGTTCGATTCCCGGTCTCTTTACCAGGTTACAAATTTAAATTTTTCAGCTGATCTTTGTATCAAGATTTATTTATTTCATAATAACAAATTACATTATAAATGAATTTATTTCAAGTCAAAAAAATACACATACAAAATAAAAAATAAATTAATACTTAAGACTAGCTTAAAGCCTAGTCAAACAGGGCTCCTCGGGTTGCCCCTGGCGCAAAGGTACCCATCACACTGGCCGCGTTACCACGTTGAATGGCGATGGACAACCTTTGCACCAAGTACGAACCCGCACGGGCGTCAGATCCCCTCTCCCTAATTCGACGTCCCACTTCCCGAATGAAGGTTATAGCATCCGCCCCCCAGCACCCAGTAGCCTCAAACGCGAGCGGTACAAAGTAATAGTCCTTGCCCAGTGCCGAATACTTCTCCCGTTTCTTGACAGCCGCAAAATCTGCCGCGGCACCTGCTGTGCGGACTGTACGGCTGAGATGTGAGGCGGCGAAAATACTGACGCACGTGGCGTCCCAAAGTAAACACCTTCCTTTCTGCCACGGCACTAAAGTTAAGCCGTCTGGCCTTTTGCCGTCGGTGCGGCAGAGGCCTGGAGGCTCCAGAATACATGGGATGTTGGCCGATACCAAAGCCCTCCTCACGATGTCATTGAGAGCGTGGTGGCGTGGAAACCTCCCTGAACACCGACAACAACTCAACGCGTGATGGCCATTCGCTTCCACCATGGAACCGCAGATGCATTTATGAGGCACACAAACATCGCAGCCCAGGCGGAGAGCTACTGCCACCCGCAAAGAGTCGTTGTCCAGGAGTGTTCCTAAAAATGGAGCTGGTAAAGCCTGTAACCACGCTCCCGATTCGACTTTCGACACCGACTTTAGTCTGGCCAAATCAACCCCAGTGGCTACCTCTATAAGCCGTGAAAGTGCGTCCTTGGCCCCCACGTCGTCCCAAACTCGTTGTATCTCTGGGGCCCCGGGCAGCGATTCACCTGGGTAAAGAGCTGTCCATTTCGCCAGTGCATCATTCACAAACGGAATGGTAACCACGTCTCCATGAGAATTTAAAATTTTAGAGACAAGGCCACCAACTCCGTGTGCCGATGCAAGGAAGGCCGGTAAGCCCACATCCCCCGCACGCCGCAAACCGAGGCCACCGTGACGTATAGGCAAGGAAGCTTGGACCCATTGCTCATCCGAAAGAGACACGTTCAATAACTCTTCCGCGGTTTCTCTCAATGTGGCGTCAAAAGCAGAAATGCCACCGGGACACAACCATGTTGGGGTGGTTCTCAACAAATAAGTAATTTTGGGAACCGCAAAACACATTCGTAATAAGGTCAGGGCAACATGGGCGTTAATACCCTTTAGACGCTCCTGAACAAGCAAAAGCAGACGTTTCCTGGTCTCTATTGCACTTGAAATGGCCTCTTGAAAAATAGGAGAACCCAGAAGGGTAAATGTCTCGTGCGAAAGCTCTTTGAGACCAGGAAGCAAATGCCTCAAAGAAATTATAGAAGAAGAAGAAGAAGCAGGTCCGCAGCAGTAAATCTCACACTTGCTCGCATTCACCTCCAGTCCCATACCCTTCAAACGGGGAATAAGGATTGCCAAGTCCTGCTTTACGACCACAGGCTCACCCGCTAAGGTGCCGTCATCTAAATACCAAATATTCAGAGGGGATTTCAAAGATGACACCGCTTCATGAATAGCAAGACTGAAGGTAAGCGGCCCGAGCGGATCCCCCTGCTGCGCACCTACCTGAGAAAGAATTAGGGAATCACCATACACGAGGTTAGAAGGAGAATGATAGACCTGATGTAAAAAAGGGTACAGGGTAGGAGTATGTTTTTCCACTTCGCCCAACAGACCATCCCTCTCCACAGTATCAATGGTTTAACTCGGCTTTTGTATTGGTAGTGAATTCTTGGGTTTTCTACAACTATGTTTTTAAGGTAGCTGAAAACCGTCACCCGACAAAGCAGACGTTCTGGTGGAATGCCCCTTTAGACATAGAAGTGATTGAAGATAAATACTCGCGCACCGAGGGTTCCGTACAATCATTTATCCCATCTTAACTGGCCGGGTTAAATTTGCATCTGGTATGTATCGCGCCGTACGAGTATACAAATGAGGTGCAATAAGGGCATAAGATAAAGTTCCTTAAAAGTAAAAAAGAAAACGACGCGCGGATGCGTCCGCCGTCACGTCCAAATTCGGAGGTGCGCAAATACAACTGAACGGAAGGCACTCCCGCTCCTCAAACATGTGACGTCATACGTGACTAACAGAATGACATAGTAAAGATTACTAGGTATCGAATCTTACCCTGGTCTACACTACTCGTGATGTAGACCGAAGTGTTACTTCCTCCATTGAAGTGCCTCTCCACGCTATCATATTCGTCTAGCCTCTGTTAACTTTGCTAGTAGAGCCGGGGTTTCCATGTCCAACGTATGTGACGTAGGAAAGAGGTTAGGAAACGAAATAGGAACTATCTGTTTTCGAAATTCTCCTCGAAAACTGTGCGCTCCTGTCAGTCGTGTTCGTAATCATCCTTTAATAAGTAACGGAGCATGGTGAAATTGGGCAAACGGCCTAAACAGCCACAAGACACAAAGGAGAAGCAGGGGTATTGAATCCTTAAAACTCTGTAACAACTCTGTGCTACTATTATTAAGGAAACGGGGCATAATCGCGTTGAAAAAGGTGTTTATTTAGTTACCTTTGGCAAAGTAGTCCCTTCGAAACCATGGATGGTTACATCACATCTGAAACTTCAAGGTAATTAAATACACTTTGTTTGTGGGTTTCTTATAACAATGTGTGAACATCTGTAAAATTAAATCATTAAATTCTGTTCTATTTTCTCAATTACCCCTGGATAACCAAATGGGCATGAAAAACTGACTCAGTTTTATTAAAACCTTTTATTAAGACTTGAGGAATCCAGATTATGGCCCGCACCTTTCGCTCGAAATATTTTCGAAACTTCTTCGGAACTCGGCAGAGCTCAGGCGCGGGCGCCGGTTGTTGATACAGCTTTGTTGACTCTTCGGCGCAGGATGGGCCCTCGGGCAACGAACCCGATAGCGGGCGGTTTAGGAGCTACGATCATTAATTTTTCATGAAATTTAAGCTTTGGAACGCAGAGGCGAAGCATTTCGTCGTGCTGACGCCAAAGCAAAAAATGAAGAAGTGCTCCAAAATCATCAGAGTTTGAATAACACGTGTATGCGGTATGAATTACAACGTCTTTGATCATTTAAATTTGGACGGCATTTGCCGACGTGGTATCAGTGGACAAATTTTCTGTTGTCGGCCACAGTTGACGGTGGCGTGCAAAATGTTAATGGATGCGGTACTTAGATGATTTACGGAGATCATCGATTCTTTGAGTAATTTTTATCTTGAGGCCTAGCAAAACAGGATTTAGGCTATCTTCTGTTATGTTATGTCCTAGGAAAATAGAAGAATGTAAAACCTGGATTAGTTTCTGAGTTCCAACAAATGTTTGACTTTTGCTGGTGAGTCATATGAAGCGGTTTTAACAAGAACATAATACTTTTAATAAAAAATATTCCATCGATCTTATCTTACGATCATGAAATGTCAATAAAATTTAAACGCAATCAGAATAAATCTGACTTACCTATTGCGGTTCTGCTGTCGCAAGAGAACATAAAAATGCGGTTAGGTACTCATTTTCCTTTCATAAGTAGCTAACTACTATTTGTATTTCCGAAACAGCTGCCTCTATCAGCTTTTCTATCTTAATAATAACAGCAACCGCACGGTGTCATACCCCCGTATACGTGTCAGTCTAATCTAGTTCAAAAACTAAGGCATCTGCCGGCATTCCACCCACGTCCAAGCAATAAGCTCGTGCTGAAAAGGTGCTGAATCCCCCAGCGTACCCTGGCCCGTGGCAGACCAAACGGTAGCATAGAAAACTCAAACGAAACTTAATACTTATGTAAACTCTTTAGGATCGCTTTAGAATGGTCTAGTGTATGCATTTACAAACTTACTGATGCCATCGGAAAAGAGGTTTGAAACGTAATGTAAACGTGCTATACTACGGTGACGTTTGGTTCTACATTAAACGGGCAGTATTGATATCTTTGTCGAGCGTAACTGGCTGTACGTGAGTCGAATGACGCCATTGACGATAATTTTTAAAAAGAGAATGCGGGCTTGCGCCTAAACACCTGTCAAGTGTCAAAGGGTTTTACTTTTTTTCTAAACGGCCAGCACAGTTTGCTTTGTTGCCAGGCTGGAAAATAAAAGAATGACAAAGTTAAATAGTTGATAGGGTACCACTTGTGTCGTTACTGTAGATGTGTGTTTTCTGTTGTAATATAAAATTAATTCAATTTATTGTCATATGTGTCTTGAAATATCTTACGTAGGTAATGTTAATATATGTGCATTTTAATTGAAAATAACTGCACTTTACAATTGGACCTTCTTATCACAAGGAGAAATGAAAAAGATAACTCGACAGATTGCCGTCTATATAAGAAGGAAAATAATAGAAAATTCTCATTGTAATAGGTTTCCGCGTCATTTCAGCTGAATTCCTTTGTGATTCAGCTCTTGTCATTGGTTGTCTATTTCCGACGTATTATTTGTTTGAGTCCCACGTCACACACTGTACTGTCATGTAAAGGCTTATCCGTATGATCTCAGCCGGTAAACGTTGTTTATGTTCCAGTGACTTAGATTTTAAAACGATTTTTGAAGATGTTTTCACTTTTATAGACTCTATACAACTTGTTGCTTCTTTTGTGTCGTTTATTTTCTTGAAATCGTCGATTGGATAGCTTTATTCTTCATTCTATCGCATTAAGTATATCAATCCGAGTATCCTTCATTACTGCTACCAGTTCTATTTTCCCATCTCCTTCTCCGTTCTAAGATATCCTTTCTAAGATTCTTGTAACATCATTAGTGTTTCTGAAATAGTACAAAGATAAACAATGAGAAATTCATATCAAAATTATTAATTCTAACAATGCGACGATTCTTTAGTCTACTCAGTGGTATCAAGTTGAACGCACTCCTGGTCATTGTAAGCGTATCCCGACGACCATCAGTCACAAATCCGAATTTCGGCCCATAGACAATGTAGCATCCGTTTTGTAACTGGCCGCTTTCTAAAACCAAAGATAAAGTAACCGTTTCGTAACCTAACCCCAGTTAACCTCAACAAAAAGGTATTACCAAGTAAACACATGCGGGCATTGTAATTCAAATAAATTTAAATCTCTGAACATCTCTGTCGCAAGGATGGACCGAATACTGGCTGTGATGCAACAGACGTTGTGAATTGCTTCTGAAATTCGCGCTTTCTGGTACAAAATGTATGAATTGTAGATTTTGAATGCTCTCAATCTGGGTGTTCTAGAAATTCGCTTGGCTTTTGTTTCCCCCTACAATGTTCCAGGCGTTACAATATGTGACAATAGAATAATATTCTATGTAATATAACTTGTATGAAAAGACTACTACTGATTGTTGAAACCACTAATAAGAGCAGTTTGTCTGTTATCTTCGGAAGATAGTAGGTAATAGTTTTTTGGTGACATGTTTTGCATTAACTTGACTATACATCTTAATGCCACTGAATCTTTTAATATCAACAATTAAACTAATTGGTTAGTTTCCCGTGAAGTTAATTTTAACAAAGTTTTAATTTTCTAGTACACTTCTGAAGAGCCCTTGATATATAATCATTCTCCTTGGATGAAATTGCAAATAAATATTTCTATTTCTATTTCTATGAAATAAAAACGTGCTCCGCCTAAAAAGTTCCGTTTTTAAAACGTACCGCAAAATGTTATTACTAGTTTTTCTACTATTGTTTGAAGAGACTTCACTTTATTGTTTCTTATCAATTCCCATGTTTTTCTTCACAGTTTACTATCGCTAGTAGGTAGAGGATTTTCCTCAATGCTACTACGCAACTCAGTAGGTTCTGACCCGTCATTGGGTCTTTTTCAACTGTGAGGGGTTTTACATCCATAATTATTACTTTTACTTGAAATTCAATTCGCCCGAACGGTTCTCATATAAGAATTTAATGTCATGAGTATCACGAAAATTCGACAGAACTCCAGAGTTGTATTGTAAGCACATGTTTTCGCGTATATATAAATTTAAACGTTTTTCAATGGAATTTGGGTAGTCCTCAGATCATTTCAACCGCTATCACTTCCTCGTCGCTAGTATTGAAAAAAAGAAAAAAAAATATCCTCAAAGTTTTGATAAAACTATGTATTGCACTTTCGGTTAAAGTCAATTCGTAATATTTTCAGATGGTGGCCTATTTCTTCAAAATATTTGACAAAAAGAACTGTCCACAAAAATAACTAACCACAGTCCAGGATTTATTTTCGTTGAATTTAGTTTTCCCTTATGAAGTGGTTGTAACTCGAAAACTTTCGTCATTGAAATCTATCTCAAGTTTTGTTCCGTAAAGTTTAATCATCAGAATCCACTGGACCAACGAGCTGTGCTCCATCAAGTGATTGCGTTCGATGGTTTACGCGTTAAGGCTGTCTGGAGCAGAGCGGAGCATAGTAAAATAGACCAATCACAGTCCTCAGATAAATGCACTTCTTTTGGACATCACGAAAACGCAGCCTGATTGGTTCATTATCAGCTGTTTTAAGTATTATTTACGAAATGACTTACTGTTGAGTTTATTTCGGCTTTCTTCTCAACAGCGGTCTCCTCTTGGGAAATGTCGGTATATTCACAATCTGATTTGTAAAAGTGCCCTTGTGGCCTACTTACTGAATAAATTATTTAATTTAATTTCATTTTAGAGGACAGGCAGGCTTAACCTCAAAATATCTTCACAAACTCTTACATTCAGGCTCTTAGAGAATATTCATCATCCACAGCAAGTACCGAAGTTATTAACAGAATGTGTCTGTAATCAGCAAATAGAGTGTGTTTTTGCGTCACATTTAGTTTACATACGAAATCATTCACACAACACGACATCCAACCAATCGCTACTTTAAGAAGAAACGTGTAGAATTGTCATTCGTTCAGCATTTTACTTGTCCGATGTATTGCGTTCATTTGGACCCAAAATATTTGCAGCTAGAATTGAATTTGGTCTGGGCTAGTTTTTATTTTGGTACCTTGCGGTAGGTCGAACAGTTTCGCACGTAGATGCCATATTTGTGACGTTTAACGCGGTTCTGTGATTTTGTACAGGTATTCCGCCATTTTTGTTTGGTACAAGCCAAACAAATAACCCAGAGACACTTCCAGCGTCACATACGAGTGAAGGATCAAAATGATCTCAGTACTACCATGTCAATGTCAGGCCTTCTGACCTATGATTATGCAATAAAATAAACTGTAGGTATTCCGGGTGTAGCTTGTAACAGAAGCAATAAATCAAAGCATGGACCCTTCAAACAAAACAACATTTGTTTAGCAACTTTTAAAAATAACTTTTTCTTATAATAATTAAAAATATATATATTCAAGGAAATACTGTATCGCAAAACATTTGATATGTAGTAGCGTGACAGCTGTCAATACTAAGCTAAGGGAGTCAATCAGTTTGAATTAATGAACATCTCAAAAGTGTCTTATTAAAAGTTGCTGAATAAATGTTCAGTTTGAAGAGTAAAAGCTTTGTTTGCGATAGCGATAGATTACGCTCCTGTTTATTTATTTATTCAAATCATACATGCAAATTTACAGAGATGTGTCCAGCACGGTACACAAAATTATTTCTGTTACAGACCTCACTCGGTATAATCCGCGTGGCATAAATGTTTTTAGTTAGCTAAAGTTTCTAACCTTAAACTTTTCTAGTAGCCACATAAGAGTGTCTATTTTTCTTCAGTTCACCATCACACCAACATCTGTTGCTACATAGTTGCGTGAAAGATGAACTCAACGAATCACATTAGAATTTAATGTAAGGCTCAATAGTTGGTGTAGCCGTCAAAACCACCAAGTATAAACTTAGCTCAACCAACATACTAATATATTCTAAAGATATTTATCGAAGATAACACGAAATCAAGTAATTATCGTCATTAAAGTGAGCTGCATGTTGCCAAGGATTTTCCTCTCATACCTCCTTGCTTAGAAAACGTGTAAAATGTCAATTGTGCTTGGAGTTTTTTTTAAACCATAAACTAAAAAGGCAAAGACAAAAACTGTTCAGCCGTGCTCCGAATACATACATTATTTCTCGACAATTGACTTTATATTCTTAATAATCTAGAGTGGGTAAAGGTAGATTTATTGATCAATGTGTTTCTTGTGGAAAATTGACGTTTTAATTTCTAAAATTGCGCCGTAAAAGGCAAAGCGACAAGCCATCAGTCGTGCAGTCATGCGCTTGTGCAGAATGTGTACTCGTACGTGTAGAATGCTAACTTTTTAATTAAAAAATTGCAGAAATGGCTGTGTCAAAAGTCATTCCAGTCACGTTTGTTTTTTGTTTAATTTGTTAAGAACTAACTTTTATTAAACTCCAGCAAAGAAAATAAATAAGTCTTATTTGGTGTGTTTTTTTTACCCTTATAGCTCCTAATAAAAATAACCGATTTTGAACTGTGCGTTGTAGTCCTAAATGGTTGGAACTGATTTGGCTTTATGTTTTTAATTTATGTGAACTCATTTCATGGTGACTTTATCAAGCGTGCTAGTTATTATTCGACATTTACTTCTACTCACTACTTCTGTTGAAATATCTTCTCCCTTTTCATCATCTTTTTTTTAGGTGTGTCGTCGGGTGGGAGATTTTAACCATTTGAGGATTTTTTACTCGTAACTATCGAAAGTGAACTTTTTAATTTAAAAAAATCAAAACGGAAACGCCCACGGCAGGAGTCATCCAGCCGCGCTCGTCATTTGTTTTATTTGTTGCTAACTTTTTAATTTCGAAAATCGCGCCACAGGCATCGTTCGCGAAAGTCCCATGTTTGTTTTTCGAATACCTCTGTCGGTGCGTTCAAAAGTGAGAATGGGCCGCGGGTGGGCCGGCAATTGTTTTTTTATTTCGTTTTTTGTCGGTTTTCGAACGACCATGTTACGTGTCTTTGGTTAATGATTTGTTTTGTCGATTGTTTGTTGTTTGTATTAAAGATATACTTTATTAAAATTTAAAATTTTACATCTAAATCGGTTATGCATTTGACTTGATCAAATGATCTTGATCGGGATTGAGATCAATCTAGGCTACAAAAAAAACATTTCAGTTTTATTTTTTGTATGGTTTTGAAATTAATGTTATTGAAATTCCCACTCGTTATCCATATCTCTGGATAGAGGATCGGAAAAAATCTATAGTTTTTTTTTTGCATTCCCTTCTGGTTCTTACATACCTTTGACCCGTAACTACTTCCTATTGAACCTATTCCATTATACCATTATGAAATGCCCATTAAATACCCGGCAGTGCCATTAAAACAATACACATGGAAGTAATAATTCACAGCACACGCCACAAAACGTCATACATTCATAGCAACAGTATGGTGGTTACGCCCTTCTGCGGTAGAAAGAAAGCACATCGAAACCGTGAACTGTGATATCGTTCAACCAACCTCTTTTGTCCCTTTCAGTCGTTACTGCTCTGGTATGCAGTATTATCGGGCTGTGAAAAGTGTTTTCTTTGGAACGGAATTAGTGAAAAGAGGCAAATTTCTAGGAAGAATGAAGTTCAAAAAACCGGCCAAGTGCGAGTCGGAATCGCGCACCGAGGGTTCCGAACAAACGCTAATCCCACCTGTCTAGCTATCACGGTTCATGAGATAGAGCCTTGTGACAGACAAACGAACAGACAGTGGAGTCTTAGTAATTGGGTCCCGTTTTTTAGCCTTTTGGGTACGGAACCCTAAAAAAGAAGTTAAGAAAATTCTTGTTGGATTCTCTTACGGAGCTCCTCACCGCGAGCATTCTCTAATTTTTCAAAATTCCTATCCTTGGATCTTAAAAGGACATATCATTGCTAATTTTCCCAAATCATCAGTTTAATTTAAGTTTGCACCTGGTAACTATGGCGTCGGATACGAATGAGGCTCAAACTTAACGTAACAGGGTTACACAAATCGAGGTTTCGTTCTCGTCTTTTCTCCTCCAAAACTTAACCGATCTTTATGAAATTTAGGAACTGAATGGGAATTTTTTTTCCGCTACTGTAGACTTCAGTTCAATTGAGGGAATCAGGATTTTTTTATTTTTTTTATTCACAGACTGGCCGGCGATTGACCTCAGTATCACCTGATGGAAAGTGACTACGGGGTCGAGGATGTACATATTCACTCCTACCTTGAAGATACCTAAATTATATTTTTTCAAAGAATTCAAGTTGAACTTACTCTTGTGCTTATAATCATACTCTCATTTTTACGAACTTAAACTTTATAACCTATACCTGCGCACACGCACCTTTTATCGCCAATATCCCCATCTCGCTCGCTCCCATTTTATCTCCCATATCGCCGTCTCGCTCGCTCTGTTTGCTGTTGCCTGGCAACGCGTTGTTTACACAGTTTGAAGTTGAACGATCGCTGGTGTATGCGAAAGGTACAGTCGGTGTTATTAACATCTGCACGTTTTAGTGCGCTGCCATTTCTCTTGGTGTCATTGTCACAATTAATCACAGAAATGATAAACTTGGCTGAACGAATTGTCTTGACGCTAAGAACTAGATCCATTTCATCTTTCAACCAAATAAATAAAAGCCGGTTGGCGCAGATTGTAGTGTACCTGCCTATTGAACCGGCGGTCCTGGGTTCGAATCCCGGCCAGGGCAAATATTTGTGTGATGAACTCGAATATTTGTGCTTGGGTCATGGTTGTTACCTATACAACGTGTTTTTGTTCAATTGCTTTAACTTCGACATAGTGCTTGGAACATTAACGTAAACTCATCCCTTAAACCGTTTAATGATATTCGAAAAAAAAAATTTTTTTGGTATCCCATACAAAGTAATTAAATATTTAATTGGTGGCTATTGTAAAAGGTCCTTTTGAGTTAGGCAATAGTTAGAGTCAACTTGTTGTCATTTTAACGTCACTGATAAAACTTCATCGATGACAGAATTGAGAGCTCGTTAAAAACTTAGCAAGTTAGGTGGAATGCGTGTGGATGGTATTGGGTTCAAACCCCGGTAAAGAACTATCTTTTTGCATTTTTTTTTTCATTGGCAGTGAAAGTTTAATTTTTTGTGCTTATTTTTTATTTCAGAACAATGTTTGCGATGTGTTTAATCCATTTTTTTATTCACTTTATTTCAATTCTCTGGGGTTATGGTATAGTCACAAATGAAACTAATTAAAGTTTAAGTGTAAACATTTATTTACATAAACAATATTGGCCTAATAAAATAAAATGATCTCCTCATCAGTATTTAACACAATATTTACATTTGACCAAAATAATAATTTACTACAACTTGTTTTCAAAGTGCCCGCCATTATTTTCCAAACAAATATTCAACCGAAATCGTATCTCGCGATTTAGTTTGACAGGAGTGGCACGCATGGCATCGGCTTCTTCCTGAATTCGTTGCAGTAGGTCTTCCCTCGAAGCCACAGGTTTGGAGTAGACTTTTCTTTTAAAGTACCCCAAAAATTAAAGTGTTCGGTCCGGAGATCTGCATGGCGGGCCACGCGAGAGTTTGACTGCCGCGTCCAATCAAACGCCCAGCAAAGTGCACATCCAAATGCTGTCTAAAACGGCCAGCAAAATGTGCGGGTGCTCCGTCATGCTAGATCCAGTGTATCCGCAGTGTTTCCAATGGAATATCATCGAAATAATCCAAATTATGCAAGTTCTTATTGGGATATCGACGTCGGTGTCGGTACTCCCTTGCTGCTTCCGCCGCATTTTCATTGCAGGAAACCGTAAACAAAGTGCATATTGGCTTCTTCTTCGAAATCTTCGGCCGTATAATTTATCCGTGGCATTACAACGCAAGTGAACACAATTATTTCATTAAAAATTAAGTAAATAACAACAATAATAAATTACTATTGTCAATTTGACGTGACACATGCGAGTCAAGTGAGAGCAAAATAAAAAAGAACTTATTGATTTAGACCTTGTCGTACATAAGGAACACTGAAAACTCTTTTCATATTACGAACCAGCAGATAATAGTCTTTGGTTATAAGAAGATTTTACACTGGTTAAACTGAGATTAGTGATTAAATTTAGTATTAAATAATTTGAAAACGGTGCGAGTTAGAAACTTAGTTTCTTTGAGAAATTTACTCAATAAGATGTAAAGAATTAACCCTTAAAGTTAAAGCAATTCAATAAAAACAGCCTGTATATGTATTTATATATATCGTCGTCTAGTACCCATAGTACAAACTTTGCTTAGTTTGGTACTAGGTCGATAGGAATTTTATTTATTTGTTTAATATTAAGAGCTACAATGCTACGGATAGAATAGACGTTTCAATTCCAAATAAGTCTGTGCGTCTGTCTATCTTTTTATACAATTTTTCAAGACTAAAACCGATTTACCGATTTACAAACTGATTTAGCTGATAATTTCAGAAACTAAGAATGACATGAAATAAAAAAAAAAACTAAATACCTACCTTTACTACAATACAATACAATATAATACAAAATGCTTTATTGCACACCAAAAAAGTTTACAAAATGAATACAGAACAATAATTTTAACCCATACTACTACCATTTTTGCAACCAGAACACCGTTTCTCATAGAATTTCTATAGAAGTATAGATTTTAAGTTAAATTTAATATAAAAATGTAGTTCAATTATTTAGATGTAAAATTTAAATGTAATTGGTTTGCAAAATAAATGTATCTTCTTCTTCTTATATGGTCGTAATACGGACGATACATAGCTCAAATATCTATAAGTCAATGCCATTTGGAATCGGGTCCTTGTAACCCTTCAAATCAGTTACGAGCATCGTTTCAAACTACCATATATCTCTCCATTCATCGCCGTAAAAGAATAATTCCATATTTAACGATTAACATTCAAATTCCGAACACTTGTCCCATAGACAATAGGCGACCTCTCTGCCTCGCCGCGCAACTATGCCACAGGACAGGCGTCGTTCCACTGCTTATTATCTATGGCTGTTTGGCTGTATGTCACGTTGCCTTTGCCTGCTGATACTGATATAGAAAAAGTACGGGCTATATTCGATGTTTTTTAAGATATCTGTCCAAAATATCAGTAGGTACTCAAAATTGCTTAGCTACTTTTTATGGAATGTAAAATGGTGGTCATTCTCCAAGATTACGTTAAGTTTCACATTTCATTTCGATTTCATTTGCTGCTGTCGCGAGTCATGCACAAGTTCGGGAAACTTGACACAAAACATGAGATGTTTTTTGGAAATGATAACAATAAGATTTTATACCTTGGTACTTACTATTAGAAATTTTCAAGAAGGTACCAAGATCTTTCCATGTAGAATGTTTCGCAATTGTAAAAACGTTCCGTCGGCAGTGGCTCTGAAGTCAAGATATTGGGGATATATCGTAATGCGTCGCCGAATTTAGCCGCTGGTCAACTGTCAGTAGCAGTTACGGGTAACGTTAGAAGCCGGGCTCACTCCCGCCCACACACGTATCTGGTTACTGTACCCATGAGTTGACGTGACCGTACTCGCGACAGCCTAAAGGATTTGAATAGAGATAAAAAAAAACATAATTTCATTAGAGAAGACTTAGTTCAAACGCAAACACACACTTGCGGTGAGTTAACGTGGCCGTGCTCGCTAGCGATAACGTGTGGAGAATAGTTCAGCGCCTCTAGTGGCTACTTTGTACAACTACAATCTTCATACAAATCCTTTACGCAGTCGCTACCGAGTGTACAGTACTTTTATCTCACGAGCGCGGGTGAGCCATGTTTGTGTGAGTAATGTGCATGCACATTGGCTCTGTGTGGGTGAGCTCGGGAGCGCTCAGTGCCGGTTCACCCACACAGAGCCAATGTGCATGTACATCTACTCACACAAACATGGCTCACCCGCGCTCCTGAGATAAAAGTACTGTAGTAAGGGCAGCGTCGGGGCTTGTTTTAACCCTTACATGTAACCTCTAATGCCTCTGTGAGCTGTAGACCTCACGAGTATGTTTCGAAATGGATGACATTTTTCATTTTTAGGGTTCCGTACCCAAAGGGTAAAAACGGGACCCTATTACTGAGACTTTGCTGTCCGTCCGTCCGTCTGTCACCAGGCTGTATCTCAAGAACGGTGATAGCTAGACAGTTGAAATTTTCACAGATGATGTATTTCTATTGCTGCGATAACAACAAATACTAAAAATAAAATAAAATAAATATTTAAGGGGGGCTCCCATACAACAAACTTGTTTTATGGTACGGAACCCTTCATGCGCGAGTCGGACTCGCACTTGCCCAATTTTTTTACACGTTCAATCAATAAGCTAATTAAAAAAAATTGCAGCGACTAAAAAAAGCTTCGTAGGTATCTTAATATCTCTGAGAGTCACGGTAGTTTTCTATGATAATGATAAAACAATATGCTTATCGAAACTACTCAGATCATCTGGAACGCGTTTGGACATCCAAACATTCTAGTTAACGAAATGATTTTGGGCCAAGCTGAAACGGAGACGCTTCGCTCGCTCGATCAATAACTATAGTTCAAATAAACATCTCTCCCCGTAATGGAACTAAATAAAAACTGTTCTAGATATTTCCATCAGCCGATAAATACTTTACAGCCCCGCTCACTTCTGTCATGTTAATGAATTCATAAACATGCCAACTTGAAGACGGCTGCGTTTACTTGGGTTTTTATAGCGACATCTGTGTGTCAAGGGAACAACAAGTGTTATTCTAGTACGAGCATTAGACAACGGTAGGATGATAAGTGGGACAAGTTCTACTGTATCGAAAAGTACAGATGTTCCTTAGACGCTTGAAATGTGGTGCTGGAGAAGAATTCTTGGCATACCATGGACAGAATTTCGCACCAACCATTCCATTCTTCAAGAGCTGAACGTAGAACAACGCCTGTCCTCCATAGTTAAGTCCCGAATCCTCACCTTCTTCTGAACGTGAAATACGTGAAGCTTTGTCCATTGAGCGCCTGGTGGTTCAGGGCAAAGTAGATGGTACAAGACTACGCGGTAGGTCTCCCATGTGGTGGACTGACTAAATCAAATCGGCCACAAACTGCCCTGTGCACTTTAGTTCCAGACGCGGCTGTGAGAAAATAATGGCGCTGTGTGATTAGGCTTGCCACACAAGGAATGACAGCCACGACCACTCTGCGAAGAGTGTAACGACAAAGAAGAAGACAGATGTTACTTATACTACTAACGCCATCCTACTTTTGCTATCTTGCTACAGTTCTTTGCGTGATGGTAAAATAGCGTACAAATTTGTATCTTTCGACATTTCGTTATGGTGGGTGCTTTTGCACCACTGGCGAACTTCTGACTGACTTTCCGTACTTTGGAAGTGCTTAACTGATTATTATGGGTTCTACTTGTGAAGCTGAGGCAAAAACCATTGGCAGTCTTATCTCCAGGTTTAAATATTATTAAGACTGTCTGTCCAATGAAGAGAGAAGAGAAAACGAACCAATCTTTGTGAAGCCCGAAGGAAGAGTATTTAAATCTGAGGAATGTGATTGGTCCACTCCGCTCCGCTTCGCTTCTGTTGACAGACAGCCTTAGATTTAGTTGGGATCACACCTAAGCGCATTAAATTTATTAATATTTATTTATTCAGGCCAAGGCGTTTTGCTTTTTGAACCCAACTTATGGAGTATACATAGGTTGAAGAATGAACCATAAAAGAGGTTTGCGGCGAACAATGTGAGGCTGCGGTCGCTTGAGCAATGTCCCTTGCCTATTTACCGTGTTTACATAATTTAGCATTTAATAATAGTGTACATGTGACCCAAAACTTGTGTGTAAATAAATAAATATCAGACGTCACACAAAACGACATAGCCCCAAAGTAAGTTCTATTAAGCTTGTGTTAATGACACTAAACGACTATATACATGCTTATGTAGATAAATACATACTTAAATACATGGAACAGCAATGACCCAGGAACAAATTGTAGTCCAGTTCTGTGGGAAGCAATTTACTTAGTAAAGGCTTATTTCAGAGAAATTTCGAATTGAACCGCAGAGTCAGGACACTATACTTCTTAACGTAAGGTGGGGCCATTTAGAATCTATGGGTTATTTGGTATTATGCAAATTAAAGTTTTAAGCCCTAATATGTTCCCATGGCAATAGTTGGAAGAGATGTGCTTTACCTGAAAACATGTATGTTCCTAATAATCCAATGGTTTAAAATATTAGACTTTATACTTCTATATTCTGCTTAGTACCAACAAATGTATCAGAAAGCAACGATGATATGTGTAATAAAGACTGACATGAGATGTATTATTAATGATTATTTTATAATAATCAACTACAAGCAATCATGACCATTCATCAATAAAAAAACAGTAATTGAAATTGATTTATAATGGTTGATTTTCCGACATTCGCATAAAAAGTACACGCATCGCATTAAGAATGTCGACGGTCATGTCAATCGCATTGGTTGGATTTTTACATCACATTGAATTGACTGTATGAGAATATTGAGAACTAGAAGGTCATATATTGGTATATCTGCATATTCATATTAGGATGAAAATATGTATGATATTGTTTTATATATTTCTTTTTGTTGTCAATTTTGTGGCTGAAAGTTGTTTTTGCATCACCTACTCAATTCAAACGCTTGTTCTACTCCGGCCTCCGCTGCCTGGAAGAGATCGCTATTTAGCGATAGGACCGCCTGTTATTTACCTCTGTTTATTATTTTACTATGTATGTCTCATGTTTTGTATCCCTGTGCAGTAGGTTTGTGTCGTATTGCCCGTATCTTCATCCGCGTATTTTTTTTTCTTTACCTTAGTGTCCTTCCTAGTATCCTGTAACCATTTTTGGATGTCCATGTCCAGCTATCCCTGTACTAAAATTGATAAAATCTCCTGCCGTTTCGGCGTGATGAGAGGATAAAGAAAATTTTAGCAACATGGCGTTGTATGGCTGGAGCCACGCTACTGCATCGCACTGTTAAGATTTTCCAATACAAAACTGATTTTCAATACAATTTTATCCACACATGAACCTATGTAGCAGTTTTTAATGCCTCCTACCTGTACCCACTAATAAATGAGGTAAATGAGGTGTCATCCTGTCACTCCAAGGTTGTTCGCAACATTGTCAATCATACGCCCTTCTCTCGTCTTTACTAATATTGACGCCCAGCTGATTGACCTTAGTGGCAGCGTTTTGCAATTTTATCGCTAACTAACAATTTACGACTTTACTTGCTTCATTGGCTTTATTACTTTAAGAACATATTTTCAATTATTTTCCTATAGGACAATAAAAGGCTGTTTCCCCTATTCCGTGCCACTTTACATCTGTTGGTTTGGTACTTTTTTATGATTTGAAGATGACCGCAACTTTTACGGTAAACCGTGTAAATTTTTTGTTTGTCGAAATCGGGCAAAAATGCAACCATTTTTGGGTGTCCATCTCCCTGAAGCAAAATTTGTTAAAATTTGCTCAACATTACTGTAGAGAGAGCGTCGACCGTGTAGATTTTTTTACAAAACCGTTTAATTTCGTATGCATTGACTTTACAGGACCATTACTTAGTTTAAGAGTGGTATTCTGCCATCTAAGAAAGAAAAGTGTGATATAAGTCCTCCTATTTGTGGACACTGAAGAGATCTAGAAGCTAAAGTAGACGATATAGTACGACTCCAAAACTGAAATAAAACTAAACGTCAAACTAAATTACATCTAAAAATCCAGTAAGTGCCAAAGATATTGGCAGCATTTTGTCGCTGTCTTACTATCCTGACATGCTCGGTAAGGAAGCTAGAATCCCTTTGGTCATCTGTGTCGAGCCGAGATAGGCCGGTTGCAAGTTAGGTCGTGTCACACATAACTAGTAATAGTGGCACAGGCTTTTTGCCCGTCAAACAATGGTTGTAACTAAGCTATGAATGGCCTCCGGGCCTGCACGCATCCACCATTAGGGCACCATGACCGAGTTGCCCACATTACACTTGCCATTGTACAACTGGGAGCTATCCGACGGTTCTGATGAATCTGATGACATGCATCTGAGATTTCGCCAATATTGTCTACTTCAATCGAGTGCAGTCTGCATAGATCTGTTGCGATAAATTTGGCTACTTTGGTCGCTACTATACTAACTAAGTACTTGATACTTATTTTATTTTTTTTCGTATTGAGATTGTTTTTTATATATCCGACTTGACATACACGTCTATTCTGTGTCCTTTTGCATTTTTGCATAAACTTATATGTTATAACCCTCATACATATTAACATGATATTTCTTCAATATTACATAGCATTGCAAGCCTAACCGTCAATCAACTGACATTGGCCCGAGCTCTACCAATGGCCGTTCCTATTCCACGAATATAAAACGCCCTAACCACCCAGCTCACCGTCTCAATATAAACCTTCTCGTGATCATGATCAATGTAAAGTTCTAAGTTGTTTCACAACTTCAGCTCATAATTCGATTTAATGTGGAAGTCCTTCAAATATGTCATTTGCTGTTAATCTTACGTTAAGACCGTTTTTCAATGGGAAAACGCATTCAACAACGACCTTTACTCCGTCACACTGTCTCTCGATCCAAAACTAACTTTATCTTAACTAAACACGATTCAGAGTCATTTGTTGGTTGCAAGTATTGTAGGGCTATTTGAGAATAAGCGTATGCCGTTTGGGCTAGCGTTGGTTTTCGCTTGCAGCGATGGCAGCATTGATTCGCGCACGCGACGCGTTCCGCGGCGCGCATGCGCGAAGGACGATGTCATGTGAAATTGATTCTCGATTGTTGATGTATTATAGACGTTTGTAATAGCGGTTTTTCTAGCTATTCTTACTTTTTGTCGCGCATCCTCATTCACACTGAAAAGCACGATGTGGAATTCCCTGTACTTACCGGTTCATCTTTAAGATCAGATTTAGCGAGGTTAGCTGCAGTGCCTGTGCTTACGAAGCTGGCGGTCCTAGGTTCCAATCCTGATAAGGGCAAATATTTGTATGATGAGCTCGAGTAATATTTGCTCCTGGGTCATGGATTTTTAGCCTATTTACACAGGCCGATTCTAACAATATTTGATATTAGGGTCGTAGGACTCGTAGGATAACTAACGGCTAAGAAAATAAGAGATAAATTATCCCTTTTTCCTTCCCCGCAAACGAACTTGTGCATTTCAGTAATTTTTAATGTTACTTGCAACCTCATGGGAACTATAAGCTTGACTTAGGCTACAGGTTTCATGTGCGTGTCTGCCACAGACTACATAGCGTTGGAACATTTGTTGAACGATTATTGAACGCGTGGATATCAGGCCAACCGAATCGGTTGACTGCGAATACAACTTCGTATTATATTACATCACAAATTGTATTATTGAATCGCTCTCGTATTTAGCTATTTTTTCTGTACTAAACATGTACCAAATCAGCAACGATTAAATTCTCGCCTTCAATCGACACGATGTCTTCTCGTCAGAGATTTTGTAAAAGCGATATTGACCGTTTATAGTGGCGAAAATGAATCAAGTTTCCCTTCGGTCGAACCCCATGTTAAGGTGAGGTTCGATTTCCTTAGACTCAATTTCTTGTTTGGAAGGTTAGGCATAGTGGTAAATAAGATCTCGAGGCTCGAGGTCCTACCACATCTGCTTTACAAATGTCAAATTTAACCCTAGAACTAGATTCTTAGAGTCAGCAACACTATAATTCTGGGGTGGCAAGCGTCCATAGGTTGCGACTTGCGGTAACTGCTTACCATTGTCAAACCATACGCATTGTCACCATCGTATAAAAGAAGTTATGTTGCAAGTGAACCTTCTGTTTATTATGCAATAGTCTGTCAATTGTTCAAGCGCCATAGATTTAATAAGCTGCCAGTCATAACAGAGTGTTCAGTTTCTAGCCGCAGGTGCCTATGTTTTGAAAACGCGCGCCGTATGCGCCGGAGTGGGGCCATTGTTTCATGCGCCTTGTAGTCTGAGAGCTAGCCGTCGGTTTAAAACGTTTTTTGTAGGAGGGACACTACTACTAGGCCATAGGCCCTTAGATTTCCATAGTTCAATGTGAAATGCTTCTTCTGATTCTGACCGTCGTCTCCGCTTGAACCTGCCTTTAAATCGTTAAAACAAATAAACCTCTACATGCCTAAAATAAGCTCATAAGTTCTAACAATCTCAATTAAAAGTCTTCTTATAAACTACAATTATCCTTTTGTAAGCTTCTAAAACTTTGTCCGCGCAGAAATGTTAAATGTTAAAAAGATTTCATTCAGTTCAGTCTACATTAAGGATACCCCTATTGCATTTACTCTCACATACGGTCAAATAGCAGCACCACCTGTCTTAATTGTTTAAGATAGAACCAATTACAAGTATTGAGATTCATCATTACATAATTTGAAAACATTTTCATTGTTACTTCTGCTCGGCTCTTGGGCTATTCGTCACTTAATCAAGCCCTGCTGTCTAGTATGGACTTGAAGTTAGTTCAGTGTCTTTGCTATAGCACGACCAAGATTATACGAGAGCTCTTGGAAGAAAATAAGATCAATAATGCCAAATCGTTCCAGTACCGTTCTTTACTGAATCTTTAGACAACGTAAGGAATTTCTTCAGAGTTTCGGTTTCTGACTTGTGAAATTTTAAAGTGTTCCTAGTGATCAATCGTGTTTTTGCGTCCTGTTGAGTGACTTTTTTCGGATTGGCTATTATTTATATAAAAGGGACTCCGGTGATTCGTGTAATGACAATTTAATGATAAATATGAATTACGTTGCGAACCAAAGAGCGTACAGTTCGGTTCATAATCATAATGGGTGATCCAGAGCGTAATAATGGCCGAACGGTGTGCAGTGTCGTGTGAAAGTTATTATTGTGATTTGTGTTAGTGCTGTCATTTGAGTAACATTTCTGCATAATTATTTACGACTGGTCTTCATTAGTTTCCCTTTTAGTCTTATTTAAACCTTCGAGTGAGATTTATAATAATTTCACTCTTAATTTCTCGTACTTCGATAAAATATTTTTTTTAAGTCTTCTTAGCAGTCAATTGCTTAATGGACTATGATTTTCGGCATAACGTAAATAAATAGCTAGAATGAATAAAATGAACAATAGTGGAAATGTAGTGGCTTCAGTATGAAACTGTCAATCATATTCAGTTTACAAATAATCTGTACTGCGGTTGATGTTCAGGTAAATATAATTTAGGTTAAGTACTTGTTATTCAGATTTATATTTTTTACATTACTTCTAAATCTAAATCTCGCACTGATAAAAAATGCTAATACAAACGAATATTGGTTCCGAATTTGACGAGGCATTGCAATATTCCTGGTTGAGCAGTATTTGGGATAAATCTTTTCTCCAGGGTAAAAACATCAGAACCTGAACTGATGACGATGGAACCAATGAGAAAAGTCTAGCCGTCTTCGAGTAACTGGGGACCATTAATAAAAACTAACTTAATAGTCTGAGAAGCAAGGAAAGGAAAGCTTGTAGGGCGAGGACGCAGCGCCCCTTTAGCCCCTCGTATGCAAAGTCAAAAAATTGCTAATTAAATTGAAATTAACTGATATTTTAACGTAAGATTCAATGTGATCTGTGCTTGCATACAAGGGGTTAATGAATTTTCATACTATAAGTACAGTACTTTTATCTCACGAGCGCGGGTGAGCCATGTTTGTGTGAGTAGATGTACATGCACATTGGCTCTGTGTGGTCTGTCATGCACAGTGCCGAGCTCACCCACACAGAGCCAATGTGCATGTACATCTACTAACACAAACATGGCTCACCCGCGCTCGTGAGATAAAAGTACTGTATCGTAGAACTGGTCGTAAAAGAGAGTATATGGTACAATGGAGTGCGACAGGGCTGCGTCCTAGCACTGTCTTTTCTGTCTGGATTGCATCGCAACGCTTTTATATATTTTCTATTAAAATTCATGTAACGGTTGCTGCGCCTGCTATTGTGTCTTCGCCCTACGTCTTTTCTGTGTGGCATGCGCTTTTAACTTCAGTCATCTTGCCCTACCGTACATGCCACGACTTCGGTGGCAGGCGGCAGCGGCACGCAGCGGCCATACGAGTGTCTCGCTCACTCGTTTGGCGGCCGCGCTCGGACCTCACGCTCAACCGCTCCCCGCTGATGCTGAAGTCGTGTCCAAGTCGACTTACGATCTAATCCAAGCAGCCATAAGCCGCACAATTCCTTAAGAGAGACAGGCTGTACTACCTGACACTTTCCTTTCAATACCCTGCGAGCAAGGGATGCCAGGAGATGCGCGACAAGCGAAATCATGGCAAGATATGCTAGCCCTGCTGGTGTAAGAGCCTTTATTATCATACTGGCAATTTGCCGGCGACTTGAATGCGAAGCGAGCACGCAACGATTTCGCTGCGGACGTTCAACGATTTTGCTGCGGGCGCGTAGCCTGTTCACTGCAAGGACGCCATATTGTACACTCAGCTCAGCGAACTCACTGCGCGCTCTTCGCTTTAAACTCGCCCGCAAACCAGTGTGCTGCCTCTTAAACGTTTACAACCAAAGTCGTCACATTGTTTGACAATGTGTTTAGCGTTTACGTAAGCTAAACGGTCGACGATTATGGAGATTCGAAGAGAATTGAACAGAAACCGGTCAAGGTTTGACTAGACGCCAGTCCAACTACGCCTGTTGTATAAGATATTTCATTTCATTTTCATGACGAGAGGTCTCTATACTAAACATGATTTACGTTATGGGCGCCACATAAATAATACGTAGAATACTATGTAATCACTACATATAGTATAAAACAAAGTCGTTGCTGTCGGTCTGTCCCTATGTATGCTTAGAACTTTAAAACTACGCAACAGATTTTGATGCGTTTTTAATAGATAGAGTGATTCAGGAGGGAGGTTTATATGTATAATACATGCAGCATTGCACCCGTGCGAAGCCGGGGCGGGTCGCTAGTAACATTATAATTAGCGTTGCATGGGCTGTAAATGGTCCTTAGTAAGAATATCAAAATCAAACCAAGAACGAAGATGAGAATTTTTTCAAAACCATTTCAGTCGTATTGTCCTTTATAGTTACTTCAAGTCCTTGTATTTTGATTAGAATTCTTTCTCCAACGGAAATCCTATATTTTCTCAAATATTTTAAATGTCAATAACTGTGCAGAAAATCATCTTTCCTTGTCCCGGAGTAGGCTAATCATGGTAAATATTTCTTGATGCGACTTCGCTTGTCGCGCGCGTAATAGTCACCTGTCTTACTCGCACAGTATTGACAGGAAAGTGACAGATAGTAGTGTCGCGCGTCAGAGTCGCGTGTCACTGTTATGCTAGACGTGCTGGTTCTCCTGGCTTATCTATTTTTTTTTGCGCTAGGCTTCCTTCAAAAGTTTGGTCATATCAGCTTTCTCTTCTAAGGATTGTTGAGGTAAATCAAGGGTTTAGGGAAAATGGGTAGAGGCCCTCTGCTTCCTCAGGATTATTGACCTAATAAAATCCTAGCTCCCGCTTCCCATTATTGTTCCTTCGCATTTTCTGCCGAAGCAATCTAGCAGTCGTTAACTCGGCGTGCCAATCGAAGTTTACGCCCCTTTGTTGCGACCCCGCTCGTATTACATGCGCGGGAGTAGGGACCCCGGGAAATAGGCGTAAGGACGTTAAACCTGGCCTATGTCAAAGTTTAAGTTTAGATACTTCAGATACAAGCTATGTACAAGCACTTTCGAATCGTCCGCTATAATCAAAACAGACAGAGCTATATGATAGGATTATTATTAAATATGGCAATGGTAAAAAATAAATAAAAGAAATGCTATGTAAGCTGTTTTAGAACTATATTCCCGGGTTTGAATCCTGGCCAGGGCAAATATTTGTGTGATGAACTCGAATGTTTGTGCTTGGGTTATGGTTGTTCTATGTAAATAAGTATAGGTATATTTATCTATATAAGTATGTCTATGGTCGTCTAGTACCCATAACACAAGCCTTTATAAGCTTAATTTGGGACTAGATCGATTTGTGTGAGGTTTTCTGATATTTATATATTTTATATTTAAAAATCTATAGGAGGGAACATGGTTTCACGACAAATCAACAGTGCGATGCAGGTTTCTTTTTGTTTTTCATGGCGGGGTTTATGCCCCTTTGTGACCCCGCTCCTATTACATACGCGGGAGTAGGGACCTCGAGGAAATAGAGTAAGCTTAAACGTAGCGTTCTAAGCCGGGGAACCGTGAAAGTAGGTACTTATAGTTTTTAAAGTACGATATATCATTGCATTGCATTGTAGTAATATTACAGCGCCATCTACAGATCGGAAGTCTGCGATGGCATCGGCCCAAAACGCTTTTACAAATTTAAACCAATTGTTTTTTTTTTTTTTTTATTCAAAATAGCCATGCATTTAACCTCGATTGCACCTGATGTTAAGTGAGACATAAAAAAAAGTTTTTAAATACTTTTCACCCCATTACCTTCTGCCTCCTGTAGCCTTTCATTCTGTGGAGCTAGCTAATAGCATTGGATGTTCTGAGCTAATTTCGTTTTGTTACGGGAAGGTTTAAGGCCAGTATTAGTCTTCGCGTCTCTGGACGTGGCCGTACTATCTAAGGGATTTTTCTTTGGCTTTGTCGATTATTGTCGAGGAGAACGGAATATGAGGGAAAAATGGGGCTATAATTACTTCATTTTCTTAGCACTGCACGTCTAGCATGACAGTGACACGCGACAGTTTGTCGCGCGAGAAATGCTATCTGTCTCTTTTCCGTCAATACCGTGCGATCGAGACAGGTAGCTGAGTCGCGCGACAAGCGAAGATGCGGCAAGTTATGCTAGCCCCTAAGTCCTAGTCGCTGCTCTAGTATTTCCCTATCTTGTATACATTTCTGTAGACGCAGCCTTATAGCCAGTTTATTGGTAGGTCGAAGAAACCCAAAACCAAACACAATACTTCATAAACCGCCGCTGGTACAAGAAAGTCGAAAGGGCTTTGGCTAATAGTCAGCTAAAATACATGATTAGCAGTAAATATAAAATCTATCACATTTGTATATCTTGTATGGCACACTTAAAATTCGAAAAGGTTTTAATAGTACATTACATCAGAGGCCGGGAAGAGGATAGTGATACGAGGCCGGGAATCCGTTTTCACGACGAGGCATGTATAGTGCTTTTCTCAAACATACAATGAAATAAAAAAATATACTTCAAAGAACAACATTTTATTAATTGACAAATAGGACATTTTAGTCTAACAACCAACCTTTAAAAACAAAACCTGCTTTTTGTCAAACCAGCCAGCTGTGTGAATGACCTTGTTGTTGAAACAAAAAAAAAGTTACTTTGCAGGCCTAGGCCTGAAAAGCAGTATGAAATCCCTTTACAGTCCTCTCGAGTTGTTGCGCCCAAAAAGCGATAGGTACTTCCGAGCCTATTATAAGGAACGTAAAGACAATATTTCATTGCATGTTTGAGAAAAATAAAATACTTACCTGCCATTTCAGTTTTAGCTAATTAAACGTCTATTTTTCAAATAGTTATCCAAATAGTTATGTCAAATTTCGCATTGTTTGATCTCTTCTATATATATAGTAGGTACTACCGGGGTGTGCCACAAGAATTTATTCTAGCGTAGTATGACTAGAATGTCGTGTAGCGCAGGTGCCGAGCCTTCGTTTAGAAAAACCTTTCTTATTAACATATAGATATTCCAAGACTACACAATAAATGACATTCTGATTCTGATTCTGACTACTACCAATACAAAAGCCAAGTTATTAAATATTGTCTTACCAAAACTTACATCATACTAACTTCTTTATAAGTATGAAAAGAATCGTCACATGCCCGTCATTCTGGTGGGATGCCAGATTTTATCCAACACCGCTCTAAACACACTCGTGAATTATGAATGGAAATGGAATTTCTATTACAATGTAGTTTGAATACAAGCTAGGAATTGCACCGAAGTTCCGACACCTTCTGCCCTGCATAAGGTTCAAGCATTTATAAAAATATATGACAATACCAATATTGAACCTTCCACATACATACGCTGAGTCAACGAGCATAAAAAAGAGATAACGTATCGTGTTTGTACAGTTTGCGCATGGGCGTGTGTGGCTGTCGCTGGTGAGGGCGTTTGGTTCGAATGACTTGGTTTTTACCGACGAATATTTCAATATTTCTGTATCATAGATTTAGCAGCTAGTCTATCGTCGGTTGAGCAATTGCCGTGTATCTCTCTCGTGAGTCCTCTCATTGGCAGCTTCACGCGACATGAATGTTTAATAGAATCATATTTTGATCCTATACCTACCTCTTAAGGTTTTACACCATTTCAATAACTAAGGCTTTTCATACAATGACACGTTTCATCAAATGAGTGAATAACGCGCCGTCGGTATTCAAAAATACTAGATATTATCAAAGATAATCAATTTTCTAAAATCCTGTTCCAATGATTCTGTGTCTAGAGCACAATAAACAATGTTACTACTACTAAACACAAACAGTATATCGGAAACAGAATGTCTCACTCTCTCTCTTGGAAAGTCTCTTTGTGCAGACATATTTTATGGTCAGAGGAGAGATAGGCTAATTTTATTTCTAGGAATATGCACTTTTCCCTAAACCAATCATAAAAACCCGAGCGGAAAACCTACTTTAATTTACGCATACCTAGCGCGGAAACACGGCACTTGGACGAACTGCAGGCTTATCGGCAGAATTTCACGCGCCACTTGTTAAATGGAGAGTTCGACTTCCTTGCATAGCAATGAGCATGCCGGCGCGATGCCGGGTTTAAGTGGGACCTACATGTTTAGGTACCTATTCCACTGAAAAGATGAAATGTATATTTAGGATTCGTTTATTGTCACATTCATTGCTTCACTAAAATTCTCTCTTGCCGGTTAGACACTTAAAAGCGCTTTTTCACTGGTTAGGCGATTAGGAATTTTAATTTGTATATCAAACGCTAGCTTGTGCGGGCTTGCAACAGGTATTAACTAGTAGCTATTTTAATTCTCGTCCCTGATCGTCCTGACTCGCTTTGCCGATGTAAAAACACTTTAATATCGCAGTTGTTTTTGCAGATGTATTTCGTGCTGACTGTACTCATTTTCCAACTAGCCCTAGCACTGATCCCTGGATAGTCTGTGTTTGCCGAGCCGCGGGATTAAGATATGTTATCAGCGTTATCAGATAACACTGCCCGCTGCATACCTCACAATGCCCCGGTAGCTACGTTGAAAACTTGAATCTGCAGTGCGCATTAGAATAAAAACGTTACGAATTAAATTAATTTCGTGCTTTCTTTCTTTACAGAGGCTCAGCCGAAAGAATGGAGTCAAGGAAGAAGAGTCCAGTTGGTACTGGGACCCTCCACCGCAGTCTGTACGGACAGAAAAAGACACCGAAGAGGCGTACAAGGCACAAATCACAGCACTTCAAGATGAACTTTCCTCCCTGAAAGAACGAGACAGCGTAGATATTAGACAAGACAATGACGCCGAGGTGCTCAGACTACGGGAAGAAAACAAAAATCTAACGACAAATCTAGAAGATTTAGATTCGCAACATCAACTAGCTATGGAAAGACTGCTGAGTTTAAAGAAAGAGCTGCAAAAGAATTTCGAAGTCCTGAGACAAGAGCACGAGGAATTGAAGTACAATAACGATGAATACGCGAATGAAATAAAAGAATTGCAATCTAAAATTGCAGAAAAGGACAAACAAATGGAGGATTTGAAGACAGCAAAATCAGACTACGATACTTTGCATCATAAGTACATGAATTTAGAAAGAATTCATGATCTTTTAAGAGAAAACGCCGAGAAATTTCAGGAAGAAAATCAAGAGTTACACGAAGAAGTGTTTAAATTACAAGAACAAGTTACTAAATTAGAACATGAAATTGAAATTGTTACTAAACATTCTGAGTTATCCGAGACTGTACCTAGAGATAGGTATGATGAATTGTTAAAGGAACTGAATGATCTAAAAGACAGTAGAAACTCCAACCACGATCATATTGATGAAGTCAATATTGATGATAACGCCAAAAGTGTTATAGAGAATTTAAAAAGAGAATTACATGAAGTAAAACATAGACTAGCTCAGAAAGAAAGTGATGTTCAGACTGATAACAAAGTAATTAAAGCTGAAAAAATAATGCAGTTTTACAATAAATACGTCAACTTTGATTTGCCGGTAGATTACCTTGGGGAAGTACCATCGAGTGGCGAGAACGTGGTAGTGTTCAAATTAGAAAGTGTATTTAAAACTCTCAATTCATTTAAAAGAGACATTGATACTTTACAACACAAACTGTCCGAAAAAAAATTGAACATTGACCACCTACAGACACAAATTGATGATTTAACTACTGAAAATGACTTCTTAACTAATGACTTGCAACATTTTGAAAGAGAATTAGAAGAGATGAAAAAGAATAATGACTTTTTGATATCAGAAATTGCAGCCTTAAAGAATACGTCCAAACTAGAACCAATAATAGAAACACACGAAGATAATTTAGCAAAACTTGAAACAGAGCTCGCAGACTCTAATAGGTTAAATAAAAATTTTGAATCTGAAATACAACGAATAGAAAAAGAACTAAAACTTGTAAATAATGAAAAAGTTTTGCTTCAAAAAAGCCTTGCTGACTTAAAAGAAAAATACACATTGATGGTTAGTGAACTCGACATGCTTAAAACTCAAACGAAAGCCGTGGAAGACTTGGAGAATACTGCCAATATTGCGAGTGAAGAAATGGTTAAAAATTGCACACAAGAAATCCACGAACTGAAGAACCGGCTCAGTGCAGCTAATGCTAAAAATGAACAACTGTCAATTGATGTGCATATAGTAGAAAACGACAAAGTGTTGCTTACACAGAAAATTGACAATCTTAAGCAAATGTTAAATCTCAAACATGAACCACAGAGTTCTTCATTGCATCAAAAGTTAATTAAGGATGAACATGACTCAAGGATGGTGGAAATAGTTGGAGATAATTTAGAAACAGCACACTGTATTACGCCACTTAATATGGACGCGACACAAAAAAATACGGACACACTATTGAGTGAGTTAAAGCAAATGAAGCTTGAGAAAGAAGGTATTTATAAGCAATTAGATAAGGCTAGAGATGAAAACACCTTATTAAAAGAAAGTGTTACTCAACTTAATATAGCAATTGATAATACAAGGCACGAAAATAACCGTTTGTTGAATCAAGTTGATGTTTTAAAAAAGACTAGGCAAGCCGAAGTTGAAAATGAAATGTTGCTTCAAGAAACGATACGCCAGTTGAAAGAGAAGACAAAAACCCAAGAAGATATGACTGCAGAGTTAGCAAAAGTAAAGGAAGAGAATATCATTTTAACGCAAAAGAAAATTCAATTAGAAGCTGACCTCTCCTCCACCGACAATAAAATTGTACAATTAGAAGAAGAATTCGATAAACTAATATCAAACGTTAGTGAAAAAGAAAATTTGATAGACGTTCTTAATTCTACAATCTCAGAAAATAACGTAAAACTTACGAATTTAAGTAAGCATATATCAGAATTAGAACATAATATAACTGCAAAAAGTAATGAAATTATTAATCTCCAAAAGTCTCTCGAAGCGGCGAATCAAGCTTTATATAATGCCAGTCAAGCATCAGACCAAAATCACAAAGCTATTCTCCTGGAGAAAGAGACAATAAGCCAACAGTTAGTGGAGCTTAATATTGAGCTTCAAAACAAAAGCGATCAAATTTCGGCATTGAATAATACAGTCGCAGAGTTCGAAAGAAATTGTTCTCAATTAAAAGCTTTAGCTGATGAAAAAGATAAGGAAATTAAAGAATTACGCCAAAGTATGGTAGAAATCAGCGACAAACTAAAAAATGTTGACACTACTATGAATGCAGATGATTATTCCATATTACTGAAAGAAAAAGAAGCCATACAGAGTCAAGTCACAGAGCTCCAAAGTAATATAACTGCTAAACAGGAGGAGCTCAATCAAATCAAAGAGAAAAGCGACCAATTGGAGAGAACTTGTATAGAGTACAAAACAATATTAGATAATAGCACAGTTGAAAAAACTGAACTCATAAATCTAGTAAATTTAAAACATAATGAAAGTTTGCAATACCACAACGAAATCCAGAGGCTTAATCATGTGATCTTAGAACAGAATAACGAAATAAAAAAGATTGTTGAAGAAAACAATCAGCCAAATCAAACTAATGAAACTTGCCCGGCCTGCGAAAACATGAGAATGACTCTTCGCGAGAAAGATGAGATTATAAAGACACTCAATCAGAATAACAGTGTCTTCGAGAAGAATAAATCTGATTTGTTAAATGCTAGCGAAAGCTTGAGAATGCTTACGGAGAAATGTGACGGTTTGGAGAAAAATCTTGAAATCCAATTGGAATCGGTTAAGAAATTGACAGCAGAAAAGATACAGGTTAGTTGTAATGTAACTTCAAAAAAAATGCTCCTTGACGTTTTAATTAGGATTTAAATCTAAAAGTCAGTTTTAGCAAATAATTGATAACTGTAATTTTTACAATCGTAATAAAACACAGAAAGCTTTAGGATACTCGCCTAATTTGATCCCTGTACTCATTTTTGATTCTTATTTTTTCCCTTTACAGTTGTCTGAACTACACGAGAACGCGACGCGAGAATTGGAGCGACTACGTCACCACCTGGTGGAGCTGGAAGAGAACTACACCCAGGAGCTGATGACGTCGGAGCAGAAGCTGACGGAGTGCCAGGTGCGGTTACAGCACGTCGAGGAACGGGCCAAGCAGAGCAGTACTGTGTATACTAGTAATAGGTAAGATGTTGTAGTATACTTATTTTTATTGTATCCGTTAACTCTCTTGTGACGCACGCAACGCACTTGCGACTCCTCTGGTGTTGGCAGAATATGTATGGGCGACGGTAATCGCTTTCCATCAGGCGATCCGTTTGCTCGTTTACACCTTATGACATAAAAATCAGAAAACTCAGCTTTCCAATGCTTACGATCCGTGGTGACACACTGGCCAGATCTCTCTGATGCGACTTCAAGTGCCAAGGCCCTCCACCAAGTAAATAAATAATAAATTAATTAATAATAAATATCAGACGGCCTCACACAAATCAACCTAGTCCCAAATTAAGCTCAAGAAGGCTTGTGTTATGGGTACTAGGCGACGATATACATACTTATATAGATAAATAAATACTTAAATACATAGAACATCCATGACCCAGGCACAAATATTCGTGTTCATCACACAAATATTTGCCCTTGCCGGGATTCGAACCCGGGACCGTCGCCTCAGTAGGCAGTTGCTTAACCACTGCGCCAACCGCGTCGTCTAAGTAGTTTGCCTGTATATATAAGTATTCTGTGGATATCACTGAAGAAACAAGGAACTCCTGAAGAACCAGATGTTTTTTTCAAGCGTTTAACATGTTGCCATTTGATGGTTCCATTCATAACTCGACCCTCAACTTTATTTTCCAGCATTCGCGCAAACCAAGAAGTAGAAACCTTAAGAAACCAGATCAAGCTCTTGGAGAAGCAACGGGAGGAGGTTCAGGCTCGGCTCGGGGAGGCCGAAGACGCAAGAAGCAGGAGTGAGGCTGCGCTGACCAACCTCCAGGTCGTGCTGGAACAGTTCCAATTGGGTAAGTTCTATGAAATCAGAAAAGTTGTACTCAAGTAATGGAGCGTAGTAGCAAGTTGTTTTGTTGGATAGCTCGGGAATAGATTGAGTAAAGGTCTAAAAAGCCGTCACATCCTGGCTGAGGCAAGATTTTAATTATTGTATCATATTTTTGAGCTTAGATTACTCAGTGAAAGGCGAAAAAATATTTATTATTTATAAATACATGGCAGTACCTCTGACTACGTTTTGACTACAAATATGTTCGCTCATGGTTGAGATACGAGTATAGCATTATAATATGGGGTAATTGATTCGGCTATCTTTTCTATGAGTATATTTGTATGCTGGTAGTATTTATGACTATGTATAGATTATGTCTACAATGGCATATAAATATTTGATTGTTATCATTACAGACAAAGAGCGCGACATACAAACTGCCACAGAGAAGATAAGAAACAAGATGGAGGACTTGAAAAGACAAAATGCCGCCTCACAGAGGGAGATCGACCGGCTGAATGTGAAGCTGCAGGAGGCTCTAGCTGGTCTCCAAGCGGCTACCAGGCTAGGGGATCAGCTCGAGACCAAAACTGCGCAAATCAATGATTTGAAAGAGCAAGGTACGGTAGTGATTTTATTGGTTTGCACGATTTTCACTCATTATTTATTACAACATTGGAGTTGATTCTGGTTTAGATTCGTGTTTTACTGATTGATCATTGTTATTTAGTAGTTACCGATTGTTTGTACTTTCAGGTTCACTGTATAAATTGTTGTAGTTATTGAATAGGTATGAAGTGTTTTTGTAGACAGATTGTGATTAAATTGTTTTGACGATTGGGAACTTTAATGTCGAAAATGTGCTTCGTTTGAATTTATACTTTTGGTTGAAATAAACGTAAGTTCTGACGAACGAACGGACTTTTTTGCCGTTTCGAAGAAGATACGTTTATTTTGCAAACCAATTACATTGAACATTATAATAAACAAATCAGATTTTGGGTTCAGTATCTTTCATACTACAGAGTGACACATTTTAGACCCAATCGAGACTCAACCAATATTTAGATCCACTCAGTAATCTATAGATTCCGAACATCAGACATTCATAGCGCTGTCCGGCTAAATATCAGCTGGTAATTCTGGGGTCGCTACCCCCAGAGTGCCGGGTGGTATGACGCCGGGCGGCGCGGCACTGCTGGTGACATTGACACACGTAAGTTGATTAGTCGTGCTTCTGTTCACTGTGAAGTCCCGTGCCTGTTGCTGGAAAGTATAAAATGGTACATAAACATAAATAATGATACAATCAGACCATGTTACAGTATTAAGGCGTCAAATACAAACATAGTATAGCCGACATAGATACCCCATATTATAATGCCATAATGAAAAAATCAACGGACATAAACATGGTAGGCATCGAGTTTCAATGTTAGTTCTGTTTGATATTCCCCTCCTCGAGCCTCACCTGGGCTCTGATTTGACGAAGATTTTGTATTGTTCGAACAAATTGTTATCTAGTTTTATTTAAAATCAATAACTTTACAGTAACAGGTACTTATTTTGAGTATGTTTCCAAAGTGTGTCTTTGAATGTTAGTGTGCAGTGTTACGCCAAGCATTTTTATTTTACAAAATATTTTAGATGTTTTTCTATTACAGTTGTAAAGTTTTCGTTTGTCAATTTGCACTTTGTTCAATTGAATTCGATAATCACTCGCTTTCATGCATATGGTGGACGTTTGTTCTGTGTTTCGATTGACATAAGTTTTGCCTGATGCCTGTTAAAAAAAGCACTTTGGGTAGTTTGTCTTGTGAGAGTATTTGTTCTTATGAGAAATGAACCAGTAAACACAGTTCAAATATCCAAACACCTTGGTCATATTTCGTTAAATAAGTTAAAGTAAACGAAGTGATGTAGTGTCTGTTACCACTGATGAAGTGTTATACATTCGATAAACTTTAATGACGCTTCGTACTCTCAAGTATTGCAAATGTTAGTATGGCAGAATGGTCAGGTTTCTATGACCTGACTGTTCAATAGTTTTAGGGAAGAATTCAACCGAAACAGCAAGCTTCCGCCTTTTTCGGCCTAATCTCATTTGGTAACTGTGAGGCTTGATCACGACGCGCCCGCGTGCCTGTTGGTCCTTTGACATCTGTCACACTGACAGCTGTCATGCTGACAGTTGTCACAGTGACGTATGTCACACTGACAGCGCCGGCAGGCGCGCGCGGCGGCGTTCTACTCAGATTACCGTATGGGATTTGATCGAGGAATTTGGCTTCTCGTCGTGACGTCCTTTTATTTTTTTATTGCTTTTTTTTGTTGGAAAGTCGAGCTACGAATCTTGTCTAAGCTTGAAACTATCGGCCATTTAGCCATTATTCTGAAATGATGAAAAAGTTTTCTATCCACCCATAAAACGTTCTAAAACTATTCGACAATTTCGTGGCTCGATTTTGAAATGTCAATAATTTCGTTTTATGACGTTTGACACATACGTTCAGCATAATTGTTGCATCCAAGTTTAAGCACATTGTTATTTTTGCTTTAATCACGTATATATGTTGTGTGTTGTCTAATGTTGGAAACGTTACTAAATCGAATGTTATTCAAAACACTTTACTCTCTTCAATCAAAATAGCTTTTGCTTTAACATTTCCAACGTCAGATCTGACCATTTCATAACAGTGACAAATGCGTTTACAGGTGACAAGTCAATTTGTCACCATAATAAAAAAAACAGTCAAAGAGTATGTTGTCACCTTTATGAAATAGAGCTGTACCATTTGCCATGTCGTCTTGAACCTCGTAGAAGACTGCCGTAGAAGATGCTGCATTGTCCCTGAGTATTACTTCAGGTACTGGTGGATTTAGAAAAATGGGGGGCGGGGACACCGCGCACCGCCGAACTTGGGTCTATCGGACCAACCTTGCCGATATCACTTGCAATGTATTGGCGCAGTCGGTTGGATCATCCAACTGACTGCGCCAATACATTTTTATAGATGATATTAGAGGATTATTTGACTGCATTGGGATAAAGCTATAAGTTACAATTTTGTCGGCAAACCCATTTAGCAGCTAAAGTAGCTAAGCAGAACATAGTCACAATGATCTGTTCAAAACTTTATTCTTTGAATACTTTATGGTCTTATTCGTAGCTTGTCGGCGGACTGTACAATGTCGACATTGATGATCGACGATAGATTTAAAACGTAAAATTGTACTTTAAAGCTAGCCCCGGCAAAAATTGAGAACATTCAATTATATTGGTGGTTAAATATATGCTGCAAAATTGTGAAATGATGAGACATTTCCAAAGACCCGTTAGACGAGGACGGCGAGTGTGGTGGTGTCTGTCCGTTCCTCTCCCAGTCACTGAATAATACTTTGAGATCGTGCAGCGAGTCGTCGAGCCGCGATTGGAGCTTGGTAAGAGTAGACTGTATCATTTTAGTTATTGGATTTCGTCTGTTGACAAACAAATTCACTAAGTAACAAATACGTACTTTAAACAAAGCTCGTATCTCATTATCAATTTACTAAGCAGATACGAGGTATTGAAGAGCAGTGATAGCAATTTTAGTGAGTTTTGGTGGTGACCAGGCGTTTTTTTTTTTTATTTTTTTCTAAGTGATAATTTGATTGTCAAATAAATATTCTGCCAGTTAAATCGGCTCTCTCTTTTTTATGTGAAAAAAGGATAGGAGAATATTTAATCGGCGGAAACATTTAATTTGCGATTTAATTTCAATCTAGTGTTTTGATTCTTAACATAGTGTACTTGTAGTTTTTATTTTATATTTCTCCTTTCTTATACGTTAAAGCATGTACTTTTTGAATGTTCAATATCATGTCAGCTAGTGTAATTTTTTTTTAATGCTACTTTTATGTGTTATACAAAACTATTTTTTAGGGTTCTGTACCCAAAAGGTAAAAACGGGACCCTATTACTAAGACTTCGCTGTCCGTCCGTCCGTCCGTCCGTCCCTCTGTCACCAGGCTGTATCTCAACAACGGTGATAGCTAGACAGTTGAAATTTTCACAGATGATGTATTTCTATTGCCGCTATAACAACAAATACTAAAAATAAAATAAAATAGATATTTAAGGGGGGCTCCCATACAACAAACGGGATTGGTTGCGTTAACTTTGCACCTCATTTGTATGGAGCGCTATACATACCAGGTGCAAACTTAACTTAACCACTTAAGGATGGAAAGTGTTTGTACGGAACCCTCGGTGCGTGAGTCCGACTCGCACTTGACCGGTTTTTTTATAGGATGGTTATTTTAATTATATGTATATAATTCCAAAGATATAATTTCATACTGTCGCACTATGACATGATGTTTCGAATCGGTAACAGGTTCATATTTGGTAAATTATAAATTGCTCTTTATAATTCTCCTTAAAGCCTAACTTTACGTGCCATAAACTTAATTGCCCTGTTCTATTTTTCTGAAACTGTCAACTGTGAATGGCATTATTATATTTCAAAAATAAATAAAATATTCAAGGTTTTAGTGAGCTATAAAAAAATCCGCTCATGAGAAAGTATCCATAATCTAGGGACACGGCAGTGCCTGCCAAGACGAGCAAAAAAGAAGCGGGGCACTACCTACCTTTTCTCGAACCGTTTCGTCTCATTTTCAAACCCTCATATAATAAACCCCGTCATAAAAGTAACTGATTGTCTTAAGTATTATTTACGAAAAAATATTTACTTATGAGTTTCTTTCGGCTTTCTTCTCAACAGCGGTCTCTTGGGAAATGTCGGTAGATTCACAATCTGACTCGTAAAAGTGCCCTAGTGGCCTACTTCACTACATAGTATAAAACAAAGTCGCTTCCTGATGTCTGTCTGTCTGTCCCTATGCATGCTTAGATCTTTTTTAAACTACGCAACGGATTTTGATACGGTTTTAATAAATAGAGTGATCCAAGAAGAAGGTTTATATCTATACATGCATAATATAGCATTGCACCCGTGCGAAGCCGGGGCGGGTCGCTAGTACTGAATAAATGATTTCATTTCGTTAATGACGTCTGCGTGTGGCCCGCAGTTAAAACCCTGCAGACGTCTGTGGGCGCGGCAGAGGAGCGGTACTACAGCGCCATCTCCAACCAGCAGGACAAGGTCGACAAGAATCTGGTCAAGAATCTGGTGCTCAATTACGTGCTGACAGCGGGCAACAGTTCCAACAAGTGAGTCAACGTTATTAGGTCTATCATCATCAATACTTCCACTGCTGGACATAGGCCTCCCCCTTCGAGGAGCGCTACTACAGCGCCATTTCCAACCAACAGGACAAGGTCGTGAAGCGAGTTTTACCGTCAGGTCCGTCTTGGCGTTCCAGCCTATGATGGGGGCTAAGGCGCTGCGTGCTCGTCGCGCCTTTTGAACTACGTAGTCGGTCTGTTTACCCATGGTCATGGTCTTGTCAAGGTGTACTCCCAGATATTTGATGCTGTGTTTATAATTGATTACCTCAATTTTTATACGAATGGTTCTTCGGTACTTTCTCTTGTTAGTGAACATGGCACACTCTGTTTTATCTACGTTACATTGTAGCCCCCAACGATGGTAGTAGTCGATAATAGTTTCGGCGGCCCAGCCTGCGCGCTGCGTTGCGCAGTTCGGGTCGGGAGATCTGTTGAGGATGCACAGGTCATCAGCGTATTGGGAGAGCTTTAGTCCGCGGATATGATCCCGATGGTGCCAAACGTCGGGTACCTACAGATTAAAGATTACCGGGCCCAGGATAGAGCCCTGGGGAACTCCGTATGGGACCGATTTCTCATCTACGTTGGTGGTTAAAACGCCCATAGACTTTGCGACCGGTCAGGTAATTCTCTATTACTTTGATGATGTTGTTCGGGACATCGGCTGTTTGAAGCTTCTTCGATAGACCTTTATGATTTATGGAGTCGAAGGCCTTTGAGAGGTCCGCCGGCTTCGTATCACTATCCGTCTATACCTACTCACCCGACAAGCCCTTCTTTCCCGGCATCTGCAGTAATTTACTATTTATAAAAACCTACGACACCGCTTGAACAATTTATTTGTCTTGAAATCATATTTAAGAAAATTAATTTAATTTCGTCTGTAACCTGAAAGTGGTTAATTATGTAGTTATTCTAGTTCTAAAACGATCACTTCTCAGATTTTTGGTTTTAAAACAAAGAATACTTTAAGAATTTGAGAACAGCGAAATTTAGAACAACGTATTTTGCAACGAATACTAATTTGATTGAGAACAATAACATTAGTTGTTGCTTTAGAACAATGACTTATCATTGTTCTTAGTTTGAGAACAATAGCTAATAATTGTTCTCAACTGGAGACAGGCTATGCATATGTTTTGTGTCGCTCCAGGGCCCAGGTGCTGCGCGTGATGTCGACGGTGCTGGACTTCAACCAGCAGGAGTGCCGGCGGCTCGGGCTGGAGCGCGGCCCGCCCGCCGACAGCCTCGCCGCTGAGTTCGTCAAGTTCCTGCAGGTATAGTCTGGCTAATGAAATATTACGTGAAGTTTTGGCGGGAAATTTAAAAAATCTGTGGCTGGTCACACTTTGTGTAGTAGGAATTATAGTTTTGATCCTAGAAATGATTTTTGATTTTCTATGCACACGTAAGGCATCTAAGGAAATAAGTTAAATACATATAATATGTTGATTGTTGACGTGTACTCATAATCAGCTCACATAATTTCTACCACTATGTACGGTACAGTCAACGAGAATCACACATATGTTTACACTTTCTAAGGCGAAAAATTAAATGTTGTGGAAATAAGACCTAGCTCGATAATACCATATTATTAATCCATCACCAAAAAAATTACATAAGTACTATGTCCAATTTCAACTCGGTCGGAACGTTACAACTAGTATACATAAAGTATCAAAATTATTTATAGAGGACCCACCTACTAAATTGTTTAAATCATAGACAATTGGTGATACCACAAGGAAATATCTGTCAACACTATTTGGCTAGCCAGACTCTATGTCCTTTTAGGATTTTCTAACCTTGAATGTGTTGATATCGCTTTTGTAGATTCGTGTATAGTACGGCTCTTCCCAGGTGAATTTTTCGCTTCGAGCCCTAATCTTTCAAACAAAGGCCATTGTCTCTATTATCGCAAAACCGCTAGCTGCCGAGTTAGCACGTGCCACTACAACATTCATATTGAAAAACAAACGGCATCGTCATATTATTAAGGTTAAAATTTAATGTCACTGATGAACAAATATGAGTGCCTTATTGCTTCGGGGCGGTGTATCGTCCTACACTACCAAAACGTTAGTTACTTTTACTGGCAACGATACATTTTTGGTAACTGACGTTGAAATTCAGTGAATGTCACTTATGTATACAAAAAGGAAACAGGACTAAAGAATCCGCAAAAATAAAGTAATTTTTGCATAATAAAGCCAAAATTATCCACAGTGATAGAAGTCAAGTTTTTTTTAAATAGTATGCAGTATTTATTTTACAAGAAGAACGAAGGATTGAGTAGCGCCACTATCCCTGGGCAGGACTGAGATTTGTTACTATAGTATATAAAAGATATTACACAAATAAACATTCATCGTGTGACAAAGAGTCGCGTAAATTGTTGCCATCGTATTTTGTCGGTTAAGCTTGTAGTTGTTAATATTTCTTTGTCATGTTTTACACTGTAGCTCACCATAATTTTATTAATAAAAAATAAATATTATAAAGACGTGAGTTTGTGAGTGTGTTTGTATTTCTGGGGCTTCTTCTCGCTCAAACGGCTGATTTTGATAAGATTCGGTAAAGAGATCTGACATTCTGGATACACATATGATACTTTTTATCCCAAACGCGGGCAACAATACGGGCCGCAGTCAGTTGAAATATAAATACGAGTTTAACCGACACAATACGATGACAACTCTATTTATTAGAGTTGTACAGCTATGCAAGTTAGAAGCGGTGGTAGCCTAGTGGTTAGGACATGCGACTTTCAATCCGGAGGTCGCGGGCTCGAACCCGGCCCGTACCAATGAGTTTTCGGAACTTATGTACGGAACGTCATTTGATATTTACCACTCGCTTTTCGGTGAAGGATAACATCGTGAGGAAACCACCTAAGCCCAATAAGGCCTAGTTTCCCCTCTGGGCTGGAAGGTCTGATGGCAGTCGCTTGCGTAAAAACTAGTGCCTACGCCACATCTTGGGATTTAGGTAGCCGACCCCGATTGAGAATTCACTCTCTACAAAGATATGGGACAAAGGCTAGGAGGATGATGTACAGCTATGCAAGTAGTTCTAGATCACTCCCTTTGCCCGAATCCGGTAATAACTGACATTTAATCAATTAGAAATGTATGATTTATATTCCAGGACGAGAGCAAGCCGCGCGCGGCGCTGCCCAGCATGCTGGGGCTCGCGCGCAGCCCCGCGCCCAGCTCCAGGAAGAGCTCCACTATAGGTAATCTTGTGTTACAGGATATACACACTTTCAGTTAGTTTTCATCTCATTCAAACAGTTTCACATTCGTAATAAAGTAACGAGACTACAATACAATACAATACACTACAATACAATACACTACAATACAATACAACACAACACAACACAACACAACACAACGCAACGCAACACAACACAGCACAACACAACACAACACACGACACGACACGACACGACGCGACGCGACACGACACAGTACGACACAACACAATACAAACAACCAAAAAAGTGTACACTTTAAACACACATCCTTTTTTATCTATTTTCACAGAAAAAGTAATAATTATAAGTTCAAATAAAATGGATAATACTTGTGTTGCATAATAAGTATTTTTTTGTGATCGTAAACTAATTCTTATATGTGAAAAAAACTTTTTTTCCTTACTCAGAAAGCGACATCTTACTCATTGAATCCTATTAGGATTAAATAAAGAGTATTTTGTACTCAGCAGAGAAATCTTAAAATATTAAATATAAATAAATAAATAAATATTAAGGGACAATCATACACAAATCGACCTAGTCCCAAACTAAGCAAAGCTTGTACTATGGGTACTAGACGACGATATACATAATATATAAATACATATATAGATAATATCCATGACCCAAGGACAAATATTTTGCACAAATAAATTTGCCCCGGCCGGGATTCGAACCCAGGACCGCCGACTCAGTAGGCAGGTGTCTACCAACCGAGCCAAACGCGTCGTCAATATAAATAACAATTTAAAATTGGTTTCCACCAACGTGTCTAAAGTGATCTAATCTAACCTCGACTTTGTTCCAGGTCCCTCCCCCTCCCCCTCGGAGCTGGGCCACCGCCGCAACCCCTCCACCGGCTCTAACAACCTTCTTTTCCAAAATATTGACAACGTGGAGACCGCGTCCCGGGGGTCTGACACGGAGACCAGACTCGCGGCCGCCGACCCCGGCCTCAACCAGACGCGGAACACCGAGGGCGCGATACTCAAACACGTGCTTAAAGATATGTAGCTGTTAATATGACAGGTGCGATATATCGATATATACGATAATTAACAGAAATTGAAAAAAAAAAAAGGTTTTTTTTTAATAATACAGAAAGTCTGGACATTTCGTTGTTCTTAGACTGACAACAATGGGTAAACATTGTTTTTTTAAATTAAAAACAAAAAAGGAGGATGCTTCGTGATAAATATTTAAACCTACTTTTTGGAATATTAAATCATCTCTTTAAAACTCAGGACATCTTCACAGATAAACCATAAAGCTTAATAAAGATAGATATTGTTATATCATGACGATTACAATTTGCAACAATACGAATACAGTGAAATTTATTAAAACAGTAAAAATAGCAGCATATTTCGTTGTTCTTAAACTAAGAACAATTGATAGTCATTGTTCTGAAACAGTGAACAAGTAGTTCATTGCTTTGTATCTGTAAACCATGAAAATTAGTTTATTGTTATTTGTAATTGTTAAGTATTATTAACAATTTTTCGTTTGAAATTATTTCCTTGTTCTTTTCGAACAATGAAAAGTAAATATTTCTTTTGTTGTTTTCTTTTCCGTTCTGCGAAAACGAATAGTCCTAGTTTTTTAATGTAACTAATGTATTAGGTCAGTTCTGTATAGCAATAATGTCACATACTAATTTAAAAGTAATATTTAAATAATATAAAGATGTCTTAAGAATGGAGAATGTTACTCTATACGTATTTACGGTTATTTATTTCAACATTATTAATTATTATTGGAAAGCCGCCGTATTTGATGATGGATAGTCACATTTTAATTATGACTTAAATACCCTAGAAAAGACATTTCGCTTTTAATACAAAAACATTCGTGATAATTAAAATAGAACGTAGCTTACTACATTGGAGTAGGGGGTTTTACACGGGGCGCATTTCTCATAAACGCTATTTGAATATTTAGAAGTAATATTCATTGATATGATAATTTAGACAAATTATATTTCTATCCGCAGAAAAATAAAGTTTTTTTAGTCTATAACTTTTTTTTAAGTTATTAAATAGGGTCTATATTGACTCCTAGAATTATTTTTCGTCAATGTTTCATTTCGCTTAAAAATTATTTCGTAGAAAGCATTTTCTTTGCAACCGTTAACTATATTGTGATTGTTGTATTAAGCGGTTTACACTCACGTGAAATTGTCAGGAACTTGTCGGGCCGTTCCTGACAATAATAAAATTATTCAAACCTAACCTAACCTAATATTTATTATAAATATTTATATGTTTGCAAGAATTATGAAAAATGTATGACTACAGAGGAATTAAAATTCTGCGGAATGATTTTTCGGCGAAATGTAACATTCTACGAAATAAGTTTCTAGGAGACAAGGGCAGGATACATTACATCTGTGGTGCTCCTGGCGTTCTTAACGTTACCTAATTGGCAGCGGTAGGTTCTTACCATCAGGCAGGCAGCATGCTTATTTGTCACTATGCGTAACGGTGAGAACGACAATGTATCACACAATTGTAAATTACGTTTATATGGTGTCAATGAAGATATTTAAATTAAAATAGTATTGTTTAATAGCTCCTACAAATGTAAGTCCATTATCACAGTATAGTTGATATATTTTCTTAAGAACTCATTAACGAAACATGATAGCTCTTGTTACATTTGCTATTGGAGTAACCTGATTGGACGACGTGTTCGTACAGCAAAAAAGTACTTTAAAATCAACAGGGATGGACAAATAATTATAACGGCTTGAATGACAAAGGTTTTTCGTCTTTGGCGGTCAAAGATTTATACTAGTAGGGGGGACTACAGTATGAAGTTCTTCAAAAAATGAGTGCACAGATTTTAGATTGTAACCGCATACCATCAGGCGGGCCGTACGCTTGTTTGCCACCTCTGTAGTATAAAGTTTAAATGAGTAAAACATATTATACTTATTTAATAATGTTACTAAATTAGTATAAGTTGGTCTATTGTATATGCTATATTATGTAATCAAAGTCGTTGTGTTTCGTTAAAGATCTAAATAAAAATCAATGTACTATAATAATGAATCTGTAAAATAATCCTAGCATTTAATTTTGAGTTCAATTGTATAAAAGATGTTCAAATAGATTCGATTTCCAAGAACTCTGTGTATACTTTAGTGCCTTATTGGGTAGTTTTAGTCATGTCATGTATTAATTTCTATAAATTTTAAGTTTAGATTTTAAAAAAATATCCTTTTACTTTCGCAATTTAACGTTATCCACTGCACTTAGTTTTACCTTAGTTGGTAGTTTTATATAATAATTGTACATTCTTCCGTTTCGCCTGTATTTTGTTCAAATTAGTTAATTTTATGCCCTTTATATCGACTTATAATATTAAGTCATATACAAAAAAAAAGCAATGTTATGTGATGTACCAAATTGCAATAAATTTGATTATTCATTTAATTATTTTTCCCTGACATTAATTGTATTTTATGCGTGCTATCTAAGATCGTGCTATATAATATATATCAAGTATTTTTATCAGTCATTTTGAAATGAAAAGAAAAACTGTACGTTTTTCTCGCTCTCAGTTTCACCTCGCATATAAAATATTTTATTGAAATACAAGCTACGCCGCGCGGTGTCACACGGGAACACTAATTTTTTTCGGGATGAAAAGTATCTTATATGTTAATCCAGAGTGTCAGCTACCTCCATACAAAAAACCGTTTGAGCGCGAAGAAGTAAGTAGTAAGATTGTGATTATTTTGACTCACTATTGTATATGCGGCATTAATCTGAGAGAGGTTGAAACGCATTTGAAACCCATTTGGATTGTACCTAAGTTATATATGATAATATAATTTAACATTGTAACAGCAATAATTCTCTATCTATACGATTTTTAAAGAAAATTATAATCATGGTAACGACAGATAAGTTATTTTACTGTTCAATCGATTTTGCACGCTGCGCTGTCTTGAAGGTAATAAAGTCAAAATAATAACTTTACAATTAACTGTTTAAATTGATAGTTTTCACTTAACGTTGTCTGGAAGAGATCGTTTTGAGAACTTAACCGCTTATTGAAAACTGTTTCTAAGTTGCAATACTATAACATTGTCTGATAGGTATGATCGCAAGTCTACCTAAGACAGACGTTTAAGTGAAAACAGATACGATTGCATGATACGCCTGGTATTAATTAAAATGTAAATTTTAATTTGTGAATATGTTAATATTGGTATTAATTAATTTAATTATATTGGTCTATCGCAACAATATATGAATGCGTCCAAATAATTTTATGTTTTATTTATTTCTACTAGCTGCGCGCGGTGTGACCCGCTCATCCCACTAGAACACTTTTTTTTAGGATAAAAAGTAGCCTATCTGTTAATCCAGGGTGTCAGCTACCTCCATACAAAAGTTCATCAAAATTGGTCCAGCCGTTTGAGCGTCCTTACTTTTACGACCAACAACCCGCTAGATGGGCGCATGTAACTCAGCCCAGCTCGCCGGACGAATTGCACTATACAAGCGCCCACCTCGCGGGCTCTGTCGCTGTTCGGGGACACAAACACACTCACAAACTTTCGCCTTTATAATATTAGTGTGGTAATGATGCGCGCAACTCCGTACGATTAAGTTATTCCTTTAAAAAAAAATCCTATTATGACAAGTATATATTGATAGTTTCAACCAACTTTTTTATCTGAATAATACTTTTCCCCGAGTTCTAGGTAGTAACATAGCTATTTCATGCTTTCATTGCGTGCAGTCGAAAATAAGTTGAAAAACTAATTTTCCGCGTGAATTTTGTCAATTTCGAGTAGTGTTTGAAACAAAAATTATCAATGAAAAATTCAAAATTAAGGTTTAAAGTATATACCAATAAATCCCAATAGCCCTGTTCTACTTAGGTAGTAACGTCAATAATATATTAAGAAACATGTTTGATCATAGAGAAAAAATACTAAAACGATCAGCATTTTAAAAGGAATAAGGCCTCTTAACCCTTTCTCCTTTACCGTACTCGGGCAAAAAGTACATTATGAGTAGGTGTGTAGTAGTGGCGAGGTGTCAAACTTTTTGTTGCTGAAACCATGAAACCGAAGCAATGTACAGTCCGACCAAAAAGAGAAGAAATTAAAAAGTGGCAATACTGTAGCGTCGTCCCTTTGTAATCAAACTAAGAAATTTTTTTTTTTTTGATTTAATTTATGGCTTGGCTGCAGAGGCCTTTTTAAGCAACTAAGAAAACAGGGACTTTTTTTCGTCGGACTATAAGGTTGGTTTTTCTTCTGGAGTCGGATGGTGCTGATTTGCTTTAAAACAGATAAGCCGGGTGGACTTTACGAAGGCCACGTCACTGATGTTCAGCAAACCACTAAAAAAGCAAAATTGGATTAAATCCGTCCAGCCGTAATAGTAGAAATTGATTAACTGTTGGGTGTACACTGTACAGTCTCCATTAAAAGTAGCTGACAATTTCATTATGTAATCTGACATAAGCTAGTGAAATTATCAGCTAATTTTTGTACTGACCGTACAAAGTAGACACATATTATTATTTTTTATCAAGGGAATATCTTACATAAATCGACCTAGTCCCAAACTAAGCAAAGCTTTATACTATGGGTACTAGACGACGATATACATAATATATAAATACAATACATATAAAAAAATCTTAGCATATCTGTTTTGCTTTTTAGTCAGTATTTATTTGAATATGTATATATAATAAATATATGTATTTATCTAAGTATTTATCTATTAAAACCTATATGTTAGTTGCACCGCCCACAACTTATCTGCTTTGCCCGATGAGAGAATTCCCAATTGCATTAAGTCCGCCTTTTGTATGATGTGTTTTTCATTTGTGCAATAAAGATTAAATAAATAAATAAATAAAAATATTTGCCCTGGTCGGGATTCGAACCCAGGACCGCCGGCTCAGTAGGCAAGTGCACTGCGAACCGCGTCGTCACGCGTCAATTGACGGATATTTAAAAATCATTGAGGGCGTTTTGACGGAGATTATTGAAACAGGCATCGAAATGATCCTTCTACTAAAAAGAAGTATACAGGCTGATTTAGGAGTCACGAGCAGGAGTTATAGGGGTGAACGGGACCACACTGAGCAACTTTCACTATGGAATCAGCTAATTGCTAGCTACGCTGACTATCCGAAATGTGCTGTCTTTTGTTTTGCGATTTTATGGTTGGTCCCATAGTGAAAGTTGCTCAGTGTAGTCCACTCCATCACGAACATCCTGTATACCTAAATATAAGAGCGATCTAATAGACAACTTTTCCCACGGTTTCATATACCTAACCCTACCCAGGGTATCTTATATACCTAATATCCACTTTTACTTGCAGAATAATTTGGAATTAACCTTTTGTGGGCCCAGCTCGATGACGGAAATGGGTGTAAAACACTGTATAGCGGTAAATTACCTGACTTGCTATTTTTGGCCTATGTCTGCCTGGCTATGTATGCCTGGTCCTATTTCTTGAAGTCTGTTAAAAATTGGATGTAAAATATCGGTAAATTACCTGACTTGCCATCTTTGGCTAAATGCCTCATAGTTTTTGAAGTCGGTTAAAAGTATCAATTTTGTAGAACAATGGGCCGGGCTCGGTTACAAGAGGCAAGAGGTGATTAACTACGGAGGCGTGGCGGCGCTTCCAATCACTTTGCTTCGACGGTTTACACTACACGATATGTTCCGTAAAGCATGATTTTACCTAATTAAAACAATAAAAATGTAGCAACGGAACGTAATGCCGGCTCCACATGCTTGGTAAACAACGGCAAACCTAATACAGGACGCAGTTATACGTTAGAATGAGACTGAACTACGTCGTGCTCACTCTAACATATAACTGCGTCCTGTAGGTTTGCCGTTGTTTACCAAGCATGTGGACGCGGTGGGTGCCCGACGTTTCATATAACATCACTTAATCTATTTTGTTTTTTTTTATACCATTGCTTTGTATAATGTAACGAATGGTATAATATTGTTTTACATAATTTTCAAATGATCTAATGTAACAATTGATATAATGGTGTATAGGTATAATTACTTTTAGTATAATGTACATTTACTATATTTATTACTTGGTATAAAACGTGTGTTTATCATAATGACTTACTTGATATAATTCGTCAATGCTATAAACTACAGAAGATATAAGTTGATTTTACTATAACCAAAAAAGGTGGTTCCGACTAGATATATTAGGCTGTCATCCCCTATATCACCTTAAGGCAGGTCCGACTTGGCTTAGGTTAGGTACGACGACGAGCGAAGCGAGGAGGAGTGTTAGGTTGAACTGCGACCCTAACAAGCGAGCAAAGCGAGCGAGCCGCGCAGGTTCGACTTGGCATACGATTCCCAACATTACCTATTACACCATAAGGCAGGACCGACTTGGCTTAGGTTAGGTACGACGACGAGCGAAGCGAGGAGGAGTGTTAGGTTGAACTGCAACCCTAACGAGCGAGCGAAGCGAGCGAGCCGCTCAGGTTCGACTTGGCTTACGATTCCTAACATTACCTATTTCACTGTAAGGCAGTATTTATATGAAAACGCTATTATTCTAAATAGTATGTATGTTAAACAAAATGTGTTAAATATGTTATACGAAAGTATAATTATGCATATTGTCAATTATGTCATTTAACCTATTATATCAATCGATAATTAGAGAAAAGCAAAATATAGGAAAAAACCATTATATGAAACGTAAAATTATATGAAACAACTTTATATCAATCGATTGTATATCAAGTGTATGTTAGTTTATCTGACATTATATGAAACATTAGTACGGTTTGAACGGCGAACGAGGAGAGCACGAAGATCTCATAAAAAAATAGTTTCATTCGTTTTTAAGTATATTAAATAAAAAAACAAGTTACTAAAATAACGTGTTTTATTGAGGCAAGAAGGAGTCCCACAAATCTATCTACCAGCCGCAGACGTCCACTGCTGAACATAGGCCTCTCGCATAGTTTGCCACAAAGTGCGATCCCGTGTAGACCGCATCCATGACTCCCTGCTACACGTCATCCATCCTTCTATTCGGGGACCGTACCACACTGCGCTTTCCTATACGTGGTCGCCATTATATAGGACTTTGTTGCCCCAACTGTCATCCATTATCCTGCCCATTGCTACTTCATATATGTAATCCTGTGAGCTACGTCGGTTGCCGTAGTTCTCCTGAGGATATTCTCATTTCCGATTCTATCGCGCAAAGAAACTCCGAGCATAGCCCTTTCCATTGCACGTGTCGTGACTCTTAGCCGCCTTATGAGTCCCATTGTGAACCATGTCTCAGTTCCGTAAGTCATCACTGGCAACACGCACTGTTCGAAGACTTTCGCCTTCAGGCACTGGGGAATTGTCGACGAGAAGATATGACGCAATTTCTCGAACGCTGCCCAGCCGAGTCGAATACGTCGATAACAATAAATAACCCATGCTAAATCTTGAGTTGCGTGGTCGCATCTTAGTCCAGTAAAAATAGCATTTTAACCTTTGCAAATTTTAAAGTTTTTGATTTTTGTTTGAGTGCATTATTAATGTTAAGTGGAAGCTAAATTTAAGAATTTAGAAGATTTACCACTATGCTTTTTTCACTTTTTCTCCTACCGCCTGGCGTGATCCGTAGGTTCACCTGTGTAATGAATGTTACTTATGTAAAAATATGTCGAAGGCATATGACAGAGTATCACATAACATTTTACTACATAAATTGAATTCAATCGGCATACGCGGCAAGGCTCTAAACTGGATGAAGTCCTACTTGACATCTCGACGACAATACGTAGAAATAGAACACCTTAATGACCATTCCATACTACAGTCTTTTAAATCTAGCATACAGTATTCTGATAACTCAATCCCACAAGGTAGTGTCTTAGGATGTGTCCTATTTCTCATCTATATAAACGACCTCCCAAAAATCACCCCCCATAAAATTGTAATGTTTGCAGATGACGTATCACTTTTATTTCAATGCCCAAATGATAACTACAGCAACACACACATAGAACAAACTTTCAATTCAGTAACACGCTGGCTACATGATCACAACCTAATAATCAATAATGATAAAACTAAACTAATACAATTTAGACCGCGACAAAAACAACTACTTAACTTAAATACCGTATCAAACCACCTAAACATTAAAGAAGTAACTGAATGCACTCTTTTGGGTCTTAAATTAGATACTCATTTAAACTGGAAAGCACACGTCGAATCAGTAAAAAACAAACTGTCCAGATTTGTATACGCACTGAGCATATTGAAGAGCAACACAAGCATGGAGTGCGCGTTGACCGCTTATCACACGCAGGCGGTCGCGTGGCTACGCTACGGGCTCCTGCTGTGGGGCCACAGCACGGATGCGCACCAGCTCTTCATTATGCAAAAGAAGTGTGTACGAATCCTGGCCAATATCCACCAACCAAATAGCTGTAAGCCTGAATTCAAAAACCTGAAACTGTTAACTCTCCCCTCCCTCTATATCCTTGAAATTGCCACGTTTGTAAGAAAAAATTTACATCTCTTCAAATTCAATCATAGCACTCGTCGCCACCAAAATCTTGAACTCCCGGAACCTAAACTAGAAATATATAAAAATGGACCATACTACAGAGCAATTAAAATATACAATAAAATCCCTATTAATATAAAAAACACACTAAAAGACTCATCCTTTATAAGCAACCTTAAACGAAAACTTATAGACAAGTGTTACTACTCAATTAACGAATTTTTGGACGAGAAAAATATTTAAATACCTAATTATGTACTAATTGTCTGCCCAATACAATGTAACACAATCATGCAATGTACGTAATGATAATGATACTTGGTTAAATTTTAAAACATTAAGTTGTTATTACTAGTATTAAGTTTGGTAAACCAGACTACATAAAATGTAAAATTCTTGCTACACCCTGACAGGGTCCTTGTACCTAGTTATAAGTAGGTACTTGGATGCAATAAATAAATAAATATAAAATATACAAGCAACATGAATTGCATTAAGAGCCCACCTATGCAAAATTCGTCAGGTGAATGATCCTAGATCTCAACATCCATAGTGGTTAAGAATCTGTCCCTTGGAAATATGAAACTTAAACAGTTTTTCTTCAATCTTGTCAACGTAAAAACACGATTGGTAATAATTTTCTCGATACTTTTATCACTCAAACATAACCATTTTTTTAGATATTTTCGGTTGGATCTTGAAAACCCTTTCGTTTTTAACAATGTTTTTTAGCTTAATAGATGCACAATTATAAGTTCTCAAAAACTATAAAACTATTTTCAATATAAAATGCACACATTTATGACACAACTCAAAAAACATGATTTCCGCGCTTCCGAGCACGCACTTCCATTTCGCTCACGCTTACGCTCAATGAGAGAGAGAGAGCTAGCCATCGCGTTGGCGCCCTCTTAACTGCTGTAGGGTTATAATTTTTTTTTTAGATCATTCATATTTTCACACATCTGATTATTTTGAAATTGCTATTAATCATATTTAGATAGTTTTATGTACCAAATCATTACCACATAAAATTACGTATTGTATTTTTCTCATTAAGAAAACGCTAAATTTTAGGTGTTTTTTTTTAAATGTAACGGATGCATAAGCACAGCCTTTCTAAAATTTTGAAAATAACTTTCTAATATCATAATTTATCAATCCGCCAAAATTTAAAAATTTTAGATTTGCCAAAGGTTGACTTTCTATTTTACTCTATTTTTACTGGACTATCTCAATAATTTGAGATTTTAGAGATAATATAGTATATATATTATATCTATACTATTATACAATTACAAGTGAGTGTGGACCGCTCAATATAAATAAATAAATATATAAATAAATAAATATCGGACAACCTCACACAAAACGACCTAGTCCCAAATTAAGCTCAAGAAGGCTTGTGTTGTATGGGTACTAGACGACGATATACATACTTATATCGATAAATATATACTTAAATACATAGAACAACCATGACCCAAGCACAAATATTCGAGTTCATCACACAAATATATAATAATTACTTAAATATCTCACGAAAGTTTTAATAAGATTAATACTGAACTTGATCACAAGAAAACTGCACATTTATCGTCCTGTCAATCTTGTGCCATGCCAGCGAAGATTAATAATATGCTATTTCGTTGAGAAAATTACCTACTTGTAATGGCTGCCTAAAGCGATCGTGAAGTGTAAAGAGGGTCAGAAATGCAACATTAGGGATGTAAGCCACTCCTTAATGCGACTGCACCATGTACAAACTGCAAAGATATTTATATTAAATTACTGGAAGGTGTTTGATACAAAGATCAAAGCTAAAATATATATTGAAATGCGTAACCTGGTGGAAGAGACCCTGGAATCGAACCCGGTACCTCTGTATTGCCGGTCCAGAGGTACTGGATTGCCGGTCTAGAGGTACTGGGTTAAATTTTTCCGCATTTTTAATTTTTGTTTGAGCTTGGAACTTTTTATCAACGGTCTAATATAAACATTGTGGTGTGTAAAATAAATTTGACATGTTTCATAAATTTGCTAGAAGGTGACCACAACACAACTAAATCAGGTTTTTTTTTTCTTTAATGTTTTCGGGTAAAAATATCCTACAACCATCTTTGGGTGTCCAGCTATCCCTGTGTCAAAATTGCTAAAATCCGTCCAGCCGTTTCGGAGTTATATGAGCTGACAATAATCACCGTGGAACGCTCTATGTGTGGTAGAAATTTCATACTTGTAACCCGATGCGCACAATTTCGCGGCTTAGCAACTCTCTATTAAGCTCAAGAATTGTGTTATATGTACTAGACGACGATATACGTACTTATAGATAAATATATACTTAAATACATAGAACAACCATGACCCAAGCACAAATATTCGAGTTCATCACACAAATATTTGCCCTGGCCGGGATTCGAACCCGAATAATATACTATAATATACAGGAAAAAATAAAAAAACTGAAAAGGGTACCATCAAACTACAGATTGATAATGAACTGACTGATGACCCTGTAAGAATAAGTAACACTTTTAATGACTATTTTATTAAATCAGGCCAGAGTATTGAAATCGATGCGGAGCATAGCGGTCAACATATGAAACTTTTGAAAAATAATAACATTAACAATGCAAAATCCATGTTTATGGCTCCTATTGATGAGATAGAGATAATCAACATTGTTAGGTCTCTAAAAAATACAAGTTCATGTGGTCCAGACGACATAAATACTACTGTCATCAAGTATAGCATTGAAGTCCTATGTGTACCGCTGTGCGATGTATTCAACGCATGCATATGTGAGGGGGTTTTCCCTGTTCAATTAAAAATTGCAAAAGTAGTTCCTTTACATAAAAAGCATTCCAAAACAGACATAAATAATTACCGCCCTATTTCCCTGCTAACAGTTTTATCAAAAATCTTCGAAAAAGCAATTGCAATCAGAATGATTAACCATTTAGAAAAAAATCAGTATTTTTGTTCTCAACAATTTGGTTTTAGGAAAAATCGGAATGCGGTAACAGCTATTACTGAATTAGTGCGGCAAGCTATAACCAAACTTAACCTAAATTTGCAATGTGCTGGTATATTCTGTGACCTCAGTAAGGCGTTCGATCTTGTGAACCATAGAATATTACTAGATAAGTTGGAATTTTATGGGATACGGGGGTCTATACTAAAACTACTTACGTCTTACCTCACGGATAGAGCTCAATATGTTGAAATATCTGACGTAGATAGATTGGGGTGTATTGAATTTGTTAATTCTGCCAAAAAAGCAATTGACTGTGGGGTCCCCCAAGGATCGGTCCTTGGGCCTCTGCTATTTATTATTTTCATTAATGACTTACAGTATAATATCTCATACGGAACAGTTTACCTCTATGCTGATGATACAAGTATTATATTAGAAAATGAAAATATTGTAGCACTTAAGACCCAAATTTGCCAGACTTGGACTGCCAGTCTTAGGATCAACACGGATAAAACTTTTTATTTCCCTTTTCTAAGACATACGAATAGCTTAAAAACGTACGACTTGCCACTACCCATAGTAAAGGCCACTAAGGTTAAATTTTTGGGTGTAGAACTAGATTCTCAGTTGCGTTGGTCAGATCATATAAGCCTACTAAGGAAAAGATTGGCCAGTTCCTGTTACGCATTGAAAAATTTGTCAAAAATATTGGACTCTTCAGTACTTAAGACAGTCTATTTTGCTCATTTTGAAAGCTTAATACGGTACGGCATTGAGGTTTGGGGTAATAGCGTTTATGTGTACCATGTTCTCCTGTTACAAAAAAAAGCTCTTAGGTATGTCGGAAAAGCAAAACCACTTGAAAATTGTCGTCCACTTTTTATAAAACATGGAATACTGACTGTGATATCACTTTACATATTTACTTAATAAGCATTTTTATCTATAAAAATAAGTCCACTTTTGCCATTAACAATAACAATAGACCACTTAGATTATGTAGAAACAATTTTGACATTATGTTACCAAAATCTAAAAATTATGTAAATTTTAAACGGAGTATTGATTATAATGGTATAAAAATATATAATTTTCTAAATGAGGACATAAGAAAATGTAATACTATTCATGAATTTTCTAGAAAATTAAAATCCTACTTGATTATTCGACCATTTTATAATTTAAATGAATATTTTGATAAATTGTATGATTAGGGTTTAGTATTAGTACTATTATTTTTTTTTAAGTTAGAATAAGATTTTGCATGCCGAATTATGGCGAAACATGCCTTCATGTAACTTAATCCTACTGACATGTATGTTGTTATACCACCTGTGTATGTTTAGCAAAATAAATGATTTGATTTGATTTGATCTAAGTACAACTGGGTGTTCATTCACACACACTGGAGCATAAATGGTCAAGAACTATGCGGTTCCAGAGGATGTTCCTACCGCTCCGCTCCGCATGTGGAATGAGCTGCGGAGGTGTCCCCGGGGGCTACAGCCCAACTAGCAAAATTACTTTATAAAGAAAGGCCTATATGGCCATAACTCTTATAGTCGTCATTTAAAGGCATTGTTTATGTCAAAATATCGTATAAATGCACTTTACAAGAGGGTTCAGCTAATATGGCTACTGACTTTATAATTTGGTTAGGTAAACGTCAACAAACCTAAATAATATGGCTACTATAAAACCTTTAGTTAATAAGGTTACAACCTTTATAATTCGGTTAGGTAAACGACAACAAAACGAAATAATACGGCTACTATAAGCCTAAAATTATGAATTATCTTATAATGGCTAATTATACGGGCTTTTAGCTAAATAATAGTAGGAGCCATATAAAGGCTAGCATGAAGGCTATTTGATCTTGTAAAGAAAATACACAGGATTGTTATAAAGCATTTTATCTTATAGAAGTCAGAATTTTTACGTTTATATAGCAATGGTATACATGTCATTTTATGTGAATTTTAAAAGGGTTGAAGTCTTGGTTAGTTTGCTATATAGTAATTATAAGTGTGTAATTCTTATGATTGTCATGTACTTTTGTTTATATAACAAAGTCAGCCATTATACGAATAAAAGTTTGTTTGCGTAAGTGAAATTACAAATGATGGATTTGGAGAGTGGAAAAAGTTCAAGAGAAGTGGTGGTTACAAGAGGAAAGTGAAAAGCATGTACGAAAAAATGAAAAATGACGTTAATAAACCTACAACCTCTACCGATGTCAACAACACTTCTTTTGTCAAGGACAACACATCCGAAAGTGCAAGTGGTTCCGTACAAAATTATAACTTAGAGCAGACTTATTGCAGTGAAAATTTGGAATATGACAGTGGGGAACAGAGTAGTGATTACGATGTGGACGGAAGTATAATTGTTGAGTTAAAAAAAGACAACTTACGTAAGAACATAATAATTGAATTTGGTCACGATTAATAAAGAAATGTGATGTCATGTTTTTGCAATTATAACAATTGTCTTCTCTTTACAAAATGTGTCATTTGCCAATTCCATATTGAACTATGAACAAGATATAAATCTTCTCTTCTAAGAAACCGGTCCACATCAATAAAAATTACTATAGTTTTCAGTTCGGCAAATCTAGGAAAGAAGTGTCTTTAATTAATTACGTCATTACGGAACCCTAAAATGTATCAAGATGGAGAATACTTAGGACAAAACATAACCTCTATAAATGTTTTTTTCTTGTAAACACCTTGTAGAGTTTATGTAATTTGCTTAAAGACTTATAGCAACAATAACGAAGGAATTAAAAAAAATCCAAAGTATTTTCATCACAAATCATTGTCAATTCATGGGGGCGTTGAAAATGAATTGAAAACCATACCCCATATCCTCATAAAAATGAGTTTCCACTTAGTTTCGATTATTAAAGACACAGAAGTAACATCAGAAAAATGGACACAGACTATATTACCTTTTTCAAAATGGTTGACGAATAAAGATCTTTTATTTTATTCATCGATGTCACACGCACGATAATTCTTGTTGTATGATTGCTGCGACGTTTATGAGTTGGATTACCTTTTAAACGATCCTTACATAGCGGTTACAAGAACACGCTTCTTACGACTGGAGTTTACATAGCAATTATAAGTTAATCCTTTTTAGGCAAGCTTTATAAATTTCGATTATAAGGACTATGAACATATAAACGGATTACAATTGGCAATTACAAGGGAATTACACTTATTGCTAACCGTAACACATCTGGTATCAGATAAGTAGCAAATAATAAAACTGGAATATGGTAATTATAAGGTTCAATATCTTATAATTTGGGCCCAATGCCACCCTTATTAACGTTTATATGGCTTGTATAAGAATAATTATTTTATCTTTATAAACCTTTATATAACATATTTTTGCTACTTGGGAGTATGCGGTTCTTCAAGAGGGGACTCAATTAGGTTCTTAAAGGGTCGGCAACGCACGTGTGATGCTCCTAGCATCGCAAGCGTCCATAGGCGGCGGTAACTGCTTAACATCAGGTGGGCCGCATGCTTGTTTGCCACCGTCGTAATATAAAAAAAACTGTACCTATACATATTTTGCAATCTCACTTGCCAGCACTTATGACGTTTATCAACTAAGCGTCTGAAGAGAAGAAACACCGTAAGAGCCTCCGTTTTTGTAAGTAGCTGAAAAACCGTGTTAGCAGACTTCCTTATAATCTAATCAGCCAGAATAAAACGGCAATAACAAACGCCCAAAAATAGAGATGTGACCCAAAAAGTGTCTAGGCCACCACCGTGACCCCAAAAACCGAAAACCACCCCTATCGACGACGCACGACCATAATTAAAAAGCAAAGTTATTCCACCCTCGTGATTAACAACCCCCTACCGCCCCACCCGTTTCTTCATACAATGGTCAGTAGTGAGGCGCCTCGCGAGCAGCTCCGTAGCCTTAGAAACTAAGAACAAAACAAAAATAAACAGAACTGCTTAAATATTCGCGAATTCGCGGATATTTGCAACTAAAAACACACATGTGGCTGTTTAGTTTAGTTTCATAGTGTTTTTAATTAAGTGCGAATTTTTTTAATTAAAAAAAATGCTTGAGCCGAATTGTAACCTTCTCAAGCCAGTTGAAGCGATTTCTTAATGTTACATTTAACTCGCGTGCTCGCTTACATTTATACGGCAGTGTTCCATTTTCAAAAATGACCGTTAGGACGCTCGGTTTTCGCGCCAAAAAAACTATCATGGCCGATTTGTTTTGTGATATTTTTTACGTGTTCAAAATCAAGCTGAAATGATGTTGTTCAAGTGTGTGACATGAAATAAGCGAAAATGTGAAATTAAAACTAACTTGTTTGTATTTGTGATTGTCTAAAACATTTTGACTGTGTGTGTGTTTTACTCTGGATTTATCTTATGGGTTTGTATATATTTTTTACATAATTATGATCTTAACTTACCCTAGTACAGTGCGTTCATATGAAGGCATATAGTATAGGTAGGTAGGTACTAATAGGTATTACAAATAGAGGCAAAATTACGGTCTTTTTAACTAATAGACGTTTATTTGTATAGAATCTTTTTATCGATTCTATATTTTTTATGTGGTAATACCACATTTTTTTTTTTTTTTTTTCCCGCTTCGATTGTAGTGTGATTGTAGTAGATCGCATTCAATTTTTCTTTCTTAATTTACCTTTGTGTCATTATTTATAATAGACGTTTATTACTATTAGGTCTTCTAATCGAAATCAAAGAAATAGGCATTTTTTTCGGCGGCGTTCGTGTTACGCCAAAATTAATAAATATTTCTAATAATTTCTAAATTACCCTAATAGCTGAACGCAAATCAACGATTATGTGCTTTAACTGTCACAAACGAAATCATGAGAAAAATCTGGCTTATTATATTTCTTAATACATAATGTAATGCGAATACCCTTGCACGTATACATTTTCATGATTGAGACTACGCAGTACGCACTTATTTACAATCTGAAACTTTATTTCAGTACTAATAATTCCTCGTAGAAAACCTGTACCTCAAGCACAGCTATGTCACGCGACTCTTTCTCGTGCGATATATGTTACCTATCTCTTTCTGTACAGTACTGTGAGAGAGTGACGAGTGACAAGAGTCGCGGATAATAGTTGTGCTAGACGGGCTGATCATCAATGAAACTGAATCTGTAGGTACTTGTAATATAACCATCATCAGTCCATATACAGAAGAAACGCAAATGACTGTTTGATTTGGTGCTACAAGTATGCATCTGAATGCATTTTATCATTCAGTTTATTCGTATTTCTTCTTCTACATCATTCTGTAATATCTTGATAGTTCTCTGCCTTTTCATTTCGCTGAAGTTTCATATAGTAGAAAGCATTTTGCTCTGAAACCGTAAACTATCCATACTAATATTATAATTGCGAAAGTGTGTCTGTCTGTCTGTTACCTCTTCACGCTTAAACCGCTGAACCGACTTAGATGAAATTTGGTATGGAGAGTTTGAGACCCGGGAAAGGACATAGGATACTTTTCATCCCGAATACATTTAGTGTTCCCGTAGGATGAGCAGGTAACACTGTGGGGCACAGCTAGTATAGTATATGGGATTGTTAATGAAAACCTAACCTAACCCAATCTACAGAATAATATTAGTAAGATTTATGAGAAACTGATGACTACAGAGGAAAAAAAATCTGCGAAGTCAAATTTCGGCGAAATGAAACTTTTGACGAAAAATAATTCTCTGAAAAGACAAAACAGGTTCCTTAAGGATTTGCCTTCTTGATATTACCTTGTTGTCATTTCCCCATAAACCCTTTTTGCAGCCAGGATCTTTTTATAACTCTGCAGGAGCATAGACTATTTATAATAATAATTTCACACTGTAAGTCAATTTAGAGTGGCTTTGCATGTAACGATAATGAGAGCTGAAACGCTCAAAGTTACTAAAAATGCAAATTGGTTCAGCAAATCATTTAACTAACTGGGTAGCTGCCCCGCCTCTTTACGGATATCGATAAATTATACATCCAATTAATTTAAATAAAGGAAAGAAACAAATACATTTATTCGTGACGTGGCCATAAAACATAAGTAATTAATTACATGAAGAGTGTGACAGAAATGATTAAAAACGTATAAAACTATTGGCCACTATAAACAACTATAATATTATGGCTGTACCTACCGCGAAAAGGTCTCAACTCAGCATGATGCTACCTCGAGAGCCAGCGCTGATCTTCCAGTGGAACCATAATTAAGTAAATCAACCGCAATGACCAAGCATTTATCCATACTGATATTATAAATACGAAAGGGTTTAACTGCTGAGTTTCTTGGGATGAAATTTGGTATGGAAATCAAATCCCGAGGAAGGATAGCATTTGTATGCCAAAAATCATCCTTTAAAGAGGTGAAAAGGAGGGTGGAATTTACTGTGGAAGTGTGATAAGTTGATAACGTGTGTAATTTAACGTTGGTTACCACAGCATTTGGTAAAACGTTTCCCTAAGTGGATGAAGTTGCGGACAGAAGCTGTTATAAAGTTACTAGAGGATGCCCGCAATTTCCCCGGTTTTATTTTATGTTTAGGTATAAAACATACCTACCTCCTAAACATCTTTCTATCCTGTACCGAAATTGATTAAAATCCGTCCAGCCGTGTTGGTGTGATGAAAGGACAAAGGAAATTAAATTTTTGCCAGCCGATAGCGCGCAACCCGTTGTTAAGATTTTTCCTGAAATAATTATATCCATAGATTTTTTAACACTTCATAATATAGATATCTGGTATCGTGGCTGGTACGTCCGTCTACTGACGACCACTATCCCTCTTTTCTTTATCGAGGATTAAAAATCACAATTATCTCGCAGCTTTATGCCTCGTTACTCACGGTCAGCTGTAGAGCACCGGCCTTGCTTTTCGTATATTACTATTAGCCCTTATCAATAACAAGCCCATATATACGCCCAGCCTTGAAGCCACCAAAACTCCGGAACAGGCTATTAGAAAATTAACTTTAAATTAATAGCAGTTAAGACCGATTTGTCCATTGCGGAATATCGTGTTTTATGCGGCATTTAAGTCAGAAGATGTATTTTTATTTTGAAAATGATTTATGTTTTTAGGTTTGTAGTAATATTTTAACAAAGCAAGAAAGGGAGTAAAAGCGACTCTTCTACTTCTATACTACGCTCTTCTAAATTTCCTCCAACTTATTTTATTTATTTACCGTTTGGCTGTCGTTATAGTTCTCAACTTACATTTATAAAGTGTTCGATTTAAGGTATGCAACTGCATCCGTCGAGAGTTTCTTGGGATCCGACATTGCTCCGCTGAATTTGGTGATTGGTCATTCAGAGATAATGTGGTGTCCTGTCTGATCTGGGAAACCACACTGGCATTCCGCTGACTCACACCACTCCCATTTGTACCATAGAGAGGCACAATTTCCGACGCCTGTCCTGATTCTGTCAAGGCACCAAACCCGTCGAGTCTCCTCAAAACCCACGGTGTCCGGGACCCAGTATCGAGCTCGAACAAGTCCTTAGTTAGGGACCTCTGTTCCCATTCTTCTGTCCATGAGCGGAGCAGGTTCAGTCTTGGCACAGGCGCGACAGCGGCCTATCGGTGTAACTCGGGCGTCGGTGACCTTGTAATGCCGAATCCTTCGACAAGGCATTCACGTGAATGGCCTTCCCCACGTCGCGCGTCCCGCGCGCGCCTGCGCTCGCCCGTCGACACGCACACATAGACGGGAGTTTTGTTACTGCACACAAGTGTTGCTGTCGTATCTTTTTACGTTGTATATATATTATTTAGTCTTGGTACTACACTCGTCACACGATGGTCGTGGCTATTATGTAATGATAGAGTTCTGAGTTTTTTGAGGAGGCCTGTGTCCAGTAGTAAACGTAATGGCTGAATGATGATAATCATACCCCGGGATATTCAGTGCACATTGCAGTGTAGGCGTCAAATCATTTCTTGCACCTAAAACCCCAGGTTCTGAGTGATTAGTCGAAAGACACGTCGCCACTCGTTTCATGGAGCCGCTTTCCGTGAGCTTTCTTTGACGGTAGACACACTGGTTTTGATCTGGTCGGTCCATCTCATCGGCGATCTTCCTCTAGCTCTGACACCTTCCACTCTCCCTTGAACAAGGAGGCGTGCTATGAACGTTCCGTCTCGCCGAGACACGTATCCAAAGAAGTTAAAAAAACCAGGCCAAGTGCGAGTTTGACTCGCGCTACGAGTGTTCCGTACAAATACTTATCCCATCTTAACTGGCCGGGTTAAGTTAACTTTGCACCTGGTATTTATGGCGCCGGATACAAATGTGGTGCAAAGTTAACGCAACTGATCACGTTTGTTTTTTTTTTTTTTTTTTTTTTCTCTACTTTGGGAAGCCGGAAGCCTAGTATGGCTGCATCCGATGGTCAGTACACGGCAGGGGGCGGGGCTAGCCGGCCGCACCTGCCCGGAGTGGATCACGTTTGTTGTATGGGAGCACCATTAAATATTTATTTTGATTCTGTTTTTAATATGTGTTGCTATAGCATAGCGGCAAAAAAAATACATCATCTGTAAAAATTTCAACGGTCACGGTACTATCAGTGTTTATGAGACAGACGGACAGACAAACAGACGGACGGACAGCGGAGTCTTATTAATAGGGTCCCGTTTTTACCCTTTGGGTACGGAACCCTAGAACTCTGTGTAAGAGCCTATGATGGTTGCTTTTACCACCTGATAAATAATAAAGCGTCCGTCACTTAGAATTCCACGACTCGCTTGAAGAAAATTGTGTCTAAATTCTAATAGGAACAACAATATGTTAAGATTGAACTATGTAGCTGTCTCTTAGGATCCTAATACTGCCCATCATAACAATCATTCATGAATTTCTAGCTACCAGTGTAGGTACCAAAAACTGTAGAAATACCTAGTCACCAGCAAACAATCAAGACGTTTCCAATGATACCTCATTTCTCAAATAATGATAAACTAGCTGCACCGCGCGGTATTGTCCGCTCATCCCACGGGAACACTAAATGTTTTCGGGGTAAAAAGTAGCCTATGTGTTAATTCAGGATGTCATCTACCTCCATATCAAAATTTATCAAAATTGGTTCAGCTGTTTGACCCTGAAGAAGTAACATAGGTAGTTCATTTACATTTACATCTACACACTTACGAGAACGAAAATATCTGAACACGACTTTATGCTCCTGACAATAGGGTCGTGTTCAGATATTTTTGTTCTCGTAAGTGAGTAGATGTAAATGAACTCGACTGTACAACACATAAACACACTCACAAACTTTCGCTTTTATAAATGTTAGTGTGATAGTTTGGAAGTTATGATAAAGGAATAGATTACCATACATTACATATCTACTTGCGTACGTACCAGTCAAAAATCATAACCCTCCTTTTGTCGCTGTAGTCGGGTAATAAAATAATGGGAGCACCTGTAAATGAACCCCACGCCACGCTCGCGTATGAGGTAACAGTATTGGCAATAACAAAATGGCGCCGTGGAGCGAAGGCCGCTGTCATTAATCATTGTAATACGCCAAATTAATAGTTTTCACGCCTTATCTGCAACCCGCTCGAGTGTGGAGTCCTGTCATGTAACTATGGGGTGCTTTTGTTTACTGGCCTAAATTCGCCTCTTTGGCCTAGGCCTCCCCCAATTCCTTCCACAGCTCCCTGTTACCTTTGCCCATCCAGTGTGGCCCCAATCTTTTAATAAATATGTCTGCCAACCTCTTCTTTCGGCGGTCTTTCTAATGATTTGTATACTGACTCTATCTATGTTGACATACTGCCAGTTTATTTCATTCACGTTTTCTTAGAGACCAAACCTGACAAACTGGCCTGATAAAGGAGTACCTATCTAAAGCCATTAAACGTCACAGTTTGGCGAGTAATATTACATTGTTAAATGTTATTGTTTAAAGTTAAATAAAAAAAAAAAAAAAAGGCATTTGGTTCTCAGCGACCGCGCGACTTGCTCCTGCTATGGAACACCGTCGGATGCAAGCGAACGCTCAGTGCGACAAACTCCATACATGAATAACCTAAATTAAAATTTTAAAACACCTAACTAGTAAGCTGGTCATCATGAAATCCTTATTCAATGAGTGATACAAAATTTGGAATTCTTAGCTTGAATATTGGCTGAGATCTTGTCATTTGTTCCAAGTAAAGCTGAATATGGATATGATATGGAAACTACTGGTCATGATTCCACCAAACATAGCTAAGAACCATCTAGACAGACATCTTTTACTATAAAAAAACCGCACTTAAATTGGTCCATCCGTCAGGTTGTTCAGGGAGCTACGATACCACAGACAGACACCCTCTTTTTTCGTCGGGGGTTAAAAACAGCGAGTGTTCATGTGTTGCTGTCGGTAAGAACCGTATGCTAACTTAAGATAGAAAAATAAAAACAAGGCCTCCGCTGTTCCTAAAAATTTATTCAATTGACAAAAAAACATAATTACTTTTTCACTACCCAAAACCGACTTCAACGACCTGAAAGTGTACTTCAGAAACCAACAGAACGAGTTGCTATAAAAACTACCGAAATCGCCATAGCTGTATTGAGGATGATTCCTTCGATTGCTCAAGGATCTCATAGATCTTCACCAAAATAGGACTAATTTGGACATGCTTTCACTTAAGAAAAAAAGGGTCCCAAGATACAGGCTCAGCCTAGTTTGGGGCCCGCTGGATATCTCATCCCACAGCCCACCAGCATCCCTAAGTTTCAATAAACATATTTCATTTCATTCATTTCATTTCAAGAAAATGAAAAAAAAATCCAAATCACTTTAATTCTTCACGCTCAAACTGCTGGAGTAATATTGATAAAATTTGGCATGGCCGTAGCTGGTACCCTGGATTAACACATAGGCTACTTCTTATCCCGAAAAATTAGTGTTCCTGTGGGATGAGGGGGTAACACCGCGGAACGCAGCTCGTAGGTTCATAAATGAGGTAACAAAAACATAAAAATGATGTCTTGAACAACATCCACTGTTCTAGTAAAAGTACCTAAGGATTGTACTTATTCTTCGGTAAGGATAGACAGTGTCGGAACTGCCTTGCACGGCTGCCGCGGAATTGCTCGTGTCACTCAGCGTATTTTAACAGGAATGTGGAGAGCTTAAGATAAAAGCCGTCCATATACGACTCGTCACCACGCAAACGCACCGACACCTTTTTTTGGGCAGCGATTTATCGCACCTTTATTGCCCTCAAGCTCGACCAAGCGCCATCCTAAGCATAGTAGATGGCGGAGCAATGTCAAACGTAAATTCAACTCCGATGTCAGTCAGAATAAACACCCCTCGGTACTAGCAACCAGGGCAGCATATTTCAGTAGGCGCCCTCAGTGGGAGCGAACTAGAACTTCATTCAACTAAATAAAGTTTCTAGTTATTTTTCCCATGGGTTCTCTCTTTGTATGAACCACCAGATAGCCAGAGATCTCTCCAGAGATCTATTAGATTAGTTTAGTTTAGATAAGTTAGGTCAGGCAAACGCCGGTGCTCTCCAAGCGGAGTAGCACGTCTGGCACCAGCAGTGCAAATGGGAAAAAAAAAGAAAAACCTTTATTGCGCTTTTACGTTGTGACGTGAACTACATTCATTGTTATAGTAAAAGTAAGGATAGACTGAGTCGGGACTGGCTTGCACGGCTGCCGCGGAATTGCTCGTGTCACTCTCAAACCGCTGCCACAGCCCACAACCGTCTTCGTCACCATAATTGCAGGCGCGCGTGAACCGTGCCGCGGACTCACCCGTCAACTAGCACCTATACTGCAGTTTACGTTTTAGGCAAAATAAAGAGATGTTTTCTATATCAAAACATAGTATAAAACATTATACTAAGTCGTTTCCGTCTGTCTCTCCCTATGTATGCTTAGATCTTTAACACTACGCAACAGATTTTGATGCCTTTTTAAAAACTAGATAGAGTGAATCAAGAGCAAGGTTCATATGTATAATACATGCATAATTCATCAGCATTGCACCCGTACGAAGCCGGGGCGGGTCGCTAGCCTCACCGATGCTCAAAAAATGGCGACGATGACGTTGCGTTTCCGGAGCGAGGTGGTCCGTACCACACCGCTGCTTAAAAAACGGACGACCCATCGTAATCGCAATCAAATGTAGGAAAAAAAAGCATTTCTTTACACATAGGCGATAATGCGGCCCTAACCTAAGTCACAAATTACGCACATATGGGATTGATAACACTTGCTCAAATAAGAATCAGAATTAGTCATTTCATTTATTTGCTTAAACATAGTTATATATGCTGGTGGTCTTAAATCTAATAGAACTACATGTTTACTTTTTTTTGTAAAGTACTTCGTTGCCGCATCCTCCTCCATCACTCGATTCCCATCGGCTTGCTTCCACTCACTCTTTCGTGAAAATCTTTTGTTTTTCTCTGCAACGCTTGAAGTGTCGGCGTAACAACATTCACAATATTAGTTTCGCCTTTCGTATTACGTCCTTGGGTCCGTTCTTTATCGTCTAGCTAGGGCTGCCATATGGAAATAGTACATAACATATTGTTGGGGCTGTGAATTCGTGAATGTCCTAGAATGCAGGTGTTTGTGGCTCGAACCAAAGGTGTGGGCCATAAATATGCGATCTAAGGCTTTACTAATTACCGCCCGTGGTTTGTCTAAAGTAAAACTTAAAATCTTGCCTTGGCCAGAACCAGCACCTCTAGCATGACTGTCATGCGCGTATACTCTTTCTGTGCAGTAATGTAAGAGAGTGACGGGTAACGCTATGTCGCGCGACAGGAGTCGCGTAGCATAGTTGTGCTAGACGGGCAAGAAGTGAGATTTCTCCCCGCGGACAGAAAATCCCACTTACGGCCTTCGTTAACGTAAAGACTTCTACGACGCAGTAGCAGTAGCTAGCACTACTGTGAAGCAAAGTAGGGCGATGTAGACAAATTAACATCCACAAACATTAGTCTCGCTACACGTGGCCGCAAGGGCAGCCCCCGTCCTTGGGCCTGTTCCTTATCGCACTTGTGCCGCGGACGAGGGCCTGTTCGCCAAATTTGCCATTGCTATTGACCGACCGAGCGAAACGTCAAGCTCAGCTTGGGAAAAAAGGCTTTGTATGTCCGGACATACAGTTGTCCAGATTCGCATTTAGGAAGGTGGGCCTATATGACCAAACCCGCGCGTCATCGGTCCCACGTTCTATGAACGTCTACCCGCGGAATTACGAACCGAGCCATCTGACGACAGTTTTAAACGACAATTGAGAAACTTTTTATTGGATAATCCATTATACTCAGTAAATGAGTATATGGAAACGTAATTTATATTTGTATAATTGACATTGTTTTTATTTATAAGTACTCCAGTTTTGTTAATTATGACATTATATACTGACAATACCTAAGTTCCTGTTGACCTTATTCCTAATTATTTGACTTTGTTAGTTTCAGTGTTATTTTTATCGTGTTAATTCTTGTATTTTGACAATCCATTTATGAGCTACTTTGATATTTCTATCTGTTTGTTTAAAATTGTGACATGTAATTATTTAATCTGTTTTATTATTAATTCCGCTGTTTTTACTATCAATTTCATCACATTTTATCTGTTAATATTAATATATGACGATCATAGTATAAGTGCATGTAAATTGACTTCGTGTAATTTATATTGACATTTTATATTATGAAATAAATAAATCTAATCTAAATCTAATCTAATCTAAGGACAACCGATATGACACTGGTTAGCTTATTCTAAGGGTTTACCCTTGTTTTTAGGGTTCCGTAGTCGACTAGGAACCCTTATTGTTTCGCCATGTCCGTCTGTCCGTCTGTCCGTCCACGGCTTAGCTACGTGATCATTAGTACTAGAAAGCTGAAATTTGGTATGAGTATGTGTATGTATTACGCCGACAAAACGGTAAAATAAAAAATAAAAATAAAACATTTTTTCGGGTACCTCTCGAACACCTAAAGTGGGGGTGAATTATTATTTTTTCGTTTCAACATAAGTGTGTGTGTGTATGGGGGGGTTGAAATAATTCGCTCCAAAAATAAAAAAAAAATCGTCTCCCCCCCCCTCTAACTTTTCAACCACGGATCAAAAAATTATGAAAAAATTCATAAAATAAAAATGAGGCCTTATAAGTACTTTCAATGAAAACTATATTGAATAAAGTCAGTCGAGCCGTTTTTGAGTTATCGCAAAAAATCATATGTTTCTTTAAAATGACGTAAGTGCCGCGCGGTGTCCTTATACTTCGAATCGAACGTTACACATATTAGTTAAGTGCCATACTGTATTAAAACATTCCGCTCAATCTGACGCGTTTAATCGATAACTTCCAGAAGGTAATAAGTAATTACAGTTTACTTTGGCGTTTACGATCTTTTTATAGAGCTTGAAATCTTTCTCGTAATTTAAACCTGTCTATTCTGAAGTCTAATGTGAATGATGGGCAACTATGGAACCCTACATGGAGCGTGGCCTGACATGCTCTTGGCCGGTTTTTTATTAACTTTTTTATATGAAAAAACTTTTCCAATTATATTATTATATGGCTTGTCGGTCCCTAGGCGTTTTGTCAGCAGATTTGATTATTAAGTATATATGGACCTTTTTCTTTTTAGGGTTCCTAGTTCCGTAGTTTAGTACTAGAAAGCTGAGATTTCGTATTAGTATGTGTATGTATTACGCCGACAAAACGGTAAAATAAAATCTAAAAAAAAAATTTTTTTCGGGTACCTCTCGAACACCTAAAGTGGGGGTGAATTTTTTTTCCGTTCCAACACTAGTGTGTGGGGTGTCGTTGAATAGGTCTTTTAAAAATAATAGGGGTCTCGAAACATTATTTTTTGATAAAGTCAGCATATTTGTAAATATTCGCTCCGAAAATAAAAAAAATAGCCCCCCCCCCCCCTCTAACTTTTCAACCACGGGTCATAAAATTATATATGGAAAAATTCATGAAAATGAGAGCTTTATAAGTACTTTCAATGAAAACAATTTTGAACAAAATCGGTTAATCCGTTTTTGAGTTATCGCAATATTTCATAATTTTCTTTAAAAGGACGTAAGTTGACTTCCAGAAGGTAATAAGTAATTACAGTTACTTTGTTTACGACCTTTTTATAGAGCTTGAAATCTTAGTCGTAACTTAAACCTCGGGCTTAAAACCGCTGTTTTAAGCCCGTCGATTGTGAAGGATGGGCAACTACGGAACCCTACACTAAGCGTGGCCCGACATGCTCTTGGCCAGTTTTATTCTTAACTTTTTTTATATATAAAACTTGTCCAATGATAATGGCTTGTCGTTATTGATCCCTAGGCGTTTTGTGAGCAGATTTGATATGTATAAGTAGGTATGTTGTTGTTCTTATGTTGATATGGACCTTTTCTTTTTTTTGTTTATGTATTGCTGATCGAGTTTAGTGCCCCATTTAAATTAAGAATCGCCTGTAGTTTCGCAGATATGAGAGGTAAGAAGATAGGCCATATGTCAAAATGTGCGTCTGCCGGAGGGCTTCTAAGTGCAATTTGAATTCCCAAAATCGGTCGGTAACTTTTTGTGATTTCTAAAACATGTCATAATTTCTTTTTTCTTTTTCGAAAAATGTCTACAGCTCACTGCGTGGGCTTATACAGCCATTATAACTACTTCTGCTACTTACGCAAGGACGCCTGTCGTCCTTGAGCCTGTTCCTTATCTGCATCTTGTGTCCCTGTCGCACACGGGGCTTGTGCGACAAAATTGCAATTATTATAAACTAGTTTGGGACAGTTTGACCAACATTAACGGGTTCTAGTTCTTGGTACTTAAATGCCAGTTATGGGTCTACTGAACAATATAATAATGGCGTTGAAATACCCTTGGGCAAGGTAACGAAAATTGGATATGAAAGAGACAACAAACAATACGAACATCAGTTCAATATCTACTACTCGTACTAATATTATAAAACTAAAATTGTGTCCAAAAACAGTTTCCTATGGAGAGGGGCTATCCGGAATAGGGCTTCCAGAACCAGGAAATTTTAGTACCGGGAATTCCCGGTAGCTCCATACTAAAATTTCCCGGTTCTGAAAGGCCTAATCAGGAACATTCTGAAAAATGCGATGCAGTTTTGTACGTTCGCGCTGCGCCAGTAGTAGGTATAGCGGCATCTGTTGGTAACAAATTCTTTGTACTCTCGTCACGCTAAATGGCTGAACGGTTTTAAGTTTAAAACAACTTTTGGTACAGGAATACTTTTTACCCGACTCTCTAAAGGAAAAAGTTGCGGGCCACTCCGTGTACAGCTGGACATTTCTCATTAGTTTTTACACAGTTGTTAGTCTAATGCCGTTTTCGACTAGAACAGAACATTTTTTGATGAGTTTTGTCTGCGCCGCAGCATGCAATTTTCAAAATAATCATCCGTTAACGCGTTGAGAATAAGAATTGAAGCCGACTTTGGCAAAAAAGTTTTTTTTTTTCACTGACTAAAACATTCCAAACAAGATTTTTTTGACTATATAATCAAACAGTACCTACCATTCGAGATGCATATTATATTATCTTTGTCTCATTTTTTTTGTGCAAACGTGATATACCTAACTGAACTGGAGTCTTATTTGATATCTGGAGGGAATAGGGATCTTATCGTAAACTTTGGCACCAATATAGCTCTGACATTAACTAATTTGATTTAGCAATTCGTCTTCTCGGTAAAACACAACTCACGTCGCGCTATTGAAGAAATGTTTACAATGAAGCGAAAAAAATTAATGGTTCAGACAGGATTCGAACCTGCGTTTCCAACATTTGGTTTACGTTAGCAGACGTTACTGCTTTAATAAAAATAATTGAAGAAATGTCTTTGGCCGAATTGTCCCAACTGTCCCAAGTGTCCCAATACACACAGGCATAACAGTGTTCTATCTATGGTCGCGTTTACGACGATATTAGGACCGAAATAGTACATTACATCAGAGGCCGGGAAAATGAGGATTTCCGGCCAAGTAGGTATATACGGCCGAGCGAGGCCGGATAGTGATACGAGGCCGGGAATCCGTTTTCACGACGAGGCATGTATAGTGCTTTTCTCAAACATACAATGAAATAAAAAAATATACTTCAAAGAATAACATTTTATTAATTGATAAATAGGACATTTTAGTCTAACAACCAACCTTTAAAAACAAAACCTGCTTTTTATCAAACCAGCCAGCTGTGTGAATGACCTTGTTGTTGAAACCAAAAAAAAGTTACTTTGCAGGCCTAGGCCTGAAAAGCAGTATGAAATCCCTTTACAGTCCTCTCGAGTTGTTGCGCCCAAAAAACGATACTTCCGAGCCTATTATAAGGAGCGTAAAGACAATATTTCATTGCATGTTTGAGAAAACGTATTTTTTTATAAATAACGGACTACCTCACACAAATTAATCTAGTCCCAAATTAAGCTCGAGCAGGCTTGTGTTATGGGTACTACGTAGACGAGGATATCGGATATACATACTTATATTGATAATGATAAATATATACTTAAATACATAAAACAACCATGACCCAAGCACAAATATTCGAGTTCATCACATAAATATTTGCCCTGGCCGGGATTCGAACCCGGGACCACCGGCTCCGATGGCAGCAGCTCTACAAACTGCGCCAACCGCGTCGTCATAATTCAACATCCTTTTAATTACTGCCTTGAACTAAATTATAATATTCGCAACATACAGCAAAAGTTTATGATAAACGTAGCAAACACGCAAAATCACTTAACTTGCAGTGAAATGTCGAGAATGTCCCAGCAATTACTATAAACTAGAGAACACTGTGTACACATAGTTTCACGTGATGGTGGATGTTTTCATTTTATTCCACCGTTCCGCATACGGGACTCGTGGTTTTTGCCCGTAATGTGGGCCCAGTGTCAGCGGTCAGCGGGCTTTGCGGCAATGACATATTCGTTCGCATCCGCACGGCATAAGGATGGAGCCAGACGAGTGACATTTTTGAATTCTGACTCGCGTAATTTCGGTCGCGCCATACATCATGTCACGTGATCACGTCACACGTACCGCGCGACCGGAATTACGCGACTCAAAACTGAAAAAATTACGCTTGTCTTGCTTCACCCTATGGACAAATGGTCGGCGATCTCCGGGATGGAGATGGCACGTGAAGAAGAAGAAGCTTCACCTTAATATCCATGAGTTAATGTGACCGTAGTCGCTAGCGACCTGCGTAAACGAATTGTATGGAGAATTGTAGTTACAAAGTAGCCGCTAGGCCGCTTGACTAATATTCTCCATACAAATAGTTTTACATGGTTGCTAGCGAGTACGATCACATTAAGTCAATGGTAAGGGCACAGAACAGTGAACACACCACATTCACATCTATGTGTGTCTCGTATGGGTACAATGTGCTTCACAACTGCATGGCCAATTTATGAATGAATTCATTCATGAATCCGTAAAGCAATTCTGCAGCTCATATTATCTTCGACAGCCACCGAAAAGGGTCAGCATCGGAGCTTTCGACGGCCGCACAGGGCTGATGCTGACGGAGCCGAGCTTGTTTGTTTGTATTAGGCATACGATAACTGCCGAATGGCATCGAAGACGGCCGAGTATATGTAATTATGTAAGTATCTATAGGTATGCATGTCGTCGTCTAGTGCCCACAACATTAAGCCTACTAGACATGATCGGAATCAGGTAGAGTGAAAATACCTACACTTTGTGTAAGTACAAACACTTTAAAAAAAACATACTTTTTAGAATACAACACCATTTTATGTTACATCCATTCGTAAGGAGTTTTCGCCTATTTATAATTACTATTTACACTCTACCTTATTCCGATCACTGCTACTAGAGCTTACTTTGGGACTAGATCGATTTGTGTGAGGATGACCGATATTTAAGTTAATTATGCTGGAGTGTCGCTGGCACTGACACCGCACCCCAACATTAGCACAGCATGTAAATGTTCCGACTCTTTTAGGTTATTCCATATTGTAATAATTATGTTCGAGGACGAACGCAAGGACGGACCTAGCCAGAGTATATCGTTCTAGGGGCTTGGAGTTTTCTTTGAAATAGTACATTTTCGAGGCAAATATTTATTTAAACCATTGACATTTTTGTTCTCGTAAGTGTGTAGATGTAAATGAACTCGACTGTACAAAGATCAAAGCTCAAAGAAAAATTGAAATGCGTAACCTGGTGGATGAGACCGGGAATTGAACCCGGTACCTCTGGATTACTGGTCCAGCGTACCTTTCCAACACCCTAATGCCTAGATAACCTGTCGAAATATTCCTTATGCTTTCTGATTTGAAAGGTTACACCTTAGCGACCTCAATGTGAATACGTTACTATTCACATCTTACCGCACCACTTTACAGCAGTGATCGAGCAAGCGAGAGAGGGCGCTGTTATTTATAAATTTATGAAACATCTAATGTCTCTTTTTTTTTGAGGGTACACACCACAATTTTTATATTAAACTATCGATACAAAGATAAAAGCTCAATGAAAAAAATATTTACAAGGCTGGGCGTTTTATGAAAAAAATTACATGAAATTGATTTTTAGGCTGCTTAGCTGCGAATTTACAACCTAATGGTTGTAAATTCGAATTTCATACAAGAAAAATGTAAACATAACCCATATTGTGGGCCGAGATCCCACCAGTCGGGGTCCTTGTATAAGACAATAAGGTGAATGAATGAATGAATGGATGAATGAATGAATTGAATGAGTGTATGAATGAATGAATGTAGTAATGAATGTAGTAATGAATGAATGGGTGACACTCCGGCTGGTGAGACTTATTCTACGTAACTGATTAGTTGCCGCGTTATGGTAACAAAATGATTATAAGGGAGAAAAAAATCGGTCAATTGCGAGTCGGACTCGCGCACCGAGGGTTCCGTACAAACACTTTCCATCCAGTGGTTAAGTTAACTTTGCACCTAATTTGTATGGGTCGCTATACATACAGCGACCCATACAAATTAGGTGCAAAGTTAACGCAACCAATCCCGTTTATTGTATGGGAGCCCCCCATATTATTTTATTTTTAGTATTTGTTGTTAGAGCGGCAATAGAAATACATCATCTGTGTAAATTCCAACTGTCTAGCTATCACCGTTCTTGAGATACCTACAGCCTGGTGACAGACGGACGGACGGACGGACGGACAGCGAGTAGGTATCAGTAATAGGGTCCCGTATTTACCCTTTGGATACGGAACCCTAAAAATGGCGCCAGTCGTATGAAACATTATAAATAATTGATTAATGCATTACGATGTTCATGTCCTTTAACTAAGTTTTATTTTGTCGTAATAATTGATTTAAATAAATAAATAAATATTAAGGGACAATCATACACAAATCGACCTAGTCCCAAACTAAACAAAGCTTGTACTATGGGTACTAGACGACGATATACATAATATATAAATACATATATTGATAACATCCATGACCCAAGAACAAATATTTGCACAAATTTTTGCCCCGGCCGGGATTCGAACCCGGGACCGCCGCCTCAGTGGGCAGGTGTCTACAAACCGAGCCAAACGCGTCGATTTACAATTTACAACACTCTTTACGATTTTATGAGATTCGTACAGGTAACAAGGGAATCGGGGAGTATTATGACACACTACTGGCAACACAGAAACTGTAACTGATTGACAGAACCCACCAACCAATCATAGTCAAAAGTCTCGCCCGTCATTGCGGAGTGCCATACCTTTCTCTTAAATGCTGATTATACCCGTCTTTCCAGTGCCCCCCACGTCTTGCCGTCTTGGCCCAGGCCACCATATTATCGTAGGTACCCTGTCCTGTAGGTACCTCATACAATGGGTCCATACTCTGAAGATTGCCGGATGTTGGGCAAGCACAGCCTCCACGCATGCGCGCCTTCACTCTAATCGGCGCCGACGCAACCGCGTGCCTATACATTAAAATAAGATAGATGAGTTTCTAAATATTTTTAATCACGTTTTAAGTATAAACGACTCTTCTTTGGTCATCTTTCTTCATTATTTCGGAAAGAAATCACTACATAGTTTGTTATACTATGTAGTGATTTCTTTCCGATTATTTTAATGTATAGGCACGCGTCGCTTCCTGCTGTCTGACTGTCTATCTGTCTGTTTGTCCTTGTGTATGCTTAGATTTTTAAAACTACGCAACGGATTTTAATTTTTTTTTTAATAGATAGAGTGATTTAAGAGCAAGGTATAAACCTATATATAATATAAATTTATAATACATGCATAATTTATCAGCATTGCACCCGTGCGAAGCCGGACGGGTCACTAGCAAGAAATAAAAAAATAAAGAATGAAATACCGCGCAATATTTTTTCACACGAAAATATAGGTTAGTATTTGTACTTGCGGGGCTATTAGGCATATCTTGCCGCGACTTCGCTTGTCGCGTGACTCAGCATCGCCCGTCTTGCTCGCACGGTATTGGAAGGAAAGTGACAGGTAGTATTTGTCGTGCGACAAAGAAACCAACAAGGCGAACCTGCGGAGCGGAGTACAGGCGGCCGTGCTTTGTCACAAGGGCGGAAGGGCTGCTCTCCCCGCAGCGCCGGAGCTAAGGCGGAGTCAGTTTTGATCGATTTAGGAGTCCATTATCTCGGTAATTATCAAGTTTAGAAAAAGGTTACCCGTGCAAAAAAAAAGTGACCTTTCACAGTTATGCTAGAGGTGCAGTATTATCAATTTCTTTTTATTTTTTCGTTTCCTTATTAGTAGTTTTGTTGTTATAGTGGCCATAATAATGTAGCATCTATCCATTACCAACAACCGTAGAGAACAGTTTTCAATTTTTTTTTTGTATTTATTGTTACAGCGGCCATACACAGTAGGTATGCGAAAATTTCAAGTCTAACTATTTTGGTTTGAAAAATACAGGCTTGTGACAGACGGGCAGACAGACAAGGGAGGCTTTAAACTAGGGTCCCGTCAGCACTACTAAGGGCACAGAAACAGAACCTTAAAAACTTTATGTGAACTACGATTAGCTCTCGAGATATGTCTTAAGATAAAGTTCTATTGTTCCTAACAAGCGTGGAGCAAATCGTAGGATGCGGAGGATTGCCTGACTAATTCCTAAGTGTTGCTTGCGTCAAGTTAGGTACCTCGTCTATCGTGACGCGGTGTTTCGTAAACACTTACAAATATATAGAAATGACAAACCGTTAAACTACCCAAATATAGTCCAGTCCTCACAACTATGGTCCAATTTAATCCTAATATTACTCGTTAATAATATATATGACAATTATAACGAATAAACTCTAAAGTGAACAACATAATTAAACAAATTTAAATAAAAACGTATAAACTCACTGATAGAGTATGGATTTTGATAAAAATAAACGAGTTTTGTTTTAGAACATAGTTGGATAATTGGACTATAGTTAGGTACGGAATATGAAAAAACTCTCTACTTTTTGTTTAAGTTACTTGGTTTTTATGTGTTTGACAGTACATTTGCTTGGAAGAGTTATTGTGGTCCGACCCTATAATGTAACTCAGAACAGACAAGTTACTTTAATCGTCATCGTCTTCAATAAGTTAATTCGATTCAATTACTATAATTACTATACCATTGCAAAAGTTACATAATTGTGACGCTCAACAATAAAGTCGTAAAGAAATTAGGTTCATTTAATCTTTGTACGTTAATTTTAAACCTAATTTTTATTTTCTTTAAGTGCATGGCAAAGATTAATTATATAAATTTAAAAATATGTTACAGAAAGGTATTTTAAAACATTCCCGGGAGGTATCGAGTTGAAATTACAGCCATATAGGTACACAAGTCAACAATCCTTTGAAGCTGTAAAAAAAATCAAACTTCTAAGTTAACGAAAAAAAAAGATAAGGCCGTTTATGCTGCAAACAACGGATATTTCGACACACTCATGGGAATCAAAATTTTTAGGGTATATTCCGTTGACCTAGAACTATGTGTACGGAACAGCCGGTGGGCGAATCCGACTCACACTTCGGTTTTTAATGTTTTGGTCTTCACCGGGCCTGGATGGCTATATTATTATTATTTTATGGCTTAGGCACCTCTAAAATAAAATAAAATACTTCAAATATTTGCGAAAATCAGTGACAGTAAAATCCATTAAGTATTATTTTTTGGAAAATCAATATTTAAACACATAAGGTTTCTCTTAACGAATACAAACTAACCGAAATTCTCTTTTCCAGATAACTTCGCGCATACAGTGCTATAAAATGGCATTAAAACTGAAATACACGGACGAGCACGGCATCCTCCACATCAACATGAGCCCCTCCTCCACCCCGAAGAAGCCTGAGCCCGAGGCGAGGGACATAACCGACCCCAAGTTCGACACGATCAACAGCCGCTTCGGACAATACGACCTCTTCGGAGGAAAGTACGAAGTGGAGGGGGAACCGCCTTCGCTGTTCCGAAGCCGCTACAACAGTATCGAGGAAGAACTTGCTAATACACCTTACGCATTCACAACTGAGCGCTCGCTGCGACTCGACTCTAACTTAGATATAACTATAAAACAATCCATCGAAGCGTCGCCGTCGAAAGACATAGAAGACGATCGGTTCTTTAGGAACTTAAGTTTGGAATACGATGACAGTTTGTTCGGACCACAGATAGACTTAAAGGAATCCCCTGCGTTTACAGTGACGCAGTTGATTCATGCGCAGGATCGGTATTTCGATCTGTCGTCGCGACAGTCGAGCAGTGTGGTGGACAGTCCGAAGACTCCAAAGAGTGGTAAAGTGTTTCAAAGTGCAAAGGACTCGAAGGATGAGGCGTTCAAAGTGTTGCCCGGGGACGCTGTGAAGGCCGCGCCTACGATACCGTGAGTATTATGTATTTGTTTATTAATTACTGTGAAACTACAACTATAGTGCAATCAAATATGGACCAAAACAAAACTCATTAATTTCCACCAAGACATACCTATTCTATCTGTGATTATATTCGTTTATTAATTAGGTAAGTAAGATGTGCATCTTAAAGTTTATCCGTAAAAATGGTCACATATTGACGAGTAATTTTAAATTTAGTTTGGACCATAGTTGTGTATTTAATTTTAATTTAAAAATCTTTATTTTTGAACGGAAGAAATTTCCTTGTTGTAAATTAGACTCATTATTAGGGTCAGAGTATCTATAATAGAACTATGCAAGCCAGTAGTGCACCAGTTTTATTCTGGAGGAGACAGAATTATTATACTGAGTTTCCTAAACAAAAAAAGAAACAACAAATGGCAAAAAATATATATTTTCGTAAATGGTTAATACTCATCATTTTTTTCATCATCACAAGTTAATTGCGTAAAAATATGCATTATTTAAGGCATTACAATGCGCTTCGTTGTACTTAGGTCCATAATCTGCCCTTCTATGACAGGTGTATGACAGAGAGTTCCTTTGGGACACTACTTAGGCACAATTATGTCATAGGTAGGGCTGAAATCTATACATTCGCCGAACCTGGACAAAGACTAAAAAGACGTGTCCGAAAATAATATAATAAAAAAAAAAAACACTTTATTTTCATCCCCGGACACTTTTTGAAAATCCCCCGGACGGCTCCCAACTAGAACAAATCCGGGGAAACCCGGACGGACGGCCGCCCTATATAGGTGTATATATAAGTATATCGTAGGTATGTTGACAAAACTCACTAAGCAACTAACTTTTTACTGAGTAAGTAGGTAACAAAAATTTGCCGAAATGGCTGTCGATTAGGATTTTGCCCAGAAGGCTGGCCGAGAAAATACACATACGAACCACTTTAAAACCTCCTCCTTAAGTTATTTAAATTGACTTCTATAAGTTGGGCTATGAAATTAAGTTTGTGGTTATCCGTGTCTAACGTACGCAGAAACAAAACAAGTTATTAAGTTAATAACATAGTTTCTGTAACCGCGGCTTTTTGTTTCGTAATGAGACGCATCCGGTATGTTACATGTAGATTTTGGCGGTAAAATATTATGTGTACATAATATAATATATTATCTGTACACAAATCAAATAAGGATAAGTTAATTTTTGTATATACCTATCTATTGTTTTGAAGTTTTGCTAATTGTTTTTACGTACAATAAAGTGTTTACTTACATAAATACATAATTCAAACAGTTGTGATAGCTAAAAAATTACACTAAACTCATCACCATAAAAAGAGTCAAACTCTTGTCAGGTAGCTCATGAAATACGTGGTTTTCTCCATCTATCTCTGTCCATAGCCACTTCCTTGACTTCCCTATACAAAGTGTGACGTCTAGTTAAGTGGTTATCTTCTCTTTTATTTCTATTGAACTTAACTTATTCTTAATACTAAAATACAGGTGATAAAAATAATGGAAGAAAGAGATAGAAATAAGATGCGAGATAAATCAAGCGACATAATATGCAGACATCCTAAGTCTGCTTATTAGTGCTATTAGAAAGTATATCTATAATTTGGTACCTGTAGTACAGCATGGTTGCTATGAATAAATGAAATGAAATGAAAATATGTTCAATAAAAGGTGTCACTTTATTATGTGGACAAAGTCGAGCACTGGGTCATTTACCCTACCATATCGTTAATTAATAGGCAAGGTTAAGAATATTAAAACTGTAGGTATTCATTTCATGTTCCCGTCATCTGATCATCTTAAATAACGCTACGTCTTACGATGATGCCATGATTGTGCGTAGCCAGCGGCGCGGCGAGCGGTTGAGTGAGAGCGCGGCGGCCATAAGAGTGAGCGAAACAGACGTACCGCGCACCGCTGCCGCTGTCGCGCAAAGTCAAGGCGTCTTTTAGCTGGCCGAACGAGCGTAGCGTCTCCTTTCTTTCGTATGTAACAATTCTGAATTCCGGATGTTCGTTCTTCCAGCTGTTCTCGCCTACAGGCCGCTATTTCGATCGATTGTTGTAAAATTTTGTGAGCATGTTCGGTTATTGTACAGAATTTATTTGGCAGTTCAGTTTTTCGAAATTTTGCGAATGGCGGAGATATCGGGGACTGGGGGTTGAAAAAATATGAAATGTCATATTTTACCCATTAACAAAAACGCGAAGTGTATAGTCCACAGAGCCGCCGCTTTAAAGTATTTCAATCTCTAAAACAAATTAATGTGTTAGAAAATAAGCAACCTACTTGTGTCTTTGCCGTAAAGAAATAAAAAAAGTCATTAGGTACTACAATTAAATCTGTGATCAAACTATACGAATATTGTTAGAGAAAATAAAACTTCGTACCACAGTTATCAAGGTATTGAATCGAATAGCAAGAAGTCTTAAAAAGTGGCTAATAGTTTTGCTGTTACATTTAATTCTAACTTTACTCATAAAGTATTAAAACAAAATGGCGTATGACAATCAAAACGACGGTTTTGTTTTAGTCTTTGTAAAGAAGATCATATGGTTTGATTTTGAGTGAAATAGTTGGAGTTAATTTACTTTAGGTAAGTATAATGAATGCTGGTAATAATTCATATTAATACAGAAGTGATTCATATGTCTGATAAAAATATTTAGAATCCGTAGCTCACCACACTTAGGTATTGAATACTCCAAGATTTGTATATCGCAAGCCTTTTAAAATAATTATAAAACATCGAATTCAGGAAAATAACTTTTAGATCAGACATTAGCTTCCGTAAATTGATGAACCTATATTGAGATCTTATTCATTCCACGATTTACTCTTCACTATCATCACTACATAGTATAAACAAAGTCGCTTCCGTCTGTCTGTCCCTGTGTAGTGTGTATGCTTAGATCTTTAAAACTATGCAACGGGTTTTGATGCGTTTTTTTTTAAATAGATAGGTATCATATTCCGAATATAACCTCAATCTCAAGTCGCTTTATTTTGAATTTGTAAATACATTTCGGATTTTGTATTACATGACATTGAATATTCTTTATAGGATTGTTTTTTTTTGTAAAAGTTAGATACATACTTACTTACTTAGTTCATCCGTTGGGATTTTTGGTAACATAATATTATTAACATAGAATTTTTGATAAATCACGTTGATGTCTTTTGTAAAACAAAAGTGCATGCATATATTTCTTAAGGCAAAAAAAGCCTACAGATTCTTTGCGCAACTATCAAAGGTATTGAACATGTTATTTAGAAATAATGCACGTCATAAGATTTGATAAATTTGTTTTCTGAACTCGCGCGTAAGATGCGTCCTCAAACTGTAGCTTAATTCAACCCGAAGTTTTTTGAATAAAGAGCTCAAAAAAGTTATTGGGAAATTTTCTTCTTTTAATTTTTTTAATTTTTGACAGATTATTTCACAGTATCTAGCCCAAATGTTAGCTTCTAGTTAATAAATCGGACTTGTAACCTAATAACTTTTTGTTTACTAATCAATAGCAATTTGGCTATTTCTCAGTTCTCGTAGGGTAGTTTAGCCGGTTGTCCGGCCCCCTCTGGTTTTCGGCCTCTACGCAGTAAAACTGCAATAACAAGAAAATTTTACCTCACTCATTCAAAAAAATACTTTTGTCACTCAAATTCACTTAACACTGACGCCTCCTAAATGTTTTCGCTTAATAACGTTTCAATTGGCTAGCCAGTACGCCAACGCAATTTAGTCAGTGTGAGTGTGTGTCAAAATTAGTAAAAAAAATAGTGCGCGCCATTTTCTTCAAGGTAAGTTAAAATGTTGATTATTTGGTTTTAGAAACATTGCTTTGACTTCTATACGCTCTAGAAGAGTTGAAATAATGTAATTTATATTCAAATGTATAAAATATGTAACAAAATCCTTTCAAATGTGATGGCCGGATGACTAGATTGCATTTCGTCAAATCATTTACCTTCCGGCCTCCGGGCCGAGAAATAACTTGAATACGTATATTTTTAAATGATCAAAATCGCTATTAAATTAAAATCTATTTAATAAACATCATGTCAATTACAAATTTGGATACAATCTCATTCATGTATTTAGGTGCCGGCCGCATGTATCTTATACAAATTAATGATTTAAATCAGTTTATGATTGCTTGTTTTTGGCGGCCGAGAACTACATTTTGAATAACTAGTTTTCGGCCTAGGTAATGGCCGGAAAATACAAACGATTAATTTAGTTTTCGGCCGGTAACTAAAAATTATAAAGGAATGGCCGAAAATAAGTCTTTTGAAAGCGAGTTTACGGCCACTGCGGTTAACATGGCCGAGCATCGGTGGAGAGTATTGTTTGTTTTCGGCCGCGATGACAGAAAGTGGCCGTAAACTAAAACAAATTTAGTTTTTCGGCCCTGCTTTATCATGCGGCCGAAAAACAATTTGTATGTGTTCCATTTTCGTCCCTATAAATATAAGACGGCCGAAAGTCGACTCAAATATCTTTAGATGTCAGCCGTATTAATGCAGTAAAAAAAAGGTTGCAGCTAATTACATTTTCCATAGATTTTTACTTTTTTGTTTTATTGAATATGAAAACCTATTGTTTCTCAAATAAGGGTCATCTAAAATATAAATAACAGTGGCCGAGAACTGGCTAAATAAACGGCCGTAAACCAAAACAAGCGGCCGAAAACCAACTTAGTAGCTACTTTCTGATATTTTATATTATAAAAATAAAACTATATTATTCATGGCCAAATGTGATACGAAATAGGAAACTACAATATGTCTATGATTCGTAAATAACACTTAGACTAAGGTTTGCTAAATATATCGCCCAATAAATCCACCTGAACTCAAAATTTTGCTTACTTGGCCTAAAACCGGCTAAACTACCCTAGTTAAACTTTATAGTTGAGCTTTTTTTTACAGTGAAGATAGGGAAGTTTGATAACCACCATATGGGATACATAGTCAGGAAGAGAGAGAGCATTCTATGACCGTGACGTATCTTTCCCTTTTCTCATCCAAGTTCATAAACCATAACTAACCATCTCTCCGTCGGCGAAACCAAGAGTGCCCCAAATCATCTCGCATTGTTCAATTTATGCAATTCGCATTTCGGCTGATGTTTATTCATGTCGTGATATAAGCCGAGGTTGCGCGGTTTCCTGATTAGTTTTAATCTGATTTAGGGTTCTCTGAAGTAGGTACAAGAAAACCCTTTCCTGTCCCAAAAAATAAATGTTTGGAAGGAACAAAGGTAGTTCTTAGTTTCACTTCCCTCTATTGCTTTCCTCTCTTGTCTATTGAAATAAGGACGAGGACTTGTTTACATGAAATAAATATAATTCATTCATTCATTCAATGACCGCGAATGTTTGATAAAACTATACTGAGCTTGAATAGTTAAGAGTTAGGGGATAGTTCTTGCGAAATTCAATTTCTTCTCGTTGTAGACGTCAAAGTTATGCTAGACGCAGTAGTGCAGGATGCATCGATCATATGGTTATACTTTAATCGTGTTAATGATATTCGGTCCTCTCCATCCATCTCTATAAAATATATCAAATTCTTCACGTACGTAAGGCTGAAACGATGGCCACGGAACCCTCGCGGTAATAGTGAACGTTCATAGATAGTACATAATATGTATTTCTCATAGGAAACATGTGTTTCCCTTCCGTAAAATATGGGGCAAGAGTGAGGACGTACGATCACCTTGTTGCGTTATTTACGCTCTGCATTTACACGGAGTAGGGTGTTTACAATAATATATAGTTTGTTTACAATAATACACGTAATAATGTTTATTGTATACCTGAAGAAAGTAATACAGTAAATAAAAATAGTAAACAACGGGCCAAGAGCAGAGTGGTGTTCCGTTCCAGTTAAATAAAATGATTTAAACGGATTGTGTCGTGTATATCAATTATTTGAGCCTCCCTGACGTTTCGTTTTGTTTTCGTGTGACAAATAATTAATATACGCGATATAATCCGTTTAAATAGTTGTACTTAAATGTGTGACAGTCGCGAAAACCGTATAAAAGATTTTCATTAAGTACAAAACGTTCAAATTAATCTAAGAATATAATCAGTGAAGGAGTAATAAATTTTTCAGGGTTTTTTATGACTACGGAAAAAAATCCTTTTTAGGACATATTTAGTAGGATTGTGTTATGACCGTACAGTATATAGATTACAGGTACCTAATACTTACTAAATAAAAAGTCCAAAAAAGGTTTTTTTACTACGTAGTCATCAAAAACTGTGAAAAATCATACCCCGCTTCTTTATAGTTCGTTTTGGTAGAGGCCAACAGTATAGCCGTCTTGCTTCATCGGACTTAGGACCGATGATATTAAAATCTAGGTCCTAAATGACTCCATTCTCCCAAGTTTAATCATGTTTAGAAGTTTAGAAGTTTTTCAATCATATAACCAGGTGAAAAATACATTGATCGTTTATAACAAACCACAATACTACGAAGCCTACTCGAGTGAGCGACCATGTTTAGCGAGCCATACCGATACGTCTACCAACGTTTTCCGTTCGTTGACTTCTTATTAAATTGGCTTCGTATATTAATATGAAACTAGCCAAAACACTCGCCCCCGCTAGCCTTTGCTGGTAACTTGTAAATTGGAAGAAATTGCTTAAAATTGTTTCTACATCTCACATTATTATTTGAGATTTTGCTCATGTGGTCATCATACTTATTTTGGCTCTATTACAAGCATGAGTGTAGTGTCGCCTGTGTCGGGCCTAGCTGCCTGTATGTCTATACTATTATAAAATTCTAAAATTGTATAGAATAATTGGTTGTCTATGGAGAGGGTCATTATTTCAAAAATATCTTAACTTAAACACGACGACGCGGTTGGCGCAGTTTGTAGAGCACCTGCCTACTGAGCCGGCGGTCCCGGGTTCGAATCCCGGCCAGGGCAAATATTTGTGTGATGAACTCGAATATTTGTGCTTGGGTTATGGTCGTTCTGTGTATTTAAGTATATATTTATCAATATAAGTAGGTACGTATATCATCGTCTAGTACCCATCACACAAGCCATCTTGAGCTTAATTTGGGACTAGATCGGTTTGGGTGAGGTTGTCAGATATTTATTTATTATTTATTTACACTTAAGAAATTTCGAACTGCCGATGATCGAGAAGGATCGATAACTTTGAATGCCGTTTGCTACCAGCGTATATATTAAGTTACGTCTATGCTACCAACTAGGCGTATGACGCCACACAACGTGACCGCGGATACAGCAATTTGATAAAAACAAAACTCGTCAACATCAAATAAACAAAACCTCATTTAGATCACCAAATCGTTTGCGGTCATTCATTCTATTCGTGTCATCAGAGCGTGACACTCTTTACTTAAACGACCTCTGCCGCTTCACTTCCGAAGAATACCTAAATTATAATGGGTCTATAGAAATTTACTCAAGTTTGTAAGGTTACAGACAATAACTTGAATAGCCTTGTTAAATAAAGTTTTTTAGTTCTCGAGCCCTGCAAAGTTTTTGTGGGCATCCAGATACTTCACAGAGGAGGAAAAGATATTCATAGCCCTTCTGTGGCCTCGTATGACCCAAACAGATGGACCAATTTGAGTGCATTTTTTTTAATCCAAAGACATGTCCGTCGATATGGTTCTTAGCTATGTTTGGTGGAAATAGGACCAGTAATAGTATCCAAGATATTCAGCTTTAGTTGGAACAATATTGAAGCTAACAATTCCAAATTTTGTAGTCACGTTCAGTTCTATTAGCATTTTCTATATCACTCATCATGACCAGCTACTTGTATCGGCGTGTTTTAATTTTTTAATTGTATGAGTAATCCCGGAATAAAAATAATGGTTCCCCAGGTTTCAACCTGGGAACCCTGGGACCGGAAGCCCTATTTCCCCTTCCAATTAATGTGATAGTGTGCTCTGCTTCTGTGGCCGAGCCTAAAATCCCTTGATCTTCACACCAGAACCTTCCAACAAAAAAACGTCCCGTCATTCTTTTGTCTCAGCACCACAGTTTGTTTTCGTTTTTTTTTCAAGACCTTGGCAGTCACCGTGTAATTCCAATAATGAGTGCGGCAAAAACATGGCAAAAACCCGTGATTCTGTGATTCTTTGATTCCGTATTATTAAAAAGCGTTTTGTGAGGTTTTGGGTATCGTTTGCTATAATACCTTAAGCAATGATGTCTGACGTTATCTGAAACGTATTTTAGTAATTTTTCTCTATTATCAAACATGTTTTTTAACATATTATCAATGGTACTAGTTAGAACAGGGCTATTGCGATTGATTGGTATATATTTGAAAAAAAAAAAGAAATTGTCTCAAAAAATTCTCGAGATTGTCAAAACTCACGCAGAAAACTGGTATTTTTCAACTTATTTTCGACTGCACGAAATGAAAGCATGCTAAATAGCTATGTTACTATCTAGAACCCAGGGAAAAGTATTATTCTCTTAAAAAGTTGATTGAAATTATCAATATACCTACTTGTCATAATATGAAAAAAAATAACATTTTAGAATGTACTAGCGACCCAAACCGGCTTCGCACGGGTGCAATGCTGATAAATTATGCATGTATTATACATATAAACCTTCCTCTTGAATTACTCTATCTATTAAAAAAAACCGCATCATAAACAAAAGGACATAGGGACAGAGAAAGCGACTTTGTTTTATACTATGTAGTGATAAGGCCTCTTAAGAATTCAATTTATTTAGAGTAAAAACAGTATTACGATTCTTATCGTAATTGCTTACCAATATTCTCCTAATAACAAGTAACATAGACAAAAACTGTTCTTGTTGGCTTGCCTTATAAAATAGTTAAACGAATGTTACCACACTGAACGCTTGGCTGAGTCTATTTCGTGCTAAATAGAAGCATTAATTGTTTACGAGTTTTAAGGCTGTTATGTCGTTTTTAGGGTTCCGTACCTCAAAAGGAAAAATCGGAACCCTTATAGGATCACTTTGTTGTTCGTCCGTCCGTCTCCGTCATGACCCCTTTATCTCGCGATCGTGGAGGTCACGAGTTAAAATTAAAACCATAATATAAGATATAAGTCTTCACTTCAGTTAGAAAAACAATTTCCTAAGTTAACGTAAAATAAGGCTACAGCTGTTTATGGTGTAAAAAAAATATGTCGGCACTCTAAAGGGAATATCAGATTCAGATTCAGATTCAGATTCAGATTCAGATTTCAGATTCAGATTCAGATTCAGATTTCTTTATTTCTCAATAGTTTTACATAATTTACAAAATAGAAAATATATTAACATATTGAGATCGTCATGATTTTACACATTTTATAGGAACTTTAAACAATATTAAATGAAGGTAAATTAACACTCAGGTGCTTATCATCTATAATGTATTTTCCGTTGACCTAGAAATATGAAATTTAGCATGTATGTAGTGACCGACCGAAACACGTTTTTCTGCCGAACCGAAACCGAAGGTTCGGTTCTGATTACAGTTTCGGCCGAAACCGAAACCGAACCTTTTATAAACGTGATTAAAACGTTGTATAAAATGTCAGCGGGTCGTTCTTTCTAGATCTAATATGAATACAATGAAACATGTCGCTGGCATAATTGACCGATAGAGCAAAGCGTTTCAGTTTCAGCTTGGCCCAAAATTCTTTCGTATCATATGTGTGGACGATTGGCTGCTTTTTAGGGTGTTCTCGCTTGGAGGTCGTATTTCTTAACCGATTCTCATGAAGTTTTGTGAGTAGGTTTTATAAGAATATTTAGATTATTTTTGTCGATTAGAGAAATTTCAAGAAAGTGAAGATGTATATTATAGAGTGGAGTGTGGGTGGAAATGGTAAAAAATTACAAATTTCAGCAATTACACAATAAACTCGCGTTTCACTTTTGTTAAATTGATATTTTAACATTGATACTTGGTCTTGGTTCAAATTAAATTACCCAAAAAATGAAAAAGCATTCACAGCTGTACTGAGCTATACTGTACTGAGACAGCGATCTTTTAATTGTATATGGTATAAAATAAAATAAGTTTCAAAACATAGCAACAAAATAATTGATCGAGTTTAAATTAATAATTGCAATCAGGTGGTCTCGTAACGCTAACTCAAACGTACTAATTTTATTAGGTACATACACGCAACAATGACGAATTCTAAAGTCATTTTATGAAATAAGTAAACCTCGTTTTATCCTAAAAAAAACAATATCGCCGTCAATTTGTTTGTAAAATTAAGAAAAGCGTTAAGAATTACAATATGAGATGACAAATTCATAACAAAAATAAAATTAAGTAGAGATTATGTTACCCCTCTTATCTCCGCTATTTTGAAAATTTTGAAAACCTCAATCGAAGGAAAAGTACTAATACAGGGCGATTCTCATGAAATTTTGTGAGTATGTTCGATAAGTATACCGGGCGTCCCAAGACTATGGGACATCAAGGGAAAGTACCTGAAATATCGTAGATAGGATATTTTGCTGAAAGAAGACTTTATGTTTTTTCTAAAAGCTCTGTATTTAAAGATTTTCTAAGAAAAAAATCACCCTTATTTTTATGCTGTCAATCGAAAGAATGGACATAAAATAATAATTCTTCCTAAGTAACATACTTAGTATCTTAAAAGAAAAGAACAACGTAAAATGTTTGAGTCAAATTTCAAGAAAATTAGTTTTTGCCGACGACGAACAATTAAGCAAGTAATTCTTAGAAAATCTTTAAATGCAGAATTACTAACTTTTATAAATAACATAAAGTCTTCTTTCATCAAAATATCCTATCTACGATATGTATGGTACTTTCCCTAGGTGTCCCATAGTCTTGGGAAGTCCGGTAAAGGGGGAAATCCCCTAACGCCGGACGGCACCTAACGCCGGACACTCGAACTATCTCGGCAGCTGGAAGCTCGGCAACGGCAACTCGGCAAGTGGAAGGGGCGCGGGGGACCCCCGCGCCCCTTCCACTTCTCCTTGATTCGCTCGCGTTGCTAGTTGCCGAGATAGTTCCAGTGTCCGGCGTTAGGTGCCGTCCGGCGTTAGGGGACTTCCCCCTACTTATCGAACATACTCACAAAATTTCATGAGAATCGATTGATAAATTCGACATTAAGGCAAGAACAGCCGGTAAGCGCATGGACATCCAAACCCAAACGTCCGGACATATGAAAGATTTTCTGGGCCAATGCTGAAACGGAAATGCTTTGCTCGCTCGGTCAATTACTTAGCATTATTCGGGGAACAAACACAAACGTCAACTCACTGAGCAAAGTTATTCAGTGGCCGGCAGAGTCAGGCGAGCGACGCCATATTGCCAACCGTGCCGACTGCCGAGCGCACCCGACGTTAACCGAACGCGATCCGAAAGTACGATGTTGGAAGTTTCGACGCGACCGAAAGGTTCGGCTGTTTTTTGGCCGAAACCGAACCTTTGGCCGAAACATGATTTTTAAGCCGAAACTGGCCGATACCGAAACCGAAACTTCGGTCGGTCACTAGTGTCACTACATGTATGTAATACCATCTTATGCTACTTACAAAAAATCATAGAAAAAAATCAGAAAACTGTACATTTGTAATTAAATCATAAAACATATAGACTTTTACTTAAAGTACGTAATAATTAATAAATTATTGATGTTAAGCAACGGTATAAGTGCGGAACCCTCGGTGGGCGAGTCAGACTCGCACTGGTCCGGTTTTTCTTTAGTAACGAAGGCAACCAAGGTCTAGTGGTTTTAGCTGAATCAGCCATTGCAAGGTTTAATGGTAAATAACAAGGATATAAAGATGACATTCAAATTGTTAGCAGAATTGAACAATACGGTATTTAATGACAGCTCAAATCAGCTAATTTTAGCTGAGCTTTCTCGCGCAAAAAATTGCCATCGCAATACAGCGCGGGAATGCTGCTTGTGTGGGCACACTGCCAAAAGGTCCATGTTTTCATAATTACCTTCTAATAGTTTCAGCCAACTTTTAGTATGATTTATTTGTTCTTTTAATGTTTTCTTGTAAATAAATAATCCTCTAGCTACTCTTCATGAAATGTCAACAACGATTTGTTAGTATGAAGTTTTGTGACATCACAAAAATCAGTAGTCAAAACACGCATCTTTTTAGTTTTTGACCAATTAAAAATATTATAATGTCCAAAACTTAGCGGTAGTTTATTTGGTTCCGAGTATTTTTGAATGTATGTTTAGTGGTTTTAATGACAAAAATAATTTTCACTATTGTCAAATACCGCATTGTTTAGTTAAGCGCACAAGCACATGCCATAAAAACATAAAATTTAAATCTTTATTCTTTAAGTGGATAGGTGAGCCTTGAGGGCACTTTTATTACAATAATAGTAATAATTAGGTACATCGTACCCATATAATTAGTAACATTAATGGGTACACTTTACCGGGAGATGTATGTTTTCTTGGGGTCCATTAGATTACAATACTCTTAAAATATACCTTACGAGATGTAAAGGGTCTCTAAGCGTCAACATTAAAATACGATAGAATAAAAATAATAAGCTTATATTATAACTAAATGTAACGGATATGTAAAGTTGTCTCCAAATGTCAAAATTAAATAGGTTTGGGGATATAACAGGTCACGCCGTCATGGTTTGGAGGTCTATAATATCTCCAAATATCGAAGTAAAAAATTGAAATACAATACGAGGGTTGTTTGATAAATACCCGTGTTTAGAAAAAACAACAAAGGTTTGTATACGTGTATATTTATTTTTCTACATAGTCACCTTCCAACTCTATACACTTGTTCCAACGGTGTTCTAGCTTTAATAAGCCGTCTAAAAAATAAGATTTCCGAAAGTCGTGAAAATAGGCCTCCGTGGCGGCAATGACCTCTTCATTGGACGAAAATTTCTTTCCAACGAGCCATTTTTTTAAATTTGGGAATAGGAAGAAGTCACAGGGAGCCAGGTCTGAGGAATAGGGCGGATGAGGCAGCAATTCATAATGTAATTGCTTTAATTTGGAGTCTGCGATTCTTGAGGAGTGAGCTGGTGCATTATCATGATGAAAGAGAACTTTTTCCTTATTTAGATGTGGTCTCTTTTTTTTCAAAATGGTATCAAATTCTTGCAATAACTTAGCGTAATATTGCCCGGTTATCGTTCTTCCTTTTTGTAAATAATCAGTATGGATGATTCCCTGCGAGTCCCAAAAAACAGTCGCCATGACCTTTCCGGCCGATGGAATGGTCTTCGCCTTCTTTGGAGCTGATTCCCCCGGCAAAATCCACTGTTTAGACTGTTCTTTACTTTCTGGGGTATAGTGGTGTATCCACGTTTCATCAACAGTCACAAAACGCCGAAGGAACTCACCCGGACTACTTTCGTACTTATCTAAACAGTGCCTTGAAATTTGCTTCCAGGTGAGCTTTTGTTCCTCGGTGAGCAAACGTGGCACCCACCTCGCCGAAACCTTCTTCATGCCTAATTTGTGTTCTAAAATGTGCTGCACGCGTTCAATCGAAACATTTACAATGTCGGCAATTTCTCTAAGTTTTATTCGGCGATCGCTTAATACAATATTCTCATTTTTTTTTACCATATCACCTGTGGTCACCTCAACAGGACGTCCTGGGCGATCTTCATCAAAGATGGACGTTCTGCCTCGTTTAAATTCATTGTACCAATATCTAATGGTTGTCATAGAAGGAGTATGATCATTGTAAACAGCTTGCATGCGTACTTTTATTTCATCACAAGAATTTCCTTCCAAAAACAGAAAACGAATTACAGAACGATACTGCTCTTTCTCCATTATTGCAATGCAATAACAACGCGAACTCCGTCGTAAAAAGCTGTTAAAAGAAAAAAAAAACAAAAGAACGCTGTATTTTTTTTTTTAATTTTCTAGTCCATAAAGGATGCCTAAAAAGTTCGTATACATAATTTCAGCCAGTAACAAGAATAACTTTTTAAAACGTGTATTTATCAAACAACCCTCGTATAATATATCTTAGAGAATATAGAAACACGGTTTTTTTTAAATAACGCACTTGTTAGCCTTTTCACCTATAGTTATCGCAACGAAGTAAATCGGTTCATTGCTATTAAAATTATATAATGTGCTAAGTTTCTCAAGATAATGAGGTAACATTGTTGCTCTATGAGCTATACTTAGTTGCTTATTAGACTGTTAGTAAGCCATTAACATCATAAACTTTAGAACAAAGTGTTTATGCATTCCTAGGTTATATTAAGATGACTTTAATTCTAGAACAGATACTTTTTTAAAATTGTATTAGGTGTATCTCTCTTAGATTTTTACTGACCCGACACAACACTTTGCGATATTTACTAAATATTGGTCCTGAACTTCTTTATTTTTCAATTGCTTAATTTTCCTATTCGCATTCCTACTGTAGTGTCGTCCCTCTTAGCTTAGATTGATTAGAAAGGGACGACACTACAGTATTGCCACTTTATAATTTCTACTCTTTTGTGTCGTACTGTACCTATGTTTTTGGTTATTAATTCAAATTCAAAACTTTATTCTGCAAGTAGGCTACAAAAGCTCTTTTACATGTCATATTCTAAGTTACATATAAGTATTAGTTTCATTGCGACGGTCAAGGCTGTCAACGCCGCTGTCTTTTGGGCATCACATATTTGAGGAACCTCGACACGAAAGAAGAAGAAGAAGTTACATATATATGTATATAAATTACATTACACCAATGTGTGTTACCAGTGATGACTTACGGCACCGAAACGTACAAAAAAAAAAAAAAAATACAAAATCATTTATTAACATAAAACAGCTTTATACATTTTAAGAATATCCATCAGTGACCAAACTAGGCTGAGCCTGTGTCTTGGCCAACTGCGAGTGCGGTTAACAAGAGAGAATTATAAAACAAAGAAATTATAAATTACAAAAGTTTGACGTTCGATATTGAATAAAAGTTTAAAATTCGCGGCTTTTACTTATTCTAAAATATTATTATATTGAAAAGTACAATACAATGCACGGAAACAAACGAATGCGTTTGTGTGTGTGTGTGTGTGTGTGTGTGTGTGTGTGTGTGTGTGTGTGTGTGTGTGTGTGTGTGTGTGTGTAAATGTGAGTAATATGTGGATATGTGTGTATAGGATACCACTGGTTTTAATAAAACCCTGGTGGACGTAACATGGTTTACTTAATTCTTGTGCAATTCAAGATCTCTTCGGTAGCACTGTAAGTCAACGTAAATAACCAATGTTTTACTATCATTTTGGCTCTCGGGACTGAAAGAAGTTTAATATCGCAGTAGTTGCAGATATAGTTATATATGCAGCGATGCGCGTAGGCTGGTGACCGCCTCGCGAGAGCGGACCTGCATGGAGGTAGCGGAACCTTGTAGGTGCGCTTTCGCAGCATTTCCTTGTGCCCATCGGAATTGAGTACGGCGCCATGAGTTCGAATCACTGCCTTAATGACGAAAAGCTGCCTCACACTCAGTAGATTTGTCTCGCTGTACAACAGGTCAGTAGGGTACCGAAACGGCTTTTTTAGCATCACCTTTAATACTGCTCTCTGAGCACGTTCAAGAGGCAGCAGGTGGGTCTTTGCCGCGCATCCCCAGACAGCCGCCCCGTAGTCTAGGATAGACTGAGCTAGTGCCTGATAGACCAGGCGCAGTGTATTAAGATCGGCACAGTTCCGAAGTCTCTTCATCACAAATATAAGCTTCCTTACTCTTGAGGCAAGAGTCGTGATATGCTGTGCAAAGGAGAGATGCCGGTCGAATAATATTCCCAGGTACTTAACAAAGTTTTGCCTCCGAATTACCTGACAAGAGCAAGCAGAGACTGAGCCAGTCTGCTCCAAACGACCCCTATATGCGCAGGTGTGAAATTTGATGTTTTTTTCTACTAAAGGTGATGTTGCTGACGTTTTGGAAAAGGCTACAAAGCTGGTTTTGTCAACGTTAAGTGTAAGCAGATTATTATTTAGCCAAGAGCCCACCCTTGCCAGCGCATCCTCAGCTCCAGAAAAGGTGTCATCCCACGTCTTGCCATTCACAAGTATCACGGTATCGTCTGCATAGCAGATGAGACTTGCATTCGGTATGGTAATGTCAAAAATATCATTTATATACAGAGTGAACAGCGAAGGGCCAAGCACACTAAACGTGGTCTTTCACTATCGGCCTCATCTCAAAGCTCAAAGTCGCTCAACGAGCAATGGAGAGGGCTATGCTCGGGGTGTCTCTACGTGATCGAATCAGAAATGAGGAAATCCGTAGACGAACTAAAGTGACCGATATAGCTCACCGGATTAGCAAGTTAAAGTGGCAATGGGCAGGCCACATAGCACGCAGAGCAGATGGCCGATGGGGCCGAAAAGGCTTTGGGCTTATAACCACAAAATTTCATTTTACCTCATTATCAATATTCCCAGATCTCAAAACTTCATGGTCTCAAAATACCTAAATTGCAGAATGCCTAAATTTTTTTCACAATCAACCGAAACCTTAATATCGCCGATGTTCAAAATACCTTAGGCTCATAATACCTAGACTTCAAAACAGCATTATGGCAAAACAACATATGCTTAAAGCAACCAAACCTCAAAATACCTAAATTTATACTACATGAAGATAATACTTACATTGCAAATTATCCTTTTACTGCACAAAGTCCGTAGTTAACCATTTTCATATAATACCTATCCTACTTTAATGCTGGCCACTTGAAATTGAAGTAATAATTGTAATAATTAGATAGATTATGAAATGTGTCAGGCAAAACATCATTCTGGTTGCAATTATTTTCATAGTACTTAATAAAATTTAAAAAAAAACAATTTTTATAGCATATATTCTTTTATTTTTAATTAAAGCCGTGGTAACCTACTAGTCTATTTCGAAAATGTAGGGTAAAGCGGGGCACATTGAACAGGAACTAGAAATTACCACGTTTGTGGACAATTTTTTTACTCGTGATACACGCATGTAGGTATAAGTCAACCATCACATCTCTCGTCAACATCTCTGTGGACACTCGACTTTAGGAGAGCGGCAGATTGATGGAGGTAAAAGATCGGTGGATAATATCAAATTTTTGGAAAAATGCCTAAATTTAGGTATTTTGAGGTTGAGTTGTTTTGATATTTTGTAATTTCTGACATTCGGTAATTGAAGGAATTGTGCATTTCAATCTTCAGGCATTTAGAGAATATGCCGTTTTAAGTCAAATTCATAATGAATTTCGTTCATTTTAAGAATGTTACAAATTGACATTTAGGTTTTATGAGCTCATGGTAATTTGAAAATAGGGAGTATTGGCAAATAAGGTATTATGAGATTTAGTGATTTTAAGCCCAAAGCCCGAAAAGTGCTCGAGTGGAGACCTAGGACCAGCAAGCGCAGCGTAGGACGTCCACCTACAAGATGGACAGATGATGGATTATAAAGGTCGCCGGAAGGCGCTGGATGCAGGTCGCTTCCAACCGGTATATATGGAAGTCCAAAGGGGATGCCTATGTTCAGCAGTGGACGTCCTATGGCTGAGATGATGATGATGATGAAATTACATTATACAATAATAAAATCATAGTAGTAATGCAACAAACAAATCACCGGGCGCATGTTTAATACAAGTTGTGAAAAGTATATGGTTTTATAAAAAAATATACGAATTATACTCGTAATAAAAAACATTATACTCTCATATAACGTAAACTTAACATTAACTTTGCACGGCTATCAACAGTCGTTTGCATGTCACGACAATTACACAACCCGTCTTTATCTGACGCACATGGTGAAACACCAACAATGAAATTGGCTTTCCACAAAGAATAACGTATAATGCACGTTTCGTATCATATTGTAATGAGAAATGCGTAATTTCTAACACAAAAGCTGTGCAAATGTTGGTTTATAGGTTACTTCATAGAGTAGTTTTGTAGCTTTTTAGGGTTCCGTACCCAAAGGGTAAAAAAAGGGACCCTATTACTAAGGCTCCGCTGTGAAGTAACTACCTATAGGCTAACGAACCGATCAAATATTATGCAGTATTTTGCGGCTAAACGGTAATACCTACTTTAATTGCTAATTTCAAACCGTATTTAGCTTATCATAAATCAGTTTTTGCACTTACGATACCTAATCTAATATTACTTCTGGATTTTAACACCGTTACACACCGCTACTTATAATGTGTAATACTTTTGTAGCTATTAAATCCAAATTGGTACTATTAATAAATATGTGAAAAGGCCTGTCCATGGAATATGTTGTACAAAAAATAAGTGGCATATATTATTTGGTGGTGACTGAATCTCTTATTTTATTGGCCGAGCGAGCAAAGTGAGCGAGGCTTCTTCGTTTTAGATTGGCCAAAAATCTTTCGCAAGTTCGGATGTTTGGATGATTTTCAACCGTTCTCACCTACAGGCAGCGTTTATCAAACAATTCTCGTGAAATGTTTCGTTTTTCGATATTTTTCAAAATTGAGGAGTTATATGGGGGATTGAAAATGTAAAAAAGTAATATTTTATCTATTAGGACGTACCGTGCGACGTATGTATTTTTTCTCAAACATGCAATGAAATATTGTCTTTACGTTCCTTATAATAGGCTCGGAAGTATCGCTTTTTGGGCGCAACAACTCGAGAGGACTGTAAAGGGATTTCATACTGCTTTTCAGGCCTAGGCCTGCAAAGTAACTTTTTTTTTTGTTTCAACAACAAGGTCATTCACACAGCTGGCTGGTTTGACAAAAAGCAGGTTTTGTTTTTAAAGGTTGGTTATTAGACTAAAATGTCCTATTTGTCAATTAATAAAATGTTGTTCTTTGAAGTATATTTTTTTATTTCATTGTATGTTTGAGAAAAGCACTATACATGCCTCGTCGTGAAAATGGATTCCCGGCCTCGTATCACTATCCGTATATACCTACTTGGCCGGAAATCCTCATTTTCCCGGCCTCTGATGTAATGTACTATTGCTGTCTGATGTTGTGATGTAGGTATCGGGTTAAATCAGACATTATCTACCTGACTTCGAAAAAGCAAACAGGAGCTTCTTTACTTTTATTAGAGGCGCAAACCCGTATCATTTTGTAAAATCTTGGCCATAGGTATCATAAAATTAAATTTTTACAATATACCCTACGAGTATTACAAGTCTCCTCTAAGAATGTAGGTTTAATAATATGTAATTTATTCTAGAAAAATAGCTCTATGGTTCAGTTCTGTTCCACGTATATATATATAATCTGTAGTCCAGTATTCATCGTCGTGTAGGTTCCTATAATCTATGGTTCAGTTCTGTTTGGCGGCAAGCTATAGTTTGCGCGGGAAATTACACAGACAACCACGCACCGCGCCGACACGGTGCGTGCGTTCAAATTAAAAGTATATCTAACTATTTCAACTAACTTTTAAGAAAAAGTCGATTCTGAAGTCGATTATTATCTTCTTGGAAGGAAATACAATGAGTTATTTTTAAAAACGTCAAGTGTTTGGAATTGATTATGTGTTCAGTCGATTCTACATAGGTTGTTGGGTTGGTTCACACCCAAATTAAAAAAATAGTACTCAGAGATTCGGGAAGTTCAGGCTCTCAGATGAAGAAAAAAAACAGTTTAATAATGACACGGCGCAATGGTAGTGTAGCCGCAGTGTAGCTGCCTACTGAGCCGGCGGTCCTGCATGGGTTCGAGTCCCGGCAAGGCCAAATATTTTTGTGACGACTGATGAACTCTATAAGGGCCTTCACACTAGCGATTTGCGAGCGAATTTTGTAGGAAAGTGATCACGCAGCGAGTACACCGCGACTGATATTTGTATAGAACACCGCTCGCAACTCGCAAGTGTGATAAGGCCCTACAATTTGTTCCTGGGTCACGAATGTTTTCTACGTAACCAAAACATGCGTCGCCTCGCCTTGAGTACCTTCCCTTTTTGTGGTGAAAAAAAACAAACCAATTACGATTAGATTATCTTTCATTTCAAATTACTTGATTGTAGTCGACCTAAGACGGTACGATTGTAACCCAATCGTAGGCCCCACAATTTCGTTAAATAACATCTATGTATATCTACACGAAATTACAGAGAGCTCAGTAATTGCCCTGCGTTTAGTACGCTTTCTTACCGCTCAATTATCTTCATTAGGCAGGAACATGACAAAACTCGTTTATCTAGCTTGTAACTGCATTGTTTTTTTTATTATCAAAACACTTCCTTGTTTAAGTAAAACTTGTTAGATAATGTGGTGTGTCTCGGTTCGCGAAAATTTGCACGCAAAGAGAGTCCAGCACTACATAATACTTATGACTCTATTTAACTATATCCTTTAGGAATATTATATGCAAAAAACTTGTAATTTTGCCTTATTCGTATTCGTTTATTCCTGGTGTTTACATATATGGCAGTCCATCCATAGGTACATGACGCCCTGTCATTGTCAGGGCATTGCAATTATCTTAAAGCTAAGAACTAAAATCCAAGTTCCTATATTAGAGTTTACATGTCAATTTTAAATTAGGTAAATTATGAAGTATAAATAAAATATATCTCAAGTATACAAGTCAAGTGAATTAGATTGAATTAATGTAATTTAATAAGCTAGATTGTAGGTATTGCACACAAATTTAATAATTCCGAACAAATAACAAATATCTGTATCCAATTTACACCATTCGTTAGATTTAAAACTCGTCAGTGGTGGTAATATTTCTTTGCTAATCCGCGATATAATAACGTGCCAGTTAATTAGTGCTAACCTGTTATACTTACTCGTATTTGCGTATTTTTTTCATGCACTTAAAGTCCCCAATTCTTGCATGATCGTAGTTGTAGTTTATACAATTTAAGAATCTGTCTGTTTGTGAAGAACTGTCTCACCTTGAAAATAATCAGAAATCAGAAACTTCTATGCTCTGTATGCAAAGTTTCAATGTAATCCTCAAACCACAAATTCTTTGCCATCTGTTTCTCTTTGAGGCATCCTTGAGTTGCTTCCATAGACAATAAAACTTTGTACGGTCATTAACCAATTGGCGCCAAAACGGTTACAAAATGGCACCGCAAGATGGCGTCCCACGATTCGATAATTGAACAAAAACGATTAATGTATCGCTTGTGTAACAGATGTTTGCGTGTCAGTCGAATCGATTAGTTATAAATTGCATTGGGTTTAAGTGTGCGAAATTTAACTACAATTTAAGAATTTAAAACAAGTTTACCTTTAATTACGTAGATATCTAAGTCTCAAGGTGACAATAAACATGATAACATTATGGAACATAATAAGGTCTAATTTTTTAAATGTGAGTACACACCATAATTTTTATTTAAACCATTGATACAAAGATCAGAGCTTAAAGAAAAATCTAAAAATGAGTTAACTGGTGGAAGAGACCGGGAATCGAACCCGGTACCTCTGGATTGCCGGTGCAGCACGTTAACCACTTCGCTACCAGATGATGCCGCTATAACAACAAATACTAAAAAACGTAAGCGACCACGTTTCGTGCAGTTTATAACTAGTAAATAGTTTCTCATCACAAATGAATCACCACAATTATATGGTAATTTCGGAACAGGTGCTCACAATTTCATAACCGCGATGGCACGGCGTGGATGATTGAAGACAGATGCATCACGCCCACGCAGGATGAGGCAACGTTTTGAACTTGAGATAATCTGCTTGGGAACTTTTGAATTGTGCATTAATTAGATGTGAGAATAGGTAAGTTTTTTGACGAGTTAAACCAAAAAAATTGGGAACAGAAAACTAATTATCAATACAAATCTAGCACTTTATCGATTCTTGTAGAATTAAATAAACAGTTTAAGTGCAAGATCTCTAAGTTTCTACTAATCGCTGCGGTTATTGGCGAAGCTACACGGGGAGGGCGGGCTGCGGTCGCGTCGCACATTATAATGGAAAGTAGAAATGTTTATCCAGGCTTACATTCAGGTCTCCTGGGGCTAAAGATATTCTACTTAGATTATGTTAAGGCGCTCTTCTCCCAGTAGACGCCGAACTCCCTCATTTTGGAATGAGTCGTAAACATATTAAGCAGTGTTTGATGATTATGAACAAAAACATATACATCATACTTAAGGATTCGTACGTTTTCAGCCACATGATTGGATAAATTTCACTCGATAGAAAAACAATCCCGAAGTTACCTTTATTTGTAATATTTTTTCAGTGGTAAGGCTGAAATATGAACATTTTTACCCGTTTTTTGCGTATATGTATAGATACAACATTATCTAGGTAAATTCGTTAGTATTGTCTCGATAACATTATTTATTTAATCACTAGAACTAAAAACTCACCAAATCTCGTCGCGCGTCAGCGCTTGAAGACGACGGACCTGCGTCAATTTGTTCCGCGCGACCACGGTCGGACAATATCGCCTTAAACTAGCTGCGTCGTGCGGTGTTACCCGCTCATCCCACAGGAACACTACACTTTTCGGGGTATAAAGTAGCCTATGTGCTAATCCAGGGTGTCAGCTACCTTCATACCAAAATTTCCCAAAATTGGTCCAGTCGTTTGAGCGTGAAGAAGTAACAAACATACGAGTACACATAAACACACTCACAAAGCTTCGCCTTTATATTATTAGTGTGATTTATTATTTGTCGTTAATTGATAATGATTAAAACTAAACATTTTAGCGTACTTATTATTAAAAAGCTTTCGTCCTTTAAAAAAGGAAAAACATATTTATTTAGCGCATTTCTTTCTCATAATTCTCTGTTTAATTTCGTATGGACGTAATGCATTTTTTCCAGGAAAAGGAAAGTTCAAAAGTGGGTTGTTAAAGGTTTTACAACATTGTATAAATCGGTTTTATTGTAAAGAAATGATTGGTTATTTACTACTTGTCGTTAGGTTTCCGCGACACACTTGACGAAAGGGATTACGATAACCGTTGAGGCTTGCCAAGTTTACTGAACACAAAATAAAATTTAGAAACATTTGCTGCATAGAGGTTACAGATCAGATACTTATTGTTGTAACAAAACACAAGCGAACCTAAGCTATCGAAAAGAAAATTAATCCCTAATTTTGGTCCTAAAACATTCAAAATCGACAGGTGCTAAGTTAGCAGCACTGTTAGGACATGCTCGTAGGAGTTAACAGTGTCCAGTGTCTGATATGAGTCTATATACTCGTAGAGCACATGAAACTGATATAACTATAGGTATGGTCATTGATGTTGAATGAAAGCAGACGGTGCATAGTTATATGAATAAAAATAGCTCAATATACCCTTAAATTAGGAAAAAAGAAAACAACCAGTAAATTTAAGCAATTTTGAAATATGATACTTCAAAGGTACTCAAATCTGAAGTTTTTGTTTTGAAGCTGGCTACTCGTGACAAGTTTTATTTTTAATTTTCATAGAAAATTGTTATAAGGTTTCTGTAAAAAGCCTAGGGACTAAAACGACCGCTTTAGCCCCTCTTCGCGAAGCTAAAATAACGAATTTTTCGAGCAGGAGAAGTAAACATTACATGTTTCTTTCTAACACTCAAAAAAGTTCATAACGTTAAATTTTTAGGAACGGCCCGACATGGTGCGAACTCGTATGGACATCTTTATCAGGGACAGCTAACTATCAAGAAGATAATTGAAATAAACCTAATTTTTTACATGTTTAAAACTGTAACATTGTTTTTTTTATCACTTCTGTCACCCCCTTTATGTAATTATGTCACGAATAAATGTATTTCTTTTCTTTCTTGTTTCAAACATACAGTCAAGAGATAGATGAAAAATTAAGGCATTCTTAGCCCTTTGAATAACATCATGTAGGTACTTACATATTCTTTACATGCGAGTATGTATTCTCACAAGTCCTTGGCCGGAATCCGGGGTGCATCCTACTTGCATGTGGCATCACAACCATTGCCCAATCCTTAGAACAATAGGACGTACGTAGGTGCACTTGTATGAGTTGTATGTGTCTTATAACTCCCAGTATGGGCGGAGTGAGTCAAGCTTGTTTAGGAGTTAATTGCGTTGAGAAAGAGCTATGATTGATTTAAAGCTATTAGTCGAGGTACAATCATATTAGAGTGAATTGAATTAATAGCCTAAGAATGATAGATACGTGTATGAAAAAGCTGTAGGTATTAGTTATTCCTAATACAACGAATTGTATGGAGAACGATCTATATGAATTCATAGTCTGTGTAGCATACGAGATGTATTGTTTTTTTTCTTTTTATAAAGGAACAACATAGTGGCTCCACTTCGCCTGACCAGATGGTAAGCAAAAAGGGGAGTCCGAGTCGTAATGGCAACTGAATATAAACCAACGGTGCCATGTCAGTTGACACTGCCATGCTGGCCCGAGAGATGCTTCTTCACGCTTCGTTTTGAATAATAATAATAATAATAAGGCATTTATTTCAGACAACGAGATCCATACAAAGTGTAGTAAACTTAATAGTAGTCTATGTTAGTAAAATTACGACGTACCTATGTCCAAGAAAAGTATTACTGTAAAATAAATGTCAGTAGTAGCGCAAATTAATCATCATAATAATTGTAAAAATACTAAGCATTAAATAAAAACAATCTAAAGGGTCCCATGTTATAAGAAGGAGGAAACACATTTTATTTTTTTTATTTTTTTTATTTATTGTGATGTTCAAATGAGCCGGCAAAGAGTTCCATTTTTTAATAGTTCGGCAGATGATTGTCAAACTTCTTGGTACGTGTGGGAATATGTCATAAGTTTAATGTGTAAACAAAGAATACTTTCATAGGTACGCTGAACTTTAAGAACCATTGCCATGGATGATAATAGCGCTGTATACAAAATATGAGGTGTGCATCATCCAGCGCCGGGCCGTAACCTGCATGCGCACGAGTCGCGGGGTGTAATTGTCGCTGAACCGTTTAGCCACAGTGCGTACAATCCGTGAGGTCCAAGTTATGAGAGGCAGGCCGAGATTTGAACATCACTGAGAGCCCTTAACCCTTAATTTCACGATCTATAGCCAGATATACATATTTTTTGACCATCTTTTTGCATTTTTGGACAATTTTTAATGGCAACGAGTTTTAAACATGGGTTTCTTTTTTATTTTGTGACTTTAAGGGTTAAGGGTACATCTCTTCTGAAGCGGAGATGTGCGGAATCGACCAATCACAAAAGTGAAGCGACCGAAGGGTCTCCGTTTCTGCTTGGCCTAAAATAATGTCGTATGTCCGGATATCCGTTTGTCTGGATTTCCGGCTGTTCTCACTTAAATGTGAGTATAGGTTCCATAACTATATAGATTTTTTTAGATTCAGTTTTTCGAAATTTTCCAAACTAGCGGAGTTATGGGGGATGAGGGGAAAGAATACAAATTTCAACCATTTCGAAAAAAAAAACACGAGCTCTACAGCCCAGAGAGCCACTAGTTTAGTACTTGGACCTACCTATCTTCCGCTCCCGCTACCGCTCATGCCTCGCTTCTGCGCACCGGCGCGTAGCGGGCGAAAGTGCGCGTTCGTAACGCAACAACCCTATTTGCAAACAAGGGCGTAAAGCCTTAGTTAAACCACGGCGCTTACGACGTTCTGCGGAGGGCAGGGCGGTGCGCTATGAATATACGATGTGTATGATGTATGAAAGTTTTACGGTGGATGGTTTGTCATTGACCAGGGCCCACATAACACTACAAAATTGTTATGATAGCAAAATACTGCAATGCATTCAGTAAAACGAAAACCCTAAACATATTCAAACAATTCGATTTTTAAGCTTAATAGGAAGCAAGGATCTTCATAAAAATTGCCATAAGTTTATAGGTATTAAATATAGATAGCAAAATCAACAAATATAAATATGTTTTTTATTGGTGTATCAATACTATCAATCATTAATCAGCCGTTAAATACTCACCTATCTTTAACCATTATTCTTGAACTTTAGTAGGGAACAAAGACTTACACTTTAAACTATAAGTATAGGAAAAAATCTTATTCAGTCGTAGTTAAAAAAATAATTTAGCTTAAGACCAATATTTACTTCAAAATTGGGATATACCAAAAATATACCCTAATATGAATATAAAAATCGAAACATATAGCTAATATAACATACTTATTTCATCCGTTTCCCAATTAGATTCGTTTATATCGTTTTACTTTCAAGTAGGTAAGTATTTAGTGGTGACGTCACTACTCAACATGACTATTGTACTGCAAAACATCAAAGACGAATGAAAAAGTATCATATTGACGTAATATAAATGTTGATTGCGGTTTAAGAACACTTTTCCCCGAAATGATTCCTAATGAATTTACATAGAACGGAAGAAATGTATGTCACAATTACCATTTAAACAAAACATAGCAAATCGTATGTGGGCCGTCACACATAGAATTACTCCGAACTTTGAATTATATTCGTCACAAATTGCAATCATAAGTTGCGTAAAACCATAAACACCGTAAACAAACAATTTAAAGCATGAAATGAACATGACCCTAAACCAAGAGAATTCAAATTCGAACAAAACAAAACATAACTTCTTGTAATTTTGTCAAAGTTGAAACTCGGTCAGATTATCTTGAATAGGAGTTATTTTGTGACAATTACCTTTAATTGAAGGTCGACAAACAATCGTTTTCACACACATTCGTTATTCGGTGGGGGCGAAATCAAGGCTGGCACATCCTTGAGATTGCGACGATGGGGGTTGGCGGGGCGAAGCGAAAAAAGTTATCGCTAACAACTTAGCGATATCGATATATTTTTTTTCTGCTCCAGTACTTTTTTCTGTCATTTATATAGTTACTAACTCTAATGTAAAGACATAAATTATGAAAGTCTGTAAAAGTCTATACTCTACTGCCCAAAAAACCACTGCTAAACGATGGTATAATGTCGCCAAAAAAGCCTTACTATATACCACAGATTACAAAATAAACAGCTGCAGTGCAGTCACACAATTTGCAATTTAAAAAAAAACTTATTGTACTAAGGCATTGCTGCCAACTTAAAAAATAAGTTTTACCTTCTGTGCATGGATGTATATAGTTTAGTAAACGTATACCTTTAGGTATAAGTTCATATTTTTTTGACAGATGGACGTCAATAAAAAAAAAGTTTATAAGAGACTTTTTTTATTTTTATTTTGTTGGTTCCGAGCGGGAACATGTAATTATTTTCTTTGTTGTTTACTTGCATTTAATTTAGTAAATGTCGAGTTTTAGAAAAAGTTTTGTATGCAACGTTGTATAAGCAGGTCAAAAAACGCTCGTTGCATCTTTCTTACGATGTTCGCTACGCTCACATCGTAACCCATGCCACTCGCGTTTTTTGCCCCCATTTATACAACTGTTGCATAAAATACTATTGTTTAATCAAACGAAAGAAGCAGTTAAAAACGCACTCGTCTTATGTTCATAAATCGAATCAATCAGTTTCATAAATATTATTTTTCAGCTAAGATAACAGTATCTGAACTCAATTTTCTCCTTTTTTCGTTGTTTGTTTAGTATTGACGTTTCACTGTTGCTTTTAAAGCTTGATGACGTTTTTCAGTCAATAACGGCGACGAGCTTTTTTTGCCATCAGAGTGGTCCCACTGGCCTTGGTCGTAGAACCGGGAGCAACTAGAATGTGGTCAGACAATAAATACAAATACAATACAATACAAGTACTCTTTATTACACAGCTCATAAAACATACAGGACAAATACCATGCAAGAAATTACAATTAGAGGTAAACAACAGGCGGTCTTATCGCTAAAGAGCGATCTCTTACAGACAACCTTTGGGTAGTAGAGAACTTGAAAAAAAAATGATTTTGTTATTAGGCGGTGCAAAAATTGGAAAATAATAATATATACATAAAAAAAAACATAAATATAATAAATACATAATCAGCCAAAAGATAATAGGACCCTTTGAATAAAATACGCATTATAAAAGGTACAGATAATGCTCTTTCAGGTGAGTTTAGAAAGAAACAAGAGATTTAGCGCGCCTTAAGTTCACAGGCAAGGAGTTCCACAAACAGACAGCTCTAAAAGTAAACGAATTATTATAAAAATTTGATATGGTAGAAGGTACGGCAAGGAGCAAATTTGGGGCAGATCGAGCCGAAGTGAGATTAAGTGAAACGCTCCTTGAGATAGCGGGGAGTTGCAGGATGAAAAAGTATACTACATATAAAGAAGAGCAAGAATATGAGAGATACGACGAAAACGGATTGGGAGCCACTTGAGCTGATAGACAATAAAAAAGACTATCGTATTTCCACATTAAAACAGAATCGATAAAAAAATCTATTAAAAAACTTATTACAGCTGGGAGAGCACTACGCCGAAAACGTAGGGTCGTAGGTTCGAGTCCTGCTTACATTGCAGTGGAACACATGACATTTTTCTTTTATAATTTTCCTTTGTGTCAATATTATAATAAATAAATGCCTTTTCAAGGATTGACATTTTATTAGTAAAATTTACTGTATACTTTTTTTAGGTAAAATCAGTATTCAGTATTTCTAGGATAAAGTAACTCTCCATAACTAGGTTAGTAGGTAATATTTCACCGAACCAAAACAGCTAATTCACCCAATTATAAATTAAATCCTCGTAATTATCTGCAATTCGTTCCGTGATCAGAAAAACTACTCGCTCAGTCGTGACCACGAGCCAAGGTGATGAATTCGTTAGATAATGCATTTCGCGGGCAATCGACTAATAAATAAATGGAGCCAAATTCAACATTTCTAATGACATATTGATGAGATCTCGCCAGATTGATTGATCTGATTTCATTAACATGTCACCATTGAAATTTTTCGGCGCGGGGATGCGTTAGTAACAAAATCAGATGAAAATGCGAGCGCGAAATTGTTCGGCGCGGGGCTGCGTAGTAACAAAATTTACCGATATACCATTGGTTGAATGGCGCCAATACCAAAACAAAATGCAATTGGCCAGGGGCGACTACGCCGCCCCTGTCGGTTATAGCCCGGATGGCCCTAGGGTAAATACGTCCCTGCTTTCAGTAGACGCAACTGTAACTGTAACAGGTGTGGTGGCAAATAATTCTCAGGACTATTTCGATAGTGGGGTAAACTTCAGTTTTTTTTTCTATTATGTATTTCAGCACCGATATAATGTCGTCGTTTCCTTCATACACACGGATGAACATATTCAGTTCTTCGTACAATTCATGTCCATCAATATCACATATTCTCCTACTGTCATAGATATTTGCAAGTCGCTGCATTGCTTCAAAGTTCACTATCACTAATTTCCTTTAATCTTTTTATATTAAACAATTAAACATGAAACTAAAATATGCAGACAAGCGTTGACGAACAAAATGAAACACGGGGATTCACCGAACAATAGAAGAGCGGAGATTATGTCCCCACTCCTGAGGTGACCCGAGTGCTATACGATAAAAAACCGATCTTCAAGTATTTCGAGGCGCGATATTCAAGTAATGTTTTGGATTTAAGCTCGGCCTTCGATACAGTTGATCACACGATCTTATTAAACAAATTAGAGTTTTATGGTATTAGAGACAATGATCTACAACTATTCAAAAGTTACTTGCAAAATAGGAAACAATTTGTAGAAGTGAGACAAGTATTAGAAGGTATTGAGAGAGTCAGTAAATCTAAGGTTACCAGTGTTACTAGAGGGGTTCCACAAGGATCAATTTTGGGCCCTATTTTATTTATAATATTTATTAACGATCACTTTTATGCAAAATTCGTTGCCTGATATAAAAATTGTAGTCTTCGCTGATGACACTAGCGCAATTATCACTGCTGAGAGTGACGATGTTCTTAAAAACAAGCTCCATGCAGCCCTCCTTGCCTTTCATAGATGGTTTAATGTGAACAACTTAAAATTAAATATGGAGAAAACAAATATAATGATTTTTAGAAGTGACCCTAAAAATAAGATTAGTCTTAAAATTAATATTGAAAATGACATACTGCAATCAGTGGAAGTAGTTAAGTTTCTGGGTGTGTATATAGATTCCCTTTTAAATTGGAGAAAAGAATTAGAGGAGATTGAAAACTCAATTAGCTCAGCTTGTTATGCTTTAAGAAGCTTAAGAGATCTTGTAGGAATAGATCAATTGAAAGCCGTATATTATTCCCTAGTGGAATCAAAACTACGATATAGTATAAAATGTTGGAGAGCTACTTACAAATACAACATGAAAAAAGCATTTACTGTCCAAAAGCGGGCTATTAGAATAATGGTACGTATCCCACAGTGGGAGTCGTGTAAAGATCATTTTACCAACCTTAAGATCCTTACGGTACCGAGTCTTTATATTTTAATACTGGTGACGGATCTAGTAAAATTTCTGGCAAATAACGAAACGGAGACTGCTAGAAATACACGGCTTGCCACAAGGACTAAAAACCTCAACCTCCCTTTCTGTCCTAGACTTAAGTTAGCAGAATACTGTGCAGACTTCCAAGCTGTAAAACTTTTTAACAAGCTGCCAACAGATCTCAAATGTGTTTCTAGTCGATATATTTAAAAATAAAATTAGACATTTTCTTTTGCAAAACTGCTTTTATAGTATAGAAGAATTCTTTCATCGTGACATAAATTGATAATAATTAATGTATAGTTTTTATAAAATAAAATGTAGTTAGCATTATTTAAGCACATCGTTTTTATTTAAATAAGATATGATAAAAATATATTGTCAAAACTGGGAATAGTTAACATGTTAAAACTATAATAATTTAAGTGTAATATGTATCTTAGCTAGTAAGTTTTTCAAACACAATGTATATTGTTAATGAAATAAATTGAATTGAATTGAATTGAATTGAATGATTTTTTTAAATATGTTTTGAATCAATCAATCAGTAATAAACTAATTTTATTTTAATTTACCGTTATAACCTTAATAAATTATAATGGATCAAAATAAAAAGTTTTAAATAAAAAAAATATAGTTAAACAAATCTTTTTTTTTATTTGCTTGAGTCTTGGGTTGTTGCGCGAGGCCTCCGCAAGAGCGAGGCCCCGGGCGATTGCCCCGTTCGCCACCCTCTAGGGCCGCCGCGAAATGTTTGAACTCTATTTTGATTAGAGTAACATGTTTCATGCCCATTATTTCGCTGAGGTTCAAATTTCAGGAACGAGCAATAGGTATATATTTATATTTTCTTTAAACGTTTGCACATTCCAAAAACAGCAAGTAGGACGCAATAGTTGGAGAGATTAATCTGACAAAAAATAAGAGATCGCCAAATTTAAGATATTGCAATACCTCCTCGAATGGCGCCCTGCATAACGTGTATATCATAATAACTTTAATTGGTTAATAATCGTCATGTATCACTTTCGCATTCCAATTAGCGATTTAAGATTTTTTATTTTTTTATTGAGTGTTTTTGGCATTGACCTGAGGCGATTTATGTAAATTGACACGGCCGACTAACTTTAATTACAAGTACTATACATAAGCAAATAAAACCCTTAATAAACAATTACAATATACATGGATAATTAAATTAAAATTAAAACTAAAAAGATAAAACTAAAGAATATGAAATAAATTAAATTAAGCTTAAATAAATCTAGAAAACTGTGTCGCTGAATCGCAATGCTGATGCGTTGAGCGAGGAAGCTGCCAGCTCTTCGGTCACCAGTAGACTCAATGATCCTTTTACTGAGATCATTAAGGAGTTTATTTCTAGGATTATTTCTTAATAAATTAAAATATTCTATATAAGTACATCTGAGAACACAGCGTGTGCAACCCCGCCTAAAGGTTAGATTATGGAGGTAAATAAGGAATATCGCGATCGACCTGTTATAATTAGTGTTAATTATGTGTACAATCCGCGAGAGTATAAAGTGTCATAAAATATTCTTTAATAGAAGCCTTCATTAAATCGCGTCAATTGACCTACGTCTTTTGTTATATAACGGTGCCAAAAAATTAAAACGGCATCCCTTTTTCTCCTGCTAGGTATCTCGTGAAGTTATTTGTTATAAAATACATTAATTTTGGGCCTTCTGAAATATGCCCCGGATTGCCCCTGCCTTCTCAAAATATGTTGAGGTCAGAGGACAGTCAGATATTTTTGTAACTTCACCAAAACTGTTTGCCAGACTTTTTTAACTATTAGGCCTGAACAGCAGGGTACAGAAGGTTACAGGATTTTTTGCTTCCAACTACGGTAAATAGTCCGATCATTACAACTTTGCAGCCTTCGATAAGTCTAAAATCCTCAACTTATGCTGAGTGAACAAATAATATCAATTGAGAGCTTTTTTAGAATTTTACGAGGAGTGCATTTTGTAAAAGCAAAAGTAGTACCTAACCTTATTTGCCCACGCGAACGAATTTACTAGCGGTTTAGCAAAATAAAAAACTACAGAAGAACACAAACGAATTTCAAGTTCGGCAAACGAATATTGCTTGTAATGGCCGTTTGTCGAGAATCGCTAACCCCCGTTAACCCCTCGAGGTCACTCCGCACTCGCCACTAACTTCAAACGTCACGTGGCCAAACTGAATAACGATTACTGTACCCCTTATTACCACGAGTTTTACAGTGACCGTATTTGCTAGCGACAGCGTAAAAGATTTAAAGATAAAAATCATTTATTCAAGTATGATTCATGGGAATCACTTTTGCATCGTTAATAAATTACACACAATATAATACAATCGAATATAGCACTTACATTTATGAAAACAAATTCAAATATTTCAGGTCAAACGCATCGTTAAAAGTAAGTGAAAAATTAAATCCATTTGTATGGAGAACTAACGACCCACCCCGGCTTCGCACGGGAGCAATGCTGATAAATTATGCATTTCAACCTACCTCTTGAATCACTCTATCCATTTAAAAAAAAAAAAAAAAAAAAAAAAAAAAAAAAAAAAAAAAAAAAAAAAAAAAAAAAATCGCATCAAAATCCGTTGCATATAGTTTTAAAGATCTAAGCATACATCGGGACAGACAGACAGACAGCAGGAAGCGACTTTGTTTTATACTGATATATTCTCCATACAAATAGTTTACGCAGTCGCTAGCGAGTACGGTCACGTGAACTCATGGTAAGGGTACTGTTCAGTAACAACTAAACTAAACTAACTAAACTAAACTAACTAAACTAAACTAACTAAACTAAACTAACTAAACTAAACTAAACTAACTAAACTAACTAAACTAAACTAACTAAACTAAACTAACTAAACTAAACTAAACTAACTAAACTAAACTAACTAAACTAAACTAACTAAACTAAACTAACTAAACTAACTAAACTAAACTAACTAAACTAAACTAACTAAACTAAACTAAACTAACTAAACTAAACTAACTAAACTAACTAAACTAAACTAACTAAAGTGGTCAATAGACTGAAGCAACAATATCATCAACACGAGACGTCCCAGGCAGCAAAAAGGCTATACTTTAAGAGCTTACGCAGCCATTATAACTCTAATTTGAGCTGTATAAAGGTTATATAAGTGCAATCAAATAAAAAGTGTTACAAATAAATTTTATTTTTAAGTTTCTAAGAGCTAAATTGAATTGAACCTTGGCCGAGGATCATTCAAACCTTGAATGGAAATGAGAAATTTCTAACACAAAGCAAAGAGTTCGTCATCGTTATTCATATAATTATACTCTTTGTGGAAACCCCACACACAACCATAATTATAATAGAACCAATCGTACTCACTATTCGTCAAACTTCGGCTCTTGACTTTTGACTTTTTGAGCACTCTTAAATTGAGTCACACCATAGATTATGTACCAAGTTATTTACTCGCACATTCGCTCCTGACTCACGGATAAAAGACATGACTAACGAAAAAGTTCACCTCTGATAAGGGCAGGAAATTACGCAGGTCAGACTGAAAGTTTGGTACGATTAGCGTTCAATTGTTTTTATCTTTAATGATACAATACAATACGAAATGCTTCTTTGCACACCAAAAAAAAGTTTACAAATTAAACATAGATAAAATAATTTTAATAACGGTAGACAAGGCGGTCTTATCGCTAAAGAGCGATCTCTTCTAGTCAACCTTTCGGAAGTGGAGTCAATCAGTATAAAATACACAATGAGTAGGTGATGCAGAAGGAGAACAAAATATGCAAATAATGATGATGTAATAAGCAAATAAATTAATTAATTAATGAAAGGAGATACTATTTAAAATAATGAGTACCTAACTATGTGAGTGCGATTGCGAAATCATAAAATTTAGCAAATTGTCTAAAATTTACTTGGTTTTAAAGCATATCTCATAATATGGTCACAAATTTTCACTGAGAAATGCATTACGCGACTGAAATTTTGTTATTTTTGCTCATTTGGCGGTATAGATTTATCACGAATAACATACGATTTAATACAAAATGCCCAATATGGCCGACCAGCCAGGTGAATGACTTGCTGTCTTTAATTGGTTTGGAGCAATTTTCTGATAAAACTAAAGTGATTGTGCGTGTTCCTTGAGTTTGATTAAGGAAAGAAGTTTGGTTTAAATGCCGGTTTCTTTCCAACCTAAGAAAAGGCCGTCTTAATTTAGTCGTACATCAGTTGTTAACTGTTACAGTATACCTACCTTATACTCATTATACCTCAGCTGTGGAATGAAAGTGCCAGTGGCGTGGCGTCTTTAGAATCCGATTCCCACCGGCTTGACCATTTTAGAGCGTATTAACACCGTAAATGAAGGTAACTTTCACTTTGATCAGGGAGTTTTTTGACGCCCCACGCTCCTGAGTCACATTGGTGCTCTAAAAGTTTTAAGCCTTCGATATGTTGATGAAACTGTTCTTTTTCAAAGTCAGTAAATAAAAGTCTCTTTTGCAGTGTGGTGCCAACATCGAAACGGAAAAAGGAGTCATCATTCGCGATAATAACTGAAACACCCGTCGCCTCTCGTCCTGCCAGCCCGCGCTCCCTGCCGGTCGAGTCCAGGACGGGCCGAGTCTCACCGTTCAGAGGTACCTCATACTATACTATAACGTTCAAAGGTATACTCCTCATACTATACTATAACGTTCAAAGGTATACTCCTCATACTATACTATAACGTTTAAATGTATACTCCTCATACTATACTATAACGTTCAATAGTATACTCCTCATACTATACTATAACGTTCAAAGGTATACTCCTCATACTATAACACTGTTGACAACCGAAATTCACTAAGTAACAAACACCTACTTAAAACAAAACTCGTATCTCAGTATCAATTTCCAAACGAGGCACGAGGTTGTGAAGAGTAGTGATAAAAATGTTAGTGAGTTTTGGTTGTCACCAGGCGATTTAAGATATGTTACTCCTAAATGACTGACACTAGCTAAAGTCATGGTTTTATGTTGGTTCTAATTCTAACAATCCGTTTCTGTGTTGCCTGTGGTGTATAATAATACTCCCCGATTCCCTTGTTACCTGTATGAATATCATTACATCGTAACTGCCCTGATTGCTTTTTAGCAGCGATGCAGGTCGGTTATCAGTTGATACAACTACAACCGTTTTTTTCTGGTGGCGTTATTTATGTCACGAACTACCTACAATTTTCCTTTCATCTAGAAAGGTTGAATCTCTAAACCCGTACGCACAAACATAACGACTATTCGACTGACTAAAACGAAGTATCGACTTTTTATTTGCGAAAATAGCAGTGCCCAAATTTTACAAATTTTAAAGGTACAAATCAATAAGACATAATTATTATCAATAAAAAAATTAACTATTTAAATCTGGTCAAAATTTCGCCAGGTTAGATTTATTTATTTATTTAATACCATTAATGTTAGCACTAACAGCTATACCTTACATGCTAACTGGCATGATTAATTTTAACGTGCGATGGATGTATACATTGGATAATATTAATACCTAATTCCAGTCTGACCAAAAAGAGTAGAAATTAAAAAGTGCCAATACTGTAGTGCCGTCCCCGTTTTTTTATCCGTCGATTGATTAGAAAGGGGCGACACTACTTACAGTATTGCCACTTTTTAATTTCTACTCTTTTTGGTCAGACTTTATTATTGCAATGTCAAGCTATTACAAAATTATTGCAGATAACATAGAAAGAACATAGTCAAAATTTAATAAAAGCTAAAATTATAATAGAGATGTCGGTGCTAAAAGAAAATAAGAATAATAAAACACTTAGATGCTTATGGAGCTAACACTTAGACTGTTATGGAGCTAGTCGTAACAATATTTTCCACGTACCGATACGAAGCGGTCAAAAACTTTGATTCTGGGCTAAAGAATATGCCCAGTATATCATTTAGCAGTGTAAGAGCTTGATTCAGGAGGGATGAGTGAGGCTAGTGCGCGGGTCCTAGATGATGGGACAGCGAAAAGGACCCGGCGAAGCGGCCGCTGTTGCTTAGCAGAGAGGCGTGGGACCCGGAGTTCTATAAGAGCCAGCAGTTGGGGGTTGGAATTTGAACAAAGACTCTAAGATACACAGTGGCTTATTTGCTAGCGGCATAGGTTAATACTTATACTCATAACTCTTACTCCATCTATAAATATTACTAGCAGACTATTTTCTGACCCTATCCGTGTGTATTTAAACTTAATGAATTGTTATTCTCCTCAGGTAGAGGCTTCAGAGAAGAAACGTCTCGACACAACACACCAAAAACCTCCGCAGCCAACTCACGAGCCAGTTCCCCACGTCGACGAACCAGCTCCCTGTCTAAGATAGACAAAATGGCCACCGCCACCCTCCCACCCCCTGTCGTCCTGAGCAGGCCACACTCTCCACGTAACTTCCTGAAAGAGAACATAGAAGAAGTCAGAGAATTGAGTGAGCTAAACAGAGAGAAGCACGAGGCAGAGGCAGAACAAAAGAGGAGAGAAGAAGAAGAGGAGTTATTGAAAGAAATGGGGATTCTAGATAAAAATGCTAGTGCTGAAGTTATAAGGAGTGTTGTGGGGTCTAGGACAACATCTAGGTGTAATTCACCTTCTAAAATAAACTTGAAGAGTCGATCAAGCTCGCCTGTAGCTATTTTACATTATGAGAATATACCAACTGGCAGTACAGAGTTCATTAATATCAGTGATGGGCTTGCTAAGCCTGTGACACACGTGTCAAGGATCAGGGCAGTATCACGGTCCCAACCCCAGTCCAATAATGGGTCTCCCCAGCATTCAAAGATCCCTAAAAGGCAGAGTTCTGTCTCTCCTAAAAGAACGGTCACCATACGTGATGTGTCAACTTCAAGGAAACCTGCTGAAAGTAATTTAAACAAAAGTCAGAGGTTTATGTCAAATAGTACAAGTAGCATACATGAAACTATAAGAATTGGAGGGCAAGCGCATGATAAAAGAACAATTAGTAAAAGTACTCAGCATTTAAACATTGCTCCAACTGTTATCAAAGGAAAACCACCGATTTCTCCTGGAAGAGGTGGACCCCCTCCTTCAAACAGATCTATAAATGCTAAACGTCTGTCACCCATTGTTGGAACTCCAAATAAAAGCCCCACAGAAGACCTTAAGCCAAGCTCCGCCAAAACGCCAAAACCTACCCCTTTAGCCAAGAAACCAATCAAAACTGCCGGTAACACACCTGCTACATCTAGATTGAATTCTAGACAGCCTAGCAGAACAGTTAGCAGGGACCAAAGTCCAGATAAAAGACGGCCGCTCGCTAAAGTCTCTACTTCTTCTAGACCTCCATCTAAACCTGCTCAGGGGAAACCCGTGAATAGATCTTCAAGCACCCGATTAGCTCAGAAGCCTAATGTGCCCAAAAATGATGTTAAAAAACCTATTAACAGGACAAACAGTATGAAAAGCTTAGTTAGAACGCCAAGTACAAAAACGTTGAATGAAAGGCCACCCTTAGTCAAAAGGGACAGCAAAAAAGATATTAAGCCCAAGGCTCAATCGACGCCAAAAATAAACGAAGTGGGTACAAAGAAAGAGCCTTTAAAAGAAGACAAGAAAGTTGAAAAAGTGAAATCTGCAGCTAAAGAAAAAGTAAAAGACAAGGTCGAAGATATCAAAGTCCAACCAACTATCGAAAATACTACGACCGAAAAAGATGACGTAAAATGTCAAGATAATGAAACGCAATACGACAAGATAGTGAATGAAAATGGTGAAATTGTACTTTTGACAAAAAAGAGCGTTATATCTATGACAACAGCAGCTATAACTGCCCAACCATTAGAGGTTGTTACTAAAGTGACGAACCAATTACCTGCTGCATTCGAAAAGGCCCGGGAAAAGGGTATTTTTGAAAGGCACAGTTCTAAAGACTCGTTAGCACCTAAAGATGGAGAAAAAGAGACTGACAAAGAAAAGGAGAAGGAAAAGGAAATAAACAAAGAAAAAGAAGTCACAGAAGATAAATCTGATGAAAAGAAGGCTTCGAAACCAGCTAAAGCTGAAAAAAGTTTTCTCGATGACAATATCAAATTAAAACCTCTACTACCGCCTTACAGCAATCCCCAAGTAGAGCGTGTGCGACAAAAAATTGATGACATCCTAAAGTCACCAGAAGTTTCTACAGAAAATATACTAGCAGCTACTGCAACAGTTGAGATGAAAGATAAAGAAGCTAAAGCTAAGGCCAAAAATATCGCAGAAAAAGCAAAAGAAGAAATCAAAGAAGCTAAAAAAGAAATTGCTGCTAAAACGGAAAATGTCAAAGGCGAAATTGTAAAAGAAACCGACAAAGCTGTTACAGAGATCCGCTCGGAAGCTACAAAAATTGTAGACAGTATTATTACACCCGTAGAGGAGCCAAAGGCGGCAGAAAAAGTTGAAGAAGCTAAAAAAGCTATAGAACCTATAGTGATGGTAGTGAATGAGAAAAAAGGGGCAAGTACGAGTGAAGTTGTTGAAAGCATGAGCGGGACGTTAGTTAAAGGGGAACCGGAGGTGGAGGTGCAGAGTTCGAATTTATCTTCTCCCGGGATAAACAGGATGGCCGTGCAGGGGAAGGGGACCGACGGAAACGACTCGGACAAGTCTGCGCAAAGCAATGGAGGGTGAGTTTCTCTTGTTTAATTTCCTTTTATGTGTAAATTTAAGGTAGTTTTTCACTTGTACCAGTTTGACATAATTTTGATCTTAGAATTCCGGATAGACTATAAGTTTGTATAAATAGGTACTGCGATTATATTGTTTATCAGGTCAATATTTTTCAATAAGACAATACAAAACGGATTGTATCGCGTATATTAATCATCTGAGCCTCCCTGACGTTTCGGTAGCTTTACAGATACCGTTGTCAAAGGTTGACTGAGAAAAACACAATTTTTCTCTATCAAAGTTAGGTTAACTACCTATTTTGTAAATATGAATTGCGCGAAGCGGTATGGATGCACACCTTTATTTTTAATTCATATTTATAAAATGGGTAGTTTGCGCAAATGCACGAAACGTTAGGGAGGCTCAGATAATTAATATACGCGATATAATCCGTTTCAATTGTTTTATTTAAATGTGTGACAGTCGCGGAAACCGAAGAAAATAGGTATTTGGTCAATATTTCATCAAATATTTAAACCACTAGTATTTTTAAATAATATGTTACGTTATAATTTTTTGTCGACCTATAAGGCATGCAAGAAGCAATTAAGGTTAAAAAATTCAATGGCTCTTGCATCATGTTCAGTGGTCCAATAGGTAGGACGCCCGTGTTGGCCCGGAAAGCCGTTGGAGACACAGGTTCGAACCCCGCCTTGACCATTAAATGTTTAAATTTTTCACTTCATTGTAGATATTCTAGATAACAGGTTACGTTTAGATGGGGATGTGAACTTAGTTTTAAGAGGCCTTATTCATTTTAATTTTTTTTTTCATATTATGAATATAATTATTGATAATTTCAACCAACTTTTTGAAGTGAATAATACTTTTCCCCGAGTTCTATGTAGTAACGTAGCTATTTCATGCTTTCATTGCGTGCAGTCGAAAATAAGTTGAAAAAACGAATTTTCCTCGTGAATTTTGTCAATTTCGAGTAGTTTTTCGAACAAAAATTATTAATGAAAAATTCGAACTGTAGGTTTCATATATATACCAATAAATCTAAACAGCCCTGTTCTAGGTAGTAACATCAATAAGATGTTAAGAAACATGTTTGATCATAGAGAAAAATGTCTAAACAATCAGCATTTTAAAAGGAATAAGGCCTCTGCGATAACCGTACAAATTATGTGTCGTTTGGATTGCGATACAAATAATTATTATGCCACTAATTAATACTACTTATTTTATATTTTGTTCGAATACTATTGCATAATACGGAAACCAAATTTAAATGAATCATAGACAATTATTCCACATTTTATAGCGCCATAAGAAAGCACACTCTAGGGAGGTTTCTCTGCGCCGATTAGTGGTGAAAATGCCCCAGAGAGTTGCGTCTATTGTTGGGCTATCGTTTTCATCGAGACATTACGCTGTCTGTGGTCGCGGTCGGGTGAAAATAGAAAGATGGTTAAATTGTTTGTATACAACTATTGTGTTTAAGTAGATGCATGTATCTACACATTGATGCCCTAGATTTGTATAGTTTTGTCATTGGCATTTATTTTACAAACAAACACATAGTTTAAACACCCTAGAGTCGGACTACAATAACTCTTCCATTTTTGGAGTTTACTCCTTAAGAATCGATTTTCATATATAAGCCCGGGGTATGAAAAATATGGGGTGTAAAATCGAACGTATCTGCCATGCTAATTTAAAAAGTCGTATCTCAGTATACGATCGGGGTAAAAATACGACTTCGTAATTTAGCAGGTTATGCGTTAAGCGTTATAGACTAAGATCCCGATATAAAATAACCTTCACCGAGATGTTTATTTGATGAAATGTATTTTATATTTAATTTAATATGTCAATAATTATATTGCATATGGGTTGCCTAACAAATTTTAGTCCAGGGTATGTTTCATTAATAATAAAAAAAAATTGTTTTAAACATTTCACCGGTTTGATTAATATTAGATAAATTCTATACCAATCGAAAGTATGAAGCCCATAGAATATGCAAACGTTAGGTTGCCTATTCTTTTCCCGTCACAACTATTGGGTAGCCAGGTATAAACAGGTAAATCTATACCTACTAGCATTTTGCAAAGGTCTGATTGTTTAATTGAAATTAAATAAAATTAAAGATTATTTAATTATGAATTTATCTAATAATCTAATCGGTGAAAGGTAAAAAAAATTTTTTTTTAATTTTAAACTAAACATACCCTGGACTAAAATTTGTTAGGCAACCCATATGCAATATATTTATTGACATTTTAAACTAAATATAAAATACATTTCATCAAATAAACATCTCTGTGAAGGTCATTTTATATCGGGAGCTTAGTCTATAACGCTTAACGCATAACCTGCTAAATTAAGAAGTCGTATTTTTACCCCGATCGTATACTGAGATACGACTCTTTAAATTAGCACGGCAGATACGTTCCAAAAATATAAGTATTGCGAGGATTGACGTTTGGTTGTCAAAGGCGACGACGGTTGAAAATTTTATCAAATTTTATTTTATTTATAAGTTAATTCAGTTTTAGAGTCCTTTTCGCTGTTTTTGCGATGAGTGAATCAAGTCGAGGTGTCGTGAGTGATACGTCACTTTTAGAATGTGGGCAGCGGGCAGCTCCGTCGTGGCTATCTGAAGTGGAGTTTGATAATAAGGCAGGGCCGAGTCAATCGGATATTGTATCGGACGCTGAGTCCATGTCGGATGTGCGGCATATAGCGGTGAAGCGTGCTTGTGGTCTGAGCGACGAAAGCTGTGGTTGTAGTGATAGTTTTATCACAATAGGCAGGAAACCTAAACGCTTGCGGGGTTTAGCAACCGCCAAAACGCAGCTGGAGCCGGACGGTGTGCCTGACAAGCTATTTGAAGTTATATAGTGTCAAAAGAAGATTTACCGAAACAGATTGGTTTGGCAAAGTTGCTGCAATTTAAGGGTATAAAAGGAATTTTATCCGTCAAGTTTATGGGTCCACGTAAAGTTCGCATACAGTTTTAACTCTAAGGATGATGCGGAGAAGCTTCTGGCTTCTCAGGAGTTTAACAATGAGACGAGACGTTCTTATTGGTCTAATATGGCATGCTGCACTTATGGAATTATAAGGCAGGTTGAATTGGAGGTTGAGGAAGACAAATTTTTAAAGAATATTGAAGGGTCTGAAGACATTTTGTCAATATGTAGACTGAACCGTTTGGATCATGATGGGCGTTGGGTTAAGGCTGAAGCTATTCGTCTGTGTTTTAAGGGAACTTCTTTACCACCATATGTTTATGCCTACGGTTGCCGATTTAAGGTAAATCAGTACACTTTCTCGGTTACCCGATGTTCAAGATGTTGGAAGTTCGGTCATCTGAGCAGGTTTTGTCCTACTACTAAAGTTACTTGTCCGAAATGCGGCGGGGAGCATGCCAATTGCGAAACGACTATTTTTAGATGCATTAATTGTAAAGGCAGCCATATGGCCTTAGATAAGTCGTGCCCGGTTTTTGTGAAGGAGTAAGAAATTCGCAGGATTATGTCTGCTGAGGGATGTATATATAAACGGGCTTTTTGGTTGTATATGCAAAATAAGGAAAAAAAGGATACGGATGTTTGTAGTCAGGATGCGCCATCTGTTTTTGAGAATGACTTTAAGTTCTGGAAAGTCATATAGAGATGCTGTTTTGTCGAAGCCGTTACAATCTAAAGAGTCTGAAGATTCTGTCTGTCAGGCTGAAGTCCAGCGATCAGTAAGTCAGTACAGATTAGAGAGCGAGCCACAACAAGAGGTTCGTAAGCCGCGGAAGTCAAAAAGAGTAACAGATGTGAAGAGATCCGAGTGTCTATTGGTCAATCAGCCTACTATTGAGCGGGCTGATATGGAAGATCAAAGACAAAATAAGGACAAGTAGAAGAGACGTATTACTTTTGAAAGGCTGGTTGAGAAGACGAAGGATATTTTGTTTTCTACCGAAAGTTGGGAGGAGAAGTTCAAAACGCTGTTTGGAGTTGTTGTTAAGGAGATTTTGGATTTATTTAAGGATTTTTTTAAGGAAGGTGATTTTGTACGTTTGTTTTTGTCTAATGTAAATGGCTAGGTCTAATACCAGATCTTTCTTGAATGTAATGTTCAATTCAATATTGGCGGAACCCTTATCGGAATCGGCTAAATTTGTATACAGTTTTTTTATGTAAATAGTGTATACAAATTTAGTTGTTTTCGTGTACATGTTATTTTTAAGTTTATACGGTTTATGTTTTTATTTATCTATGTCTTTTAGATGAATGATGTTGTGTATTAGGCCTGCTGGAGCTGGCATGTTCATAAAAATGATCAAAGCTCCTTAATTAATAAGGTCGTATCCTTGTATGGATTTCATAGTAAGATACGGTTTTTTTTTCCGTAGCACTGCAGACTGTAGTAACTAAACTAGCCGCTCGAGGGCGCTTTACATCACGCTTCCTTATTTAGTTACTACTCATGATCTCTCCAATTTGTTAAAAATGAATCGGAAGTAAATTTTCCTTGTAAAATATTGTAATTTTGCTGTATATTATACTCGTATATTAATATTATGTAAATGCCTACCTTCTCGTTCTTGTTTGCAGCACCCAACAGGGTACATAATGTGATACTTAAACTATTTACTAATCATTATGTGCAATAAACGTATTGAGTATTGAGTATATATTTTATAATCGTTCTTAAGGCCAGGCGCGCACCACGATTTTAGTCGCGCGATAATTTTGTCGCATAAATGCAAGATATGGGTTTATATGAGAGTGCGCGCACCACGATTTTCATAAACCCAGAAGTACGCTTATTTCTACGACAAAATTATCACGCGACTAAAAAAAAATCGTGGTGCGCGCCTGGCCTGAAGAGTAAACTCCAGTCGTGCGTCGGAGCTGACACACACACTTTTTTTTTAGACATGACTTGAACTGTATCAGGGCTGTTTAAGGGCTGTTTATAACTCTTCCTAGCAAATGAACTGTCGAACTGGCAATATTAACCAAAGAGTAACCAACAATCTTAGTACTTCCATATTTTTATTTTACCCATACAAACTTTTATCGTGATTTAATCCCTTTAGAGCCCTTAGAGGAAGAATATCAATAAACGCTGTTACTGTTTTCAATTACAGTCAGTACACTCACTAAATACAAAGCAAAAGTTTTGTCATGTACCGATTTAGTTAGTCTTATTCTTGGTCTTCCCCTGCCTTGCTTTCCTTCAACTTTCCCTTCGATATCATTGCTTATTAAAAGCGTCATGTCCTATAAGGTGACCAAAGATCTTCCCTCTCCTATTCTCTATGGTGTTTAACAAATTCCTTTTTTCTAACACTCTTTTAAGTACTTCTTCATTTGTGACTTTTTACTTGGATAATCTACGTCATATCACAATTGAGGAGTCCCATGTGATGTGGGAATTCAATCATACTCCAATAACTTTTTAGATCTTTGTTCATGTTCATCTCATGTTTTATATTGAATTTTTTTGATGAGTCTTATTTAACACGGAACTCATGCATTGGTTATAAACCAAAACCTGATACTGGCACAAGCTTCGAGCCGCCATAAACGGATTAATAATAATAATCACAATTGAGATAGGTAAATATAGATACCTACCATTTTAATGAGTATCGATTCAATTGTATGCTTATATACTTGTTTTGTTTTGATTTTTCCTTTAATGTTGTCCCTACGACTAGTCCGCAGTCTCGTAAAAGCAAAGACCGTAACTTTATTGGAATTAAAAGGAACATAAAACTTTTTACTACTGGACAGTCCGGCGGGGCGCGGGGCACTGCCGTGACCGCCCCCCATTTGCATATCGCCCTGCAAGGGTTGCCAAATTAGAACTAGGATCTAAAAAGACAAAAGAAAAAAGTTTTTGTAAGAATTATATTTTGAAACTAGTTTTTATTGCCGTAAAGTTAACAAATCTATTGAGTCCAAGACCGATAGGGGTCTGTGATTATTCCTAATCCATCTTCAGACCAGTTTCCATGGTACAACCGAAATACATATAAAAAATATCTGAACAAATAGAATTCTGTCAGATTGGAGTTCTGAGGTAATAAATAATGAATTGAGAACCCACCTCTTATTTGAAGATGAATGAAAATGAGATGGCTACCTTATCATTAAAGTTCACCACTTAGATTAGACCTACCTCGAGATCGTCTAAATTAGCCCTTGCGGGCTATTTTGCCCTCTGCCCCAAATATAATTTCATATTCCCTCTATTTACGTGACCCGCCTGCAGGCGCCTCTTTTCCACTGGGTACTTTGACGTGCCTAGAACCCCCAGTCTCACAAAGCCAATCTTACGTGGGGCCCCCATTCTCCCAACAACTAACGAAAAAACATACCAAGACGATGTTTTTTGAGGCCCCTAATTAAGGAGTGCTTAGGGCGCTGGCCCTAAGCACTCCTTAATTAGGGGCCTCAAAAAACAGATGCTCAGAAACAGATGACAGATGCATGATAGATGCCCGTCTAGCACAAGGTATCGCGACTCTTGTCGCGCGGCATATCGTCACCTGTGACTCTCTTACAGTACTGCACAGAAAGAGGTAGATAAATATGTCACGCGAGAAACAGGCGCGGAAAGTCCCACTTTCCAGCACCTCTAGCTCTAGCACTACTGTGATACGCGCATGTTTCTCGCGTGAGATATTTATCTACCTCTTTCTGTGCAGTACTGTGAGAGAGTCACAGGTGACGATATGCCGCGCGACAAGAGTCGCGATACCTTGTGCTAGACGGGCATCATCGTTACTTTGCGTTGACAAATATTCTAGTGCCTGTTATACCTCTAGGCCTAATGTGAAGTAGACCAACCCGGGGCATCCGGCGACGTTAGGTACCTACTTTATACGCAACGGAAATTAAAATATATCGACACAATAACGCTTCAGCCGGCTACCGAGAACTCTGGCGTGTAAAGCATAATCTAATAAGCAAATTGAGGGTGATGGCCGTCGAAAAGTTTTCCTACCTAAATTTATTGAATAGACACTAGAGTGCATCATAAGATGTTATTACCTTCTACAATTTCCTTCTTCTAAAAAGGAAATGTTCGTGTTCCTACAAAATTTTCGGAGGTAATTAACTGACATCCGGTCTGGTACGGTGGTCCGTTGATTTTTTCTGCTAGTGTGTAAATTTTCAGAGTAAATTACATTTACTCTTCAGTGTTTATTGTAACCCAATTGGGTAAAAAAGTTCATAAACCTCTTTTACTGACGTAATTGAGTGTCTTATAACCATTCTTGCTCGTCCAGCTATCTCTGTACCAAATATGGTAAAAAATTGTTCATTAGTTTTGTCATTTTTTTATTTTATTTTTTTATTTATTTAAATAAATACATGGTAGGCTTACAGTTTTTACCAAGCGCCTACAATGCTAGACTTCACAATACATAAACCTTTAAACGGTAAGCACTACAAACTAATGACATAACAATTTTTTTTAGAAGGTATAAACATAACATTTTTTTTTTTAGAAGTAACAGTTGCACATTGCACTTATTTTAGCGAGCAGCGCATGCCAGCTGTCGGCAAACAGGTCGGCATCTTGCTCCAGTACCAGCTCATTGAGCAGCACGGGCGCTCGTGCGCCGGGCGCGTTCTTAGCTCGGCGCCGGCCCGCGCGCCCGTATTGCTCAGGGACGAATAAACGAATATTTTCTAAGGCTATCGGGTTATCGATTTTCCCTCGTAACAAAAGACAGTAATGCACGGCGAGATGGACTTTCCGTCTATAATTGAGAGTGTCGAGCCCGACCATGCCCGCCACAAAAAGTGATGGAAATAAAAATGGATAATATCCATACTGTTTCTTATAGATGTGACGCGCAAACTTTCGCTGGACTCTTTCGAGCATGAGTTTGTAAGTCTCCTCGACAGGATCCCATATTACAGAGTTAAACTCCAACTTACTACGTACGTATGCGTTATACAATATAATTGGAACAGTCGTGCTGGTAAATTGTGGTGCCATACGCATTACAAAACCTAGCGTTTTGTTCGCGCTTTTTACTACTGAGCGAATGTGGCTATGGAAATCTAACTTAACATCAAGCTCGAGACCCAAATCACGGATATTCTGGACGCGAACAATAGCCTCGTTGTCGAGGTGATATGTAAACTCCAGAGGAGACTTGCTTCTACTAAACGTAATGATTTTACATTTCTTCCCATTGAAATACAGTCTATTGGTTAGGCTCCAATTCAAAACGGCATCTATGTTGCGCTGCAGTACATTACAATCATAAGTTGTATCAATGGCATAGAACAGCTTTAAATCATCAGCGAACAGTAGGCACTTGACGCCGCTGACCACCGCAGGCAAGTCATTGATCATCACCAAAAATAGGGTGGGTCCAAGCGTACTTCCTTGGCTCACTCCAGATCTGGTGAAATACTCGTTCGATCGATAGCCCGACAACTGTACAAACTGTCTCCGATCCTTCAAATAGCTTGCGAATAGATTCAGCAAATTCGGAGAAAACCCAAACATAGATAACTTATTCAGAAGTATATCGTTATCGACTAGGTCAGATGCCTTCTGGAAATCAAAGTAGGCAGCGTCCACCTGCCGGGATTGGTCCATATGGAGAAGTGCATAGTCTACAAAGTTGATATTATTAGTAGTGGTGGACCTGCCTCTACGAAAACCGTGCTGGGCATCTGAAAGACGATTTGAGATAAGAGGCGCAAGAGATTCGTTAATTACTCCCTCAAAAATCTTACCAAAAACGGAAAGAACGGCAATTGGTCGAAAGTTGCTAATATCGGAAGCAGAAGCTTCCTTCGGGACAGGCGTAACTCTTGATATCTTCCAAAGATCTGGGTAGATGCCCTGCTTAATAGAGAGGTTAAAAACGAACAACAGAGGCTCCTCCAATACTGATATGCAGTCTTTGACCAGGAAAACGGGGACGCCGTCGGGGCCAGGCGCAGAAGAAGTTTTCATTTTTCTAATAGTGCGACGCAATTCCCGTGAAGTAACACTCTGTAAACTAATACAAGTAGAGTCCCTCTCGTCGACATTATTTTGAGAGGTTGCGTCAACGTTCAGCAGGGGAGTATTGGGGTGGAATATAGAGCTGAAATGTGTAGCGAATGCATGCACTGCGTCCTGCTCCGTCAAGCTATCACTTCCAGCCGTATAGGAGACTGGCCGCCTATTACTGCGCCTGTCACTGACATGCCTCCAGAAGTGAGCGGGGTCCAGGCCAATTGAGTTCTCCGTTTCCAGTAAATATTGTCTATGTGCCGAAGCTATTAACTGTTTAACTAGACTACGGTAGTACCTAAACAGCTCCTCATTAAAAGGTAGTCCCTTAATTTTAAATTTCTTGTGATTAAAGTTTTTTAACTTAATGTATTTTATAATTTCGGCTGTGAACCAAACCGGATAGTCACAGTGCTGACGTGAGCCACTCACTGCAGGCTTGTAGATGGGAACAGTTTGATTGAATACATTATACAAATTAGCATATAAAATATCAACTGCATCGTTAACACATACTTGGTCATATAGAGACAACCAATCGATGCCAGCTACCTCTATATATACTGAGGACAAATCCGCTTTCTTAAAACACCAACGTCGACTTTGTACAGTAGGAGAATTTGTTACAAGATTAGGATCAATACTAGTACTATCCTGCTCATAATTAAACGATAGGTTTACATTAAGAGGCGGATGGTAGGCATCCGCAGGTACCAACAAATCGTCACAGCATTGCACATCAATATCATAAGCACTCATATTGGTTAGAACGAGATCTAGGATGCCCCCATGTGAGTTTTTAATGCTATTAAATTGACGCAGATTACAGAATTGCATAGAACATTCGAATTGGTCATGCACGTTTGAATTAAAAGAATTTAGATTAAAATCCCCTATAACTACAGTTTTTAAAGAACTGAACACACACATAGCATTTTCAATACATTCTAGAACTTTAAGGTACTGCTCTGCATTATAGTTCGGTGGGAGATAAACGACACATAATATTAGCTTGACGTCGTTTTTCGAGATACTAACAAATAAAATCTCTTTGTCATCCGTAATTCCATCAATATTGCTTATTAGCCGAATATTGTAAGCATCTCTTACCGCTAGCAAAACACCACCCCACCCGGCATCGCCGGCTCGGTCTTTCCGTATCACAACATAACCTGGAGGAAACAACTCTCCACTATTCACTGAGCTGTTCAGAAAGGTTTCAGTAAGAGCTATGACGTCAGGACGATGGGTTTCTACGTTTTTTCGAAAAATGGCTGTTTTCGTCCGCAGCCCTCTAACATTCTGGTAGTAGAGATTTAGCGGTTGCATACGCTTAGTTTTTTGCTTGCGAACGAAACGCCTGCCGCCACGGCTTAACACAAACATCTTTCGCCCAGTTGGCAGGGTCCATAACTCGCTCCACTAGGTTAGACGGGACGCTGAGCTTGAATGACGCGTAGTCACCTCTGGCTTTTAATGCTTCGACGATGCAAACATCCACGCCCAAAATCGACTGCAAATGGGCGCTAACTTGCTCAGCGGTAGTACCCACTTTAAGGTAGTATACGTGGATGTATTGGCGTCGCTCAGCCGCTTCCAGCTGCGTTGTACCTGGAGCCGCAGTCCCGCGCATCACTCCGGACGACTTGCGTCCACGCGTTTGAACGGCCTCCGCAGTAGCGCCATTTGGTCCCAACTCTGGAGACAACGGAATTTGCTGACTGGATGCTAGCACTTCCTCGTCCTGTGCTTGTATTGGCGCAGGAACATTGTTTTGCGCAGGTTTTGCCTGTTTCTTGACGTTTCCCGTTCGTTTCCGCCCAGTAGAGGTAGAGCTCGTCGGATCAGTTGGCGTTGGGGCTACTCGGGCTGTGGGCTCCTGAAGCTGGGACAGCTTATTTTCTAGTGCCGTCATGCGAGTGCTTAAATTTGCTACTGTAGCTATTAAAGGTCCCAGCTGCTCTTGAATTGCACTGCCAATCAAATAACCCAAGCGTTTATTTATGACCAGGTTCAGCTCATCTCTTATTACTCCGCGTATGTTCTCCATTTGCATGGAGTCGTCCAAAGTTCGGCTTAGGTATTCAGGGTCATTTGGCATCAGATTCTGGTTTCGCCGTATTGTTACTCTGTCCACGCTATCTGGAACTGATTGGTTAAGGAGCGTGGAGTTGATAGAGTCATTGAAGTTCGTTTGAGATGCAGTATTTTCTGATTCAATGCTTCTGATTGGTGTATGCGTGTTGTCGCCTCTTTTTCTCTGCTTACAGATGCAACGTTGGCACTTCCAACTACCCTTTTCATCAGTAGTCATAGTATTGGAAAACCATGCCTCAGGCACATTTGCACACAGCAGGTCATAATGATCCTTGCAGAGGCTGCATCGCAACGACATCCGGCTCTCGGTAACGACCAAGCATTCGGCACAAGCAATTGGTTCAGACATCGCTATGTATCTCCGTTATCACTTGTGTTGAAACAATAAAAAAATGTTCTCACAGAGGCAAGCGGCCACTTACGGTTCGAGCGTCGAGTCTGCAATCCGTTGATCTATGGGGCGCAGCGTCGTTATCAGTTAGAGCTAATGAGGCTCCGACAACGCACGCCGCTTTGGATCTTACGACGTGCGCACAACCGTGAGAGTCGCATGCGCTCGCAAGTGCACTTTCAATGGCGGATTGGTGGGTCGACACACAAACACAATAGTTTTTATTGAAATGCGTCCATATAACACTGCAATTACTAAAATTATTTAGTAATAAGTCTTCGTAAAAACATTGTTCACTTTTGGTATAAGTTTTCAAAGGTATTTCGACACTTTTACAAATAAAAACGAATTTTTTAGACGGATATGAACTAAACAGATGCTACTCGTACGACTGTCATAGAGTATGTCATGATTTGGCTCTAGACATTTCATTACTTGGACCTTATAATTATAAAATATAGGTAGTAAAAATTACAGCTTTCTGTTAGCTAAGCTGCGGATAGACGGGCGGACGAACAGATATGGCGAAAGAAAAGGGGGCCCTTTAATATTTTTTGTGGGTATTTGTAGTTATAGAAAGTTAACATAAATATTATGCTAAAATTTCAAGTCTCTAATTACGGTTCCAAAGATACATCCCTTAACAGACAAACAGAAAGCGGACTAGCAACTGGCAACCCTGGGCAATGTCTGGCATTTTTACTACAACCTACTTACACTTTCACGGCAATTTATTCCTCGGAATGTGTAGACAAAATCTAAGAAATAATGTATCCAACTGCAGAATATAAACATTTACTTTGGAATAAGTTATAAGTATAAGTACCCTGGTTCGACAATACTCGCGGGTCGCGCAGTTGACCGAAGTTGGGCGAATAGACATGTTGACTAATGTTGAATTCTACAGCGTACTGTAGTTATATGAATAAAATTAGCCAAATACATCACGAAACAAAGAAAAAAATCCAGAAAAATAAGGTACGCAAATTTTATGATAATTTTTATTAATCCAAAAGAAATTTTTAAAATGTTTTCAGAATCCTCATAATTTTACAAAACAATAAATTGTATGACAACTATGAACTTAAACGCACTTTTTCATGGTGAAAATGGCAAATTTCTTAATTTCTCACTATCATTAGTGGTACCTATACCGGCCTGTGACGTCACTAGCCTGGACGACATTTGTATAGAGCGTTTTTACCGCTACGTAGGAATGTTGAACTTTGACAGTCACTTCTGACTTTTAGAGCAGTTTAAGTGTATTAGTCAGTCCCATATAGACATTTGATCACAATAAGAAATAGAATCGATTGACGTCCTCAAAAAAAAATAGTCAACATGCCTATTTGATAGTGTGGAGAGAGGTAGGTACTTCGCTGCTGAAACCCATACTTCGGCCAAATATGTGGAGCCGCAAACACGATTTTCACACACTAAACGAACTAAACTAAAAAACGTGTTTATTTAATTACCACGAAGTTTCAGATCTGATTCCCTTCGAGACCGATTTTTCGAGGTAATTAAATACCTTTTTTGGACGCGGTTATTAAGTTCACTTTTGTTACAATAGTCTAATTAATGTGCTATATCTCTATCTAAGAAGTCAATATTCCCTCCCATAATCTACCATTCCTACATGATTATTAAAATGTGTTGAGGTATAATCGGATTAATCGGGACACATCCATGCATGGATTTGACATTTTTTGACGACATATTTATCACTATGTAAATATGTTATAGACCAAGTGATACTTTGGGCATTTTATATAATGCCCGGGTATTGTAAAAGTTACAAACTATTTAGGTCGGTTAACCTTACGGCATTAGTCATAATGCGTTACGAAATGGCCCCATTTATCACATTGTCCATAATATACTCTACCTACAGAAGTTCTACGTACCTATAGGGTCATAGCGGAACCTATAGGTACATTACTAGAAGGTGCTCGCAACTTTGTATGCGGTCTTTAGGGTTCCGTACCCAAAGGGTAAAAACGGGACCCTATTACTGAGACTTCGCTGTCCGTCCGTCTGTCTGTCACCAGGCTGTATCTCAAGAACGGTGATAGCTAGACAGTTGAAATTTTCACAGATGATGTATTTCTATTGCCGCCATAACAACAAATACTAAAAATAAAAAAAATACATATTTAAGGGGGGCTCCCATACAACAAACTTACAGATAATGGTACGGAACCCTTCGCGCGCGAGTCCCACTCGCACTTGGCCGATATTTTTTTATACCGAAGTCGGGTAAAAAGTTTCCCATTAACCATCTTTGGATGTCCAGTACCACAAATTGGTCCACAATCGATTACAATCCGTCCAGCCGTTTCGGCATGATGCGAGTACAAAGAAAATTATGCCCAACAAATGGAGCCAGACTGGCATAGCACCGCGCGACCATACAAAACAAAAGACGATTCTGCATCACGCTATTAAGATTTTTCTTGAAATCAAGATCCCTCTCCATAAAAAACTGAGTTTTAATACAAATCTTCAATTTTATAATAGTATTGATACTGTTCGACTACTCGTCTTTAACGGGCTGTATCTATAACATCGTTATAATAAGTGACGCCTTAATAAAGATATTCTCAACAAAAACACGATAAAATCATAAGAAATCAGTGAAAGTTAGGCTCTCGGTAAGGATCTCCACATTTCGTAAGTAATAAAAGGTACGGAACCCTTGTTGCGCGAGTACAAATCGCTTGTCTTAGCATGGCAGACGAATTAATAATCGTAATTAAAGTTTCGCTAGTACGCAGGAATTCCTTTAGTATTCTTAACGACTCAACAAAGCACGTTAATTTAAATAACCAACTTTATTTCTATCGGACGTAAATATAACAAAATTTGTTTTTAATACCAGCTACAAAGAAAGTGGTTAATGCGGAGCCGAGACTTGTTATAATCTCGAATAACACGCGAGAAACTATACGTAACTTGGCACTCGATACAACCCTCCAAGAAATCGGCTCGAACAGTCCGCCTTCGAACGCCAACACCCCCGCCCGCGCGCGGCCATTTTGTAAATTAAAACTAAAATATTACGTGCAATAATAAAACGCAATGTCGCGCGGCACAGACAACGCTTCCGCGCGTATTTAAAAAAATCAAAACGTCAACTAGTGCTTCCGATTTACGTTTCCGATTAGTGATGTGTTTTCAACGGTTTAGTGCTTTTGAATAATGATACACAATAGGACAGTTTACATATTGCCAAATGAACTACTTCCAAAGCGGTACGGCAATGATAACGGGTAAAATTTTGTATAAAAGTCAAACTCTAAAACATATTTCCTTTACTTGGAATACATTAACATGCCATTTTGCCACGTTTACATGAGTCTTATGACCTTAATAATAAATAAATGGCACACATTACGTATAATGACTCAGAATTCTTTGGTAGGAAAATAGTTCTAATTCACAAAGACCGTGACCCAAAGCAAGTCGGACAAGCATAATAATAAGCCACGTAGCTGAGTTATAAATCCTTTAATGTATTTTTTAAGACATAACTTGAACTGTATCAGGGCTGGTTAGCTCTCACTACTAGTGAATCGGACTCTGTGTGGGAGTATAACCCGGAAATTATCTCCGCGCCACAGAAGTAATTGAAGTCCTATGTCCTATGTATCAACTTAATTAAAGGCTTGAAGGAACACATCACCTAGCGACTACCGTTGTATTCCATTGAATATAGTTATGTATTGTCTTCTCCTCAGTTCGACAGAGAGTTTGTAGTACCCATAAGGCCCAATGGATCAAACTGCAGACTTCTCGTAACCAGCCAGTGATTGCTGGTTGCCACCAGTTCCAATGTTTGATTCATATTTCTATTATTCCAATACTGTAGCAGAGCGGGGTCGTGATCAACTGCTGGTAACGTAAGACACAGACATATAGGGACCGCTATTCCTCTCGTTTTGAGGAATTTCTGGTACAGTTATGTCAGCCACCACAGCTTATTTTCCTATGTCCCAGTACATCGCGCTTGTGATCTACCATGAGGTCTGGTTCCGTCTATCATGCGTTGAATATTAGTATTTCTGGAGGGAGTTGTTTTCCTCTGCCGTTGGCCGAAAAACACGAGTACATACGGCTTGATTGGGACTGTCAGCCTCTTACCCTTATCTAGCTGTAATCTACCTGGCCTGCAATCCTCGTTTTACCGGCGACTGTAGTAATGTACTATTGCACACCACAAGAAGAAATACAATACATTTATATCAAGTATAATTATATACCGAGGTAAACAACGGCCAGTCTTATCGCTGAAGAAATATCTCTTTAAAATTACCTTTGGGAAACGGTACTTTTTTCTGAACTTCAGACACTAAACTATTCAAGCTTCCGTAAGTTTGTCATTTTAAGATTATCATCTGTAAGTCCATATCTATTCTGAACTCTATCGATTGGATGTAGAACTAAACGGCATTTGTTTTCCAAATTCTAGTTACCCCGGCCAATCAACGCTGCAAAGGTAATCCGCTCCGGAAGCTTGCATGCAACCGAATGCGATACACGAATACTCGTACTGCACAACCCACACTACCATTCTAAAGAGATTTTCAATAGTTTTAATCACGGACCGGTAGTTGAAGAAGACTGCTAATGACAGAAACTCGTGCTCTACCAAGTTGTTGTAGATGGTGACACTACAGTGTATGTCTCTGATGACATTTCGTATAGAACTTATACCTTTTTTAACACGCTAGCACCATTTAGAGAAATCATCTAAACAAATTAATAGATGGCGTTAGTGTGTTAAGCGATGTATAAGCGCTATACGCGTGGTCTCGCTAGTCGCAATCGTGGCACCATCTACTGCAGGTTTGAGTAAATAAGTTTGGATAAGCACACACACATAATAACTATCAATGTTATGGTAGTAAGAATGGTCCACCAGATGATATACGCATGATTTAAATAATAATAATTGAATACGCATGACTCTAAATAAAGTTATTTCATAATATAAATACATATTTAAAGGGCATATATTATTTGTTTACACGTTACTTCGCACACTTAAGTTTTTAATGATAATCAAGGTGTAACCAGACTATCAGAGGGGTCATTCTAATTCTCTACACACAAGATGTCCCTTTGGCATAACACATTTTACTACTATTACGTCGCGACTGTGTTATTTTAAATTCCCCAAAACGAATTCCGGCTATTTTATTTATAGTTGCCATAAACAATTAATTACCCTTTTCGAAATTTGAACGTAGGATCCCTAACTTTGTTGGTCCCAATACAAAATACAATAAATGTGACAAAAAAAATAAGAATGACCCACACGTGTGACAAAGAAAAAGTTTGCGTAGTGGTATGAGTACTAACTACACATGTATATTGTATTGGCATTATAAATAGTTGACACAGGGTTATTCTGGCGTCATGCCATTCAAGCTGTTATAATAAGAAATACCTAATGCGATAAGAAAGCGACTCGTTGAAATCGACACAAAGCGGTTTTCTCTGTAACCTTCAACTTTTCAGAATTTCCGATAGAACGAAAAGTACTTAGTATGAAATCCAAGGTTATCTTATAATACTACACCTAAATTATTCCTTTTCCCGAGATAAAAAATAGGTGTTACTAGGTTTTGCCTAAATTTTTTCCCCCCATACGGATTTCATAAAAAAAAACTCGGACCATATTAAATGATATTTTTGGTATCTTAGACAACCTAAAAAGTGGCAAAAAATATATTTTGTTTATCGTCATAAATACTCGTAGATAGCATAAAAGTAAGTTTGAGGGGATTTGGTTGCTATTAAGCCATGAGGGTCTGGTTGAACTTTCTGCATCATCGTTGAAACTCTCAAGATAAAATCCTGCCAGTCCTCAATCTCCTATTTCGGTGAAAGGGATATCAGGACACGAATTTTGAATTTAGATGGGTGGTGGCCTGGTGGGTCTCTAAATTCGAAGTTCGATCGGAAAAACATAAATGCATAAATAATTAACCCAAGTAACTGTTACAGATTCCCTCAAAGCACAAGCACCACTCCGAAGCCTCCAGCTCGCCTGCACCGCCAATCCAGGGAAGAAGACAAGTCCAAAGATGTCAAAGAAGCCGCCTCGGATCCCGAAAAGAAGCCAAACATCTGCTCTCGCCTCATTGGGAAGTGTAAACAATGCTGTCCTTGTTGCGGCAAGCCTGAGGATGACGATGATGATGGTAAAGAGGTGAAAGATGTCGAGAAAGGAGCAGGGTTTATGAGCAAGCTGAACTTTTGTAAGAGGAAAAAGGAAGAAGAGCAAAGGATTCGTGATGTGGAAAGAGCAGCTGGGAAAGTAAGTCAACATTTAGGCCATTGTCACAGTGGATGGAATGTTTACAAAGCGGAGCAGATGCGCAACGAATACGCAGCGTAGACGTTGCGAATGCGCTGCGAAAACGTAGATGAGGTGCCGCTTGTGCAATGAGGCTCTTAGCTATATAACTTAACACGTACAGGCGAATTTCATAAGATTTTGACAGATTATAATCGTACTCATAAATCGACTTATAAATCATAGTATCACATTGATTGCTTGGAGGCTTAGTTTTTAGGCTTGTTTACTTCTCTTCACGCCATGTAAATGTATTTTCATTTTATTTACAATGTTTTTTCCGCACTTGCCATATGTATGACAAATAATTTCAAGAGATCAAAATAAAATACGAGTAAAATGATCATGTACCATTACGACTACTTTAATTACCATTCGAAAAAACATCTGACAAACAATTGTCTGGCGATGATTCACCCTGTATTATTTGTGCCACAGGCCGCGATCGAATTCGAAAACGAAACGAAACGCAAACGAAAACTCCGCGATGTGATCTGCTGCTGCGGCCGTCGGCGGGTCAGCGATGTCTCCGGGATCCCGTACAGCGTCAGCGAAGATGCGGCGCAAACTGGATGTTGTGGACGGAGACGGCCTCCGGTGGAACGGAGAGACAGCATACTGAGCGACAGAGAACCTTCCACGTAAGTTTTCCTATGACACGCTAAGTTTTTTTTTTCAGCTGACAAAGTTTCCAATTATCCTCATCGCAAGTACACGGTCTTGCTTCTGATAACGCCACTAAATAATTATGTACGGCTTGATTCGAGAGACAGAAGTTTTACCAATATATCGACTGACAATTAACTTCTTATTTTTTTACGGATGTCGTGCTCCTCAACATGATTCCAGCTGATACTAATAATACACGAACATCTTCAATTTCATTATCTTCACTCCTTACGCTTCTTCAGCCATCAGCTCTTGGTTGTACAGGCCTTTAATCTGATAACCTTTACACTACCAACTGCTGACAAGAGTGACAAGCTAACATTGCTTATGTGGCGCCCAACGTGGGGCTTTTTAGGCATTGAAACGTTAATTTATTCTAAAGCGTATTTTATTCTCAGGATCTGTACTAGCAAAGACCATAGACCAGAGACCATAATAGCAAAGTATATATATGACTTACTTAGTTTAGGATACAACTTCGCAAATATATCGAGTAACGAAATGGCTAACTATACATTTGTTTCAGTTGCTGCAATAACCGGCTATGCACGTGGTTACGCGGAATGTGCCGGCGCCGCTCCGAGCATTCTTCCAGCCGCCGCACCAGTCTGTTCTCGAAGAATAAAAGCCTTTCTCCAACACTACCGCCTGAGGTAAGCACTCCCTACATCCACACCATTCGCGGAGTTGCCCGAAGTATGGGTTTCGGCAGCGAAGTGCCTCTCCACACTTTCATATTCGCCCAACTTCGCGAGTAGTGAGGAGCCACTACGTTACACTCGTGTATACCTAGTAGACCCGAAACCTGAGGAGCAAATTATGTCAAATTGGTGCACCTGAAAAACCTCAATTGACATAATGTGTCCTGAGAGTTTCAGATAGTTTAAAACAGTTAAATGAGTGGCACTCTAATAAAAACCGGCCAAGAGCATGTCGGGCCACGCTCAGTGTAGGGTTCCGTAGTTGCTCATCCTTCACAATAAGCTGCTGTCTTAAGCTCAAGGTTTAAGTTAAGAAAGATTTTAAGCTCTATAAAAAGGTCGTAAACACCCTAGAAACTGTAATCACTTATTACCTTCTTGAAGTCAACTTACGACCTTTTAAAGAAAAATATGAAATTTGGCGATAACGCAAAAACAGCTCGACCAATTTTGTTAATATAGTTTTCATTGAAAGTACTTATAAGACCTCATTAACATGATTTTTTCCGAATTTTTTTGACCCCTGGTTGAAAAGTTAGATGGGGGGGGACACTATTTTTTTGTTTTTGGAGCGAATATTTACAAAACTGCTGACTTTATCAAAAAATAATGTTACAAGATCCCTATTATTTTTACAAGACCTATTCAACGACACCCCACACACCAGTTTTGAAAAGAAAAAAAAAATCACCCCCACTTTAGGTGTTCGAGAGGTACCCGAAAAAAAATTTTTTTTTTTAATTTTATTTTACCGTTATGTCGGCGTTATACATACACATACTCATAACAAAATTTCAGCTTTCTAGTACTAATGATCACGGAGCTAAGCCGCGGACGGACAGACGGACAGACGGACATGGCGAAACTATAAGGGTTCCTAGTTGACTACGGAACCCTAAAAAAACTAAAAAATACTCTGCATTACGAGACGTATCTTAGACAGTCACTTTATTCATTCCATACTTCTTTGCTCATAAATATAGTGATGACTTCGTTTGTCATCAGCTGCGAAGGCCCATTTTGTACTCCTTGTGTCTTTTCACACCTGTCTGTCTTACATTTTTTTTAGTTTTCTCATTGCTATAAGCAAAAGAGAACATACTGGAGCTACGAGCCTTGGCTTAAATTTTATAGAACCTTTTTTACTGTAACAAATAACGAAAATAGCTTCAGCGGAAAACCTTCAAACGTCTAATTTAATCGCCAAATGGACATAAATAATAAATATCGATTTATGACAGCTTTAGCGTCGCCACGGTGAAGGGATTGTTAGAAAATATATATAAAACTACCCTCGTAGGTTTAGTTGACCTTAGTTGGCGACATTTTCCAGTAAATCATTGACCCTCGCATAATGTGGCGGTCAGTCGACACGCAAACTAAGCTGATTCGGTAATAGCTATGTCCATCGTTATTGTCTTCAGTTGACACTGTAAAACGGCAGGATCTGTCAAAATACGGTTTACTATTCGTCAAAAAAATGAAAATCTAATGAATCGAACAAAAAATCGCTAAAACACTTAAGCGAAAAAGATTTACTTTATAGAAGATGTAAAAATACTATCACTTAGTAAATGTCCAGACGTAAGGGCCAAAACACAATTACATGACACGACATCGCATCGTCGTACGACGCGATATCGTGCCACTATGCGACGTCGTGTCGTGGAAATGCATAAATCCAAAATGAACTTTATCTTCATGTGACAAGATGCAACATTAAAATTAATTTTACAATCTCACGACGTCGCGTCGTACCACGATACGATGTCGTATCTTGTTATTGTGTTTTGGCCCTTAATCAATATAAAGTTTACTGAAGTGAATACTATAGCAATATAAAAAAAAAATATATAATATATATTGTACCTTGATGACGCCTCGCTGGCACCTAAAGAAAGTCTGTATTTAATTGTGATGCAAAAACTTTCGTGACACAGAGTAATCATAATTATTCAATGAAATTATACCCTTACACAAGGCGTATGCAGAAAAACTCATGAAAAGGGTTTTCTTTAAAGGGAAAAATACAAACATTCAAGTGAGAGATTAAAATTTTGTTGAAAAGTTAAAAATAAACTACTCTTACGTTCTTAATTTTGAATAGTATTCGACGGTTCAAAGAAACTTTGATAAACAAATAAACATAGGTAAGGGCAAAAGGTTCATCAACGCCTTCTATTAAACACCAAGAATGAGCACAAATACTTATATCGTAATAGTGGCGCCCAACTTGGTGCTTTTACGAACTGCTATTGTATTTTTTTTTTGTTTGTTTTTATCAAAACGTTTATACTCAATCACGATATTACAAGCGTAATCAAGTCTAAGTTTAAATAAATACTGTATAATTATTTTTATGCAAACTTTTTATTCTCAGTCATAACTTCATGGTTCACAAACTTTTGATGCATTACCACAGATAACGTACCTAGCTTGCGTTTCGTTGCTGCACACAAACAATGTCAACTCGATGCAAAGTCGCGTGCGGCGACGACTTTTTTCTTCGCGCGATTTGGATCTTCCGCATACATTAAAAATGCGGTAAAGTGGCGCGACAAATACAATCAGAGAGTTACAATAGCTACTGAGAAGACTTATTTAGTTATTAAGTTGTATATTAAAAAAAATAGTTGCAATTTTTATATTATTTGTGATAAATATGGGTTTATAATAAAAGCAGATCTACATTAAAAAAAATTATGCCTGAAAAGGTAGGGTTTCGTGATTCTATGTATTAAGCAATTGTGACTGCAAATGTTGCCCGATTTCCCACATGCATTAAAATAAATAATTACATTCTTTTCATAAAAATATATATATATTCAAAATAAACTAAGTTTACCTTTTGGTTCCAAAAATTCGAAAGACTGGTTTTGAAATTAAACAAAAAATACTTATGTAATATGAAATAGTGATAGTAGAATCGCACAAAAATCACAGAGAAAACAGAAAAAGAGGCAATACTTTGTCATTATATCAAGACTCGCGGAGGAACATCACGCCTGTTGGAGGGGATTGACATAATTTTGAAAGATTTTACCTTGAAGGATTACTGTTTAATTTTTATTGGAAATGAGGAATTTAACTACACACACGACTACCAAGAAATTGTAGATTCAATTAGGGAAAAACTTATGCCCATAAAACATACAAATATTATTATTTGTACTCCTACTTTTAAGCTAAAACAATATTGTCATTTGTTTAACAGACGGGTTGAGCATTTTAACGAACTACTGTATAGGGATATGGTTATGTATGAATATGCGTTCCTATTGGATTCAAGTAGAAACCTTCCATACACAAGAAACATGTTCTGGAAAAATAGTGGGCTCATAAACAATAAAGCCTTGTCTATTATTTTTATGGACATAGAATATTATATAACCGAAATTGAACGTTGCAATAATTGTGAACAGCCATATGCAAATATGTTGAGTATTGATTTAATAGATTCCAGGTTAAACTCAGACTTAAATCAACTATCTAATAACAATATTTTTTTAGACCAGAGCCGCACCCGGAATCTATTAAAAACGCCTTAGAAAAATCTCGTATGGAATTATGTCTATTTTATCAGAATTTATGTGGTATTACTAACAAGAAGGATGAATTGGAACTGTATCTTGATAATCTCTCTCACATTATTCACTATGTTTGTATAAGTGAACATTTCCTGAATACTATCTCGGCCCCCCTTTTTAGCCTCGCGGGACATAAACTTGCAGTGTTTAATACCAGATCAAATAAAAAAAGGGGAGGCTCACTAATCTTAGGTCATAGAGATAGGCAGGCCATAGAACTCTCAATTTGTAGGGAATTATACAAAGATGAATATTTTGAGGTCTGTGGTGTCAAAGATTTAAACACAAATGTTAACATTATTTGTTGCTATCGTAACCCAGTCGATGCCAATTTCGATATCTTTATAAATTTGCTCGAGCAACTGCTGGAACACTTTTTTAGCAAAAAGTGCATCATCTGTGGTGATTTCAACGTCAACCTGTTGAAAGAGGACAAGAAAACGTTAGAGTTCTTGTCACTACTTACTTCTTACAATTTTAGGCACCTTGTTGAAACAGCAACCTTCATTCGTAATGATACTCAGTCATGCTTAGACAATGTTTTGACTAATCTACCTGACTCATGCGTATCCTATCCGCTAGTGGATCATAATGGACTAGCTGATGGGCACGCTGGAATTCACTGCACCTTAACGGTAGACGAAAATAGCAAGTCCCACAACAACCGATCAGCATGGAAGACAGTTAGGAAAATTAACGAAATTGGTAAACAGAAATTTCGTAATAAAATAATGTGCGAAAACTGGGTAAACATAGGTGTAAATACTTTTATTCTGAAATTTAATAAGATCTTTAAAGACAGTTTCAAAAAAGTTAAAATCAAATTGTCCCCCAGCTCAAGTGGTACCATAAAATGGGTAACTAAAGGGATTAGAGTCTCTAGTACTATGAAACGTGTCCTTACTGTAGTGAAACGCAGCTTGCTAGTTGAACACTGATTTATTGTCACAACCGGAGGGTATGCATATACAATGTGAATCTACCCTTAACTTACATATACTACATCTCTTCCGTTATGGAATAAACTACAAACAAACGGGCTCCGCCCGACTCGGAATTCCCGTTTTGGAATCACACATCTGTGTTCCAGTGTCATTAGGCAAGTCATTGCTCTCGCGCGGTTCCTGCTTCAAGTCTCGACTGATGATGTGGCGGCGGTTTCGCCTGTACTTACGCCCTACTGCGTCCTGCAGTATGTAAGACCGCGGTTCCGCCGCTCTGTTCACCACTTCCATAAACCGTCGGGTGCTTCCGTCCACTACCACTACCTTGCTTTTATTAGGTAGTGCAGGGAGGTCCCGAGCGGACTTGTCATACTCCGATTTAACTTTTTGTCGTTGCTTTTCTATCTCCACATAATTTTTCTGATTGTCTACAGTTTCCGTGAGCAATGGTGTGTATACCGGTAACCGTGTGTTTAATCGCCTTCCAAATAAAATCTGCGCCGGTGAATCGACATTGTTTCGCGGTGTCGACCTATAATTTAACAAACTCAGGTGATAATTTTGCCCGGAGTCTAGACATTTCTTTAATAAATTTTTAACTGTGCGTACTGTGCGCTCGCTCTTACCGTTTGATTGCGGATACATAGGTGAGGAAGTGACGTGGGTTATTTCCCACTGCGCGAGAAATTTGTTAAAATCTCTGGAGCTATATGCCGGCCCATTATCCGTTACTAATTCCGTCGGTATCCCGTGTCGACAAAACTGTTCTGTCATCGCCGCAATTACCGAATTACTATTTAAATTGTTTAATTCATTAATTTCGACATAGTTCGAAAAATAGTCTACTAAAAGTAGGTAATATTTCTTGCGATATTCGAATATGTCGGAACCTATTTTGCACCACGGTACATCGGGTACCTGATGCTGGCACAACGTCTCACGGCGCGGCGGCGGCGCGTGCAGCGCGCAGGCGGGACACTCGCGCACGGCGCGGTCCACGTCCTGCGCCTGCCCCGGCCAGAACATCACCCCGCGCGCGCGCCGCTTGCAGCGCTCGATGCCCAGGTGACCCTCATGCACTCGCCGAACCATCTCGCCGCGCAGCGCCATAGGAATGAAGACACGGTCATCTTTTAAGATAAGTCCATCCGTGTAGTGCAGACTTTCCCTGTAAGGCCAAATAAATCCGACAAGCCGTGTTCACCTCGTATTTATTCTTGGGCCATCCGTTAATTATGTAACCTATTAATAATTTACATTCATCGTCGTTTTGTGCATGTTTTCTAACTAAATTCAATTTTTCGTCACTGAACTGCAAATGTGCGATCAAAAAACACGTCTGCGCTTCGAGGTCCCCGTCGACGCGTTCATGCATCAGTTCCGGTAATGCAGCGCGCGACAGCGTATCGGCAATGTACATAAATTTTCCGGGTGTATATTGGACCTTTACATCGTATGCTTGTACGCGCAGCATCATCCTTTGTAAGCGCGCCGGGACGGACGAAAGCGGTTTTTTAAAAATCGATTCAAGGGGTCGGTGATCCGTCTGTATAGTTACGTCGCTTCTACCGAATACGTATTGGTGAAAACGTTCACATGCGTATACTATTGCCAGCATCTCTTTCTCAATTTGCGCATAACGCCGCTGCGCATCTGTAAGCGTCGCAGAGGCGTACTCGACGGATCCAAACACACCCTTATATCACCACTCTTTTTTGCCGCTATTACGATAGGGTTAACCCATTCCGTTGGATGAGTCACCTTACGGACAACACCCATTTTCTCCATTCGCAATAATTCCTCGTACAATTTATCCCGCATGCCCATAGGTATACGGCGGGCTGGGCATATAACAGGTTGAACGGATCTATCCACTATAATTCTATGCAACCCCGGTAGCTTACCTAACCCGCTAAACAATTCTGCGTAGTTGTCAATATTAAGTAAATCCACCCTTTGAATCAGGCCTATTTTTACACATCCATCCAAACCGAGGATATTTTGGCACCGCATATTAGCAACCGCAAAATTAATTTCGTAGTTCCTCTCCTTAAACGTTAAAATTAAAGTGCATGCACCAATGATCGGGACTGAGTTACCAGTATATGAGAATACTTTTTTATTATAGGGAACAAGATGGTCAACACCGAGCTTTAGACGCTCAAAATCATATTTAGAAATAATGTTCAACATCGAACCGGTATCTAATTTAAAAGCGAATCGCTTACCCTTAATGTCCATATACTCTATCCGTTGATTATACTTCTCTCCGCTCCGCTTTTGCTCCTCTACAACGTCCACATAAAACGCATCACTTTCGGAATCGTCCGTTAAGTCGGACACGCTCACGTTATGCACAATACCGAACGGCTTACTGCTACACACACGCGCAAAATGACCCCGGCGGTCACACACATAACACGAAGCCCTCATGGCCGGGCACCGCTCCTCATCTCTGCAGAACCCGCTTCCGCAGCGCGGACACGTCGACCTCACTCGCTGTTGCTGGGGGCGGGCGGGCGCCCCAGCGGCGCGTGCCCCTGCCCGCGCGGGGCCGGGCCGCGGCGCCGGCGCTGAGCGCCCTCCGCGCGCTGGTGCTGAGCGCCACCCGCGCGACCCGCGCGCGCCGCTCACTTCGTTCACTTGCACATTGGATTCCGCGAATTGCTTATTTTCCTCCTTAGCTATCTCGTCCGCCTCGCATATTTGTATAGCCCTCTCCAAGGTCAACTCTTCCGCCCTTAGTAACCGATCTCTGACCGCGTTATTGGAAATACCGCACACTACGCGATCTCTTATCAGCCCTTCCGTCAATTTATCGAACTCGCACCCTTGACTCAGCAATCTCAAAGCCGTCACGTACTGACTGATCGTCTCACCGGAATTTTGGTTGCGAGTAAAGAATTTGAAACGCACCATAGTGATGTTTGTTTTTGTTCCAAAAAATGAATCAAATTTCTGTTTGATAGTCGTAATATCATCAGCACTTTCACCCGCGCTAAATTCAAAGGTCGAGTATATCTCATAACCCTCTGGCCCTATGAGGTTCACCAGCAAGCTCGCTTGCACATCTTTAGCCTCTTTATTGATTCCAGACGCCTTAATGAATACACTAAAGTGTTTCCACCATTTTTGCCACGCCGCCGCGCGCGCCGCCGGGCTCCCGTCGACTTGTAACTCTGGCGGAGGCCGGGCGTGCTCCATTGCTATATAAACTTGTACCAAAACCACTAGTACACTAGTCCGCACGTCTGCCAATCCACACACAAATACTTCATACTTGAAACTTGAACAATTAAATTAAACCGCTGCCACCATGTAGTGAAACGCAGCTTGCTAGTTGAACACTGATTTATTGTCACAACCGGAGGGTATGCATATACAATGTGAATCTACCCTTAACTTACATATACTACACTTACAACATACAAAAATGGTAGTTCTCCATCGATCCATAGCTATAGGAGAAAATATGTTAATATTTTTAAAAGGGTCGTAAGAAATGCTAAACGACTCGCAGTTGAGTCTCAAATCGAAAAGGCAAAAGATTCCTCAAAGGAAATATGGCGGATTGTCCAAAAGCATCGGAACAAGGTGAAAGAAAAATCTAACGATAACATGCTCTTGAAAATAGATCAGGATAACGGTGTATGCAAAATTGTTAATTTACCTGACAAAGTGTGTTCAGTTCTTTTAGATAGATTAACACAAAGAAATGACACGCGTGACCTTCCTGATAAAGCCATCTCTTTGTTATTAGCACATGTTACAAGAGTACAAAATGATATGATGTTTGATCCAGTAAATCCGGTTGAAATCAGGTTCATAGTAAAAAATCTTAAACCGAAGGTCTCATGTGGGTATGATGAGATCCCAATTGTAGTCATAAAGGAGAATATTGATATTCTCGCAGAACCTTTAACGTACTTTTTCAATGAATGTATCGAAACTGGTACATTTCCAGATCAATTTAAAATAGCAAAAGTCATACCGGTTCACAAAAAAGGTGCCAAATGGGACCCGAAAAATTATAGGCCAATTTCTCTTCTTCCCGCACTCTCTAAAATCCTGGAGACGCTTATGAAAGACAGATTGATGAAGCACCTCCACATGTATAACATACTTAATAAAAGACAGTTTGGTTATCAAAGAAGCAGGGGCACAAACGAAGCAATCACGACCCTAATTGAGGATATAGTCGGTGAACTCAACTCTAAAAAGAAGGTAGCGGGGTTGTTTTTAGACCTAAGCTCAGCTTTTGACACGGTTGACAACAGCATTTTGCTATCAAAGTTAGAGCATTACGGAATTAGAGGTAACGTGCTGACTCTCTTTCGATCTTATCTCACAAACAGGAAACAGTTTGTTGAGATAAGGTGGATGGAGGATAGAAACGAAAGAACGTATAACTCAAAACTGGCCACACTTTCTAGAGGAGTTCCACAAGGCTCTATATTAGGTCCTATATTTTTTATAATTTTTATAAATGACATCATAAATTACATATATCACTCTGTACCGGACACTCAACTAGTTATCTTTGCTGACGATACAAACGCTATTATATCCGCAGAAAACATCGTGCAATTAAACTACCGAGTGAATGAAGTGTTGAAGTTCTTTCAATCATGGTTTAGTGTAAATAGGTTAAAATTGAACTATGACAAAACTCACGCATTACTCTTCAAAACTACTGCAAGTAATAAAGATGCTCTGCAAGTCATTACGAATGCAGCCAGTCAAATTGAGTCAACTGTTTTGAGTCAAGTAGATTCCGTAAAATTTCTTGGTGTACATATAGACTCAAAGTTAAATTGGAAAAACGAACTGGTAGCTGTCGTTAACTCAGTAAGTTCCGCTTGCTATGCTCTCAGAAGCCTTCGAGATGAGGCAAAACTGGTTCAACTCAAAATGGTGTACCACGCTTTGGTTGAATCCAAACTTAGGTATAGCATAAAGTTCTGGGGCAACAGCTATAAGTATAACATAAATGCAGCTTTTGTGGCACAAAAAAGGGCAATTAGGATCATGGCCAAAATACCTCAAATGACTTCATGCAAGAATTATTTCTTAGAATTTGAAATCCTCACTGTGCCTAGTTTGTATATTTTTGTAGTCCTCAGCGATCTAATAAAGCGTCTTCCAAACATTGAAACTCCAGAAGAAAGAACAAAACGTCTGGAGACAAGGAGAAAGAACCTGCCACATCTGGCTACAAACGCTAGGCTCAAAGTAGTTAAGCATTCTGCAGGTTACCAGGAAATTTCATTGTACAATAAGTTGCCGGTTGAGTTGAAGGTACTGTCGAGCGCAAACCTGTTTAAAAATAGGCTTAAATCATTTTTGCTAAGGAAGTGTTTTTATTCAGTTGAAGAATTTTTGACCGACTCATAACAAAAGCAAAAAGCACTGGCATTACTGGTATATATATACATTAATTGAAGTACAAATTTTGATTTGAATTTTAAATAGTTTTTAATGGGATTGATCATTTGAATATTTAATAGCTTTAGTGAATTAATTGACATTGTCTATAATTATAAGTTTATATTTCAAATGCAATGTATATTGTGAAATTGAATAAATAAATGAAATGAAATGAAATGAAATGAAATGAAAGGATAAAGTTGTTCTTCCTCACATCAGATTCAACAGACGTTCTACCTTTTACGGGCCCTTAAAAACTAACGTCCTCCACAAAAATAATTACTTACTCGAACTACGATTTTAGTGCTACATTTAAATAAAAGGAACTGGGTTAGACGCAAGGTTGTTCAACAGTTCGATATTCAATCAACACGATGCATCGGCGATTAGCGAATTGGACTTGACAGCCAGTCTGCGTTCGGAAACGATAGTGGGAGATTGTTTATTGCTAAATTTACGAATTCGTTTTTATCGCCAGTTGCCACCATTCATCATCATCCTAGCGTTTGTCCCGTCCGGAGACGGGGTCAGCTCGCCAGTTGCCACCATTATGAACTTTTTTTATCTTTAATTAAGGAGCTTAGATCATTTTGACGAACATGTCAGCTCCGGCAGGTTTAGTACATAATGTACATATTATCTTTAATTACGAAACCAGAGGTTGCGGTTTGGATTTTAGTCAAAGACTGATGAGCATGTTCTAAATATTACGAGCTTGTGTTTATCAAAGTGCATGTGGTGTTTCTTGGAAACAAGAAAACCTTCATTACCCGTTGAGTGCGAAGTTTTTGAGTAGTTTGGCGCATTGCTAATCTACTGTAGTGCATGCTGAAACCAAAAATCCTGTAGTGGTTAACTTTGAAGAGTATATCAAATATATACTTACGTTTTCTTATCGGTACCTATAACCCTTAGGGCGTACAGTCCGTGAGATCTTAGATCGGGATTCGGGTGAAGTCTTTCTGAGAGATTCTTCACGTATACTGTATTTTTAAAGCCACCTGGGCGTATGAATTGAATAAGTTAAATTTGATGCATAAGCTTTACGTTGAGCAGTGAGCTTCCCTCTTATTCCCCCATCATGTTAGAGGCTACGTCGCCTTAGTTCATAATAATCATCAATCCAAGCACCATAACAAAACCAAGTCATGTCGACTCTCATGCCTGTAACGCCGGTTCCCTCCCCGCTCCCCTCGCGATCTTCGAGGGCCCCTTCGCGGGCGAGGATCCTACTGACCACAGAGGCCATGAAAGCTGACGTAGATCTGGATGAAGATTTAGAGGTAAATAACGAAGAAGAGCATGTGAAACTCTGTATCGATGGTTCGATTAATACTCGTACTCACGCCTTCTTCCCCGTGGGTAGATAATCAGGTTTGACAACTATTGATGAGGATTTTTCGCAGCTACATACAAAACTACCGTGAGTCTCAGTCATTAAAATACATAACGGGTTTACTCACGTCGTAGAAGTTGAATATCATCACACACAATGTCAATTGTCGGGTTGCACACAACACTCACTACGTCATTTGCCAAGGTCTCGTCCACACTAACCGCCGATGTGGTAATCCAAAACTGTTCTCCAGCTGGTCACATCCACAATCTCAGTAAAAAAAAATAACGGTTTCTATGTAAAAAAAGAAGAGACCATGGTTGGGAAGGAACGCCGAAAGAAACTCAACTCAACTTACAAGGAAGTGGGTATACCGTTCCTTGTAAGTTGAGTTTCTTTCGACGTTTCTTTTTGCAGATACGTATTTTTTTTAGCTGCCTAAATTCAATCTGTTAGGAGAAATTGTCCTTCAAAGTACTCTAACTTCTGTAGAGAGATTTGTTCAAGCAAAATGATAATTGATTACTGGTTTCATTATATGTTGGAGAACATGAAAAAATAATGGACACGTATGTTTGAGGTGAAATGACAATCATCACCTCTATCACATAGCTAAAAAAATACCTACGTGTAGACTATACCTACTCTATAACATATAGCAAAATGAATCAAATCAGAGTCGGACAGTTACCCTTCCTTGTTAGCTTTAATAGTTCCGTTATGTATGTGGGGACGGAGCAGGGAAACGCACTACAAGATGTTGCTCACGCCTTTTATTTACATATTTACAAACATAATATAAATCTTCGTCTTCTTTCTTTAAAATCATTCTATCATTTGACACTCCGTCATACGTCAAATTCCTTATTTCATTCTATTCGAACTAGCATTAATCGTCTATCAGCCAGCTCCTTATACTCTACCAATACCAATCCCAGATAACCGGTTTTTGCAGCACGAGTGGTCGCAGACCCTTAGGACTGCCTAGATATCGCTGGAGTGATGAAGTCCAAAAAGGTCTCAGGGACCTAGGCATCCTTAACTGGCGAGAGCTGGCCAGGCTTGTGGAGCGTGGCGTGATCTGGTGTCGGAAGCCAAGATCTACTTTGGGTCGTTGCGCTCACTTAGTTAATTAGTTAGTATCAATCCCACATGTATTTTACCAGGAATTAAAGGATGAGGTTTTGTTCCAGGACACTCGGAAGAAGCTAGACCCGTCGCTGGTGGAGCATACGAGCATGATGCGGGGCGCCATCCCGGCGCTGCCCATCGTGCTGGCCTGGTGGTGCTTGTTCTGCAACGTCATCGTGCCTGGACTGGGTAACATCATAATTTTCATATACCTTGATATCTTCGACATCAACATCGTCATGTCAGCCAATAGTCCACTGCTGGACAAAAGTCTCTCCCGAAGTTCTCCACAGCGATCGGTCTTGCGCCGTTTGACATAGCCACAGCAAATAAAACGTGCTTCAGAATCAACAGTGATTGAAAAATATTTTTAGCGGTTTGAATTACTGACAAAGCTTTTTACAGACACACTTATAATCACTTCTCTTTCTTCGTCGGAGGTTAAAACGGGATTTAAAAGAAAACGTGTTGAAAAAAAAATGTGTATTTAATTCGAAGGCGATATCAGGTGGTGGCAGCTTCCAACATCGTCGTACATGACCTTTCGCAAAGTGGATCCCCTTGTTAGTTATGTCTTTATCTTCACAATGTAAATTAGCCACGAAATCGTTAAACTCTTCTATTTATTTTTAATTTGTTTTCCAGGAACGATATTCAGTGGGATGTTCTGCTTATGCTTTGGAATCCCGAGGTTTGGAGTCCACGACGGCGCGAAACACAGGATAGGTGAGTGTCTGCTCACTACACACTTACACTTCATCTATACTATTATAAAATTCTACATTTGTATTGAGAATCATTTGTATGGAGAGGGGTCATGATTTCAGGAAAAATCTTAATAGCGTGATGCAGGATCGTCATTTGTTTTGTATGGGCGCGTCTCGCCGTGCCAGCCTGGCGCCATCTGTTTCATAATTATTATTTTCCTTTGTCCTCGTATAACGCCGAAACGGCTGGACAAATTTTAACCAATTTTGATACAGGGATAGCTGGACATCCAAAGATGGTTATAGGATACTTTTTACCCGACTGTATAAAAAAATAACGCGTACGAAGTTGCAGTTGCCTTCTTGTAACTAATATATAAGGTACACCACCTTACCTTATATCTTATTACCTTATAAGACTATCACCGTGGGAACTGTTAGTTTTACCCCACGTTACCTTACCTAAAAGTGGCTCTGTGAGCTGTACCCTTACCATGAGTTAACGTGACCTTACTCGCTATACCTCGCGCGGCGAACGATGATTCCTATGGCACCTGTCATCTCAGTACGTTTTATAACCTATAATCGGAAAAATGTACTGAGATGACAGGTGCCATAGGACTCATCGTTCGCCGCGCGGGGTATAGCGACTAAACGATTTATACGGAGGATAGTACGGCGCCCCTAGCGGATACTTTGTACAACTACAATAATCCATACAAATCGATTACGGAGTTGCTAGCGATTACTGTCACTGTAGACTTTATGAGTGTGTTTCGAAATGGCTGTATGCAAGTATATATTTTACTTTGGTATGATAAAATAGTTGGATTTTAGCTGGTTCGATTCCCGGATGACACAATGGTGTTTTAGGAAATGTGGTTTTACTTATCTATTCAAAGTCAAAGTCAAAGTCAAAAGTGTTTATTTGTTAAACATAGGTAAATACACAATACACTGGTGCAGGTGCAGATGACAATAAAGTTTGGTAACACTGTTTTGCCTTCCGGCGCACAAAAACAATGATTAATTAACAATTAATTCACAAATATTATTTCATTATTACAATTAATATTACTACTTAATTAATATTATTAATACAATATTAAAAATAAAGTTTACATAGAAAACTACCGTGAGTGTCAGACGGGTTTACTTACGTCGTAGAAGTCGAATATCGCTCGACATGTTTCGAATCGGTATACGATTCATTATCAGGAGAGCCGAGCAGTCGTGGCGGCGGCCAACCGGGCATGTTGAGCAATATTCGACTTCTACGACGTGAGTAAACCCGCTTATGTATTTCAAAAGAATGTTTCTTGAAACCTAACTTAACGATTTAATGCAGTTTCCCATCACAGCCATAGCTTCTTCATCCTAATCTACTGTGTATTTCCAGGATCGTTCGTGATCAACTTGCTGGTGGGGTGCGGGCAACTGTTCACGGTGCTGTTCTGCCTGGTCGGCTGGGGCTGGTCCATCTGGTGGGGCGTCATCATGGTGCGAGTCTCGCGTAAGTACTAAAAAAATCTAAAATTGTCCTTACGTAATCAATTCAAAAAGTTCAAAAAAAAAAACAAAATTATTTATTTTTAACCAAAGTTAATACATAATATGTCGAATCCTCCTTTTAAGTTTGACACTTGTATTAGGAGGTATTCGCTCTTTCGTACAAGGTTGAATTAGAGTTAAACAATAAATAATATTCTTATAACTAAACATCTTAGTACTAGTAAATCAATAAACGGCCCCTAAGAGTTACAGGGAGACAACACTCTCCTCTCTGTACCATCAGATTTCTAATTTGCACCCACTTCTAGTATCTCTGTTTGGCCCTATGGTTAACTGGTAGAGAATGCCATTTGGCATTAAGTCCGCCATTTGAACTGACTTTTGTTTTGTGCAATAAAGTTTAAATTTATAAATAGAATAAACACCCGTTACTACACCACTTTTACCACTTAACCTTTGAAATTCTTTAACCAATGTACCATTATACTATTTCTCTCTCTCTCTCTCTCTCTTAAAGTGCCATATCCTCCACGGATGTTGGCGACCACGTCCGGAAGCCTAATAATATGGCGTTACGTTACTGTTGCCAGTGCTCTATTCTTTGTGTTCAAATATATTTTGCTACTACTCCCTGACAGCCTTATTGTAGCTAACTTTATGTACAGTCGCCATCAGATATATCGTAGCATATAAGGCGTTCATAAATATCTGAACACGACCCTTATTGTCTGGTCGTTACAGTACATGTTTACATATTTTTGAGCGCTTTATATGCTGCGATATATCTGATGGCGACTGTACTTGATTGCAATAAATGATTATGATCATCATGAAATTAACTAACGATAGTAACCCAACCTGCAGCTATTCTAAAGACACGTACCTACATCTTTCTAAGACCGAACCGCTCTATTTAAAATGATAATGAAAAATGTTTATTTAGGTCTATTGCTTTCATATTCCCTGGTTAGACGAGCCATGGACAGAGACGTAACTAGCCGAAGGCTAGTCGGGGCAGTAACGGGGCCCTCAACATCCAAGGTCCAGTGACCCCTGGGGGCAAACCTTGAACTGGCTGGACTCGCACTGGGGTCCCAGTATTTTTTTACCCCGGAGCACTTAATATGCGGTATTTGAAGATAGCTCAAATCAGCTACTCTTTATGAAATGTCAAAAATCATCCGTTAGTATGAAGTTTCTATGAAGATATTGACTTGTGACGTCACAAAAATCAGTGCCGTAAAACTATACCCAACTATAGTCCAATCATCCAACTATGGTCCAAAACGTTTCGTAATTTTTTATCAAAATATACCTATTCTATCAGTGATTTTATACGTTTTTATTTAAGTTTGTTCAATTATGTTGTTCACCTTAGAGTTTATTCGTAATAATTGTTATAATATTAACGAGTAATTTTCGGATTAAATTGGACCATAGCATAGCTGTGTGGACTGGACTATAGTTGGGTAGTTTTACACGGTAATAAAAATTCGTCTTCTTTTTAATATTTGTCCAATTAAAAATAGGATATGTCCAAAAGTTTGTGATAGTTTATTTGGCTCCGCGTATTTTAGAATTTGTGTTTAGTGGTTTCAATGATATAATTTATTTTCGCCATTGGCAATGGAGCGCCATCTATTGGTAGTTAGTGCAAGTTGAATCTTGCCACGTTCTCTAGAATTTTTCACCTATGAAGAGTTCTGTGACACCTGTCATCTCAGTTCATTTTCCGATTATAGGTTATAAAATGTACTGAGATGACAGGTGTCACAGAACTCTTCATAGGTGAAAAATTAGGTTAGGTTAGGTTAGTTAGGTGTTGTTAGTGTCGCCACTCAATGTTTTTTTTTAATAAATTAATTATCGGACAACCTCACAAATCAATCTAGTCCCACAGTAAGCTCTAGTAGGCTTGTGTTATGGACACTAGACGACGATAAACATACTTATATAGATAAATACATACTTAAATATAAATAACATCCATGACCCAGGCACAAATATTTGAGTTCATCACACAAATATTTGCCCTTACCGGGATTCGAACCCAGGACCGTCGGCTCAGTAGGCAGTTGCTTAACCACTGCGCCAACCGCGTGTTTACTGATATGTACATAACTATATCACTTGTTCCGCAGGTAAATACCGCAAGCTGAAGGCAGAAGCGGCGGCCGAGCAGGAGGCGGAGGCGCCGCCAGTCACCTCCAACAACCACACAGCGCGGGCTTAACGAACGGAACCCAGTGGCGGATTAAGGGTCGAGAGCGCCCTAGGCAAAAACCTCATCGGCGCCCCTCTAGTGACCATATATTACTGCAGACTACTAACTTAAGTAGCAGTATTTTTTTTGTCATGAATTGAACTGTATCATGGGGAATGGTGGGTTATCGTGCGACCAACTTTTTTGGGAACTGAAGGGTGTCGCAACAATCTTCCTTCGCATGCAGCCAAGGGCATCGCCAGCCGAAGGCCCGCGGGGGCAAGTTGATATAAATGCAGGGTATGGAAAAGGAATACAGCCTTTATAAAGGATAGGAAGCTTCACCAAGCACGTTAAAATAGAAAGTACATTTATGGGCGGGAAGGGGGTCAGTTTATAGTCATGTCATAAATGTCATAGCATAACAAGATGGAAACGCGAGCGTAGCGAGCGCGAAATTTTTGGAAGGGACGCGTTTCATAATACAATCTGATGAAAACGCGAGCGTAATGAGCGCAAAATTTTTGGAAAGGAAGAGTCAAAATAAAGCCAGATGAAAACGCGAGCGCAGCGAGCTCGTAATTTTTCGATAGTAAGGGTCAAAATAAAGCTAGATGAAAACGCGAGCGCGACGAGCGCGAAATTTTTCTTTAGCAATAACGTAAAATGATTTTCCGCACTACGATCAAAATTAAATACAAGTTTGATGCAAGTGCGGATAATCACGAGTCACGGGAACGAGAGATCTTGCTACGAGCCGAAGATCCCTTTACTTACGCGAACGAGTAGACTCAAGGCTGCCCAATAGACCTACGTTAAAATCACAAAGCTTCATTAACCGAGCGAGCGAAGCACTTCCGTTACACGTTACAACTTGGCCAAACATTCTTTCGTATGTCCGTAAGTTCGAATGTTCTGTTGTCCAGGTTGCTGGCTATTCTCGCCCACCGGTCGCATTTCTCAAACGATTCTCATTTAATTTTGTAACTAGGTTCGATAATAGTTTTTTCGATTCAGTTTTTAGTTTTATTTACAAAATGGCGGTAAACGTAAAAAAAAAACAAATTTCAATTATTTCGAAACAAATTCTCGAATTGATTTTATACTGAATTGATTTAAATATGACAAGTGACTGGAAATATTTTTGGATGTCTTTTATATTGTGTATGTTGGTGCATATGTCCTGACATATTTAATTTTATGACGTTTTTTACGGAAAAAAACTTTTTCTTAGTTATAGTACTGGCAAAGGCGCGCGCTGCGCGCGCCCCTTTGCAGCCTCGCGCCCCTAGGCACGTGCCTACTTTGCCTTAGGGATAATCCGCCACTGACGGAACCTATGACCTTCGCAAGATTTGGATCACGACCAATAGCATAACTGTCATACGCGACTATTTCTCGCACGAGATAATTACCCGTCTCTTTCTGCGCAGTAATGTGAGTGACGGGTAGCGCTATGTCACACAAGAGTAACGAAGCATAGTTGTGCTAGACCGGCAGGACCAATAGTGTAAACGACTAATGGAGATACAATCTCTCTTAACCGACCGGACCGACGGTAAAATCCTTAGCGTTGTCTGTCCCATACATTTTGTGTATAGTACTGTCAGCAGCGAAAGTAGCTAACTAAGCATATAAATATCTCAGGGTTTTCGGGGCACGTACGATTTATGATTTTTTGGCGCGCTATGGAAAGGGCTATGCTCGATATTTCTTCGCGAGATCAAATCAGAAATGAGGAGATCCGTGAACGAACAAAAGTCGCTGATATAGCCCGACTATTAGCAAGCTGAAGTGGCAGTGGGCGGGGCACATAGTACGTAGAACTGACGCCCGATTAGGCAGAAAGGTCGAATGGAGGCCACGTACCGGCAAGCGCAGCGTGGGACGTCCACCCACAAGGTGGACAGACGACCTGGTAAAGGTTGCAGGAAGCCGCTGGATGCAGGTCACTTCCAACCGGCCGATCTGGAAGTCACTGTAGAGGCCTATGTTCAGCAGTGGACGTCCTGTGGTTGAAATGATGATGATGATGTATATATTGATTTGACACTAGGCCGTCGGTAGGCGACAATCTTGTAATGAAAATCCCGGGGTACCTATGATTATAACACGCTCACAATGATCAGGGGGCCTGATGGTTGCGTTTATCATGTGATAAAACCATAAAACATCTGTAAATCACACTTGCATTATGTCATAACGTGACGGATGATGCTTTGTCACTTGTTTCATCATCATCATCATCATCTCAGCCATAGGACGTCCACTGCTGAACATAGGCCTCCCCTTTGGACTTCCATATATACCGGTTGGAAGCGACCTGCATCCAGCGCCTTCCGGCGACCTTTACAAGGTCATCTGTCCATCTTGTAGGTGGACGTCCTACGCTGCGCTTGCTGGTCCGAGGTCTCCACTCGAGCACTTTTCGGCCCCATCGGCCATCTGCTCTGCGTGCTATGTGGCCTGCCCATTGCCACTTCAACTGGCTAATCCAGTGAGCTATATCGGTCACTTTAGTTCGTCTACGGACTTGTTTATCGTGTGATAATAAGCAACCATCATAGGCCCGCTGTACAACCCTTATTCTCTAGATAACAGAATCCGTGTGCGTGTCATTTTGAACACTTGTACCCTTAAAATGAGTTTACAGTGACCGTACCTAGGTACTCGCTAGCGAAAACAATGGAGCATTGTACCTAGTTCTACAAAGTAACCGGGACACTGTACAGTCGAGTTCATTTACATCTACACACTTACGAGAACAAAAATATCTGAATACGACCCTATTGTCAGGAGTATAAAGTGGTGTTCAGATTTTTTTGTTCTCGTAAGTGTGTAGATGTAAATGAACTCGACTGTACTATATTCTCCATAAAAATCGTTTGACGCAGTCGCTAGCGAATACGGTCTCGTTAACTCATAGGGCGTAGCAACTTGCTGCGGACTAAACTGAGATTTGTTTGTCACTAGCGCCATCTTCCGATCGATCGAGAAGCTTTCTCTAGACAAAATGGCGTTGCTCGCGTATTGAACAGAGGTATAGGAAATGTAAGGGACAGAGACATCGCTAATGTGGCACCGTCAAGAATCGGAGGAACGCCTTTGTATTGGAAGACATTGGCAATGTTCTCGATGAATTGGTCCATGCCTAAACAAAATAATTATTGTCTATGACTATCTCAATTACGCGGTCGCAATGGAAGTCTTTCGCTTAACGATGAGATAATGGTACCAAAAGGGCTACTCCGATGCTCGAAATTCGACCGTCGTACAGTGCCGTCCTGCTCACTCAAATATAATTTAACAGGAGATGGAAAGGGACGGTACTATTCGACGGTCGAATTTCGAACATCGGAATAGCCCTAAAGTGATCACTCGACGAATTTGAGAATGACTGACCACCATCTAGTTCAGAGAGACGCATTTCAACTGTTTATGAAAGTTTGAGTGTTAAGACATTTTCTTCAACACTGTTACTACTTACTATGTCCCAAGATGTCGATATTTCGACGATAAGGTAACCACAAAGACACTGGTTAGAATAAAAATTTAAGGCTTTCAATATCCATACTTTAAAAAAGGAATAAAAATATGTATATAAGATAGTCGGTTGACCTTGTATCGCTGACAAAATGTGCGAAAAAAACTTGGAAAATAAAAATCTATTGGAACATCCCGTTCTTATTGGGATATATAAATATTATTATTATAAATCTGCTGGTCAGATTCCGTTCACGCAAATGATCGTGATAACGGTTTTGTAAAATCAAAACTTCCATTTAAAGTTTTCCGGCCAGTTTGTGGTCTTTTTTAAATGCATCGTAGAAAAGCACAGTAATAAAGCCCCCAAGTGCTACAAAGTAAAGTATTATACACTCGTAGAATAATTAAGATAGATTAAAAACTTTTGTATCCGACCAAATTAACGTTTTGAATCTGCCTAATTACTAGGTCGACACATCTAAGTAGCATATATAAGTAATGTAGCAATTTTGAATTATTTTCATATTATATGCATACATACTGACAATATGGGATAATATACCCTGTTTAATGAAATGACAATGTATATGTATCACAAATAACTAACTTAGGATTTGAGGAAAATAATCAACAATGAAGAAGTACTTACAAGATTTATTTATATATTTAAAATAACACAAATTAAATTAAGACAAATTGTAAAAATGGAATTTTGTGAAAAACGTTACAATGTAACTATTTCAAGTTGTAAGCAATGTTATTGGCAAATTATTTTAAAAGTTCTTCCATTATTAAAATAAAATAAGAATACCCCAATTGTGAAATATGATCAGTATTGTATCATTGGCCTGATGTTATTGGCAATGAGTTTAAACATGTTTGTGAAACATTAATTTTACAATGTTTAGGTAATTGAACAAAACTTAAAATATTATTTTACAATATAAAGTTAAGTTTGAATATAATTCTATAATTATAGTGGCTTATGTACAACGAATAATCAATAAAGATTTTACTTTGACCATTTTGTTTTAATTAACTTAATTAATAAAACACAACTAAAACTAATTTTGGCGCCAAATCTAATGAAGCGATATTTTTCAGCTGTTCCAGACCCTGATAAAAATACTTGGAATAATCGCTACCTCCAAGCTATTTAAGACATTCTTAAACAATGTCGCAGGCGGCTTTCGACATAACCGGAATAGTGCCGTGCTGAATATAAAAAAAAGTTATTAAATATAAGATTATTCTAATGGTTGAAAAGAAATGAAATGGTAAACATTTTGGTTTAACATTTTTTTTATCATAAAACAACCATCCTCCTATCTCTGAATAGATCGTAATGCTCTGGACCCAAGCCTTCCAGCTTCGTGTGATCAAACTTTTCCTTCCTTTTCCAATGTACTTGCTGGATATGTCTGCGGACAAAGTATGGGGTATGGAACTTTGTTTCACAGAGTGGACAAGGATGTGTTTTCTCTGTATGTTTCCGCAATACATGGAATTTTCGTTCACTTGCTGAGTTTAAGCTGACATCACACAGGTGGCAGGGATATGGGCGTTCCCCAGTATGAAGTCTGGTATGTTTAATCAATGCGGTGGTACTGCCAAGTGTGTCCCCACAAACCGTACACATCCGTTTCCCAGCTCCCATGTGCCTATCTATGTGAGCCTTAAGTTTTCGTTTATCTAAAAACTTTTTATTGCAAAGACCACATTCGAACGGCATTACTTTTAAGTGGTAACGGTTCATGTGAGTTTTTAAAATGAAACTGTGTCGCGCAGTGTAGTCACAATACTGGCATTTGTGTTTGTAGCTGTGGTTTGGGTCTATATCTGCCATATGCTGCATTTGCCTTATGTGCAAGAGGTATTCTTTTTTAGTATCAAATTTGATGTCACAGAACTGGCAATGATTATTCTTATATGATTCTACTCCATGGACATCATTGCAATGCTTTTGCAATTTTAGTTTGCCAGTAAATCTCTCAGGACAAAGTGGACAAGCATAACTTCGCTTTAAAACAATTCTTTTTTTAGGTTTCTTGCTTGCACCATCATCATGTTGCAATTCATGAAGTGAAGATAGGAGTTCATTCTCAAACCTGGATGGACATTTACTACAATTGTAAGATTTTTCCACAGTCATGCACTCTATTTCATGAAGATTAATATCTTTCTCTTGAAAAACAGCAGCACAGTATGAGCAGATCTTATGCTCCGGATGGAAGGTCTCAAAATGGCTGAAATACTGTTCTCTCATGAAGAATATCTTGCCACACAGCTCGCAATTGTCTGCCAGTTCATCCATATGCTTTTTCTCAACATGATCTATAAGTGGTCTGAGGGTACTGGAGGTAAAAGAACACTCCAAGCATCTTGTCTTTGGGAACCTATCCTTTTGATCAGCAAAGTGCTTGATGAATTTTTCATGGGCACAAGGTCGCTTTGTGCATTTTGGGCAAGGAATATCAGGATGGCTGACCGGTCTCTGTTGAGTTATGTTTGCTATGGTTTTACAGAGACCACAAGTATTTAAGTGAGCTATTAAGAATTTTTTATCGCAAAATTCTTTGTTACAGTAATCACAGACATAGTTTTTAGTGATAGAATTGCGCCATAATCGCTCAGTAACGTATTTTTCTCGTATCGTAGGTGCTTGGTTGCTATTCCATCTAAATTTCTCAATGTCTGGCTTTTCCTTAGATTCGTGTTCCTCCAGTATGATCACTGCATTCGCACAAGATAAGTTTTCTTGCATGCAGTTCAGTAGGTCTATGGTCTCGGAGTGGAGTTGGGTAAGATAGTATTCGAAATTTTCGGATCTTTTCCGAGTGGTATATATGAAAGAATAGGTATACACCATCTTGACCTGACAGATGCTGCACACATAGTCGCTGAGAATGATTCTGGAGCCCTGGAATTTAAAAACAAATAGTTTCAAGGTTATGAGCCAAAAATTGTATCATTTTGTAATCTGTTTTTTGACACTGATATCTTTTGAAGTAGTATGAGCTAGTTACAATGCATATTAAAATGTTTTAAAGCCATGATATGATATGATAAAAAGGTTATAGTACATTATTTAAAGTAAAAATGGACTGAATTGAACTTCATTTCTTTGTACATTAAAGACTGTTACAAGTTACAATCATAAATTGGAAAAAAATATGTAATACAAGTATATGATTGTCATAATGTGCGGTTATTAACAATAAATTTGAATAGCCCTGCAATTAATTCGTTACCAGCAATATATGAGTAAAGAATTTGTAAAAAAGATAATGCACATAACCTCCTAAACTTGTTATTCTTACCGCGTCCTGAAATATTTCCTCGAGGATTTCACGCAAGTTTAGCTGCCCGTCTTCCAGCCCATCCACGACAGGGACAACGTCCAAGTTCTGGAGCTGGACACCAGTCTCGTAGCATATTGTGCAGAACTTCGGAGTATTCAGAATATTCCGTAACTTCGCCAAAGCGGGCTTCGGATTCGAATGACTGCCCACTTTAAAATTCAAACCATCCCACGCTTCCATAATTCAATTAAAACATCGAAGAAAAACAAAATTAGTGACTGGGTGATAATAGGAGAAATTAAATTAAAACGTTTGAAACCTTTTAGACCAAAAAATTGGCGGCCGCTTGATAGAAATCGAAAAATGTCTGACAATGACAGCGTCAGCGTCACAAAGCAAAAGGAACCACAGACAAAAAGTCTGTGACGCTATTTCAGGTCAACGGAAACCGGAAATTTTGTATTTGTACAAGCGATTAATTCAAATAAAAATAACGCTGGCGAAATGTTTGTACCATATTGTCATTTTCTACAATTTCTACTTTCGTTGAAGACAACAAGACCAAGTGGAACGCAGTTGTCATAATAATTAATTTATCAGTTTTATCACTTCAGTCAATAAATAAATTGTCAGTTTAATTTTATCTTGTCTTGGTTGTTTGTAGGTGATTTTCTTTATCAAAATAATAATTCGTGAACTGCAAATTATAATATAATGCGAAAAATATATACAAGCAATAGGAAAAGTGAAATGGGAAACTTTGCTAAGCCAGAACTCGTGAAAAACCTAAAAACGATTGTACAATGCACTACTTTTTGTACAGTTTGTTTTGATATTAAAGGGGAGTTATTGCATTTGGATAATTCTCTAATCATTGAAAACTTGGACGAAGAGGCGCTCACTCTGAGAGAACTGTTGGAGACAATATTGGGAAATGTAAGTGCTATTGCATAAAGTTCTTCTTATCTGACTCCTGAAATACCAACTGGAGACTGGGTTGAAACAGATGTCTGTACTACCATAAATGTATCACAAAATTTTCCCACATTTACATTTTCATATTAGAGCAACACACAGTACATTTTACAAGTTGATATTTTGAAAGGGTTATCCATAAAGTTATAAAAAAGCAAGTGTTACTTTAGATTTTACCTTGTCCTTGACCATCACCAAATATTGGTTCAAATTCTTTTTTCTATTTCTGCGTATACAGTAGGGCCTCTATAATCCGAACACCCAAAATTTATACCCTGTTCGGATGCACGGAGCATTCGTATCTAACATTTTGAAAAAAAAAAACGATTTTATAGTTTTGTTTGTTTTAGCATGTGTACCGATTATCTAGGCCCTGCTGTAATTATAATCAAACAAAATGTTTTTTTTTCAGACTAACAACTTACTCTTCAGTGACTATGTCTGCGAGACATGCAAGTCGTTGGCATGTAGTGCTTTTACCTTCATTACTAAGACAAAGAAAGCTGCTCTCATCTTCACAAAATACCTGGAGCAACTTGATAAAGAGACCGTTGAATTGATGTCCCGACCAATAGACAATGAATGGAAAAATGCCATGATTGTTCTAGATTGTCAGCATGAGAACATTGAGGAATCTGAAGTAAAGAAGGAACCAACTGAAATATTGTACACCTGTGAATTGTGTGGTAAAGGCTATAACCGAAGAAGCTTTATGGTAAAACATTTAAAAAAACATGCTATCGGTTCCAGAGCCTTCAACTGTCCCCATTGCGGGAGTCGTCCGTGCATACATGAGAAATACTTATTAGCCTTCAATCGACAGCGTATGTTGAAACAGAAACCGATTACTTGTATAGAATGTGGTTCGGAATTTGGACAAACTCTCCCATATCTCATTGCTCATGTGAATAAAGAGCATTTAGGTATAAAAACCAACATTTGTCAAGAATGCGGTAAGACATTTTATTTAGAGAGCCAGTACACAAAGCATTTTGAATACCACCATGATAACAAACATGTTTGTACATCTTGCTTCCGGAAGTTCAGAAGTACGAAACAGTTGAAAACTCATATGGATACATGTGTAAATATAACAAAACCGTTCAAATGCAGTAAATGCCCAGTACTTTCTGAAACGAAACTTATCAATCAATTTCATATGGCAACACACAATATTGGCTACTCCGAAAGAAGGTCAAAAGACAGTGCATTGAAAATTAAAAGGCCCAGGATATACAAATGTCTTATGTGCGATTTAGTCTTAAAAACTAAATTAGAACTACGATCTCACATAAAAAATAAGCATGAAAAGAAGCCAAATCAGTGTCTGTATTGCAACAAACAATTCAATTCGAGGCAGGAATATTTAGTGCATGTTCAAACTCAGGAACATAAAGAGAACATCCCATATGCTTTTAAACATAACTGTTCACATTGTGACTATTCCGCAAACACCCCAGAAATGCTGAAAACTCATATGAATAGGGTACATCTAAATATTAGACCGTTTGAATGTGAACATTGTCAGAAACGGTACTTTGATAGCACTCAACTAAAGAACCATATTAAAACACACACCGGCCAACGGAAACCGAAAGTCTGCGATATATGTGGAGCACATTTGGCCGGACCGACAGCTTTGAAGAAGCATCGTCGTCTCCATACCGGAGAGAATCCATATTCATGTAAATACTGTGATATCAAATTTAACTGTGCAAGTAGTTTAAAGGCTCATATCATGCGGAAGCACATGGAGCCGACGATAACTTGCCCGCTGTGTGACCTGAAGTTCCATACTATGAACAATGCTAGGGGACACGTCCGGAAAACACATTGGAAGAGTAAGGAGAAATTTGATTATACAAAGCTCAAGGGATTGTCGCCGAAAGACTATGATTTCTTTAGAGATAGGAGAAAAGCAATTGTGTAATTTGTCTTATTTTGGATCATCATTCATGTGGGTAATTAAAACGCAGTCTGGCTGTAGGTAAGCCATATATACATTTTTTTAATTGCATAGGGGGCAATGAGTGCAAAGGGATCGCCCGATGGAAAGCGATTACCGTCGCCCATAGATACCTGCAACACCAGAGGAGTGCCTATGACCAAGTTATTGTTTGGGAAAATAAAAAACAATGTATTGATTTAGTTATGTTCTTGTCGTCCACATTTGTTTTGTATATATATTTATGTGTCTGCAATCAGCCGTACAGGCCATAATCGGAACTGTGCTTGTGTAATTTGTCGTTCACATAGCTGTCAGATATTTAGTGAGAAGAAACGGAATTGGTTTATGTCATTATGTATATTTTTAAATGTATTATAAATAAAAAAACCGATTTATATTACCGCATCGTTTTATTTCATTACGGGTCCGTACAGCTAATATAAATACCTAGCATAATACAGACGAATATGGCTGACATTAAGTATGTAAATGATTCCTAATCGATCTACGTGGCTTGATATCATTTGTAGTTGTGACATGGTTAAGATGCATTTTTAGGGAATGCAAAACCGGTTATTTTGAACCGTAGAACCGGTTATAGCCGGTTGTGTCTATAGAAAAAAACTGGTTTTGCATTACCTAGACTTAAGCTTCGTGTATGACCAATCAGAAGGCTTGAAATCGCGCGTGCGCGTCAGTGTAAGCAGTGTGATTGGTCAACTAACGGTTTGCTTCGCATCAGTGCAAACGCAAAGTAATACGGCTTAAATATTTGCTCAGCAGTGGGGCGATCCAATGGAGCCTTAGCGTTTCAAACTTGGGTAAAAAAAACAAGAATCCGCCCCACATATAAAAGGGTTACTAACATGATGTATGTACGTAGTACAGTCGCCATCAGATATTTCGTAGCATATAAGGCGTCCATAAATATCTGAACATGTACTGTAACGCCCAGTCAATAAGAGCCGTGTTCAGATATTTATGAACGCCTTATATGCTGCGATATATCTGATGGCGACTGTACAATCAGTGAACATAATTATGTACTTAATTAGGCATTTATAACTAGGTTTTGATTCTATTATTGTAGGAATAGAGTTTGTATCAAGATATTAGGGCTTGGATTTGACTGACTATTCGTATAACTTTCTACTCTCTTACGGACTGGTGTATCGCGTTTTATACCTACCACTTAATCACATACATCATGGTAGTGTTGCAAAATACATTAAAAATTAAGTAATTACTTTGTCAATAAAAAAAATACTATACAGCAGTTTGAGTTTCGTATTCAGTAAAAAAATATCGACGAACTATTGTCTATGGAATGAATATGCCACAAATAAACGGACTACTTTTCGACAAATATTCATTGATTTTAAATAAATCTAATTAATTGCGTATATTAAACCGTGTTGCCGTCACTCCAAGCTAAAATTCTTGATTATTTTAAAATAGAAAACCTTAAAGGGGCGTCTCCTCTGGAGTGGAGAAGTGCGGAATCGACCAATCACAAAGCGGAGCTGAGATATCTACAGATTTCCGCTTCGCCTCGCTTGAATTGAGACGCACCCTAAGTTGGTAATTCCCGATTTAAATTGACTGGAAAACAAGTACCTACGAATGATACGATCATGAATAAAAATCACGAAAAGTATAGACGGACTAGCTTTTGCTCGCGACTACGTCCGCGTAGAACTTGGAAGTATGGAAGCAACCTCGTACAACACGATAGATATCCACCTAATCACTTTAATTAATAAAAGGGATTATTAAAAGCGCCTTAGCAAATGTAAGATCAATTCTGCTTTTGGTCTAATCATTCATTACATTTCCTACAGGGTCATCAATGTCATCATCAATTACTTAGGTACTCACTTTTCAATCTTTTTAGGGATAATTTCCAGGATGAAAACTATCTTATGTCTTTCCTCGGATCTTAAACTATCTCTATGCCAAATTTCATCAAAATCGATTCAGCGGTTTAAGCGTGAAGAGGTAGCAGACAGACAGACACACTTTCGCATTTATAATATTAGTATGGATTGTATGGATGTGTTTTTAAGATCTATACTATCATAAAATCGTATTGCAACTGTTCTATGGAGGGGTAATTTTTTCAGGAAGAATCTTAAACGCGCGATGCGGCAGCGCGGCGCCATCTGACGGTAACATATTCTTTGTCCGCTCATCACACTGAAACGGCTGGACGAATTTTAACCAGTTTTAGTACAGCTATAGTTGGACAGTTTACCCGATTATGATAAAGATCAAATATAAGCGGACGAAATTGCGGCCACCCAGAGATGGGCATTAATCGATTCAAAAAGTTAATTGTCAAAATTAATCGCGATTAATCTAGATTAACTTAATCGAGATAGTCTTCGATTAACGATTAACTAATCGCCATTCTAATCGATTAAATTTCACGATTAATTTCTCGATTAAAAGTTGGAACACGCGCATTTGTGCTTTTTGCGAAAATACAATATGTAATAGGGACTGAAAATGTTCCTTTAGAAACTTTTTTGGTTCGGATATCTTTGTATCCGACCTTTCCCTTTTCCCTATTCCCTCTTGTTACAGTAATACAAGATGGTTTTTATAGTGCAGTACTCTAAGAAGTTCTAGGCAGGGACTTAGACTTACAAAAAATATCTTATTTTATCTTATATTAGTTAATCTAATCGAGAGAAAATTAATTTAATTAACTATTCGATTAAAAATTTAATCGCTTAAACTTAATCGACGATTACCTTAATCGAGATTAAATTAATCGGAACTCGTACGATTAGATTAACTAATCGTCAATTTTAATCGTTTATCGAGATTCAAAAAGTTAATCTTAATCGTTAATCGATTAACTTTTGCCCATCTCTGCAAGCACCATCTAGTACCTATATAATGTTTATAAAACCAAACTCTTCTCATCCTTCCTGTATGTCATCACGTAAACTTTTGGGGAGTTTTCCATTTTAAAATGATCAAGCATCCTTCTTAAAACTAAGCTACATATTTACAGATTTAGAAAAGCTATTTAATAATAAGTATGTCTGTGTGTCCTAACTTGGGGGGCTAGCAGATAACTCCAAATAGTGAGTTTTATTAGCGGAGTCTACTCATGCAGAGGGCAACCTTCGCCAGATCATCAGTCTTCCTTAAGGGGAGCCTTCCTATAGCGTCTTTAACCCTTTGAGCGCCAAGCGGCAAAGCAATTAACCGTGCCTCTGACGCCAAAACAAAAAAAAGTGCTCCAAAATCAACAGAGATTGAAAAACACAGATAGTGGTTTAAATTAGCATGTTTTTGACCAATGAAATTTTTGACGTCAATAGGCATCGTTGGCGTCAGTGGCACAAATTCCCGATGACGTGATTTGCCGTCTTTGGCGGTCAAAGGGTTAAAGTACGTGGTTACAAAAACATAGAAAGCCATTATTCAAAGGTGAAATTTTACAACGAGGTTCAAAAGTTGTGGACTGATTCGTGTCGAGCAAAAAACTTGACTAGCCCATCAGTTGTTTATGACACTATCCTAAATTAGTTACTGACGAGACGCACCAATACGAAGGAGCGAGATAGAGTTAACTCCAAATGTATCTCACATATTGCTGTCAGAGATGAATTTAAGAAAGTGTAATAGCAGCATAAATACCTCTTGGATTCGTCCCTGATCTGTTGTATAACTTCCCAAAGTTAGCACATACACACATGTAACGTGGGATACCTTCACTTCCCCGAATTTAATTTACCATAAATGTACCACTTGACATAATTTTCTTTGGCATAAACTTTTTATTTCATTTACCGTAAACTCTTCGTGATTTGTTTAATGTAGTGATCATTAGGTTAGGTTTGTTTTTTAACAATCCCGAAAACGTGAAATTGCAAGGAACGGCCCGACATGTTTCGAACCCATATGGAGCTCTTTATCAGGGACCCGTACACTTTGTGACAAAGTTGCCGCCAAAGTTGGTGAGTGCAAACCGCTTAATACAATAATTAAATATGTCTCACGGAAGTTTTAATAAGATTTATAATGAAAACTTTCAAATTACAGAGAAAATAGGTTTATGGCAAATGAAATTCGACTAAATGAGAGATACCCTTAGTCACAAATTGCACACAGATAGTGAACGAGTCACGGACGCGATAGCACCGTCTATTATTATAGTATAATTAGTCTATGATTTCAACGGTCTGACATTGAAAGGGGAACAGCTACAGTCTGACTAAAGAGTAGAAATTAAAAAGTGACAATACTGTAGTGACGTCCCTTTCTAATCAATCTAAGAAAACGGGGACGACACTACGGTATGGCCACTTCTTAATTTCTACTCTTTTTGGTCAGAATGTATTTTTTTTTAACCTCTTGTCTGCCACAGTCGGCATATCACGTCATGGGGAAACTACCACTGGCGCCGATGTCAAACGTGAAGCACAAATGAGGTGCAAACTTAAAGCAACCGTGTTACAAGCACGCATCTTCAACCTTCATAAAACTGCTAGTGACAGATCTTTCAATGTGAAATTGAAAAAATAAAATGGCGATGAATTAAAAGTCACAGACGTGTTAAAAATAAATCGGATTTAGTTAAAAAGTACTGAGAAAATATGTCTGTGTCTAGGGACGTCTTTCTGTTTCTACTTTATGACTATGATTTAAAATGTTTACCAAAAGAGATATTTAGGTAGGTAGATAACGTCAAAAGTTGATCTCCGAAGCGGACAAAATGTTCAAACTGTACCTACTTAACTGTCGTTCAATGTGTACACTATATGTGTATTATGTTTCACTTTTATTCCCGACATTTAAAATAATTTACAAGGTTATATGTTTTATTTCTATGAATTGTAACGCGGAAACCTTACAGATGTATTGAATAATGTTATGGCATCGTATAGTGAAGGACAAGTATTTTCTCTATCGTACCTAAATAATAGGTAGAGAGAAATATAAATAAGTGATTATCCGACAAAATACAGAAGCAAAACTACTCAAACATGGCTCATTATATCTATAACCCTTTGAATTTAGGAGTAGATTAGATCTTTCGTCCGCTCAGAGGCATCTTAACGGGAGTGTCCTCACCGCGAGCTTTCGTCTGTAATGTATAGTTTTTAGTTTTGGCAACTGAGCTGATTTACTTGAAGAAAACATGTGATTTGGTACCTCATTCTCGTCCGTCACAAAAAAGAAGCGTTCGTAGAGAAGTGTAATTATCTAATCAATATATTTCAGAGGATCATCAACTTTAGGGCCTTGGCCAAAAATTTAAATGTATTTAATAGAAATGTTACTTTAGACGTTTACTTGAATACACCCCTGGCGTTTACCCTAGCACCAAATGATCGAAACAAAAAGTAACCATACTTTTTTTGGTTTTTAATATTTCCATCAGTGTATTTGTAACTTATAATTCAACTTTCTTGGTGCCTTTTACGACTTTTTACAATATGGTATTATTGGTGATATATATAGAAAAATCTATAAATGGATTAGCCCTGTTGAAAAACTAAAGACCATAACAAATTATATGAAAATAACATGACATTAGAGGCGAATGCTCGCGGTGAGCGCTCAACTGTAAATTTATGACAATCCAAAGATTAAAAGTACATACTTTTATTGCTTTTTTTGTATTGATAAGTCACTTGATTTGATTTAAACTTCTATTAGTGCAATTTAGGCAGTATTAATGTCACTACAGAGGTGCATTTATTGATTCTATTGGACATTTATAACACTAGTGCCAGCGTACAAAATAATATTAGGCCAAAATAAACATTTAAATTTTATTATAAACAGCTTGCCTAGTAGGCAAAAAATGAATAGCATCGACTAAAATAATATTTACATTTTTACTCAAAATATGATTTAAAAAACTACTTAAAAAAATAAGAAAACGCGATAGCGCTCGGTTATCTATGGCAAATTGTACTTAATTATCACTGTTGCAAATTTGAGATACAGAAGGAATTTTCGTGGCAGGAACCACAGACCAAAATAAATGAGGTGATATTTCTTAAATTACGGAAATTGTTTTTTTTTGTACAACATTTTCCATTTTTAACACGAAAATCTTTTCTGACAAAAACTCATTTTATGTTCGTAAGTGTACACTAGTTTAACTGTGGTTCTTAAACCTTGAATGTAAATGTATGAATCTATTTCTTCCAGAAGTTGACGTTTTTGTGTTAATCTTACTCAGAATCGATAGCATTTTCGATATGTATAATAAAAAAAGTGCCCTAGTTGCACGAGGGTTACGTAGTGATATTGGGACACTTTTTATTGTATTTATGTATTTTCACATTGAAAATACTATCAGTTAAGGTAAACCCAGAAATGTCAAGTTTTTGAAGAAACAGGAATACGGTTTTTTTTTTTGGAAAACGCTTTTTTGTCAAAGTAAAATTTCATATTTTTGGTAAGTCAATACCAAAATCGCAAAGGTCTGATTGTGGACAACAATTTCAAGTGTCTAACTAACTTTGGCCCTAGCGGCCACACCGGGTGCCTGACTAGGTGTGACCCGATTACAATATAACTTACAATACAAGGACTATTTACATGAAAATATGAGACGATTCCATCTTGATGTTCACGAGTGAATCAACATTTTCTTGTTATTCCGTCCCGCCACCCAGGAGACAATGGTGATTAAACTTAGAAAAATATTGATAATTTATAATGTTGGTATTTTCAAGAGATATTCTAAATGAAAATGGGCTTCTAACTGCTGCAATTACAACATTTTTGTTGAATATCGCCGCCGAAAATCGTAGTTTTAAAGAGTGACCCAGGGGACATCACCGTTGCAACAAGCAACAGAAAACAGTTAATTGACCCTTAGATTTTTTTAATTAATTAAGCTTTATTGCACACAATTCATCATACAAAAGGCTAACTTAATGAGGCATTCTATACCGATTGAAAACTGCACCATACAAAATTTTCTTTAGTCCTAGGTAGAGAATGCTTTATGACATTAAGACCGCCATTTTGTACTTTTAGTTTTGTATTTTGTGCATTAAAGTTTAAATAAATAAATAAAATTATATGCAATAAAAAAGTTACCGCCTTATTTTTATTTCTTTTTGCTCGTATCAGCGACTCAAAAGTAATTTGAATGAGATCATACAGTAATAAAAGCACCAAAATGTCTACGGTTTTTTGTAGTTCCATTATTTTTTAAAATTTATTTTATGATACGACGGCATAATGATTTTTTCCGCTTTAGTTTAGAAAAGTTTTTCTTATAATATTGCATATTTGAAGTGATACAAAACTTTTGAGCGCCTCTATATTTTCATGTAATTAATCACACACATAATTACAAGTAAGCAAAAATAACATAAATATAGGAAACAGTACAATGAGTATTACGCGTCTTACAACAAAGAAAAGCTACATACAAAAGCTCGCAAATATTATATGTTACATATTATCGAATTGGAATTGTCGAAATGTTAAAATTTCAAAAGATTTTGTAAGACGGTTCTTATAATAAACCTGTAGGTTAAGCCCTAAATATTTAAATACTTTTGCCAAATATCACTTTTCTTTATTTTATTTTCATTTCATTTCTATGAGACCTTGCTATCAGAGAGAATAGTTTAAGAGATGTCACTGTTTAAAATACATATATATCTTTAAAATAGTACAAATACATAATATAAATAAATAATCTGTAGAGGATAATTACAAAACAGAGCACAACGCAAGATATCATTTCATTGCGTAGTTTTATTTTTGTCGCCGACTAAGTGTCAATATGTCTGGGATAAAAAGTATCACTTATCTAAAATAAATCAACACTTCATTTTTGTGGAATAGTCCCGGATAGCGACCGACTAGTAAGCTATTCGAAAGACAACGAATTAACTAGAGATAATCGCACCTACTCAATTTTACATTAAATTTATTATAAGAACCGTCTCCAAACGTGATAAATATGTGTCTGTCCAAATCTAAAACGGTTATAAAAATGTACCGATATTTAAAGCTAATAATATGAATTTGTTGTCGAGAAATCGTAGGATCTCCACTAAGATTAGTGAGGACGTCAAGTATAAATAAAAAAAATCACCATATCTTAGTCATACATAAGTTGTTCTGCCGTTCCGGAAATTATATTTCGTCGAATATTTCACTTCATCGAATTTTCACTTCGCCGTTTTTCCTCTGAAGTCATAAATTGATACTTGAAAATATTTATTTTATTTAAATTGTATTGCACAAAATACAAAAGTAAAAGAATAAATGGCGGACTTAATGCCATGAGGCATGTTTACCAGTCAACCACAAGGCCAAACGGAGACATTATTGGTGCAGGATGGTACAACAAAAAGTGTATGCACACAATGCAAAATACACAACTTACAGTGATAAATACATATCGTTAAAATATTATCTTACTGATTAGGTTAGATTTGTTTCATAACAAACCCAAATAGTCTACGGTTTCAGAGAAAAATGCTTCTATGAAATGACATATAGGTGAAAAATAATTCTGCGAAAAGGCAACCCATACAACCAACCATATTCACATTATTCACAGGCCATGAAAAGTCATTTACAAAACTAAATTTTAGTTTGGACATACACAAGTCAATTTTAAAATACATCACCTTAGAACGAAAAGGTACCAACTCCAAAAGTGTTAGAATAGAAGGGATAATTATGACAATCATAAGACTCGAATTACAACCCGAAGATGGGACCTTTTCGCTCCCAAGCTCTAGACTAACCTATACTAATGGACTCGTCGAAACAGCCTCGATTCGACACATTACAGATTAAAATGTAGTGCAATGTCGCTTCCTTAAAATGACAACATTTCAAATTTTCAAATAGGGTGTAAAGCCTTTCAAATAAACAAATCAAAGATGGACACACAAAGCATAAGGAAAAATTCGAAAGGTTGCTTGGGCGTTAGGGTGGCGGAGAGGTTAACGCGCTGGACCGGTAGCCCAGAGGTACCGGGTTCGATTCCCGGTCTCTTCCACCAGGTTACGCATTTAATTTTTTTTTTGAGCTTTGATCTGTATCAATGCTTACAGTTTAAACTGATTTCATTACTTTACTATCACAGAAACCAAAACTATTATTTTTATTTGATTATACGGACTAGTTTTGAAAATATTAAAAAAAAGGTGTCAGCAGCGTCGTCTAAGAATCAGCACTCTAATGACGTCACCCTCTGGAAAATTGACAGTCGCAAACTACAAAAAGGACAGTGGTACAATTTTCATACTAAATCCACCAGTAATATCCGACTAAGGTTTTCTGCACTATGAACAATTACTTGTCGCTTACGCGCTTTTAGAATGGGGGATTTTTCAAATAGATTTTTAATTATAAATTGGGATATTTTCGAAAATGTCAAAATGTGGTAATATTTAATTTAGTATCCATCATGTGATTATATCGCCAAAAGGCAAAAGTGGGTATGATGGTTGCGTGTATCATGTGATAAATGATAAAAACGTGACGGATGCTTTGTCACTTATTTATCGCGTGGTAAAAGCAACCATCATAGCCCGCTGGTTAAAAAAATGAAATGTTGTCAATTAGTCGACTGGGAAACACTCAGACTTGAGAAGCCTTTGCACTATGACACGTCTTTTCCAAGAGATTCATATGAATCAGAACTGACAACTTTTTGCTTAAATATAGGGTAAGATGCTTCACATTGATACAAAAACGTACTTAAATTGAACGCCTGCCTTTAACTGAATGAACAAATGTGTAAATAATAGCGGCACAAAAATCTATTATATACAATAATTTTAATTTTAAGATTAAAGGGATTCAAATGAAAAATTTCGAATATTTTTCAGTTTCGTTCTAATTATTATAAGAAAGTCAAAATAGTACTGAATGTCAAATGATAAAAATATACGTATTTCTTTAAAAGCTGTCAATGTCGACGATATTTTTTAAAGTAATTATTAGGATAGAAAAAAATAATTATTTTACGAGGGGCACACCGAAATGATCGGGAATAGAGTACTTTAAACTGAGTTACATTAAATCCTTTTTTGTCACATGCATACTGGCGACTTACAATCACGATGCCGTTTTTACAATTTAAAAAAAGAACGATATATTTTTTTAATTCCATTTTTAAATTGACAACTCGATGAACAAAATGGAGCTGACGCGTGAAAATTTTCGTGCAATTATTTACCATAACTTTCGTCGTGGCTTATCTCCAGATGAATGTCGCAATGAGCTTGTTACTATATACGACATTGAAGCACCTAGTCAGACGACAATATATCGGTGGTATGCTGAGTTTCGACGGGGTCGTGCCTCTCTTGGCACCGTACCTTCATCAGGTCGGCCGAAAACGGCGGTTTCGCCTGAAAACATCGCGGCTGTGGAAAAACTACTAAAAGAAGATAGACATGTGACATACGAGCAGATTCGGGCAACCATAGGCATTGGAATGACTGCAATTCACACTATTTTGCATGGTGAATTGGGTGTCAGAAAATTGATTTCCCGATGGGTACCCCATAATTTGTCTGAAGAGCAAAAGGCGGCTCGTGTTGATTGGTGCCGATCTATTCTGAAATGCTACAATGGAGGAAAGTCAAAAGCCGTTTATAATATGGTCTCGGGTGACGAATCCTGGATTTATTCTTATGAGCCTGAAAGAAAGCACCAGTCGGCAGTATGGGTCTTCGATGACGAGGTCAAACCAACGAAAGTTGTGCGTTCTCGAAGCGTGTCGAAGAAGATGGTGGCTTCGTTCGTCTCAAAAAAGGGGCATGTTGCCACAATTCCTCTAGAAGAACAAAGAACCGTTACCGCTGATTGGTATATCACAGTTTGTTTGCCGGAGGTGCTGGCCGAACTTCGCCAAGGGAACCCGAGACGCCGCGTCATCTTACACCACGACAATGCGAGCTCCCACACCGCCCACAAAACAACTAAATTTTTGAACGACGAAAACGTTGAGTTGATGTCCCATCCTCCATACAGCCCTGACCTGAGTCCAAATGATTTTTTTACGTTCCCTAGAATTAAAGATTTATTGCGTGGTCAGCGGTTTGAGAACCCAGAAGCCGCTGTGGAAGCCTATAAATCGGCCATTTTGGCAATGCCTACTTCAAACTGGAATTATTGTTTTAATGACTGGTTTAAAAGAATGCAAAAGTGCATTGAATGTAACGGAGAATACTTCGAAAAACAATAAAATATAATTTATGTATATAGTGCACATAGTTTTTTAAATTCCCGATCATTTCGGTTTGCCCCTCGTATTTGCTAAAAATGAAATGGCAGGTTAGTATTATGACTTTAAATATTGTGCGATTGTAAGTGTGACAACTTTCATACAAAAAACACGGAAATGCTAGATTTTATGCCGCTACTTCATACAAATGTGGGATTTAAAATTTAGTAACAAAAGTTACCATTTAATTGCGTTTTTGTATTAGCGAATTTAAGTATTTTTACTATCGCCTGCAACGGGTCGAGGCTTAGAGTTTAAAACCACCATTAAATATCTTAAGTCACAGTGTTACTTGGTTCAAGGTGTACACAATATGTACATAACATGCAGTTAATTGGTTCAAGGTGTACAAACATGTGTACACACGTTACATTTACGCAAGTACAACGTACACGAATATAACTAGTGTATATTTGTATACTCAATGTGTACACTTACGTACACTTTTCTAATTCACAGTGTACACGGTGAACATTAATTATTACGTCAAAGTGTACACGTAATTCATGTTTTACATAAGTACATGATGAACACTAGTAATCGCATAGTTAAAATTAAAACATGTGTAGTATTTGGTGTACAATGTACTACATTGGTGTAGTTGTACACGGGACAAACAGATTTTTGACTATAAGTTAGCGTGTATTTCTGTGTGACACTGCAAGTTCCAAGTTACATATATCTAAAACTCTTGTATTGTCTGCAGGAAAGTCAGCTGTTTTTAAAATGTGTACGACCCACACATGTACATGTTTTGAACAATATACACGCGTGTACGGTGAACGTGTATATACGTTATTGTGTACAAGCTCGTGAATATACGTAATTACTGCAGGATACAGTTGTTTTTCCTTTGAATCTCCACTTGAGAGAGGTTGCGTTCTATTTCGTCGTCGTTCGCTATCCTGTAATGGAAATAATAGCAAATTAAAGATAGACTTCTGAAATTATTATGTGGTTTCCATTTAAGCCCTAGGGACTAAAAAGTGGGTGCCCTTCGCTTGGTCTAAAATTTTATGTTCTAAAATTGTTTGGTCGAAAATGTTTGGTATAATATTTAATGGTATACTTATTCTTTAACATAAAGATTTTTTTGCATACATATTTTTTGTCCTAAAACATGTTTGTTCTAAAATTGTTTAAGATATTTTTTTTATGACTAAAAGGCTAAAAGTATAATATTGTTAGGTATAATTATTCTTTAGCCTAACATAAAACCTAAAAACCCATATGCTGAAGCGAGCAAGCGAAAGTATAAGCATAAGTCGCTCCCAGAACAATAGTTTCGGTTAGGTTAGAACTGCGTCCTTAACAAAAATAAGGCGCTCCCAGAACAGTAGGTTAGGTTAGGATAGAACTGCGTCCCTAACAAAAATAAGGCGCTCCAAGAACAGTAGGTTAGGTTAGGTTAGAACTGCGTCCTTAACAAAAATAAGGTGCTCCCAGAACAGTAGGTTAGGTTATGTTAGAACTGCGTCCCTGACAAAAATAAGGCGCTCCCAGAACAGTAGGTTAGGTTAGGTTAGAACTGCGTCCCTGACAAAAATAAGGCGCTCTCAGAACAGTAGGTTAGGTTAGGTTAGAACTGCGTTCCCGGCAAACATGTCGCTCCCAGAACAGTAGGTTAGGTTAGGTTAGAACTGCGTTCCCGATAAAAATAAGGCGCTCCTAGAACAGTAGGTTAGGTTAGGTTAGAACTGCGTCCCTAACAAAAATAAGGCGCTCCCAGAACAGTATATTAGGTTAGGTTAGAACTGCGTCCCTGACAAAAATAAGGCGCTCCCAGAACAGTAGGTTAGGTTAGGTTAGAACTGCGTCCCTAACAAAAATAAGGCGCTCCCAGAACAGTAGGTTAGGTTAGGTTAGAACTGCGTCCCTAACAAAAATAAGGCGCTCCCAGAACAGTAGGTTAGGTTAGGTTAGAACTGCGTTCCCGATAAAAATAAGGCGCTCCCAGAACAGTAGGTTAGGTTAGGTTAGAACTGCGTTCCCGAAAAAACTTAAGTCGCTCCCAGAACAGTAGGTTAGAACTGCGTCCCCAACAAAAAATCTTAAGTCGGTCCCAGAACAGTAGGTTAGGTTAGGTTAGAACTGCGTCCCCAACAAAAATAAGGCGCTCCCAGAACAGAAGGTTAGGTTAGGTAAGGTTAGAACTGCGTTCCCGGCAAACATAAGTCGCTCCCAGAACAGTAGGTTAGGTTAGGTTAGAACTGCGTCCCCAACAAAAATAAGGCGCTCCCAAAACAGTAGGTTATGTTAGGTTAGAAATGCGTCCCCAACAAAAATGAGGCCCTCCCAGAACAGTAGGTTAGGTTAGGTTAGAAATGCGTCCCCAACAAAAATGAGGCGCTCCCAGAACAGTAGGTTAGGTTAGGTTAGAACTGCGTTCCCGGCAAACATAAGTCGCTCTCAGAACAGTAGGTTAGGTTAGGTTAGATCTGCGTCCCTAACAAAAATAAGCCGCTCCCAGAACAGTAGGTTAGGTTGGAACTGCGTCCCCAAGAAAATTTAAGTAATATTAATTTAATAAATGCGACAGTTTGGATGCGAATATTAGTGACACCAATATTCGGAATACCAATTTTATGCCTAAAATACATTCGACCAAACAATGTTATTCCATACAAATGTTAGACTAAACAATTTTCGGCCAAAAAAATATATGCAAAACAATTTCGGCCAAACAATTTTCGACGTAAAAAACAATCGCCCAAAGATTATTAGGCCAAAAAATATGTGGCGAAACAAATATCGGCCAAAAAAATTTAGACAAACAGATATAGACCCCTAAAAAGTTTCGCGCCGCTTCGTGAAACTGAAATGACGTACTTTTAGAGCAGGAGAAGTGAAAAGGAAGTTTTGTTATTTTTTTACCGAATGGGCTTTCTTAGACTTAATTTTTAATTTCAGTATTTATTATACGATAACACAGAATCTTGATATTATTTTGATGCTATTCAATAACTCGATTCAGCGATTCTAAATATTTATTTCAGACAATGTCCATAGAGTGTTAGTTACAATGGTGTTATAATCCATGTTGGTATGCAAATAAACTTTTAAACTGACCCACTTTGTATGGTTTGATATTTCATTTAGCGTGGTTGGCTATAACTATAACAAGACAGAGAATAAAAAAAATATGTACTTACGCTTTTTCTTGTTCGTCCATCTCTTGCACCAGTCTATCACGTTCGTTGACAGCCGAGAGCAGCTCCTATAGAACAAAACAGTTTGATTATACAAGAACACTACGTCGGTTAGTACTTTTCTCAAACATGCACTGAAATGTCGTCATAACGTGCGTTAGGCTTCGAAGATTCACGTTTCGAGCGGAACAACTCTAGAGAACCGTAAAGAAATTTTATACAAAATTGAAGGCCTAGGCCGTACAGTATTTTTTTAAAACATGGCGTCTATATAATAAACAGCTGAATTATATTTTTTTGAGTAGTATATTTTTTTATTTCATTGCATATGTTTGAGAAAAGCACTATGCCTGCCTAGCGTTGTCCAGGGCAAAGTGGAGGGAACCAGATCACGTGGAAGATCACCCATGCGATGGACCGACCAGATCAAATCGGCTGTGGGCGGACCTTTGCATGAGTGCACCAGAATGTCTGTGAATCGCGAGAAATGGCGTAAAATCATACAGCGAACAATATCTGCCTCTAATAGTACTACGAGTTGATCACGACCGCTCTGTAAAGAGTGAAACGACTAAGAAGAAGATGCCTAGCCGTAAAAAGGGCTTTAAAAAAATATTTCACACAAACCTCTTTACTGCGCATCACGATCTCTCACCTGCAATAATAGCCTCTCCCTGCGCTTCTGTCCGTCCGTCTTCCTCCACTCTTCAACGCCTAAACTGAGCCGCAGCTCTCTCGCGAGCAGCTCGCACCGCCGGCTGAGATCCTCCTCTTGTTCACTGTTAAGTAGGCTTGCCTCATTTACTGACCACAATCACGTAAACTCATTTCTTAAGGCGACAGGTAATGCGAAACTAGTGTCAATTCCGATTATTTCCTTATATCTTCTAAATCAATAAAGTTTCAATAATTGCAAAAGTTACGAGCTGGAAAAACATTTCTGCCCGTTTAATTCTCTATACGCGTATTTGCCCATGCATACATTTTACCAATCCGGATCATTCCCATACATATTCTTTACCTGTAGAAAAAATCCCAATAGCTTAATTTAGCCAAATGTCTTTAGTCTTAATGTCTTTCCCCATTGCAAGCAAAAACATTGATGTCAAGGGGCGGAATTAAAACAAAACAATATAAAAAAAAAGTAAAATGGGGAAAAACGCGAATGGAAATAAAAATATTGGGAAAAATAATATTGGGTAGTTGATCTATACAGTCAACTCATCTAGAGCTCTTGATCAGGTGCAGCTATCCGGAATTTTGATTCGAAACATGTCGGGCCGTTTCTGACAATTTTTACGTGTGTACCGTTTTTATAATTACCTTTAATATTTATTATATCATTATACTAAAACTTCCCCGAAACTATTGTGTCCGCTTTTGACCTGAACAAGTTTTGTCGGGTAAACTACAGTGAATAAATTGTATACAGTGATTTGATAAATATTAAAGGTGTTTCGCCAGCTCCTAGACTTCATTTATTTCTGAAAAATTATCTGATTTTAAGGGAATTAAAAAGGAAACGGAAGCGCTAACTTCGCATTACCCGTCGCCATAGACGACGAAGCTAAGACGAGTTGAAAAAAAGTGATAAGGTTAAAGCATTATAAGGTTCATGTCCGTTCAAAGTGTACATTTTCAAGTCGTACACTTTAGAACTTGTTTATCCTTACCCTTGTAAGTAAGTAAACACTTTATTGTACACAAAAACAGTAAAAAAATACATCTATTACAAATAACATATACCTATATGTTATTTGTAACAGATGCTTGTCTTGTGGAATGTGGTACAAAGGCTTGTCTTGTGGAGTGTGGAGTGTGTTTGTTGGATCTAGTCCAGTAATATTAACTTGAGACAATCTTTTACTTCAAAATTGTATAAATGTTGAATCAACTCACAGTATGTTTACAAATGAAGCGAACATTGAAAAATTTAATGATTCGGACAGGATTCGAACCTGCGTTTCCAACGACGATAAAGTCTAAATCTTTACGGTAGATGGCGCTACGATGCCACCCTAAGGCATGTCGAAGCAACTGGTTGAAAAATTCAATGGCTCTGACATCTGATTCGGTGGTCCAATTGGGAGGACGCCAGTGTTGGCCCGGAAAGCCGTTGGAAACGCAGGTTCGAATCCTGTCCGAATCATTAAATTTTTCAATTTTCGCTTCATTTGTAAACATTTAGTTTACGTTAGCAGACGTTACTGCTTTAACCCTTTGAGCGCCAAGCGGCAAAGCAATTCACCGTGCCACTGACACCGAACCAAAAAAAAAAAAGTGCTCAAAAATCAACAGAGATTGTAAAACACAGATAGTGGTTTGAATTAGCATGTTTTTGACCATTGAAATTTTTGACGTCAAGAGGCGTCGTTGGCGTCAGTGGCACGAATTCCCGACGACGTGATTAGCCGTCTTTGGCGGTCAAAGGGTTAATAAAAATAAGCAACTCACAGTATGTTGAGTTGCATCTGCCGCCTCAGGAGCGCGTTCTTCTTGTTCACCAGGTTGAACCACTGCGACATCAGTCGGTCCTCTTCCTGCAATCCATACTAATATTATTAATGCGAAAGTGTGTCTGTCTAACTGTCTGTCTGTTACCTCTTCACGCTTAAACCGCTGAACCGATTTAAATGAAATTTGGTATATAGATAGTTTCAGTCCCGGGGAAGGACATAGGATACTGTTTAGTATTAACCTTTATACTGATTCATTTATAAATGGCGGGGACACTGGCCGCTTTGCTGCTCTCTGTATAAAAATGTAACTAGACTTCAGTGTCAAAATAGTGTCTGCGAAAACAACAAGAATTACAGCTAAACATTATTTATTTAAACCGTGTGATCAAAAAGGAAGCTGACGGAGGCCTCCGAAACAGAACGGGCACATCAGCAACGGTAAGTCCTTGATATTTATTCTTGGATCAGTATAGAGTATTTTTCCTGACTCCACACCAGGATCCTCCCTTCGTTACCTACAGTCCGCTAACGGCTTTACGCCACATTTTCTGGTCTTCGAACCGCATTTTAAAAATTTTGAACCTACCTATTTTTGTTTAATTCCCCAAATTAAAATCTATATAATATAACCGTTGCTTCCGTCGCGAATCGTATTCGCTATAAAGCTATTCCCTGTTCTCACAGATTTTCAAAAATATAATTCAACCAATTCGTCATATTTTTGTCCGTGACAAAAATGGCGGAAGGCGAGGTGCAATCTTTATTGCAAATTAGCACTTTGACAATTAAAAAAGAATATTTGTTCAATAAATTACAAAAGGCGTATGATGTATCCAAAACTGTTAAATTGGATAGTCTAGACTCGGTACAGAATTACATGGTACAGTTTTCAGAACTTGATGACGCTCGTAGCGATTTCGAAAAAATTGTCATGGAAATTATCATGCTTGAAATGCAGTCAAACCCCAAGGCTAAACCTTCAACAAGCGCGTTAGAAAGCTTCGACGAATTATATTATGTTTGCAAAAAGGTAGCTTTGAAGTGCACGCGTATAGTCCAGGAGCCAACCGAAAAATATTCAACTGCAACCAAGGATGATTGTCTAGCTAGGCCGGTCTTACCGAAGCTAACGTTATTTGAATTTGACGGGCAGGTAGAGAACTGGGCTACATTCCATGATACCTTCGTGTCTTTGGTTCACAATCGCAAGTTCGAGAACATAGATAAATTTCATTATCTCCTATCTTGCGTCAAAGGTCCAGCACTGAGCATTGTCAGAAGTCTTCCGATCACGTCATTCAATTACCCACTTGTTTGGCAAAGCTTACTTGATAAATACCAAGACGTTAGGGCGTTGACCGGCAGATATCTGGACAAAATGCTGAACTTTTCGCCTTTGACAAAAGACAGCGTAGCGAATTTAACCTCGTTCGTGGAGACTTTTGATCATTCGTTGAAAGCGATTCACGCCTTGCAGATTGAGAACTTGGACGACTATCTATTTTGTCATTTGGCATTACGTGGGTTAGACAGTCATACTAGGAAATTGTTTGAAGAAAGCCGCGATCAAAATAAATTACCGATTTTCGCGGATTTAATAAATTTCGTGAACAAACAAATTAAAGTTTTGGAACATACATTTCCTAGTGCCGGCTCCCGGACTATAAACAATCAACAAGTCAAAGTGAAGTCATCTGTCAACTTCGCACAACCGAGTCATAAACCGGCCAATTTCAAATATTCGAACGCAACTTCGTCTTCACAAAAGGTTGGATTAGCTGTTTCGCGTTTTGATACTCAAAATAATTCGAACCAAAACAAACTGACTTGCGTGCATTGCAACTCAAATCATCTGATTTATCGTTGCGAACAGTTTCGTAAACTGTTAGTTCAAGACAGGATTGACCGTGTCAATGCCTTGAAACTATGCACCAACTGTTTAAAAAGTGGTCATGAAACGTCAAGTTGTAAGAGCAACATGACTTGTGGAGTTTGCTCTCGGCCTCACCACTATTTACTACATCGGGATGCAAGTGTTCTGCAGGCAACGGCCGTGCCGACGCCGCAGACGCCCCGTGCTGCCGTGCATGCAGTGGGGCCTTCACTACCGCGCTCCGTGAGTGTGGCTGTGACACCCGATCCAACCGTTACTGAGAATCTTCATTCCGTGACTGAAAATTCCAGTTCTTACGGTATAGTACTGGGGACTACGAGGACTCTAGTCGTTGACATCACTGGTCAATATCAGAACTGCCGTGCCGTTCTTGATTCTGGAGCTCAAAGCTCATTCATTACTTTGAACTGTGCTCAACGTTTGGGCTTACCTCGCAACAAATGCCCTTACACGGTATCAGGGCTGGGAGGTGAACTAGTCAAAAACTTTGGCATGGTGACATGCGACTTAAAGCCGTGTAAATCGGACGTTCCGAGTTTCCGGCTAGAACTGGTCGTAGTCGAGAAAGTGTCATCCGAAATGCCAAATGTTTCGTTTCCACCGGAAGTCGTGGAAGAATACAAGAATTTCGATTTGGCTGACCCATTGTTCTACGAAAAGTCATCGGTAGATATTCTGTTGGACAACGGTGTCGTGTCTGATTTGATGTTGGACAAGCCGACTAATGTCAAGCCGAACATACCCAAGGTGATTGAGACGGTTTTCGGTTATGTCGTAAGTGGAAGATTATACAACGAAAGTAATCAACTGTCATTAAATTTACATCTGTCGATTTCTGAAGAGAAGACTTTGGACAAAACGCTGCGTGACTTCTGGGAAGTAGAGGAATTGCCGTGCAAACCTGTACTCAGCCCTCAAGATCAGCTGGCTGAAGATATATTCGTGCGTGATCACTCCCGTGATGAGGGGGGGAGATACATCGTGCCGCTGCCTTTTGTGACTGATACGCCGACACTTGGAGACTCTCGAGTTGCCGCCGAAAAACGATTGCTGGCAACAGAGCGCAAACTTGCGCGTTCACCAGTGCTGCAGCAAGCATACAACGACTTCATGCTCGAGTATGAGAAACTTGACCACATGGAATTGTACACTGGTAGCGAGTCAAGCAAGTATCTGATTCCACATCACAGCATTTTAAGGCCGAGCAGTACGTCAACACCCTTGCGCGTCGTATTCGATGCTAGTGCGAAAACGTCTACAAACATCTCTCTCAACGATACTCAGTTGACAGGACCAAACCTGTACCGTGATCAGGGACCGGAAAACCCCTCTTTAAAGTTAAGCCTAATATAAGGTAACCCTAACAATTTGGTAACCATAACATAAGGTAACCTTTTCATTTGGTAACCCTATGTTAAGGTTACCCTATCATAACAGTTAACTACAACCTCAACACAGTTACACAGTTACGGTTAAAACCCTAACGCGTAAGGGTTATTTATAGCAGTTAACTCTAAACCCTATCGCGTTAGGGTTTGGAACTGAACGTTGAAGGATCGTTATAGATGAGCGGAGTTGGCAGAATGTTTACGTATTGCCGTGTTTTTTTTTACACTAGTTTTTTTTTTTGACTTTTTGTTTTTTGTTGTTGTTATTAGATAATAAGTACTTTATCTTTGATTTTTATATGTTTCTCCTACACTGATGTTGTTAATTAGTTGATAATTTGATGTGATTGTTCTGCTAATAAAAAAGTAATAATATCTAATAATAAATAACTATAATTTTCATACTGTTTTTAGGGTTCCGTAGTCAACGAGGAACCCTTATAGTTTCGCCATGTCCGTCTGTCCGTCCGTCCGTCCGTCCGCGGCTTAGCTCCGTGATCATTAGTACTAGAAAGCTGAAATTTTGTATGAGTATGTGTATGTTTAACGCCGACAGAACGGTAAAATAAAAATTAAAAAAAAATTTTTTTTCGGGTACCTCTCGAACAACTTAAGTGGGGGTGATTTTTTTTCTTTTCAACACTAGTGTGTGGGGTGTCGTTTAATAGGTCTTGTAAAAATAATAGGGGTCTCCTAACATTCTTTTTGATAAAGTCAGCAGTTTTGTAAATATTCGCTCCGAAAACAAAAAAATAGTGTCCCCCCCCTCTAACTTTTCAACCACGGGTCAAAAATATTCGGAAAAATTCTTGTAAATGAGGCTTTATAATAACTTTGAATGAAAACTATATTGAACAAAATCGGTCGCTGTTTTTGAGTTATCGCCAAATTTCATATTTTTTCTTGTAAAGGACGTAAGTTGACTTCCAGAAGGTAATAAGTGATTAGTCTCTAGGGCGTTTACGACCTTTTTATAGAGCTTGAAATCTTTCTTAACTTAAAACTCGGGCTTAAAACAGCAGTTTATTGTGAAGGATGAGCAACTACGGAACCCTACACTGAGCGTGGCCCGACATGCTCTTGGCCGGTTTTTTTTCTTATCGAGGAACGATCGGCAGCTTTGCTGGTAACGTTATACCTGATAACAGTAAAAACCATCATATAAGAACAAAAGAGAGTTCGACTTGCCGCATGGTATTTTTAAGTGTGCAACGTGCTGTTTTAAAATGACAGATTAGATAAAAAATGTAAGAAAGTCTTTCTTCAAAACAATACTAATCCCATCTCTTTCTTAGAAAGAGATGGGATTAGTATTGTTTTGAAGCATCATGGATGCTAAGCGTTAGTTACTCAGTATCCTCCAAATCGTCCAACTGGTCAGTTACAAACGGGTGCCATAAAATAACAAATATTAAAAAAAAAACTTTAAAATGTACTACAAAAAGCGCTTGCTGCCACTGCCATGCCATTTTCCCGAGGAATAAAGTGACTTTGTAAATAAACTTAAAAGACAGAAGAAACTGGTAAGTTATGCATTCTTATTATGATTATATTTCAATTTTGTTTACCATTAAATCGTTGTAAATACTATCGACCTTAAGGGTACTCGAACTGATATTTTTTCCTTAATACATAGTATCTGCAATGTTTGTTTTTTTTTTCAACCATATTCTAATTATATATATAAATATACCTATGCGTACCTATATTTATTTATTTCAACTTGATTGCACATTGCATTCCACAAAAACGTAGATAACAATGGCGGCTTTTTGCCATGAAATGAGGCGTTCTCTGCCAGACAACTTGTTTAAATGAATGTATATGTAAATATATAATATTTAATTACCATACAAATTCGGAATACCTACTACAATGACATTTCGTAAATATGTGTTTGTGCATTTTCATTTATTATACATTTTATTCAGAATATGTTGGCACATTTAGGTAGCTAAAAATCTCAGTAGTATATCTTCAATTTACTTATAATGTTCGGGTATCCTTAGAGCTGCCAGTTTAGCATTCCTAACAAAAAATAGGCCATGCATGAACGTTGTACTTTATTGGACGACGCTTACATTTCTAATATTAGTGACGTTTTTCTTACTAAACTTAAAATGAAACACCAAATTAAGTACATATTTTTTTATTTCAGACTCAAAGTGAAATCAAGAGAGGAAGGAAGGTTATGAAAAACGTAAAGAAATTTTGGCTGAATTCAAGGAATTGTTAGAAGACGTACCGGACGATAAGTTGAAGGACATGTGGATTGTGGGCACGTGTAAAATTTATGACAGAATTGTATCATACGGCTGTTCTAAAATTACGTAAATAATAAGTAATCCATAATTTAGTATTATATTTGATATGGTCTAATTTTAAACTGATTTGATTTTTAATTGCTGTGATTTATGTCATTGTTTTTTTATTATGGTGTTTTTAATGTATAGGTGTTATAAGTATTAATTGTTAAGAATAGGTAGTTATTAAAACTGATTATGCATGTTTAACTGTGATGATGATATTTTTATGGTTTTAGTTAGTACATATAATTAAACTTACAATTTTTGTTATCTGATTAAAAAATGTATATTCTAGTAAATTATTTACACACCTAAAATGTATTTTTATTTTATGAACATAGCATGATTATAATATGGTAAATACTTTTCATGGTATCATTATAGAAATCGCGTTGATGCTGGCAAGACGCTATTAGCGCTCAGATTAGGATAAACACAAAAATTGAATTTTTATTTTATTAATTAAAGAAAAAAAGAAGACAAAATAATTATTAAACTAATACATTTCAAATAACGTTCAATTATAATGTTACTTGGATTAATTTTATTGTACAGTCGGTGAGATTTTGTTACCTAAGTAGGTATTGTGATGAGTATTTTTTTTAAACAAGCAACGCATCTCCGTATCAGCTTGTCCTAAAACTGCCTTCATATGTCCAGATGTTCGGATTTCCGGCTGTTGTCAACTAGAGGTCCGATTCATATGAATTGTTGATTCAGTTATTCGTAATTTTTCAATATGGCGAAGATATGGGGTTTGCTAATGTAAAAAATAACAAATAACAACCATTTTGAAGTAAAGTCGCGACTGTCGCGAGGTTTACCGCTTACCGTGTAGTCAGGAGTTGGATAGTGGAATTCCTTAACGGTTGCTTGTATACTTTTCGAGTGTAGGGTCTGATGGTTTGTTTTTAAGTGTACAATTGAAACTGCAATATCTCGTGTCACATCACAACTTCATTATAACTAACTGTCTACTGAAAAAACAGATTTGCCGCGTACATACATTATAAGTACCGATAAGATACTAGTAAGAGTATTAACAATAGGCAACTGAATTTTAGATCTTTTTTTACTATTCCTACTTTGAGTATTTATAATGACAGGAGATGCCATGGACGGGCGACCCCCTCCGGCAAAATAACTGGTCAAGCACGTTATATAAAACTACTTCAAGTCGCTTCACCGCCATTTTGCATTGATCTGTGTCGCGTGACACTTCCCTCTAAAAATGGTAAATTGTGCAGATATTTTCTTGTAAAAGGCGATCTGACAGCTCAAATACGTAACAAGATCGCGTTTCCTATCACAGGTAAGTATTTTTACGAAGTATCAAATGTGTATTAAAGTACAATCTCCATTTAAAGAAAAAAACCGTTGCGATACGTAAACGACAGAAAAATGAAAACATAAAACGGTGGTACAGGGGCGAGGGATGTGACAAAATCAAAACCGCGACTCAACATTTGAATGAATCATTCATTCATTCGATCACTGCAGTTCGTTTAATAGTTAGTGTATTATTAGATACTTGCGACCCTCCCGGCTTCGCACGGGTGCAAAATTATGATTAAAATATCTATTAAGAAAAACTGCATCAAAATCCGATGCATAGTTCTAAAGATCTAAGTATACATAGGCACAGACAGACAAACAGGCAGACAGCAAGAAGTGACTTTGTTCTATACTATGTAGTGATTGAATTTAATAATAGGTATAGATGTATGTTATTTTTAAATCTTGTAAGGTGAATTAGAAATATTACCTTTCTCTAGACATACGATGTTGAAATTTAATATGAAAATGAAAACAATTGTTTGCTAAAGTATATCTAGGTAAAAGGAACATTTAATGCTGGGCTATGACTATATGCGTTATACATATACTATTATTTATAGACTTTATTTCATATTTTTTCCATCTTCACTGCTGCCTCCTTATTTCCTTATTCTTCTTTTCTTTTATAGAATGAGAAATGAGGATATGCCGCAGAAGAACCAAGGTAACCGGGATAGCTCACAGGACTGCACGATTGAAGTGGCAATGAGCAAGCCATGTAGCCCGGAGAATCGTTAGCCGTTAGGTCAGCAAAGTGCTAGAGTGGCGACCACGTATAGGAAAGCGCAGCGTAGCGAGGGTTGTGACGATTCTTGGGGAGGCCTTTGTTCAGCAGTGGACGTCTGTGGCTGATAGATAGATGAATATATTTACTTAATTATAATTTTTAAATTTTATTTTATATGTGGTAATTCTAATTAAATTAGTAACCATTTGTTTTATTGTTTTCTCTTTACTCATTATTTACTCCTGGATTTATCTTTAAATCAATATTCCATAGGGAATGACAGTTGTTTTCAGTGCCCATTCAAAGTACCCTGCGTGAACGTCTACTAAAATTGTCATTTCAAACAAACGGTTATTTGATCTGTGACGATCTGTGAATCTCTAATATTAGATCCATGGACGCTCACACAACTTGCACATAGATATCGGCTCCAAAATGGCGAAAATGAAGTGGTTTCATTTTAGCAACTGTAACGTTGCACTTACATACTTGCCTTAATATAAGGATAAATTAATAATTATTACTAAAAATTAAATTAATAAAAAAAAACGTATAATGAAAATATAAAAAAAAATACTAACCTATTAATTAAAATAAACATCATTAAATTAAAACTAACTTATAAATAACTAACTAATATCAATGTCAAAAATAAGTGGCAAATTAAATATTACATAGTTAACCTGTGTAGACTTTCTGCGCGCGATGTTACTCTGTGCTCCTAGTAGCTAGCGTCAGCAGTTTTGTCCCGGTTTGTTTCCACGACGTTTGCGCAGCGCGCTTGACTCTGCACTCGGCTGTCTTTAGCGACGGATCTTTTGATAATTATTATAGCCGTGATCACTAGCTTCCGCCAAGCCAAGTGTCGTCTCACGCGAGCTCAATAATTGAATATTATCATAATTTTATTGGCGTTCTTTTTAAATAAATACCGAGTATAAGGAGGTAAATAATGTGTCTGAGCTGTTAATCGTCGTTGTGACTTGCACCCCGAAAGGGTAAGTGTTTGAACGTTATTAATTTAAGCAGTGCTAGCTTATAGTGGTTATCATAAACTTCTGGGCATGTTAAGCTATTTAACGTGCTATAATTAGGCTTTGTCTTGCAAGTGCCGCTCGTGGATAATGTATGTGACCGCTACGCGTATGTGGAAGAGTACCGTTACAACATGGCGTCCCATACATTTCTTACGACGGTATTTTAAAAACTCATCTTCATCTTTCTAGCTTAACAGGCTATTAAATGATTTATTTGGACAGTTTGCAAAAGTAATACAACTAAATAAGAGATATAATAGTTTCGGCTACTTGTGTATGCGCTTTTCCTCTTTACTTTGTAACTCCGTTCTGATTATTGAACACCCACCATCTACTTTCGGTCGCTCCCTTGTCTGCTAGCTGCGACGTACTACATGGGGTTCATAATCGGAGGCATAAAATTTATTACGTGGCCCTAAACGTGGACGACGTTATGTTCCAGGGTGCAATTTTACGGCTGCAGCCGGTTTCCTCGTGCAAGGAACTATTTACCGGCCGATGTCACCACCAACACCACCGTAGTTGCCTAAGGCGCTCCCTCGGGTCGCTCCCGACACCACCAGGACCTGCTGCATCACACTCTGCTTCGGCCCGCATCATAGGGGAGTACCTAACTGCGCAGTGGGAACCAGAAGGCATTTTTTTTTTAAATTTAATCGGACCCTTGACCACGCCCGTTTTTTTTAATAATAATGATGATACTGAAGGTTGTTGTTTCTTTTTAAATAAATATAAATAGTATCCCAACTTCAAGTGTCACACTGGCGCCTAAGTACGTGGTGAAAAGGTCTGGTTCCACTGCGTAGAAGTAGTTGGTGTTTGTGTTGTATTTTTATGTTTGTGAAACGTTTTTGCTTTGTGTTTTTTGGTTGCAGCAACTAATGTGTACCAATTTTATTGATGAATTTTATTGTTGAATTTTATTTTTAATTAATTTTCAAGAATTTTAATAGTAACTTGATGTTTTTAATGAATTTGATAATTTTTATAAATTTATTTTATTAATGATTTTTTTTTTTTTAATTTAAATCATTTTAATAATTGTACAATAATAATTTTAATGTTTTAAAATTATTTATTGATTGTTATTGTTATTTCATTTTAATGAATTGTCGCAGTTACATTTGCTTGAGCACTCTGTTCGTTTGTTACTCTATGTTGTTTACGTGCTAGATAATCAGGTACAGTCGAGTCACACAAGTGCTGTGTCTTTCAAGTTTAATTGTTTATGTGATATTTTGAACTGTGATATAAATATATTTTTGTTTTGTTTTATCCAAGTACACATTAGTTGCAATTTTTTTTAATTATTTTATTTGCGCTGCTTCATTTATTTTATTTTGTGACGGGTTTTATTTTTTTTGCTGCTTCATTCCTCAGCCAACCATAGCGTTCATAATTTTATTTTGTAACAGAACGGAGTAGATTAAGATTGTATAACGTTCACCACTTACCCTTCCACGGTTTCAATATCTATTTTTTTTTCTTTTTTGTGTTGAGTTGCGACCATGGCGTATCGCGTTAAATTTCTGTCGTTGCAGAAGACCGAATTAGAATACGAGGTTGCAATTAGGGGTGCCGAACCAGCGGCCACCGTTCAGAAGCTCCGCGAACAGATTGCTAAATTAGGACCATTATTTCCTTCCGAAGATATCCTCGAGAGCGTTTTTTCTGCTAGTGACGATTTAAAGGGAGTTAGTGATGTACTAACTAAGCTGAGAGCATTTATTGAGACCCCTAATAATCGGAGTTCATTGTTGCGCGCACAGAATTTAGTTAATCATCTACATCACCGGCTTAACCGGATTGTTTGTGATAGTGCAACTCAACCGTTATACGATACTTGCTACTCTGAATTTAAAAGCCTCTCGGAGCGTTGTTGTTTGAGTAGGGAAAACGGATCAGACTCTTTGCCTCTTTCCGCGGCTAGTGACCCTCAGTCTACGGTTTCACCCTTAAATGTCAATGTCACTTGTGAGCGTGGCATGGCGGGTGAGCTCACTAAGCTAAAATTTGATGGGTCGTCGTGTGTTCGCTCATTTATTCAGCGTATTACAGATTTTAGTAAGTCGAGGAATATTACTGGGGCAAAGCTGTTGACGTATGCTACAGAGATTTTTACTGGCAGTGCCTTGCACTGGTTCCGTGCCATTCAAGACCAGGTATCTAGTTGGGAAGACCTACTTTCTCTCCTTAAGAGTGACTTCGATCAGGCCGACTATGACTACAGGCTGTTGTCCGAGATTCGGGCCAGAACTCAAGGCGAGGCAGAAAATATAACAATTTATTTCTCCATAATGTCGGGTCTGTTTTTGCGAATGTCTAAACAGTTGTCGAACGAGGATAAGTTAGAAATATTAATGCATAACATCCGCCCTTGCTACGCCAGTACCTTGGCTTCTGTGCCGAAGATAACGGATATAGACACCTTGCGTTCGCTCTGCCGTAATTATGAGCGCATTCAGGCTCGATTGGCGGACTTTCACGAACCTCCTAAGGTCTCCTCAGGCACGTTGGCACCTGAGTTTGCATACACTGGTCAGGTTTCTAATAAATTAAATCAAAACAATAATCATACTTTTAATTACAAACCGCAAAGTAATTATTACACTAAAAATAAAAATGACCCGGGTAACAGTAATTTTAACACGTCACATAAAACTTATTCTAAAAACAACAATTATGTTCATGCAGTGCAACGTTCAGGGCAAAAACAAATGTATTGTCCAAGGTGTCGTAACAACACCCACAATCTTCGTCAGTGTAGGGCGGATAAGGATAAGATTATTTGTTTTGTCTGCGGGCAAGAGGGTGTTAAGACCCCCGATTGTCCGAATTGTCGGAAAAATAAACCAGGAATTTCAAAAAACTGATTGACCAGCAGAATTGTACCAACACCAGTTGCCATCTACCACCTAAGTTTGATCAGGAGGATTGGGAGAAATGGCTTCAAACTATCAATATTTATTTCAATTCTTATAAAATTGATACGATTCTGCTGGATAAGCCTGTACGTGATCCGAGACCCTATGCTTGTGTCCAAATTAATGATTTTAAGCTTTTTGGCCTCTTAGATTCGGGCTCGGCCGTGACTATTTTAGGCGATGCTATTTATAAAAAATTAGAGAGACAGGGTTTTCAGTTGGTTAGGGAAGATATCATTACAGTAACTGCTGCAGGTGGTCAATCCATGCATAGCATTGGCTATATGTTCCTGCCTATTCATTTTGAAAACGATTACCACATTATTAAGGCTTTTGTTGTGCCAGACATCAATATTGATCTCGTGCTAGGGATTGATTTTTGGCGCGATTTTAAGATTTTTCCAGGTCATCTTACAAGCATCACGTTCTCTGATGCTACTGTATTGAATGCTAGCCTTAATACTGATGGTCCATCCTTCATACAAGCTTACGACAATTTAAATGCCTCCGAGAAAGCCGTAGCTGATGATATTATTTTACAATTTCGCGATATTTCTGCCGAACACCGGGGTTTGGGTGAAACTAGTATGATCACTCACCGCATTGATACCGGAGACGCTGAGCCAGTTCGCCAAAGGTATTACCGTTTGTCCCCGGAAAAGCAGCGTATTCTTACTGAACAGGTTGACGAGATGCTGGCCTTGGACGTAATTGAGCCATGCGAGAGCGCTTGGTCGTCACCTGTTCTTATTGTCACCAAGAAGAATGGTGCACCTAGATTTTGCCTGGATAGCCGCAAGCTCAATTCCGTCACAAAACGCGACGCCTATAATCTCCCATACATATCCGAGATCTTGGATAATCTTCGTGATGCTCGTTTTTTATCTAGTATCGATTTATCCAAGGCCTTTTGGCAGATACCAATAGCACCAGAAGACCGTCAGAAAACTGCTTTTTACGTGCCATCTCGTGGTACCTTTTGCTTTAGGCGGACCGCTTTTGGATTGACCAATGCACCTGCCTCTCAGCAGAGGCTAGTTGACCTTCTGTTTAGGGAATTTGACCTAAAAGTCTTTGCATACCTTGACGACATTATCATCGTCTCAAACGACTTCAACTCTCACGTTTCCCTTTTGCTTAGAGTCTTGGGCAAGTTAAAACAGGCCAACCTTACCGTTAACCTGGAGAAGTGTCAGTTCTTCCGCAGTCAGTTAAAATATCTTGGTTACGTGGTTGACAGTGGAGGACTTCGTACTGATCCCGAAAAGGTCCAGGCAATCCTCAATTATCCGACACCTTCTTGTCGGAAGGACGTTAAGCGTTTCCTCGGAACCGCCACCTGGTATCGTCGGTTTGTCCCCAGCTTCAGTACAATAGCGGGCCCACTGAACAAGCTGACTTCAAATAAGAAGGGTGGACCGCCTTTCGTCTGGTCTGCTGAAGCTGACGCCGCTTTCAAAAAGCTGAAAGAGTGTTTGGTTTCCGCTCCTGTTCTTTCCTGCCCTGACTACGACAAGCCTTTTGAGGTGCATACTGATGCCAGCAGCTACGGCGTGGGTGCAATGTTGACACAGACCGTAGACGGTAAGGAGCACCCCATTGCCTACATGAGCAAGTCGTTGTCAGCGGCGGAAAAGAACTACGGGATTACAGAGAGGGAGACGTTAGCTGTGGTCATCGCGTTGGAGCACTGGAGGTGCTATTTGGAGAACGGGAAGCCATTCACTGTCTATACAGATCACAGTGCGTTAAAATGGTTCCTGTCTCTAAAGAATCCCACTGGTAGGTTGGCTCGCTGGGGAGTAAGGTTGTCCTCATTTAATTTGGTCTTCAAACATCGTAAGGGTGTGGACAATGTGATACCTGATGCTCTCTCCAGGGCGATTCCGGTAGCTGCAATAAGTACCGCAGGCTCGAACATAGTGACAACAGATTCTTGGTACAAGAACATTTATAATTCTTGTTTGTCGAAGCCGCAATCTATGTCGAACTTCATTATCAAGGACGGGAAGCTGTTCAGGCGTGCTAAAAATAATCACTCACTTTCGTCAGAGTTTTTGTGGAAAGAGGTGGTACCTTCTGAGTTGCGTGAACAGGTTATTAACGAGAACCATGGAGAGCCTACAGCTGGTCATCTAGGCGTGTTTAAAACGTACAATCGTATTTCGTTGCATTACTATTGGCCAGGCATGCACCAAGATGTGGTTAAGTTCATTGCTTCTTGCGACAAATGTCTATCTTACAAGGCTCAAAACCACCAAACTCTAGGGGAAATGGGCCGCCCAAAACAATGCTCAAGGCCGTTCCAAATGATATCCATTGACCTCATGGGTCCTCTACCTGTCACTAGGAAACAAAATACTTTTATCTTTGTAGTTACTTGCTGTTTTTCCAAGTTTTGTCTAATTTTTCCAATTCGGAGTGCTACTTCCATCGCAGTCACGAAGATATTAGAGGAGTCAGTTTTCCTTGTTCATGGAGTCCCACAAACAATTTTCTTGGACAATGGTAGTCAATTTATATCTAAACTTACTGAATCACTTTTCGAACGTTATAAGGTTCCGAATGTATTCTTTACGCCCAAGTATACACCCCAAGTTAATGTTGTCGAACGCTACAATAGAACCATAATTACGTGTCTCTCAACTTTCGTGGAAAACGATCATCGCAGTTGGGATACATACATTCCGAAGGTGCAATTTGCTATGAACAATTCGGTGAGTGAAGCAACTGGTTTCACTCCTTCTTTTCTCGTGTTCGGCAGAGAACTTGTTACTTGTGGCTCACACTACTTAGATACGGATTTAGGCGCCGAGGTCTTATTCTTTCCTCGGGATATTTATGCTGAAAATCTAGGGTGTCTTAGAGAAGTATTCAGTGATGTACAAGCTAAATTGTGGCACGCGCACGCGAAGAACACATCTCACTATAATCTGCGTCGTAAGCCTATGGAGTTCAACATTGGCGATATAGTTATGAAGCGCGCATATGTATTGAGCGATAAAGATCGGTTCTTCAGTAAAAAACTCGCACCGAAATTTCTTAAGTGTCGTGTTATAGATAAAAAGTCACCCTTAGTTTACATCCTAGCGGACATGTCTGGGAAAAATATTGGTGCTTGGCACATCAAGGACTTAAAATTATCCGGTCATAACAATTAGATTTAATTATATAGGTAGGTTGATAGTTTAGGGAAGGTATAATAATGTCGTGTATTACCCTGGTCACAGTTTTACCATCGGCTAATTCTAACTATTCGTATGGGTTTTCCAGTCTGACAGATAGACTGAACACCTTGCCAAATGACAGGTTGCGTCAATATTCAAATTTCGTATATTAACGCTTGATTAAGTGCGCGAGGTATGAATGTGTTGATTTTTAAAAGTATAATGCGATTACGTTGCTAAGAAGTTCGGATTTTATTGTTAGAATAGGTATAATAAAATCCTTGTGTGACGCGCGGGGTAATGTAACGTTGCACTTACATACTTGCCTTAATATAAGGATAAATTAATAATTATTACTAAAAATTAAATTAATAAAAAAAAACGTATAATGAAAATATAAAAAAAAATACTAACCTATTAATTAAAATAAACATCATTAAATTAAAACTAACTTATAAATAACTAACTAATATCAATGTCAAAAATAAGTGGCAAATTAAATATTACATAGTTAACCTGTGTAGACTTTCTGCGCGCGATGTTACTCTGTGCTCCTAGTAGCTAGCGTCAGCAGTTTTGTCCCGGTTTGTTTCCACGACGTTTGCGCAGCGCGCTTGACTCTGCACTCGGCTGTCTTTAGCGACGGATCTTTTGATAATTATTATAGCCGTGTTCACTAGCTTCCGCCAAGCCAAGTGTCGTCTCACGCGAGCTCAATAATTGAATATTATCATAATTTTATTGGCGTTCTTTTTAAATAAATACCGAGTATAAGGAGGTAAATAATGTGTCTGAGCTGTTAATCGTCGTTGTGACTTGCACCCCGAAAGGGTAAGTGTTTGAACGTTATTAATTTAAGCAGTGCTAGCTTATAGTGGTTATCATAAACTTCTGGGCATGTTAAGCTATTTAACGTGCTATAATTAGGCTTTGTCTTGCAAGTGCCGCTCGTGGATAATGTATGTGACCGCTACGCGTATGTGGAAGAGTACCGTTACAACATGGCGTCCCATACATTTCTTACGACGGTATTTTAAAAACTCATCTTCATCTTTCTAGCTTAACAGGCTATTAAATGATTTATTTGGACAGTTTGCAAAAGTAATACAACTAAATAAGAGATATAATAGTTTCGGCTACTTGTGTATGCGCTTTTCCTCTTTACTTTGTAACTCCGTTCTGATTATTGAACACCCACCATCTACTTTCGGTCGCTCCCTTGTCTGCTAGCTGCGACGTACTACATGGGGTTCATAATCGGAGGCATAAAATTTATTACGTGGCCCTAAACGTGGACGACGTTATGTTCCAGGGTGCAATTTTACGGCTGCAGCCGGTTTCCTCGTGCAAGGAACTATTTACCGGCCGATGTCACCACCAACACCACCGTAGTTGCCTAAGGCGCTCCCTCGGGTCGCTCCCGACACCACCAGGACCTGCTGCATCACACTCTGCTTCGGCCCGCATCATAGGGGAGTACCTAACTGCGCAGTGGGAACCAGAAGGCATTTTTTTTTTAAATTTAATCGGACCCTTGACCACGCCCGTTTTTTTTAATAATAATGATGATACTGAAGGTTGTTGTTTCTTTTTAAATAAATATAAATAGTATCCCAACTTCAAGTGTCACACAACGACAATATGAAGTCGAGTGTACTTGTTTTAGAAGTCAGTGATTGTTCAAGCCCGAAACAACCGCGGGCGACAGTTTTATTTCACAGTTTAGTTATGCGAGAGTGATAAGTGTTATAGTTTCGGCAGTGGAAGTGAATATTCGAGTATAAACGAATAAATAATGAAAATAAAGCTTTAAAATAGTTTACGTGTATTTCAATCTTGACGTGACAAAATCTAGTGACATTACGTTCTTCTTTAAGAATATAAAACATCGGAATGCTTATAAAGGAGGTTTGAATACTTAAGGTTACATAAACTGCAACAATAAGGATACAATAAATATAGACAGATATACATATAAAAAAATATATTAATTGGATTACATCGTCAATATACAGAATTTACACTTTCAAATTTCACAATAAATAGTACCTATAAGACAATTCAGTTCATTCATTAAAATGATTTGACTCATTCTTCATATGTGTCCCATCACTATGATTTTCTTATGTATACTGCACATTTACGTGAAAACAGTATCTGTGTGCATGTCATTTTTGATGTGTTGAATTTTGCTGTAGTGTGCGTTTATCGGAACAGCAAAATTTGTGTCTGTTGAGTTATTCGTCTTTTGGTGGTGTGCTGTACGTGTTTACCTCGCCCCCCGCTAAAATTGGCGAAAAAATTTGTTCGAAGAGTTTACGTTATGACATCTCCATTTGTCTATGCTCTAAGTATTCCTAACAACGTATGCTATCCCTTTAATATCAGCGGAAAGCGAAAGAGATAGTAAGTCATGGCAGGTAACAAAGAACCTTTGTTACTTAATTCAAATTCAAATTTAAAATATATTAAATAAAACGATGGTCCATGATACTAGGTTAGTCAACTTATCAAATATAGTTTTATACCTAAACTAATTAACAAAACAATTAACTAATTTAATTGATTATTAATTTAGATTGTTTTATTTTTTCTTCCAAATGGATGAAAATTGTTTCTTTTTTAGTTTTCTAACCTCATACCAAGTAATTTTATCGACACAAATATTTCATATAATTAATTAATCTATCTAGACTTCATAAATCGGTTGAGAAATGTGATCCCTAAGCGAGACCAGCCGGAAATCCGGACAAAATGACATCTCTGTGTGTAAATAATTTTCTTTTTATAGTAAAAAAAAAGTTATAGAATACATAATATAACAAAATTAACTTTGTTTCAAATATCATTTTAATTAATTACTTAAAACATTTTTTTTTAATGTTATTATAATTATTACGTTTTTAACTATTTATAAAAAAAAGCATCATGATTTAATCAAGACACAGAGTACAAGAAATATTCTTGTTCAAATCAATTTGAATAATAAGAATATCCACAGAACCATCATTAATATTGCTAATCTTTACAATTTAAGGGTGTAATTTTATTAAAATAATTTGAAGTTCGTTATTGACGCATACATCAATTTAAATATAGGTATACTTAGATGAAAAGGGATGAGTGAAATGCTAAGGATTATATTTATTTTATTGTTATCGGGGTAATGGCATTTACTGCACACTAAGACGCAAACCGTAATGAGACGCGGTATTTATTATTGTTTTAAGAATAATCAAAATGCAGTTGTGCCTTAACTGAATGCCGCATTAATTGTTATATTTTTTTATCGAAACAATACTTATCTGTATTACGGGGAATGAAGGAAATGATAGTTAATTATGTTTGGGATAAACCAATATGTGATATCAATGGTGACGGCAAAAATAAATGAATGACTTTTATTTTTTCCGTCTTAGAGTTATTTGTCAAGCCCCAAGGCCCAAAGGCAAAGATGAAATATGAAAAAAAAAACAAACAACACACTGTTTTCGCCGCTCGAGTTAAGCAACGCTACCATGGTAACATAAGAAGTTTCTACACCAAAGACTTAAAGTTGAATATTGACTGATTTGACGCTTTATAGCATATGGTTACAAACCTCGCCAGCCAAACACGTTTATGACTTGCAAGAGATAAGAAATTTACTGAGTTACTGTTATTCAAAAACTGACCTAATAAGACATAATTTAGGGATCATATTCGTTCGAATTCGTTCAAAAACCCTTACGTTAAGGTTATTAAGTTAGGGTTAGTAGTTATTATAACTGCTATTCAAAAACGGAACTAATAACACATTACTTAAGGATCACATTCGTTTGAACTCGGTTCAATACCCTAAAGACTCTGTTAGTGGGACGGGGTAGGTTAGTTAAGGTAGTTATTAACCGCGTTAACTGCAACAAAACAGTAACCGTATCATTGAAACAACCACATCATAGGGTTAACAATATGTAAGGGTTTTTAAAAACAACTTCTAAAATAACCTCATCAAAAACCCTTGTTAAGGTAACCGGTTCCGGTCCCTGACCGTGATATAGGTTCCATTATAACCAATTTTCGATTATTCGAATACTGTTTCGCAAGTGATATTTGCAAGATGTATCGTGCAATCCTTGTGCGTGAATGTGATAGAAAATATCAACACATATTATATCGGTCGTCCGTAGACGAGCCGATTAAAGTCTATGAATTAAAAACGATTACATACGGCGTAAGTTCGAGTCCATTTCTGGCCATTCGTACTTTGCTACAATTAGCCAATGATGAAGGTGAACGTTTCCCTTCAGCTGCTAATGTCGTGCAACAAGGTATCTATATGGATGACATTCTATGGTCATGCGCAACCTTCTCCCAAGCCTGTGCATTGCAGGACGAGTTAATTAATATGCTACAGTGCGGAGGACTTGTGCTAAAGAAGTGGTCTAGCAACTGTGAAGAATTATTCGAGCGCGTTCCAGTTGAACATCGTGAAACTACTGTCACTTTTCAAAAGGATCGGGATGACGTTTCGATTAAGCTTCTAGGCTTGAAATGGTCTCCGATGTTTGACGCGTTCAGCTTCTCTTTGAACAAGCAAGATACCGTCAATACCAAGAGATCTGTACTAAAGACTCTAGCATCTATTTATGATCCCGTTGGATATATTTCTCCTTGCACATTTGTTGCAAAGTGCATCCTTCAGGATCTTTGGAAGGTGGGTCTCGGTTGGGATGATCCTCTGCCTCAAGAAGTGTGTGAGCAGTGGTTGACATTCATCACCGAACTACCTCGCCTATCTGAGTTGCAAATCCAACGGCACATATTGCTTCCAGATGTAACAGAATGCGAGCTGGTTGGATTTAGTGATGCATCATCTCGTGGGTACGCTGCCTGCATTTACGTCATATCTCGGAGTCAGTCGAATGTAAAGTGCAGATTGCTAATGGCGAAATCGAAGGTCTCACCTGTCAAGGCTCAGACGATCCCTAGAATGGAACTTATGGCCGCGGCTCTTCTTGGAAAACTTATGAAGTACGCATGCGAGTGCATAACTGGAGTGGATGTGACTAGAATTACAGCGCTAACAGACTCGTCAATAGTTTTAGCGTGGCTGCAAACTGACGCCTATAAATTAAAGACATTTGTGTGTAACCGTGTTACACAAATAATAGAGTCAATACCACCCCATGCGTGGCGTCATGTTAAAAGCGAGTACAATATGGCAGACGTAGCTTCCCGAGGTGTATCTCCGTCGCAATTCATGCTTGATAGCTCTCAGTGGTTTGAGGGTCCTACCTGGATGTACGAGGATCGTGAAACTTGGCCTGTATCAACGTACACAAATAAAAGTGAAACTCAAATTCTTGAGATGAAATCAAATTCGAATACGTTCAGTTTGATATCTCGAAAGACGGAAGAAGAAGATAAACTAGAGTTTGTTGAGCGAGTCTGTAACCGGTTCTCTTCTTTTTCAAGAATGCAAAGAAGCATCGCCTGGATTTTACGTTTACTTCGACGATCCCGCGATGACGTTTCGATTCGCCACCAAGTCTTAACGACTGAAGACTTGAACGCAGCCCACGATAGTCTTATAAAGCTAGTGCAAGCTGCATATTTTAAAGAGCAAATTGAAACACTGAAGAGGTGCGAGTCGTACATTCCTTCGTTAAGGAAACTTGCACCCTTTCTTGATGCTCGTGGCTTCCTCAGGGTGGGGGGTCGTATTCCGCACTCTGATTTGCCATACAATGCAAAGCATCCCTTATTGTTGCCGAAGCAGAGTAGGTTTGCAAAGCTCTTGGTCGAATATTTTCATAAGAAATATTTGCACACAGGTCCGCAAACCTTGCAAAATATTATCAACCAAAGATATTGGATCTTGTCGGCTCGTAGCCTCATTCGATCAATTCACGGGAAATGTAAGAACTGCTTCAAATGTAAACCGACGCTGCTTCAGCCTAAAATGGGTGATCTTCCCTCAACTCGGCTGATGCCTAATAAAGTGTTCGAGCATGTAGGTGTAGACCTAGCCGGACCTTTCTACATAAAGGAAAGTTTACGGCGTAATGCAAAGATAGAGAAGGCTTATTTAGCGGTCTTCGTGTGTTTTTCCACAAAAGCCGTGCATTTGGAAACACTTTCTTCTCTATCTGCGGATTGCTTTCTGGCTACCCTTGATAGATTCGTATCCCGTCGTGGTCTCTCGGCATGTTTTTATTCGGACTGCGGAACGAATTTCATAGCAGCCAGTAAACATCTTGCTGATGTTCAGAAATTCATGTCTGACAACAGCACCCGGCAGGATATTTTGAACGGCTGCGCTCAGCGCTTAATTAACTGGCAGTTCAACCCTCCTAGTGCTCCTTATATGGGCGGTTTATGGGAGAGCTGCGTTCGAATTGCGAAATATCATCTTGTGCGTACTGTCGGTGACAAAGCTTTGACTTTTGAGGAACTGTCAACAGTTTTCTGTAAAATAGAAGCCATAATGAATTCAAGGCCATTATGCGCTCTACCGGCTAGTGATAATCCTCATGAGTTTAATGTGTTAACACCAGGACACTTCTTAGTAGGCAAGAGTCTGACAACTGTACCAGAGTATGATTTACAGTCTGTACCCGTAAACCATTTAACGCGTTGGCAATATTTACAAAATTGTTCCCAACTGTTTTGGAAGAAATGGAGCCAAGATTATTTAAACACCTTACAGCAAAGGTCAAAATGGTTCACCTCGCCTCCCAATATCAAAGTAGGAGACTTAGTATTGGTGAAGGATGATCGGGTTTCTCCATGCAGTTGGCCACTTGCAATTGTCGAACAGACACATCCCGGTTTGGACGGCATTGTGCGCAAGGTTACCCTGCGTAATTTTCTAGCGCCTCAGTGAGCGCATTTTTCGTTTTATTTCTTTTCCCTATATTTTATGAAAGCCACATAGTGCTTTCGGTGGGGGGTGTTTAGTATTAACCTTTATACTGATTCATTTATAAATGGCGGGGACACTGGCCGCTTTGCTGCTCTCTGTATAAAAATGTAACTAGACTTCAGTGTCAAAATAGTGTCTGCGAAAACAACAAGAATTACAGCTAAACATTATTTATTTAAACCGTGTGATCAAAAAGGAAGCTGACGGAGGCCTCCGAAACAGAACGGGCACATCAGCAACGGTAAGTCCTTGATATTTATTCTTGGATCAGTATAGAGTATTTTTCCTGACTCCACACCAGGATCCTCCCTTCGTTACCTACAGTCCGCTAACGGCTTTACGCCACAGATACTTTTCATCCCGAATAAATGTAGTGTTCCCGTGGGATGAGCGGGTAACACCGCGGGGCACAGCTAGTATTATATATGCGAAAGTGTGTCTGTCTGTCTGTTACCTCTTCACGCTTAAACTGGTGAACCCATTTAGATGATATTTGGTATAGAGATAGTTTCAGTCCCGGGGAAGGACATAGGATACTTTCCATCCCGAATAAATGTAGTGTTCCCGTGGGATGAGCGGGTAACACCGCGGGGCACAGCTAGTACAAAATAAAATATAGTCTTCACCTAATTTATTGAACCATTGATACAATAATCAAAGCACAAAGAAAAATTTAAATGCCTAACTTGGCTGAAGAGACCGGGAATCGAACCCAGTACCTTTGGATAACCTCTTCACCACCATAATCGGTCCAGGCGCCATCGAGTAAACAGAACATTCATAAAAAAATTAAAATTGAGCCTGCTCCGTTTTTGACATCGGTAAAAAAATTGCGATGACCACACATCAGTAAACTCGTGGCATATAGGTAACACTTAAAAGATTAGTGATGAGACACGTTTTCTAAGTGTCTTTTCAGATAAGATAAAATAATAAATTAATATTACGTAGATTGTATTCAAAATTGAAAAGTCACTATCATTACTGAGACAGCACCACAAAGGTAAACTTGTTTATCAAAAGCTGAAAATAGTGTTATCAAAAGGATATCTTACAACAAAAAATATCAATAACTTATTACAAAATAAAGAAGTTGAAATCAAAGAGAATATCAATAAAAATACGCTACAACTTTACACTAAAATGCTTTTCTACCCATTACGTCAGTGGAGGTTGAAAGATCGTTTTCGTACACAAAGTGGATTTTCTCAAGTAGAAGACGTAGACTAACTTGTAAAAATTTAGAACAAATGTTAATTGTTTATCACGAATGTCATATAATGATTAAAATTCCTTTAGTGGTTTCTTTTTCTCGACTAGTATAGGAAGAACATTGCCACATCACTAGTCTGTTAGAAACTGTCAAGTGCTACCTAAGTGCCACGAGTTACCGATGTATGGCGATGACGTATAAACAGCCCCTTGTTACCGCTTATGTGCGGGTGGCGGGGTAGGCACGCGACACCTTTAGGTGTTCTTGGCGTTCAAAGGGTTAAGGATCACTCGGGATGTTATCGTAGGATAGGATGGAAGGGTACCGGGTCCAGAGGGATGCGGATGCACGGCATCGCCAGGCGTCTCCACTTGCGCTGGAAACACAAAAAGAGGAGGAGTCAGGGGGGGAGGTAGGTGATTTTTTAGGCTACCGTGGATAGGGGTTACTTTGATCCACGGGATAACATTGAACAACGATTGTTCAGCATGAACACTTCTAGTTTTTAACGCGTTCGTAATGTATTTTTGTCGAGGTGGCCTACATTAACAATAAATTTCATAAGTGCGTTCAATAATAAGCGTCTTATAGTTTAAAAACTAGTGAGCGATGTTACCCCGCGGAGCAAAGTAATGGAATTTTGCAAGTTAAGTTTGACCCACTTGCCGGTTTCCCATTGAGCTGAAATTTTGCACGAATATGCAAATCGTTTGGTAATGCAATATTATGATGACGTGGAGCTGATCTGATGATGGAGCTAGAAGGTGGCCATACGAACTCCGTAATAAATAAAGTAATCACATCGAGCAGTTTGGGCTCTTTAGAATCGTCTCTGTGAGCAATTGATGGATGTTCAAAGAAAAGTACAGTCGGATATAAAAGCTTATCACAAAAATTAAATTTTTGATAGAAACTTATATGACAGACGAAATTGAGGTACAAAACCACACAACAGTATTGTTTTCCTTAAGTACAGTTTTTTATATGTATGTACGTTTATGTATGTTTATATATATATAGATATTATTTGTGTATGTGTATGACCTATCTGTCTTTAATATTTTGTTTGTCGTTCATTTATTATTTCTCAAATTACTTAAAGTTCTTATCTCACCACCTACTATTTTCTGTTTAATTTTCTTTTCTCCGCCACCCAAAGGTTGAGGTAGAGATCGCTCTTTAGCGATAAGACCGCCTATTGTCTACCATTATTTGATTTATGATTTCTCATGTGATATTTTTCTTGTTGGTGTGCAATAAAGTATTGTTGTATTGTATTGTATTGTATTGTACATGGTACTCAAAACCAAAGTTACCGACATAGCTCACCGTATGAGCAATTTGAAGTGGCAGTGGGCTGGCCATATTAACCGAAGAACCGATAACCGGTGGGGTAAACGTGTTCTTGAGTGGAGACCGCGGATCGGAAAGCGTAGTGTGGGACGCCCTCAGACTAGGTGGAGCGATGATCTGTGCAGGGTGGCTGGCAAAAGCTGGATGAGAGTAGCCGAGGATCGCGTACAATGGCGTGCAGTTGGAGAGGCCTATGTCCAGCAGTGGACAAGAATAGGCTGATGATGATGATGATGATGATGATGTACTCTCAGCTCAGTGTTGTCTGCGCTCTGCATGACGCACCGCAGCTGTTTCTCGAGCGCGGCCGCTCGCTCATCGATACCACACAACAGTATTGTTTTCCTTAAGTAGATGGTACACTACAGACTCTCACCTCAGTGTTGTCTGCGCTCTGCATGACGCACCGCAGCTGTTTCTCGAGCGCGGCCGCTCGCTCATCGATACCACACAACAGTATTGTTTTCCTTAAGTAGATGGTACACTACAGACTCTCACCTCAGTGTTGTCTGCGCTCTGCATGACGCACCGCAGCTGTTTCTCGAGCGCGGCCGCTCGCTCATCGATACCACACAACAGTATTGTTTTCCTTAAGTAGATGGTACACTACAGACTCTCACCTCAGTGTTGTCTGCGCTCTGCATGACGCACCGCAGCTGTTTCTCGAGCGCGGCCGCTCGCTCATCGATACCACACAACAGTATTGTTTTCCTTAAGTAGATGGTACACTACAGACTCTCACCTCAGTGTTGTCTGCGCTCTGCATGACGCACCGCAGCTGTTTCTCGAGCGCGGCCGCTCGCTCATCGATACCACACAACAGTATTGTTTTCCTTAAGTAGATGGTACACTACAGACTCTCACCTCAGTGTTGTCTGCGCTCTGCATGACGCACCGCAGCTGTTTCTCGAGCGCGGCCGCTCGCTCATCGATACCACACAACAGTATTGTTTTCCTTAAGTAGATGGTACACTACAGACTCTCACCTCAGTGTTGTCTGCGCTCTGCATGACGCACCGCAGCTGTTTCTCGAGCGCGGCCGCTCGCTCATCGATACCACACAACAGTATTGTTTTCCTTAAGTAGATGGTACACTACAGACTCTCACCTCAGTGTTGTCTGCGCTCTGCATGACGCACCGCAGCTGTTTCTCGAGCGCGGCCGCTCGCTCATCGATACCACACAACAGTATTGTTTTCCTTAAGTAGATGGTACACTACAGACTCTCACCTCAGTGTTGTCTGCGCTCTGCATGACGCACCGCAGCTGTTTCTCGAGCGCGGCCGCTCGCTCATCGATACCACACAACAGTATTGTTTTCCTTAAGTAGATGGTACACTACAGACTCTCACCTCAGTGTTGTCTGCGCTCTGCATGACGCACCGCAGCTGTTTCTCGAGCGCGGCCGCTCGCTCATCGATACCACACAACAGTATTGTTTTCCTTAAGTAGATGGTACACTACAGACTCTCACCTCAGTGTTGTCTGCGCTCTGCATGACGCACCGCAGCTGTTTCTCGAGCGCGGCCGCTCGCTCATCGATACCACACAACAGTATTGTTTTCCTTAAGTAGATGGTACACTACAGACTCTCACCTCAGTGTTGTCTGCGCTCTGCATGACGCACCGCAGCTGTTTCTCGAGCGCGGCCGCTCGCTCATCGATACCACACAACAGTATTGTTTTCCTTAAGTAGATGGTACACTACAGACTCTCACCTCAGTGTTGTCTGCGCTCTGCATGACGCACCGCAGCTGTTTCTCGAGCGCGGCCGCTCGCTCATCGATACCACACAACAGTATTGTTTTCCTTAAGTAGATGGTACACTACAGACTCTCACCTCAGTGTTGTCTGCGCTCTGCATGACGCACCGCAGCTGTTTCTCGAGCGCGGCCGCTCGCTCATCGATACCACACAACAGTATTGTTTTCCTTAAGTAGATGGTACACTACAGACTCTCACCTCAGTGTTGTCTGCGCTCTGCATGACGCACCGCAGCTGTTTCTCGAGCGCGGCCGCTCGCTCATCGATACCACACAACAGTATTGTTTTCCTTAAGTAGATGGTACACTACAGACTCTCACCTCAGTGTTGTCTGCGCTCTGCATGACGCACCGCAGCTGTTTCTCGAGCGCGGCCGCTCGCTCATCGATACCACACAACAGTATTGTTTTCCTTAAGTAGATGGTACACTACAGACTCTCACCTCAGTGTTGTCTGCGCTCTGCATGACGCACCGCAGCTGTTTCTCGAGCGCGGCCGCTCGCTCATCGATACCACACAACAGTATTGTTTTCCTTAAGTAGATGGTACACTACAGACTCTCACCTCAGTGTTGTCTGCGCTCTGCATGACGCACCGCAGCTGTTTCTCGAGCGCGGCCGCTCGCTCATCGATACCACACAACAGTATTGTTTTCCTTAAGTAGATGGTACACTACAGACTCTCACCTCAGTGTTGTCTGCGCTCTGCATGACGCACCGCAGCTGTTTCTCGAGCGCGGCCGCTCGCTCATCGATACCACACAACAGTATTGTTTTCCTTAAGTAGATGGTACACTACAGACTCTCACCTCAGTGTTGTCTGCGCTCTGCATGACGCACCGCAGCTGTTTCTCGAGCGCGGCCGCTCGCTCATCGATACCACACAACAGTATTGTTTTCCTTAAGTAGATGGTACACTACAGACTCTCACCTCAGTGTTGTCTGCGCTCTGCATGACGCACCGCAGCTGTTTCTCGAGCGCGGCCGCTCGCTCATCGATACCACACAACAGTATTGTTTTCCTTAAGTAGATGGTACACTACAGACTCTCACCTCAGTGTTGTCTGCGCTCTGCATGACGCACCGCAGCTGTTTCTCGAGCGCGGCCGCTCGCTCATCGATACCACACAACAGTATTGTTTTCCTTAAGTAGATGGTACACTACAGACTCTCACCTCAGTGTTGTCTGCGCTCTGCATGACGCACCGCAGCTGTTTCTCGAGCGCGGCCGCTCGCTCATCGATACCACACAACAGTATTGTTTTCCTTAAGTAGATGGTACACTACAGACTCTCACCTCAGTGTTGTCTGCGCTCTGCATGACGCACCGCAGCTGTTTCTCGAGCGCGGCCGCTCGCTCATCGATACCACACAACAGTATTGTTTTCCTTAAGTAGATGGTACACTACAGACTCTCACCTCAGTGTTGTCTGCGCTCTGCATGACGCACCGCAGCTGTTTCTCGAGCGCGGCCGCTCGCTCATCGATACCACACAACAGTATTGTTTTCCTTAAGTAGATGGTACACTACAGACTCTCACCTCAGTGTTGTCTGCGCTCTGCATGACGCACCGCAGCTGTTTCTCGAGCGCGGCCGCTCGCTCATCGATACCACACAACAGTATTGTTTTCCTTAAGTAGATGGTACACTACAGACTCTCACCTCAGTGTTGTCTGCGCTCTGCATGACGCACCGCAGCTGTTTCTCGAGCGCGGCCGCTCGCTCATCGATACCACACAACAGTATTGTTTTCCTTAAGTAGATGGTACACTACAGACTCTCACCTCAGTGTTGTCTGCGCTCTGCATGACGCACCGCAGCTGTTTCTCGAGCGCGGCCGCTCGCTCATCGATACCACACAACAGTATTGTTTTCCTTAAGTAGATGGTACACTACAGACTCTCACCTCAGTGTTGTCTGCGCTCTGCATGACGCACCGCAGCTGTTTCTCGAGCGCGGCCGCTCGCTCATCGATACCACACAACAGTATTGTTTTCCTTAAGTAGATGGTACACTACAGACTCTCACCTCAGTGTTGTCTGCGCTCTGCATGACGCACCGCAGCTGTTTCTCGAGCGCGGCCGCTCGCTCATCGATACCACACAACAGTATTGTTTTCCTTAAGTAGATGGTACACTACAGACTCTCACCTCAGTGTTGTCTGCGCTCTGCATGACGCACCGCAGCTGTTTCTCGAGCGCGGCCGCTCGCTCATCGATACCACACAACAGTATTGTTTTCCTTAAGTAGATGGTACACTACAGACTCTCACCTCAGTGTTGTCTGCGCTCTGCATGACGCACCGCAGCTGTTTCTCGAGCGCGGCCGCTCGCTCATCGATACCACACAACAGTATTGTTTTCCTTAAGTAGATGGTACACTACAGACTCTCACCTCAGTGTTGTCTGCGCTCTGCATGACGCACCGCAGCTGTTTCTCGAGCGCGGCCGCTCGCTCATCGATACCACACAACAGTATTGTTTTCCTTAAGTAGATGGTACACTACAGACTCTCACCTCAGTGTTGTCTGCGCTCTGCATGACGCACCGCAGCTGTTTCTCGAGCGCGGCCGCTCGCTCATCGATACCACACAACAGTATTGTTTTCCTTAAGTAGATGGTACACTACAGACTCTCACCTCAGTGTTGTCTGCGCTCTGCATGACGCACCGCAGCTGTTTCTCGAGCGCGGCCGCTCGCTCGTCGATACCACACAACAGTATTGTTTTCCTTAAGTAGATGGTACACTACAGACTCTCACCTCAGTGTTGTCTGCGCTCTGCATGACGCACCGCAGCTGTTTCTCGAGCGCGGCCGCTCGCTCATCGATACCACACAACAGTATTGTTTTCCTTAAGTAGATGGTACACTACAGACTCTCACCTCAGTGTTGTCTGCGCTCTGCATGACGCACCGCAGCTGTTTCTCGAGCGCGGCCGCTCGCTCATCGATACCACACAACAGTATTGTTTTCCTTAAGTAGATGGTACACTACAGACTCTCACCTCAGTGTTGTCTGCGCTCTGCATGACGCACCGCAGCTGTTTCTCGAGCGCGGCCGCTCGCTCATCGATACCACACAACAGTATTGTTTTCCTTAAGTAGATGGTACACTACAGACTCTCACCTCAGTGTTGTCTGCGCTCTGCATGACGCACCGCAGCTGTTTCTCGAGCGCGGCCGCTCGCTCGTCGATACCACACAACAGTATTGTTTTCCTTAAGTAGATGGTACACTACAGACTCTCACCTCAGTGTTGTCTGCGCTCTGCATGACGCACCGCAGCTGTTTCTCGAGCGCGGCCGCTCGCTCGTCGATCGCGCTCTGCTCTTTTTCTAACGCTTCCAGCTCGCTTTGGATGTATGACCCCGTTTCACGACCCTGTGTTATAAAATAATTATTGAAACAATATACACATAAACCTTTTTCATAAATTCCTAAATAAACGGATAAAAAAAAATACTTAGAATAAACTCTATTTCATTTTGTTTCTTTAGTATTCTAAGACCAAGGCAAAGATACCAGCATCCAAAGTACACAATAAAACTTCTTGAAATAAACTTGTAATTCTTATGTAGTATCATTTTTTACTTTTAAAATTATTTTTTATTTTAGTAGATCAATATACTAAATTTTTATTAAATTTGTTTTTAAGTATAACATTTACATGATGCAGTTTCATTTCCTCGCAATCGAAGTGAAAAGTAGAGTGTGCAACTCGTCCATAAAACCCAGTTTACACTCGACTCTATTGGATTCATCCTGTTGGATAAACGTCTCGTGTAAAATGGTGTTTTAGGCACTTGTGTACAATCTACTATTTGTATTTGTTATAGCGGCAACAGAAATACATCATATTTGAATATGTCACCTTTCTAGCTCGTACAGTCAGGTGACAGACAGCCAGACAGACGGACAAAGGTCTTGGTAATAGGGTACCGTTTTTTACCCTTTGGGTACGGAACCAAAGACAGATTTCATAAGAAACAAACTCGAAAGGTCTACAGCTGACAGAGCCACTAGTAAATAAATAAATAATAATAATAAATATCAGACAACCTCACACAAATCGATCTAGTCTCAAATTAAGCTCAAGAAGGCTTGTGTTATGGGTACCAGACGACGATATACCTGCATACTTATATAGATAAATATATACTTAAAATTTTTGATGAATTGAACAAATGTAAGTGTCATAAGATTGACAGATGACCTTATAAAGGTCGCCGGAAGGCGCTGGATGCAGGTCGCTTCCAACCGGTATACAGGGTGTCCCAGATGTACCACGTCACAGTGACACTGGAGGTAGATCAGCTCAAGAGGAACCCAACCAACCTAACATGACCTCAGTAAAAGTTGCACGGTTTTCGAGTTATTACCGAAACAAAAACCTTTGAGAATTTTCCCCTTTGTTTTACATTTTTAGTACCAGCATCGACACGGAAAGCTCTTAATGACAGTTTTTTGTGTGTATCAAATCATGAATAGCTAATTCAAAAGTGTCAAGTGTTATTTTGTCATTAACTATTGTAAAATGCTGAAGAAAACTTGATTAATCTTGATTTAATTTGTCACAAAAACACGAATTACAACTTTGACCATCTGCCATGTTCTTTTTTTTATTTGAAACGAAACAAACAAATAACGTCAATAAATTAGGCATTTTATGCAGATTCAAAAATGGTATAACACATGTATCTTACTGTGATAACATTGGGTATTCTTATCACTTAAGCGATGCCCTATCGAGCCAACTTAAAACTTGAACTCCGAAAGCAGTCACTGTTATGTGCTACAAAGATGCTGTGTACAGCGATGACTCTTCTGTTATCTGATCCGATTATTTTGCCAAATGCACGAGGGCTAAAAACTAATGTTTTTCTCTCTTTTGGAGGCTGGCTTATTCTAAAGGACCGGATAAAATCATAAAATGTCAATGACAATAAAAAACAGGTTATTTTTGATTCATTTATTGGAATAAATTTAGGTCACAATAAATGTTCGAATTTTCTCCCGTGGACTAATGCACAAAAAACATCGTATGTGTTATACCATTTTTGAATCTGCATAAAATGCCTAATTTATTGACGTTATTTGTTTGTTTCGTTTCAAATAAAAAAAAGAACATGGCAGATGGTCAAAGTTGTAATTCGTGTTTTTGTGACAAATTAAATCAAGATTAATCAAGTTTTCTTCAGCATTTTACAATAGTTAATGACAAAATAACACTTGACACTTTTGAATTAGCTATTCATGATTTGATACACACAAAAAACTGTCATTAAGAGCTTTCCGTGTCGATGCTGGTACTAAAAATGTAAAACAAAGGGGAAAATTCTCAAAAGTTTTTATTTCGGTAATAACTCGTAAACCGTGCAACTTTTACTGAGGTCATGTTAGGTTGGTTGGGTTCTCTGGGACACCCTGTATATGGAAGTCCAAAGGGGAGGCCTATGTTCAGCAGTGGACGTCCTATGGCTGAGATGATGATGATGATGATGAAGTGTCATATTATAACTTATGCAATAATTGACGAGGCATGCTTATAGCTTATTGACATCATTGTGTATAACAAAATGTTAAATGTAGGAGTGTGGTAATAAATATTTCTATTCCATTCTATTCTAAATACATAGAACAGGATGCAACACTAACCTCTTCGCCGCCAGCGTTGTCCAGCAGCGCCGCCAGCGGCAGTGGCGAGCGGCGCGCGCCCGACCCCACCGAGCCCTCTGGTAATGAACGACAAACAAAATTAAAGTGGTTTATTTTTAATTTTTTTTAAAGCAGTAACGCCTGCTATTGTTTTCGGAAATCCCCGGGGCATATCCATATTAAGTATAGCATAAGTTAACGCACTTCAAATTGCACACCCCAATCCGAACACGACGGATCCGGAGACGATTGGGCCGTAAAGAGAGCGTTTCAGGGGCGATTGAGTAGGAATCGTCCGGTGGGCCGCCCTTGGTATGTAACGCTGAAAAGATAAAGTGCAGAAGGATCTGTGCGCCCTAAATATCCCTAACTGGCGGGAAAACAGAGAAGAATGGCGTTATCTTGTGTCCGAGGCCAAGATCCTCTTTGGGGTCACTGAGCCAGGCTAGTAAATAAGTATTATCGCGATATTTTGATTTACCTTCATTGCCTGACGTTTCAACGCGGTTTCACGTGCCGTGGTCTTATCAGTACGCCTGAGACCACGGCACGTGAAACCGTGTTAAAACATCAGGCAATGAAGGTAAATCAAAATATCGCTATAGACACGGTTCAATAAGTTTTAATTGTGTTCAAACCGCGAAAGTATAAAGTGTCATAGTAAATAAGTAATCAACAATGCAACATGCTCTCACCAGACAACCCGGACACCCTTTTGGCCCTACAAACAAAACACCCCCCAGCTCCTCCAACACCCTATTTTTTAGATCCACCAACGGCTCCCCAGGCCTGCCTACAAATCCATGACAAGGACATCATTCAAGCGATTTTTACTTTCAAAACCGGTTCTGCTGCAGGCCTGGATGGTATCTCACCCCAACACTTAAAAGATTTAACATCTCACTCCACAGGTGATGCAGGCGAAAAACTAGTAAATTCTTTAACGAAATTAATTAATTACATGTATTCGGGCAATATCAACCCCCAAATAGTCCCCATTTTATACGGCGCAAACCTGATCGCCCTCACCAAAAAAGACGGAGGGGTGAGACCAATTACCGTTGGTTCAACACTTCGCCGACTAGCATCCAAAATTGCAGTTCGTCACATCGTATCCAAACTGCAACCTCAGTTTGAACCCGTACAGTTGGGCTTTGGTACAAAAGGAGGCTGTGAGGCAGCAGTCCACTCCCTGCGCTCGTTCCTCTCGTCACCGTCGTGCGAAGTGTTGATCAAAATTGACGTAAAGAATGCATTTAATTCGGTAAACAGGGACACTCTGCTAACAGAAATCAAACACAGTATTCCAGAAATTTATAATTACCTACTACATTGTTACGCAGATCCAACAAAATTATTATACCGCTCAAATGTTTTATCTTCAGAAGTCGGCTGTCAGCAGGGTGACCCTCTCGGACCAGCAATTTTTAGTTTGGCAATCAACCCCATTATTCAAAATTTAAAATCAAAATTTAACGTCTGGTATTTGGACGACGGGACTCTTGGAGGCGACATGGACACTGTTCTTTCCGATTTAATTACCATCCAAACAAAGTTTAAAAACATTGGCTTAGAGTTAAATTTTAATAAATGTGAACTCTATAACCAAAGTTTGTTAAGTGATACCGATGTAAAAGAGAAATTCGATAAAGTGACACCTGACATTAAAATAGTCACCAAGAGTTCGCTTTGCCTCCTTGGCTCGCCGATCTTTGAAGATTCTTTTTCCGACTATATGTATACTAAGTTATGTTTCAAAATTCCAAAACTGTGCAGACCGCCTTGTCCTAATAAGCCCACACTACGCAATATCAATCCTTAAATTTTGCCTTTTTGTTCCAAAATTAACATATGTACTTCGCTGCTGCCCCTTGTGGAAATTTCCAAATCTCTTGTTACCTCTGGATGATCTTATTAAAACAAATTTAGAAACAATTTTAAACATACAACTCAGCGAACGATCCTGGACTCAGGCATCCCTTCCCATTCGTTACGGTGGGATGGGAATACGCAAAATTAGTAGTGTTTCCTTACCGGCATTTTTGTCTTCTGTCCATAGCTCAGTTAATCTTGTAGGTAAAATCCTAAGGGTTCTGCCCTCAAACTATGAGATTACTGACTTGGCAGAAGCTAAAAATGCTTGGTCAATTGCTTGTCCGGGAAAGGATTTCCCTGACCACCCCATGTCCCAGAGGAGTTGGGATGACACCTTATGTAAAATTTCCGTTGATTTTCTCCTTAGCCGCAGCACAGGTCCTGATAGAGCCCGGCTGCTAGCGTCGGGCACCAAGGAAGCCGGCGGTTGGCTTCACGCCTACCCCTCGCCAAATACCGGCACCTTCCTAGAGCCCGACACACTACGTGTGGCAACGTGCCTGCGGCTGGGGATAGAGATATGTACACCCCATAGATGCCCTTGCGGCAACGATGTCCACCCTCTGGGCCACCACGGGCTGTCTTGTCAAAAAAGCGCCGGCCGTTTTTCTAGACACGCCGCGCTTAACGACATCATCCGCCGTTCTCTTGCCAGCGTTAATGTCCCGGCTTTGCTGGAACCAACCGGCATCGCCAGAGACGATGGCAAGAGACCGGATGGGATGTCTTTGATTCCATGGAGATTGGGAAGGACACTGGTGTGGAACGCTACCTGTGTAGACACTCTGGCTCCTTCCCATCTCCATGGAACATCTCATAAACCAGGCGCGGCGGCTGAAGCGGCCGAAAAATTAAAAGTTCACAAGTACAGGGGTCTCAGCTCTGAATACGATTTTGTTGCATTCGGGGTTGAGACCCTTGGTCCGTGGGGGCCCAGTGCTCATCAACTTTTTAGGCAGATCTCAAAAAAACTGGTTGACATCACGGGGGACCGAAGAGCTGGCAGCTTCCTCGCTCAACGCATTAGCGTTGCTATACAGCGAGGAAATGCTGCCAGCGTCTTCGGCACTATGCCAAAGGGGTCCGATTTTTTAAGTCTTTTTTAATATTAAATTTATTCTGTTTAAGCCTTTTATTTTAGTTTGTTAAGTTCTTAGTTTATAGTTAGTATTTAAATTTCTGTAGGTTTATGTTTTGCTTTATTTTTTGTTTTATTTGAAGTGAGAATGGTACTAATTAAATTATTTTGATACCTCAAGGTTAAAAAAAAATCAACAATCATGTTAGATTATCTAATTTAGTATGTGACTGCTCACCTGACCGGTCCGGACTGACGGAACTTTTCCTGGAGCCGGGACTGGAATGCGAGCTCTGCGACAGCATCGCTTCCAGCTGTTCCACACCACCAGCTGTGTTGCCATTGAACATTAGTAAATCTATAGACGAGAAAAAAAAAGAAAAAAGGTAAAAAAAAAATGAGCAACACAAATATAATTGAAATTAATAGATTATTATTATTATAAAATGTTTAACAAATAAAAGCAATTAATAAATAGTGATATTAAGTGATTTAATGTTTACGAAAAAAAAATGTCATTCAGTGGTCTATGGTCTATATACTGCTTGTCCAAGGAATCGGACCGGCGATGCCACAGTGGACCAAATGTCAAAAGTTTTTTTATACGTATATATATCCTGTCTGAACATGCGAATATATTTGTTTAAAAGGCTTCCAGACGCCTAAATCCAATCTGGTCAGATCAGATCAGATAAAAAATTACAGATTTTTTTATTGGCGTGGTTGCCGAATGCCATATCGCTTGTTTTTTTTTAATAACTCAACGCCATGATGTCGTGTCAAAGGTTGATATGAAACAAAAGAAGGTTGCTTTACAGATGAGGCGCCTGAAATGTTGGTACAATTTTCATTACATACTCCCTTTGTGTCGACGCAAAACTACTATTATCAGAGCCTATTTATTACATAGAACACAATTTTAATATCTCATAGCATATTTGAGAAAAGGCGCCTGATAATCGTACCCCGGGGTTTTGGGTGCACGAATGATTTGACGCCTAGTGTCAAAATGTCGCCGAAAACTCCGTGTTAAGATGGAGACCAATGGGCGGAGAGGAAAAGCAACTTTGAATTTAATATATTTATTTACTTGTATGCTAATAATCCGATAGATGGCGTTAGTGATTGCCATAGATCAGTAGCGCCATCTGATCCATTTATCGATACATCATATGTGATATTCTAGTGCAACTAAAAGTGTATATACACAAGATGGCGCTGGCCTGGCAATCTTATGTTATACTTAACACTCCGGGATATGATGATGATGGAGATATAACCTGCAGCGATCTCATCCATGACAGATTGCTTGCTGATGATCTCCACGGTGCCGCGCGGCGACCGCACCGACCCCGTAGGAGACGTGGGACTGTACGAAAAACATATTATAAAGCAAACTATACTTCAGTCCAGACTTCCTAAGCTGTCTTGAAAACCAGTTTTAGTGATGTAAATATTGATTCACAAAGGTAAATTATGAGTGAAAAATCTAATGTGATCCACTAATTGCAGCAGGACTCGAACCTGCGTCGCTATGTTTCCGGCGTAGTGCTCTCCCAACTGAGCTATCACATCGTTAGGTCAATCACACCATAATCTTTGATTCCATAATTCTACGCTATAGTAACACCTTCTGCGTCATATGTGATTATGCGCATTATTTGGTCGCAGGTTCAAGTCCTGCTTATATTGCAGTGGATCACATTAAGTTTTTCTTTCATAAGTAGCCTTTGCTCCAATATTAATAAAAATAAAAATATGTTATTTCCACATAAAAAAACAGAATCAATAAAAAAGATTCTATCAAAATAGTTTTAGCGGTAATGGTCATTACTGTCAGAGATGGGCAAAACTTAATCGATTAACGATTAAGTTTAACCTACTTTTTTTTTTATTTACTTAATCGCGATTAACGATTCCAATTAATTTAATCCCAATTAAGTTACTCGTAGATTAATATCCAGCGATTAAATGTTTAATCGATTAATTAATTAGATTAATTTTCTCTCGATTAATATTAGGAAGAAAGATATTTTTTGTAAGTCTAAGTCCCTACCTGGGATATCTTAGAGTACTGCACTGTAAAACGACCTTGTATTATTGTAGAAGTTTATTTCACTGAGCACACTAGAATGTATTTTCTAGTTTACACATGACAAGACAAATTTTATCTTTGTAAAATGCACAAATCAGCCTGTTCCCACTCACGTGTACAATGTATTCACTTTTAATCGATTAAAATGACGATTAGTTAATCGAAGACTCTGTCGATAAATTTAACCATGATTAAATTAATCGCGATTAATTTTGACCGATTATTTGAAAATTAATCGATTAATGCCCATCTCTGATTACTATTGGTTGTCAATCTGATTACTATATGTTGATCTTGCACAAAAAAATATTTGTAAAAGGGAGTCAAAATTTAATGGATATATGTAGAAAATGTATCCTAATTCTTACCTTACAATGCCGGCTCGTGCGTTGGCTATTAGTTTTCTCGCTCGCTCCCGTAGCATTTGTTGTCTCTCTTCTTCCGTCATAGGCTAAGAGAAAATGATTCAAAATTATTTACATTAACCGTGGAAATTTAACAAAAACATAAATAAAAAAAAATAGGAATAATTCTTTTTTGGTCACCATTGAATAAACAGCGTTTTTTTTTCGGAGAATTGGGAAATATAGCAGTATCACCAAAAAAAAGTGGTAGACCAAATATTTTCTTAGAATTTTTATCGATTTAATTTTTTTAATGTGGATAGACCACAATTTTAGATTGAAATAGACCACATTAAAAAAATCTTTCATAATTTACCCTTGTGTCAATAGGTACCTATTTATAAAGTGGTAAACCGTTTTTTTTTTGCTTACTGTACAATTGAAAACCATGTTGCCTCAAACTAAAATAATACTAGACCTACATCATAGGACATACCTTTTGTGGGCTGAGATCTCCATTCCTAATCCCATTAACTTGCTCTTTCTCTTCTTTCTCCTTCGACTCCTGTCGCTTCTTCTCTTTCGCTCTCGCCTCCCTCTTCGTAGCCTCGAGCAGCTGTCTCGCTCGCTCTTTAAGCTCATCGTGACGGGACAACAATTGCTTTAGCCAATAGCAAAGCGTTCCAAATTCCAATCAATGAGAGCGGTTTCGATGGACCAATAGCGTTCCAGGATCCGACCAATGGGGTATAATTGGCCAATCAGAGCGTCAGGTTCAGTGTTCGACCAATTAGCAGCGAGCGTTAACGGACCAATCACAGCGTCGCATGTTGTCCGAAGCAAGCGTCACACATGTTTAAAGCGATGTCGATGTATGATATGTGGATGAGAAAATAAGTATATTTTTTTAGTCTAATGCACGCTATAAGTTCAAAATAAGCGATTAACAATGTATGTGAGGCCTATTGATGCAAAAACTATACGTTTTGAATAATCTTTTTTTCTTCTTCGTTAACCTAAATTTTAATTCCCACACTTTTGTGATACAATAACCTTGGAACAATTTTTCGAAAACCTTTAAATGCTTTTTTAAGTCCATTTTATAAGGATCTACAAGCGAAAAACGAATTCCTAATGCACAGACATGAGCTCTATATGAGTTCGAAACATGTCGGGCCGTTCCTGACAATTTCACGTGAGTGTAAACCGCTTAATACAATAATTAAATGTCTCACGAAAGCTTTACTAAGGTTCTAATTAGACTAATTAATTTGACTGTGCATTTGGAATTCGTTTTTTAACATTTTAACAGACAGGGCAGCCAAAATGTTAAAGAACGTGCTACTCTTAGTGAACACAGGATTTTAATTTTAATTTTAAAAGCTACTTAATCAACACGTTGTCTCTCTAACCGATATACATATTACAGAATTGCAAAGCCCCAATTTTTTTATTTCAAAGCGTCTTCCTTGCATGATAAAACGCCACAATAAAATCGCTTATCTGTTTATTTTTTCGTTTACTTTTAAATCTACAAACCAAAACAAATCGTTCCCAAAACGTACTTCAAAAGACTTCACATTATCTCAATCTTATCAAAATCAAAGCATTTAATCTGTTGAATACCAAAACTCACTAATACCTACTTGGGGGGCGTTCAAGTATTACGTAACGCTATTTAGGGGGAGGGGGGTCTCGTAAAACGTTACGATGCGTTACAGGGGCGGGAGGGGGTCTTTCTTACTAAACGTTACGTAACATTGATTCTTTTTTTTTTTATAAAAAAATGGGATTTAAAACGCCCAAGTTGGCAACCCTTGTCGTTTATTTTACGGGGAATCCCTCGATTGTATTGCTCTGGTCGTCATTTTAATCATTTTAACATATCTTTTGTGACTTTTGGGTAAAAATGGTCACTTTTGTGTCACTTATGGTGTTACGTAACGTTTAGAGGGCGGGAGGGGGGTTACAGAAAAAAGTTACGGTGCGTTACAAGGGGGGGAGGGAGGGTCAAAAATCTTCAAAACTTGCCTTACGTAATACTTGAACGCTCCCTTAACTCTTAAATTGAAAAAAAAAAACGAAGATCGACAGTTCAAGTCTCGTTAAGGTTGCATAGGGCAATCAATTCTCGTTCGAAAAAAAATAGAAAAAATGGTACAATTGCCAATTTAAGGGTTAAAACTCATATCTCACTATCAATCTAAAAACCAGATACTAAGTTTTGAAACAACGGAAGTTTTAGTGAGTCTTGATTGTCACCAGGCGAAATAAAACAGTAAGCCACAGCGTATAACAGTAAAGCTACTCACCGGAGTGGGCTTGGGCAGGTCGGGCGTGCTGTCCTTGAGTGGCTTCTCTGTGCTCTGTGTCAGCGGGTCGGTGGATGCTGGTTCTATTTTCGGCTTTTCTGGTGTTTCTGAGGAAAAACGCGAGGATTGACAAGAGAGAAAGTAACATAATGTGAATAAAGCTATAAATCGAGGATCGCTAATGGAAAATACCTTATGCCGAGTATCAGAATGCGAATAGCTATGAATCGAGAATCGCTAATGGAAAATTTCCTATGCCGTTTGTCTATTCCCGAATGTTCTTTTTATTGCATGGATGTGTTTTTAACAATGTTGTTTTGGCATTGAAACTCAGGGCAGAGGATTAATGTAATTTTCTTTTTATTAATTTTAAAATAAACATATTTGAATGTACTTTTAAGACGTTATAAAAAAATAATATACGATGGAAATATCGAAAATTTTGCTTGAAATAAATAAATAAAAATAAATAAATATATAAATACGATATGTTTCTATGATAATAATATTGACGATGACGATTAATGGGTATGCCGTCAACTACTTAATTACACTAACACAATAAAATTAAAATAAACCAAAACCATCACTAATGCAATCTTCATATTTAACATAGCCAAATATTCAATGCCATCAGAATTAATAAATAAATTATCAAGTACTCAATAAAAGTTTGCATAAACCTTACCGATTTCTGCTAGCCTGGTGAACGTGTTGATAGTGGTCGTGATAGCCGCAGCGGGCGCGGGAGCGATTACTGGAGCTGGAGCGGGCGCGGGGGCGGAGGCGGGGGCGGAAGCGGGGGCGGAAGCGGGCGGCGATTCCTCTTCATCGGAGCCGAAGGGGTCCGTCAACTCTTTGCGGGTCATGAGGCGGTTGGGCCGCGGCAAAGGGGATTGCTGGTGAGAGATAAATAGTACATTACTGCAGAGGCCGGGAAATAAGGGCTTGCCGGCCGAGTAGGTATGGGCTTGTGCACAAATCACGTGAGGTTTTTTCGGCAACTTTGTGACCCCCCCTACCCCCTGATGATATTTGGTGAGGTTCTTTGCTAACCCCCCCTCCCCCTCACTACCTCACGTGTATTTTTTTTCCGCCAAAATTTCGTAAAATAGGCTCGCTATTTTGAAGTATTTAACAAGTGAAGATTTATTTTTAACGAAACCGAGAAAAAAAAACGTTTTTTTTTAGTTCGTTCACTGTAGAAAAATACACGTGAGGTCTCCTTATACCCCTCCCTCCCCCAACGTGACACATGGTGATTTTTTCTTGACCCCCCATCCCCCCTATTGAACCTCACGTGATTTGTGCACAAGCCCCATAGATCAGATGGTGATACGAAGCCGGTAAGCCCTCTACACGGGTAGACATGTATAGCTATTCTCAAACATATGCAGTTAAAAAATACACAACTCAAATAATATAATTCAGCTGTTTAGCCTGTTCAAGAACACAGACACCATGACTTAAAAAAAATACTTCCCAGATAAGGCTTTCAATTTTGTATGAAAAAGCTTTACAGTTCTCTCGAGTTGTTCCTATTATAACGCACGCTATGACAACATTTCATTCCATAATCCATACTAATATTATAAATGCGAAAGTGTGTCTGTCTGTCTGTTACCTCTTCACGCTTAAACCGCTGAATCAATATTGATGAAATTTGGAATGGAGATAGTTTAACATCCGAGGAAGGACATAGGATAGTTTTCATCCTGGAAATTATCCCTAAAAAGATTGATAAGTGAATAAATAATTCATGATGACATTGATGACCCTGTAGAAAATGCAATGATTAGACCAAAAGCACAATTGCTCTTCATGCTTAGGCACTTTTAATAATCCCTTTTATTAATTAAGGTGATTAGGTGGATATCTATCGTGTTGTACGAGGTTGCTTCCATACTTCCAAGTTCCACGCGGACGTAGTCGCGGGCAAAAGCTAGTTGAGAAACAAAATGTTACCTTGTCAGGGGTGTATCGTTCTTGTGAATGTCGAGACGGAACCGACACTTGTGACAGTTGGGGGGAGTCCTGCGACACTTGTGATCTGAAAAAAAAAGTTTATATACAACCGTGAATACTTTGTTGTTATAATTTTATGAAACATGTAATGTCTCATTTTTTTTTAATGTTTTTTAGTGTTAACACCACAATTTTTATTTAAACCACGAATACAAAGATCAAAGCTTAAAGAAAATTTGAAAAAGGAGCTACCTGGTGGAATTTAAGGGACCGGGAATCGAACCCGGTACCTCTGGATTACCGGTCCAGCGCGTTAGCCACTTCGCTACCCTCGCTCCACGTAGACCTGACGAATTTTTCCTTATGCTTTGTGTGTCGATCTTTGCTTTGTTTATTTGAAAGGTTTTTACACCTTAGCGGGTTCGATTCCCGGTCCCTTCTACCAGGTAGCTCCTTTTTCAATTTTTCTTTGAGCTTTGATCTTTGTATTCATACTTTGTTGTTCTTAATATGAAAATGCCATCGATTCTGAGTAAAGCTCTGGTTTCCTAGGATATAGCGGTACCGTACGTACTAGTACGAGGCACAATAAAAAGTCTTATTCAGTAAAGTGGATACAATACAATAAATTGTGGTAAAAATCACATCCAGTCGATGTGTGGGGGGGCAGCACCGTCGTCAAATCCCAGCCAGTTCGCTAGTGGTTTGAACCTACCGTGGCAGTACTAGTGCGAAGTAGTATGGCATTAAGTCCGCCTTTTGTACGATAAGTTCTTTCTTTTGTGCAATAAAGATTAAATAAATAATTAAGTATGGAGACGGCCGCTATTGGACGGCACCGCTATCCTAGGAAACCCGAGCTTTAGGGGTCGATTGCAAAAAAATTGTACATATAGTTAAGGGCTTTAATTAAAACAAAATTTAATTGATTGCTTTGTGTGACGAAAGTGAAAATACAGTTTTTATGACTAACTTTCGTCACACAAAGGAAGCGATCGTGACTTTTTTACAAGCTTTTATTTAACTTGCATTATATGTATGTATATATGTATGTATGTGTGTATGTATGTAAGTAAGTAAGTACGTTTGTTCGGGTGGAATCTTGCAACTCAATTTTGAAGCAGATATCGTCAACCGATTGAGCTGAAATTTTGCATACTTACTTAACTTTGATGACAATACAATAATATGGTACCATGGGGCTGATCTGATGATAGAGCCGGAAGGTGGCCATATGGACTCTATAATAGAAAAAGCAATCCTACCGAGTTTGGGCTCTTTAGAATCGTCTTAGTGAGCATTTGATGGATATCCAAAGAAAAGTACAGTCGGCTATAAAAGCTTGTCACTAAAATGAAATTTTTGACGGAAACTTATTGTTATCTAAGCTTTTAACTATGTACAATTTTTTTGCAATCAACCCTTCGATAAACTCAACAACGTTAAGTTCTTGAAGAAACAGAGATTTGTTTTTAGGGTTCCGTAGCCAAATGGCAAAAAACGGAAATAGATTCGTCATGTCTGTCTGTCCGTCTGTCTGTCCGTCTGTCCGTCCGTATGTCACAGCCATTTTTTTCCGAAACTATAAGAGCTATACTGTTGAAACTTGGTAGGTAGGTGTATTCTGTGAACCGCATTAAGATTTTGATGCAAAAATAAAAAATAATAATAAATATTGGGGGCTCCCCATACTTAGAACTGAAACTCAAAATTACGTGTGGGGTATCTATAGATAGGTCTTCAAAGATGATATCGAGGTTTCTAAAATATTTTTTTTCTAAGCCGAATAGTTTGCGTGACAGACGCTTCCAAAGTGGAAAAAAGTTGGTCCCCCCCCTCTAACTTCTAAAATAAGAAAATGAAAAATCTAAAAAAAACATATGATGTACATTACTATAAAAACTACCAACGAAAATTGTTTTGAACGAGATCTAGTAAGTAGTTTTTTTTTTTTATATAATATAAATCGTAAACCGTTTCATTAAATCAACTCAAATATAAAAATAAACAAAAGGCCTTTAATTTCATAAATCAATGGTACGGAACCCTTTGTGCGTGAGTCCGACACGCACTTGGCCGGTTTTTTTTGTTGTTTTTAAAGCGTATAAATCAGAAAGTCCTTACCCTGGTCTGGGTCGGTTCTCCATGTTCTTGGACCTCCTCGTGCTGATCTCCCGGCTGAACAGGTCCCGGGGCAGCGAGCCGTCCGTGTCGTGTCTACCCACGAGATACGAGGATTCCGTCTCGTCGTTACCTGCATACAAATGGCACATTACATAATAAATAATAATAATAATAATAAATAATAAATATAAATATATCGGACAACCTCACACAAATCGATCTAGTCCCAAATTAAGCTCAAGAAGGCTTGTGTTATGGGTACTAGACGACGATATACGTACTTATATAGATAAATATATACTTAAATACATAGAACAACCATGACCCAAGCACAAATATTCGAGTTCATCACACAAATATTTGCCCCGGCCGGGATTCGAACCCGGGACCTCCGGCTCAGTAGGCAGGTGTCTACAAACCGAGCCAAACGCGTCCTTATACAACTCAAATTCAATTCAAGAATATACGGGTGCGGCTCAAAAAAAATGTACTTTTTGAAAAAAAAACGCGGACTTTTGATTACCGCAAAATAGAAAACTTTATTTAATTTTTTTAAACCACATTAAATTGATTTTACTTAGGCAGAAACCACTTAAATAAATGGTTGTGAATTAAACTTGTTAATTTTATATACATAATATTTTAATAATTTAAAAATAAGTAATTGTTTTTACTCCATACAAAATTGAAATGTCGCCAGGACATTTTTGGATATAAATCTAACTAAAAAACAAAAATACGCCTTTTCTTTTAGTAACTTTTTGTCGTCGTTATTAAAGTGGTAGATGATTCAATAGTAGATTGTTAACCAAGGGTAGAAAGTGACCCATTGCACCCGAGATATTTCTGGCGCTCGAACGAAGTGAGAGCGCCAATAGTTCGAGGGTGAAATGGGCAATTTCACCCGAGTTAAACACTCTACTTTTCATTTCGACTGCGAGGAAAATCAAATACTACACGCACATAAATGTCAAGAGTGAGTTACTTATATTAATGTCCATGTCATTTTTAACAAATAATCAATTAAAGACACAGTATTTATATTTAATCTCGTGTTCCCGCTTTTTCTACTGCAAACTTTCATTCTTCTTACTTTTAAATTCAAATTCAAATTATTATTTATTTCGGATCAGTGATCCATAGATTGTTAGTAAAAAACAAAAAACAAATTAAGGATAGTAACAGTCATACATACATTGAACATAATAATAATTATTAATAAATAAAAAAAATAATAGATAAAAAAAAGTTAAGATATAGTACCGCCAACATTTAAAAAGTAAAAAAAATCCAATGGTTTCAATTTTATTTTTTAAATAAATGTGGGACGGAATTATATGTAATTAATAATTAGATATAAAGAAATTAAGCTTGTCTATATCTAACCTTTGGATACCTTTTTTCAATGCCACTTACCACGGCCGACTAGATTGTACCTAATTTAGTTGGTCACGACGTGCATCTAGAAGGGAATTACCTTTGACTCCGCGGCAATTAAAAAAAAATTACTTTCCACCCTAGGGATGGAAAAGCTATTTTCCACCCGGCTGTCTACTCATGAAAATGACACTTTCCGAACAGGAGAGATGAAAAATATTTTGGTGTAAAACTCAGAAAACTATTTTATTTTCAATATAAATTTATTAATTTAAAAAGTGTCTCCTAAAATATTCCAGCGTGTTATGCTGGTTGCGTGTTATGGTACCTTTTTGTTTTATAGTTATAGCCACACTGAAACTATTTTTTAAAGTGGCCACACCATTTGAATACAGCTGGCAAGCATCAACTAAACGTCAGCCATACTCGTATTGGTTTCACAACAAAATGAAAGTGAGTGTGCGCCGGCATTTCCGAACAAAATATTATTGGTTTTTCAACAACAAATAGCCAAGGTAAGCGTTAATATTTCACTGTTTACAGTTCTGATACTAAATATATACTCATATGGGGTCTAGATTATGAATTTCTTGCTCAAATCACTTCGAATTTGCTCCTTGTATAATCAAATTAAAGCAAGTTTCCCGTTGTGTTTTTGTTCCCGCGTGTTATGTTGTGTTACATTGCGTGTTACGTAACACGCTGGATAGTATAAAGGTTGGTTCATATAATGCTTTTACCCGACTGTGGGTATACAGTACAACTAAAAGGGTGTTGTTTCCGCACTATAAGCAATAAGATGATATCCAAGTATTTTTTTTGCATGCGTTATTTTGATATCTCCGTCATTTTTGATGGTTAATTTCTTTGATCACTTGAGGCTAGTTTTTTTTTTATAACTAAATTTCGACCAATCTTAAACCGATTATGATCACACTTTGTTCGATATAGGCAGGGTTATTTTTAAGGCGCTTGTCATATGGTGCATGTTGACTATGAAAGGGTTTTCTTAGAAACTAATTAGACAAATATTTGTAAACGATTCTGTACCCGGGAAGTTCATCCAAAACTTAATCCAGTAACATAAGTAGACAAGTAAATTCTTTGACAATTGTTGTTTACCTGAAATATAGTGTTTTGTGTTACATACATCGGGGTTTTCGGAGCACGAATGGTTTGACGCCTACTGACGGCGTAGTGTTAAATCATTCGTGCTCCGAAAACCCCGATGTATGGTATAATATAGTATTTTTGTTGAGTTTAAAGTTGACTGGACACAGGATATCAATTTATAAATATTATTCAAATTAGTTTCTTAAAATAGCTTGTTGTTAGCACTTTCTGGGGTTCTTTACCTTAAAAGGGAAATATTGAACCCTTTTTTTTTTATGACACCAAGTAGGCAGACTAGCTCTTAGCCCACCTGATGGAAAGTTGGAACTGAGGCACATGGACATAAGCGACCAAAAATATCGCCTATGCGCTGCCTACCCTGAGGATTAAGATGGAATACCTCTATACCAGTAATTTTACCGGCTCTTGGGACACTTTTGGCCAGTTATCTCGCGAGCAAAAAAATTTACATTTACAGTTTTATAGAAAGTTTTTGGGTGGGCAATGGGGTGTGATTTTACATGTAGGAGAGTTAATACGAGAGAGATTTCTTTATTTGCGTAGCTTTTGAAAGCATGATAAATTAAGATTACATAAGCTTGTTTTTTATAGATGTCAACTGCAGCAGCACGGCAAAAACGGTACCGCGAGAGAATGAAAATTGAAAATCCGACCAAGTTCAAAGAAATGCAACGAAAAAATAACTAAAATAGCAAAAGAAACAGAAAGAGAATAGCAGATTTTGGATCCGAAGAGCAAGCACAGATCAGAGAGCAGTGTGCAGTGGAAGGAAAAAAGAGGATGAAAAAATAATAATGAAAAAGTAACTAAGAAGGCGATGATTGATGAAAAACGTATAGCAAAAATTAACTACAGACTACAGACAGAAAATAAAAAACTTAGAGAGAATTTCAAACAAACGAAAAATGTTTTGATTGTTTGTTGTTTTTGATTGCTTAAAGTTTTATTTCTTAAAATATTGCCTACAGTTGTTTTTTTAATTCGTTAAAGATTATAAATAATATATGTTTTTTTTAAATATATATATTTTTTTAAAGAGTTGGTGTTTTTCACTCATGCTAAGCAGATCTTGATCTCTTATCCTTTCCAAACACACTAGAACTCGTAAATATTTAAAAAGTATTTTTAAATTTTCGAACAGATCTTGCTCCATGTAATCTCGCCTTTACGGAGTTCCAGCGTGTTACAGAATTTCCAGTGTGTTGCGAACAAAATTGAGTGTTACATTTTCCAGTGTGTTACGGTACATTTTTTATGAGCCGCACCCATACATACACAAGAAGTCATTAATGTATGTAATTATGTATTTAATTTTTTATACTCGCGTACTGTAATCTGTCAATTATAATTTCACTAGCTGTGCCCCGCGGAGTTACCCGCTCATCCCACGGGGACACTAAATTTATTCGGGATGAAAAGTATCCTGTGGCCTTTTCCGGGTCTCAAACTATCTCCATGCCAAATTTCATCGAAGTCGGTTCAGCGGTTTAAGCGTGAAGAGGTAACAGACAGACACACTTTCGCATTTATAATATTACTAGCTTTTGCCCGCGACTACGTCCGCGTGGAACTTGGAAGTATGGAAGCAACCTCGTACAACACGATAGATATCCATCTAATCACCTTAATTAATAAAAGGGATTATTAAAATCGCCTAAGCAAATGTACGAGCAATTGTGCTTTTGGTCTAATCATTACATTTCCTACAGGGCCATCAATGTCATCATGAATTACTTACTCACTTTTCAATCTTTTTAGGGATAGTTTCCAGGATGAAAACTATCCTATGTCCTTCCTCGGATCTTAAACTATCTCCATGCCAAATTTCATCAAAATCGATTCAGCAGTTTAACCGTGAAGAGGTAACAGACAGACAGACAGACACACTTTCGCATTTATAATATTAGTATGGATTGGTATGGATATGCCACATCACAACAACGCACTTTTTAAACCAGTACCAAAATTCTATACTCTACGATACCCGCTACGCTGCTGAACTTTAATATTCATAAGACAATCATTGCACAATGACGGTTCTTAAAGTGGAGTACCGCGTTTAGGTCACGAGGCTTGCCGTATCTTAATACGAGATTTTAAGACCTAATTGTGTAACTATAGCATACAATACTTTTTATACGAGCAACACACAGATAAACACTTTTTACTTTAATCGTCATTCTCCAGTATGAATTCTTATTTATGATGTGACTTTTTTCATTCAACTCGAACTAACCTATTAAAAAATGATCGCGATGGTTATGACGGGTCCCTTGTGATTGGTTAATTTTTTTGACAAGTAATTTGATGAATATGACCCAGGAACCAATATTCTAGTTCGTCACACTGATATTTGCCCTCGACTTGCATAGATATCTTGTTATTTAATTAGTTCACTTACCTAATTGTTCTACTTGTAGTTCATTGCCCGTGAAGTGTGCTCGCAGTTGGAATAAATACGTCATTATCTGAAAATGAAAATCTCAATTTAACCAAATTATTTCCAAGAGAAGTGTCCGGGAGTAGTGTTACTATCTATCCTGTCTGTATACACTAGTAGTAGACGTACCGCCAGTCTGTCCGGGTTGGTCTTGCACACGTCTGCGGCGGACAGCACTTGTGAGATGCCGAGCGTGGCGCTGTGGGCTGCAGAAGTGTCCGGGAGTAGTGTTACTATCTATCCTGTCTGTATACACTAGTAGTAGACGTACCGCCAGTCTGTCCGGGTTGGTCTTGCACACGTCTGCGGCGGACAGCACTTGTGAGATGCCGAGCGTGGCGCTGTGGGCTGCAGAAGTGTCCGGGAGTAGTGTTACTATCTATCCTGTCTGTATACACTAGTAGTAGACGTACCGCCAGTCTGTCCGGGTTGGTCTTGCACACGTCTGCGGCGGACAGCACTTGTGAGATGCCGAGCGTGGCGCTGTGGGCTGCAGAAGTGTCCGGGAGTAGTGTTACTATCTATCCTGTCTGTATACACTAGTAGTAGACGTACCGCCAGTCTGTCCGGGTTGGTCTTGCACACGTCTGCGGCGGACAGCACTTGTGAGATGCCGAGCGTGGCGCTGTGGGCTGCAGAAGTGTCCGGGAGTAGTGTTACTATCTATCCTGTCTGTATACACTAGTAGTAGACGTACCGCCAGTCTGTCCGGGTTGGTCTTGCACACGTCTGCGGCGGACAGCACTTGTGAGATGCCGAGCGTGGCGCTGTGGGCTGCAGAAGTGTCCGGGAGTAGTGTTACTATCTATCCTGTCTGTATACACTAGTAGTAGACGTACCGCCAGTCTGTCCGGGTTGGTCTTGCACACGTCTGCGGCGGACAGCACTTGTGAGATGCCGAGCGTGGCGCTGTGGGCTGCAGAAGTGTCCGGGAGTAGTGTTACTATCTATCCTGTCTGTATACACTAGTAGTAGACGTACCGCCAGTCTGTCCGGGTTGGTCTTGCACACGTCTGCGGCGGACAGCACTTGTGAGATGCCGAGCGTGGCGCTGTGGGCTGCAGAAGTGTCCGGGAGTAGTGTTACTATCTATCCTGTCTGTATACACTAGTAGTAGACGTACCGCCAGTCTGTCCGGGTTGGTCTTGCACACGTCTGCGGCGGACAGCACTTGTGAGATGCCGAGCGTGGCGCTGTGGGCTGCAGAAGTGTCCGGGAGTAGTGTTACTATCTATCCTGTCTGTATACACTAGTAGTAGACGTACCGCCAGTCTGTCCGGGTTGGTCTTGCACACGTCTGCGGCGGACAGCACTTGTGAGATGCCGAGCGTGGCGCTGTGGGCTGCAGAAGTGTCCGGGAGTAGTGTTACTATCTATCCTGTCTGTATACACTAGTAGTAGACGTACCGCCAGTCTGTCCGGGTTGGTCTTGCACACGTCTGCGGCGGACAGCACTTGTGAGATGCCGAGCGTGGCGCTGTGGGCTGCAGAAGTGTCCGGGAGTAGTGTTACTATCTATCCTGTCTGTATACACTAGTAGTAGACGTACCGCCAGTCTGTCCGGGTTGGTCTTGCACACGTCAGCGGCGGACAGCACTTGTGAGATGCCGAGCGTGGCGCTGTGGGCTGCAGAAGTGTCCGGGAGTAGTGTTACTATCTATCCTGTCTGTATACACTAGTAGTAGACGTACCGCCAGTCTGTCCGGGTTGGTCTTGCACACGTCAGCGGCGGACAGCACTTGTGAGATGCCGAGCGTGGCGCTGTGGGCTGCAGAAGTGTCCGGGGGTAGTGTTACTATCTATCCTGTCTGTATACACTAGTAGTAGACGTACCGCCAGTCTGTCCGGGTTGGTCTTGCACACGTCTGCGGCGGACAGCACTTGTGAGATGCCGAGCGTGGCGCTGTGGGCTGCAGAAGTGTCCGGGAGTAGTGTTACTATCTATCCTGTCTGTATACACTAGTAGTAGACGTACCGCCAGTCTGTCCGGGTTGGTCTTGCACACGTCTGCGGCGGACAGCACTTGTGAGATGCCGAGCGTGGCGCTGTGGGCTGCAGAAGTGTCCGGGAGTAGTGTTACTATCTATCCTGTCTGTATACACTAGTAGTAGACGTACCGCCAGTCTGTCCGGGTTGGTCTTGCACACGTCTGCGGCGGACAGCACTTGTGAGATGCCGAGCGTGGCGCTGTGGGCTGCAGAAGTGTCCGGGAGTAGTGTTACTATCTATCCTGTCTGTATACACTAGTAGTAGACGTACCGCCAGTCTGTCCGGGTTGGTCTTGCACACGTCTGCGGCGGACAGCACTTGTGAGATGCCGAGCGTGGCGCTGTGGGCTGCAGAAGTGTCCGGGAGTAGTGTTACTATCTATCCTGTCTGTATACACTAGTAGTAGACGTACCGCCAGTCTGTCCGGGTTGGTCTTGCACACGTCTGCGGCGGACAGCACTTGTGAGATGCCGAGCGTGGCGCTGTGGGCTGCAGAAGTGTCCGGGAGTAGTGTTACTATCTATCCTGTCTGTATACACTAGTAGTAGACGTACCGCCAGTCTGTCCGGGTTGGTCTTGCACACGTCAGCGGCGGACAGCACTTGTGAGATGCCGAGCGTGGCGCTGTGGGCTGCAGAAGTGTCCGGGGGTAGTGTTACTATCTATCCTGTCTGTATACACTAGTAGTAGACGTACCGCCAGTCTGTCCGGGTTGGTCTTGCACACGTCTGCGGCGGACAGCACTTGTGAGATGCCGAGCGTGGCGCTGTGGGCTGCAGAAGTGTCCGGGAGTAGTGTTACTATCTATCCTGTCTGTATACACTAGTAGTAGACGTACCGCCAGTCTGTCCGGGTTGGTCTTGCACACGTCTGCGGCGGACAGCACTTGTGAGATGCCGAGCGTGGCGCTGTGGGCTGCAGAAGTGTCCGGGAGTAGTGTTACTATCTATCCTGTCTGTATACACTAGTAGTAGACGTACCGCTAGTCTGTCCGGGTTGGTCTTGCACACGTCTGCGGCGGACAGCACTTGTGAGATGCCGAGCGTGGCGCTGTGGGCTGCAGAAGTGTCCGGGAGTAGTGTTACTATCTATCCTGTCTGTATACACTAGTAGTAGACGTACCGCCAGTCTGTCCGGGTTGGTCTTGCACACGTCTGCGGCGGACAGCACTTGTGAGATGCCGAGCGTGGCGCTGTGGGCTGCAGAAGTGTCCGGGAGTAGTGTTACTATCTATCCTGTCTGTATACACTAGTAGTAGACGTACCGCCAGTCTGTCCGGGTTGGTCTTGCACACGTCTGCGGCGGACAGCACTTGTGAGATGCCGAGCGTGGCGCTGTGGGCTGCAGAAGTGTCCGGGAGTAGTGTTACTATCTATCCTGTCTGTATACACTAGTAGTAGACGTACCGCCAGTCTGTCCGGGTTGGTCTTGCACACGTCTGCGGCGGACAGCACTTGTGAGATGCCGAGCGTGGCGCTGCGGGCTGCAGAAGTGTCCGGGAGTAGTGTTACTATCTATCCTGTCTGTATACACTAGTAGTAGACGTACCGCCAGTCTGTCCGGGTTGGTCTTGCACACGTCTGCGGCGGACAGCACTTGTGAGATGCCGAGCGTGGCGCTGCGGGCTGCAGAAGTGTCCGGGAGTAGTGTTACTATCTATCCTGTCTGTATACACTAGTAGTAGACGTACCGCCAGTCTGTCCGGGTTGGTCTTGCACACGTCTGCGGCGGACAGCACTTGTGAGATGCCGAGCGTGGCGCTGTGGGCTGCAGAAGTGTCCGGGAGTAGTGTTACTATCTATCCTGTCTGTATACACTAGTAGTAGACGTACCGCCAGTCTGTCCGGGTTGGTCTTGCACACGTCTGCGGCGGACAGCACTTGTGAGATGCCGAGCGTGGCGCTGTGGGCTGCAGAAGTGTCCGGGAGTAGTGTTACTATCTATCCTGTCTGTATACACTAGTAGTAGACGTACCGCCAGTCTGTCCGGGTTGGTCTTGCACACGTCTGCGGCGGACAGCACTTGTGAGATGCCGAGCGTGGCGCTGTGGGCTGCAGAAGTGTCCGGGAGTAGTGTTACTATCTATCCTGTCTGTATACACTAGTAGTAGACGTACCGCCAGTCTGTCCGGGTTGGTCTTGCACACGTCTGCGGCGGACAGCACTTGTGAGATGCCGAGCGTGGCGCTGTGGGCTGCAGAAGTGTCCGGGAGTAGTGTTACTATCTATCCTGTCTGTATACACTAGTAGTAGACGTACCGCCAGTCTGTCCGGGTTGGTCTTGCACACGTCTGCGGCGGACAGCACTTGTGAGATGCCGAGCGTGGCGCTGTGGGCTGCAGAAGTGTCCGGGAGTAGTGTTACTATCTACCCTGTCTGTATACACTAGTAGTAGACGTACCGCCAGTCTGTCCGGGTTGGTCTTGCACACGTCTGCGGCGGACAGCACTTGTGAGATGCCGAGCGTGGCGCTGTGGGCTGCAGAAGTGTCCGGGAGTAGTGTTACTATCTATCCTGTCTGTATACACTAGTAGTAGACGTACCGCCAGTCTGTCCGGGTTGGTCTTGCACACGTCTGCGGCGGACAGCACTTGTGAGATGCCGAGCGTGGCGCTGTGGGCTGCAGAAGTGTCCGGGAGTAGTGTTACTATCTATCCTGTCTGTATACACTAGTAGTAGACGTACCGCCAGTCTGTCCGGGTTGGTCTTGCACACGTCTGCGGCGGACAGCACTTGTGAGATGCCGAGCGTGGCGCTGTGGGCTGCAGAAGTGTCCGGGAGTAGTGTTACTATCTATCCTGTCTGTATACACACTAGTAGACGTACCGCAGTCTGTCCGGGTTGGTCTTGCACACGTCTGCGGCGGACAGCACTTGTGAGATGCCGAGCGTGGCGCTGTGGGCTGCAGAAGTGTCCGGGAGTAGTGTTACTATCTATCCTGTCTGTATACACTAGTAGTAGACGTACCGCCAGTCTGTCCGGGTTGGTCTTGCACACGTCTGCGGCGGACAGCACTTGTGAGATGCCGAGCGTGGCGCTGTGGGCTGCAGAAGTGTCCGGGAGTAGTGTTACTATCTATCCTGTCTGTATACACTAGTAGTAGACGTACCGCCAGTCTGTCCGGGTTGGTCTTGCACACGTCTGCGGCGGACAGCACTTGTGAGATGCCGAGCGTGGCGCTGTGGGCTGCAGAAGTGTCCGGGAGTAGTGTTACTATCTATCCTGTCTGTATACACTAGTAGTAGACGTACCGCCAGTCTGTCCGGGTTGGTCTTGCACACGTCTGCGGCGGACAGCACTTGTGAGATGCCGAGCGTGGCGCTGTGGGCTGCAGAAGTGTCCGGGAGTAGTGTTACTATCTATCCTGTCTGTATTACACTAGTAGTAGACGTTACCGCCATTCTGTCCGGTTGGTCTTGCACACGTCTGCGGCGGACAGCACTTGTGAGATGCCGAGCGTGGCGCTGTGGCTGCAGAATGTCCGGGAGTAGTGTTACTATCTATCCTGTCTGTATACACTAGTAGTAGACGTACCGCCAGTCTGTCCGGGTTGGTCTTGCACACGTCTGCGGCGGACAGCACTTGTGAGATGCCGAGCGTGGCGCTGTGGGCTGCAGAAGTGTCCGGGAGTAGTGTTACTATCTATCCTGTCTGTATACACTAGTAGTAGACGTAGCCGCCAGTCTGTCCGGGTTGGTCTTGCACACGTCTGCGGCGGACAGCACTTGTGAGATGCCGAGCGTGGCGCTGTGGGCTGCAGAAGTGTCCGGGAGTAGTGTTACTATCTATCCTGTCTGTATACACTAGTAGTAGACGTACCGCCAGTCTGTCCGGGTTGGTCTTGCACACGTCTGCGGCGGACAGCACTTGTGAGATGCCGAGCGTGGCGCTGTGGGCTGCAGAAGTGTCCGGGAGTAGTGTTACTATCTATCCTGTCTGTATACACTAGTAGTAGACGTACCGCCAGTCTGTCCGGGTTGGTCTTGCACACGTCTGCGGCGGACAGCACTTGTGAGATGCCGAGCGTGCGCTGTGGGCTGCAGAAGTGTCCGGGAGTAGTGTTACTATCTATCCTGTCTGTATACACTAGTAGTAGACGTACCGCCAGTCTGTCCGGGTTGGTCTTGCACACGTCTGCGGCGGACAGCACTTGTGAGATGCCGAGCGTGGCGGCTGTGGGCTGCAGAAGTGTCCGGGAGTAGTGTTACTATCTATCCTGTCTGTATACACTAGTAGTAGACGTACCGCCAGTCTGTCCGGGTGGTCTTGCACACGTCTGCGGCGGACATCACTTGTGAGATGCCGAGCGTGGCGCTGTGGCTGCAGAAGTGTCCGGGAGTAGTGTTACTATCTATCCTGTCTGTATACACTAGTAGTAGACGTACCGCCAGTCTGTCCGGGTTGGTCTTGCACACGCCTGCGGCGACAGCACTTGTGAGATGCCGAGCGTGGCGCTGTGGGCTGCAGAAGTGTCCGGGAGTAGTGTTACTATCTATCCTGTCTGTATACACTAGTAGTAGACGTACCGCCAGTCTGTCCGGGTTGGTCTTGCACACGTCTGCGGCGGACTGCACGTGTGAGATGCCGAGCGTGGCGCTGTGGGCTGCAGAAGTGTCCGGGAGTAGTGTTCTATCTATCCTGTCTGTATACACTAGTAGTAGACGTACCGCCAGTCTGTCCGGGTTGGTCTTGCACACGTCTGCGGCGGACAGCACTTGTGAGATGCCGAGCGTGGCGCTGTGGGCTGCAGAAGTGTCCGGGAGTAGTGTTACTATCTATCCTGTCTGTATACACTAGTAGTAGACGTACCGCCAGTCTGTCCTGGGTGGTCTTGCACACGCCTGCGGCGGACAGCACTTGTGAGATGCCGAGCGTGGCGCTGTGGGCTGCAGAAGTGTCCGGGAGTAGTGTTACTATCTATCCTGTCTGTATACACTAGTAGTAGACGTACCGCCAGTCTGTCGGGTTGGTCTTGCACACGTCTGCGGCGGACAGCACTTGTGAGATGCCGAGCGTGGCGCTGTGGGCTGCAGAAGTGTCCGGGGTAGTGTTACTATCTATCCTGTCTGTATACACTAGTAGTAGACGTACCGCCAGTCTGTCCGGGTTGGTCTTGCACACGTCTGCGGCGGACAGCACTTGTGAGATGCCGAGCGTGGCGCTGTGGGCTGCAGAAGTGTCCGGGAGTAGTGTTACTATCTATCCTGTCTGTATACACTAGAAGTAGACGTACCGCCAGTCTGTCCGGGTTGGTCTTGCACACGTCTGCGGCGGACAGCACTTGTGAGATGCCGAGCGTGGCGCTGTGGGCTGCAGAAGTGTCCGGGAGTAGTGTTACTATCTATCCTGTCTGTATACACTAGTAGTAGACGTACCGCCAGTCTGTCCGGGTTGGTCTTGCACACGTCTGCGGCGGACAGCACTTGTGAGATGCCGAGCGTGGCGCTGTGGGCTGCAGAAGTGTCCGGGAGTAGTGTTACTATCTATCCTGTCTGTATACACTAGTAGTAGACGTACCGCCAGTCTGTCCGGGTTGGTCTTGCACACGTCTGCGGCGGACAGCACTTGTGAGATGCCGAGCGTGGCGCTGTGGGCTGCAGAAGTGTCCGGGAGTAGTGTTACTATCTATCCTGTCTGTATACACTAGTAGTAGACGTACCGCCAGTCTGTCCGGGTTGGTCTTGCACACGTCTGCGGCGGACAGCACTTGTGAGATGCCGAGCGTGGCGCTGTGGGCTGCAGAAGTGTCCGGGAGTAGTGTTACTATCTATCCTGTCTGTATACACTAGTAGTAGACGTACCGCCAGTCTGTCCGGGTTGGTCTTGCACACGTCTGCGGCGGACAGCACTTGTGAGATGCCGAGCGTGGCGCTGTGGGCTGCAGAAGTGTCCGGGAGTAGTGTTACTATCTATCCTGTCTGTATACACTAGTAGTAGACGTACCGCCAGTCTGTCCGGGTTGGTCTTGCACACGTCTGCGGCGGACAGCACTTGTGAGATGCCGAGCGTGGCGCTGTGGGCTGCAGAAGTGTCCGGGAGTAGTGTTACTATCTATCCTGTCTGTATACACTAGTAGTAGACGTACCGCCAGTCTGTCCGGGTTGGTCTTGCACACGTCTGCGGCGGACAGCACTTGTGAGATGCCGAGCGTGGCGCTGTGGGCTGCAGAAGTGTCCGGGAGTAGTGTTACTATCTATCCTGTCTGTATACACTAGTAGTAGACGTACCGCCAGTCTGTCCGGGTTGGTCTTGCACACGTCTGCGGCGGACAGCACTTGTGAGATGCCGAGCGTGGCGCTGTGGGCTGCAGAAGTGTCCGGGAGTAGTGTTACTATCTATCCTGTCTGTATACACTAGTAGTAGACGTACCGCCAGTCTGTCCGGGTTGGTCTTGCACACGTCTGCGGCGGACAGCACTTGTGAGATGCCGAGCGTGGCGCTGTGGGCTGCAGAAGTGTCCGGGGGTAGTGTTACTATCTATCCTGTCTGTATACACTAGTAGTAGACGTACCGCCAGTCTGTCCGGGTTGGTCTTGCACACGTCTGCGGCGGACAGCACTTGTGAGATGCCGAGCGTGGCGCTGTGGGCTGCAGAAGTGTCCGGGAGTAGTGTTACTATCTATCCTGTCTGTATACACTAGTAGTAGACGTACCGCCAGTCTGTCCGGGTTGGTCTTGCACACGTCTGCGGCGGACAGCACTTGTGAGATGCCGAGCGTGGCGCTGTGGGCTGCAGAAGTGTCCGGGGGTAGTGTTACTATCTATCCTGTCTGTATACACTAGTAGTAGACGTACCGCCAGTCTGTCCGGGTTGGTCTTGCACACGTCTGCGGCGGACAGCACTTGTGAGATGCCGAGCGTGGCGCTGTGGGCTGCAGAAGTGTCCGGGGGTAGTGTTACTATCTATCCTGTCTGTATACACTAGTAGTAGACGTACCGCCAGTCTGTCCGGGTTGGTCTTGCACACGTCTGCGGCGGACAGCACTTGTGAGATGCCGAGCGTGGCGCTGTGGGCTGCAGAAGTGTCCGGGAGTAGTGTTACTATCTATCCTGTCTGTATACACTAGTAGTAGACGTACCGCCAGTCTGTCCGGGTTGGTCTTGCACACGTCTGCGGCGGACAGCACTTGTGAGATGCCGAGCGTGGCGCTGTGGGCTGCAGAAGTGTCCGGGGGTAGTGTTACTATCTATCCTGTCTCTATACACTAGTAGTAGACGTACCGCCAGTCTGTCCGGGTTGGTCTTGCACACGTCTGCGGCGGACAGCACTTGTGAGATGCCGAGCGTGGCGCTGTGGGCTGCAGAAGTGTCCGGGAGTAGTGTTACTATCTATCCTGTCTGTATACACTAGTAGTAGACGTACCGCCAGTCTGTCCGGGTTGGTCTTGCACACGTCTGCGGCGGACAGCACTTGTGAGATGCCGAGCGTGGCGCTAGCCTCGAGCGCTACGCGGAGATTCTGCTCGCTCTCGTCGGGCTGCAGGCCGGAGAAATCGCTGGAATTTGAATACGAGAATATTATAGATTTTACAACCCTATAAGAAAATAGTGATTACTACTGTACTTAAATTTTCCTCAAAAATCGCTCTTTAGTCAGAACACGACTGACTACTTTTCAATAGGATTGGTAAAGACGAATAAATGATATTTGTTTATTAAGCATGCTGGAGTATGCAATAGAAATGACAGCATTGAGGCATGATTGGTGTAAAGCTGTACGACCGGATAAGAAATAGTGTAATAAGGGAACGCTGTGGTGTGAACGACGATGTAGTCACCAGAATTGAGAAAGGGATGCTTAGTTGGTTTGGGCATGTAGTAGGATGCATGAAAGAAGATTCACGAAACAAATCTATAAGGCGAATGTGAATGGAAATGTTGGAAAAGGAAGGCCTAGACGAACGTATCTAGATCAGACTGGAGACGTCCTGAAAAAAGGGCCAAGGGTAAACCACACAAACCTTTAAACCAACTCGTTGGTGCATGAATAGATTAACAGATGTGGATGAAGCGAAAGATGTATGTCAGGACCGTAGCAGGTGGAAAGAAGTGGTCTCTGTCTACCCCGTTGGGAAAAAAGCGTGATATAGGTACATATATTAGTTTTTGATAATCCTTGCAATACGGATTTACTAACTGCAAGTCTTTAATTCATCATTATGTTTATTCGAAATTTTTTTTATGTTTTCAATCATTATATATTTTTAAAAGCACCTCAAACCATTGATATTTTGACACATGTCAGTATCAAACTGTTGAAAATTTGACATTGACAACTGTCAAACACCGACAATGTCTTTTTTTGTGAACAGGCAAAGCTTACATATGCATTGGGACTTTTATTATAATTGTGTACATTGCCCAACATACGATTAACTTATCCTACGGAGTCTACTTCTAGCGGGTACTAGGTTGTTCTTGGTTCTTATATTTATGCAGTGAATGTTGCATTTTTTCTGAAATTGATGTTAGGTTTTATGTACGTGCAATAAATTTTCATAAATGTACTTTGAAAATGTTTCCCTTAATGAGGTTTCGGTATTTAGGTTCTAAATAGCTCTGACTGCTCGCTTTTGCAAGATAAATATGCAGTTAGTATCTGCAGCATTACCCCACAGGAGAATACCGCAAGACATTAGGCTGTGGAAATAACCAAAATACACAAGTCGAGCCGTATGCAGCAGAACAGAGTTTCTTTGCTAAGATGTTGATAGTTGATATGGGGACCCATTGCAGTTTAGCATCCCATTTGAGGCCCAAAAAACTGTTGAATACACGTTGACCAATCTGTTATTTTTTAATTCAATATTTGTAGATACTTTAGGTAGCCGACCCCGATTGAGAATTAATTCTCAAAAAAATGGGACAAAGGCTAGGAGGATGATGATTTGTAGATACTTGTCATACATTACTTTTCTTTTCATTCAGAAGTAGGTAATATACTAGCAGTAAACCAATCTACTATATCAGATAGAGAAGCGTTAAAATCTTTGCTATTTACATTCTCAGGGGTAATTTTAAAAATCACCGAGGTGTCTTTTGTTTTACAAATACATAAAGGCAAATCGTTGATGTAAATCAGGAATGAAAATGGGAGGACCCTGTGGAACGCCCATTTCTATCATGCTACCAGAGGACCCCATACCATTAACATCAACTTTCTTCCTTTTCTTCCTTTAGATTAGAGTTCAGAAGTTTAAGTTCAGGACCCCTAACTTCATAATGGCACAGCTTTTTGATGATAGTATCATGATGGACACAGTCGAATGCTTTGGACAAGTCAAAATACCCAATGCAATCTGTGACATTTCCCAAGCAGCGAAAACATGTTTTAAGAGTTGTCCACCGGCGTCAATTGTTGATCGACCGGGGGTAAACCCAAATTGTGCAGTAAACTGTTTTGATTGAAAAAAAACTTCCAATAATAAAATGAGCTCTACCTGTCAGCTAGAGGAAGATCGCCGATTAGATGTACCGGCCAGATCAAAGCCAGTGAAATGAAATGAAATAATTTATTCAGTAAGTAGGCCACAAGGGCACTTTTACAAGTCAGATTGTGAGTCTACCGGTATTTCGCAAGAGGAGACCGCTGTTGAGAAGAGAGCCGAAAGAAACTCAACAGTAAGTCATTTTTTCGTGAATTATACTTAAAAACTAATACAATTATATTATAACTAGGTAATTGATACATATATGTTAGAGGAGATGTACAAGTCTCCAAATCAATGTTTACACTAATAATTATATAAAATAAAGTGATTTTTTCAGAGATGTAGAAGGTCTCTAGGCGTCACGACACGCAATATAGATTGGTATAATTAATTAATGAAATAATTCAATTCCGTTGAGATGTATAAGGTCTCAAGGAGTCAAAATCAAATAACTTATGCAACAAAATAATAAAGTACTTAATTTAAATTTCTTAGAGATGTACATGGTCTCTAGGCGTCACAACATGCAAAACAAAATAAATTAATTTAAATCCTTAGAAAAGTTAAGGACTGAATAAGAAACAAACTATAAGTACAAAAGAAAAAATAAAAGTGCGTCGGCTACTGTCAATGAAAGCTCACGGAAAGCGGCTCTAGACGAGTGTCGACGTGTCGTCAAACGGGTCACTCAGAACTTCACAAATGCATAATGGCCAGTGATTGGAATTAGGTGAGCTAAAATACCTACAGTTCGCGAGTGAGACATAATATAGAGTAGTTACAACCGGATAAAAATAATGATTAATAAAGCGAGTGAGTTGCCTGAGTATGTACTTAACCCTATACGTACTTGCTTCCTTATCTTTCTAGTACTAGTAGCTTACACTATTTTGACAGTAATACGCCACTCTGACAAGCATTGACAATGAATAGGTAAACACGGATTACTAATTTACAACAGATTTCACATTTTCATTATAATTTTAACTTTATGTCTAGAATGTAACCATTTTTATCATTACGGCTAGTACTCGCAGTGCCCGAATGAATATAGAATACCCGGAATCCAAATAAAACATTATTTTTATCCGGTTGTAACCACTCTATATTATGTCTCACTCGCGAACTGTAGGTATTTTAGCTCACCTAATTCCGATCACTGATAATGGCCACGACCAGTACGACCACTCTGTAAAGTGTACCGAAGAAGAAGATCTGTGACATGGTCTCCAACTGCGAGGCCGATCCTTTACTGTGCCTGCTGGCAAGTGATCTTCTCCAGCTAATGAGAGTATACATCTGTATACTATATGGAATAATGTAACCTAATATAATTTGATAATTTAATATGTGACATGTAAAATTGAATTATTTTTTATTAATAAATGAGTATGAGTATGAGTACTTACATGAGGTCAGGCCGGAAGCGGTGTATGATGGCGCAGAACGCGAGCCCGGACCGGAAGCTGGTGGTGAGGTTGGTGACGCGCACCGACTTGTATTCCCCCGTCATGGTTTGGCACCATTCTAGCAAATCTTGCACCTAGAATTCGGGGAATAAGTTAGTAATGGTATAATTTTAGGAAAACCATTAACGCTCCTTATTAGTTCAAAAATGCTGATTGCTTTAGACATTTTTCTCTATGATCAACAGGGTTCGGAAATTCCGATTGATATTAACCTAAACTTTGGCGGCGGCTTTGAATCTGGAACTGGGTGAATCAACTTTTTCTTGCTGTTATTCTGTACCGTGGCCCAGGGGACAATAGTGATTAAACTTCTAAGAAAAGTGTTGGTAAATAATGACCAGTGATCGGAATTAGGTGAGCTAAAATACCTACAGTTCGCGAGTGAGACATAATATAGAGTTGTTACAACCGGATAAAAATAATGTTTTATTTGGATTCCGGGTATTCTATATTCATTCGGGCACTGCGAGTACTAGCCGTAATGATAAAAATGGTTACATTCTAGCCATAAAGTTAAAATTATAATGAAAATGTGAAATCTGTTGTAAATTAGTAATCCGTGTTTACCTATTCATTGTCAATGCCTGTCAGAGTGGCGTATTACTGTCAAAATAGTGTAAGCTACTAGTACTAGAAAGATAAGGAAGCAAGTACGTATAGGGTTAAGTGCATACGCAGGTAACTCACTCGCTTCATTAATCATTATTTTTATCCGGTTGTAACTACTCTATATTATATCTCACTCGCGAACTGTAGGTATTTTAGCTCACCTAATTCCGATCACTGATAATGACAAAGGTAAATTAAATATTAATAATATATTATTAATGTAAAGCGCACATCCTAGGGTATGGCTAATGCGCATAAGCATTTCAAACACATATGACGCAGAGGGCGCTCCAGTAGCGTAAGAATTATGGGATGAAAGATTTGGTGTGATTGACGTAGCGATCCAATAGCTCAGTTGGGAGAGCAATGCGCCGGTAACGCAGAGGTCGCAGGTTCAAGCCCTGCTTGGATTGTAGTGGATCGCATTCAATTTTTCTTTCTTAATTTACCTTTGTGTCATTATTTAAAAAAATACCTTTGTGTCATTATTTAAAAAAATAAAAAGGTGGCATTTCCACATAAAAAATAGAATCGATAAAAAAGATTCTATAAAAATATAAAGTGTTGGTAATTTATATTACTGGTATTGTCAGGACATATTCTACATAAGAATGGGCTTAAATTGCAAAGCTTTTGATAAATATAACCACGCAAATCTAAGTTTTAATAAGTGACCCAGGGGTCATCACCATGGCAACGAGTGGCAGAAAATAGTCGGTTGACCCATTTAGTTAATGCATGCTGGCTCGTAGTTGCCTTTACGAACACTCTAAAATGTTGTGCGTAGTTGTAATTGAGTAAGAGACACATATATGTCTCAATACGACGACGACGACGCCGCGTTTGGCTCGGTTTGTAGACACCTGCTTACTGAGTCGGTGGTCCCGGGTTCAAATCCCGGCCGGGGCAAATATTTGTTCTTGGGTCATGGATGTTATCTATATATGTATTTATATATTATGTATATCGTCGTCTAGTACCCATAGTACAAGCTTTGCTTAGTTTGGGACTAGGTCGATTTGTGTATGATTGTCCCTTAATATTTATTTATTTATTTATAAAAAAAAAAAGAAAAAAAAAAAAAAATTGTGTAAGCCTTAGTTAAGTTCTTAAGTTTGTGACTTGTAAATCTAAATAAATTAATAAAAAAATAAACTAAAATACTGACCGGAGTTTTATCCTTGTCGAGCCTCGGCCCCTTGTCGTCTGCAGTGGGCGTTCTGTCATCTTCCCTCTCATTATCATTCCTGTCCAACGCTATATTGAAGTTGGACTTCAAATCCAATGGCTTCAGGTTCAATCTCGATATCATCTTCGGCTTGAAACTGACGCTTTTGAAACTCTCTTGCGGCGTGCTCACTTTAGGAGTAGACGTAATTTTGGGTTCAATTTTGAGGGACTTGTGCAGAAAATCGGGTTTTTTCAAGGAATCAGTGATGTTATCGTTGGTGGGGGTGGGTGTGGGGGAGACGGGGGAGGCGGGCGCCGTGGGGGTCCTCGACGTGTCGAAGCGGATGCTCTGCACGCTGTTGGGCGTGGCCGCTACGTCGCTGTTCGTCAGGCTTTGGGTCATCTCCTCCATTTGTTGACGGAGGTCCGACATCTGAGAGATAATAAGAAATGTTAGAAATTATTAAACTGCATTCATATTGCATTATTTGGCGTTAGGGTGGTGGAAAGGTTAACACGTTGGACCGGTAATCCAGAGGTACCGGGTTCGATTCCCGGTCTCTTCCATCAGGTTACACATTTCGATTCTTCTTTGTGCTTTGATCTTTGTATCCATGGTACAATATAGAAAATTGTGGTGTACCCACATTAAATATAATGATACATTTACATTTTCCATATATTTATATAGTACTAGCTTTTGCCCGCGACTACGTACGCCTGGAACTTGATAAAAGGGATTATTAAAAGCGCCTAAGCAAAAGTAAGAGCAATTGTGCTTTTGGTCTAATAATTACATTTCCTACAGGGTCACCGCACCCCAACAGAAATGTTCACTCACTTTTCAATCTTTTTAGGTATAATTTCCAGGATGAAAACTATCCTATGTCCTTCCTCGGATATTAAACTATCTCTATGCCAAATTTCATCAAAATCGATTCAGCGGTTTAAGCGTGAAGAGGTAACAGACAGACACACTTTCGCATTTATAATATTAGTATGGATTAGTATGGATTTAGTATTTTATATAATATTTAGTGTCGACTTACGAGACAGCCTGAGCCTAGTGTAGAGGACACGGCTACTTCTGCTGAGTTGTAAACATTACCAAACAGTGTTCATTGAGCGCTTATCTCTAACTACTTATATGGTAATTAATTTGTAAAAATGTCACTGTACGCTAATAAACTATTTGTATTTGTATATACCTGTCTTGTCGAGTTATCGGATAGCGTATAGTCATCTTCGTCCAGATCTTCCAACACGGCGATATCAGAGTTGTTGTTCACGGAGAGAAGGGACGCGAGAGATTGCATGTCCTCATCTCTATAACAAACATGATAGATTAGTACATAATTCAATGGTGAAACTAACCTCTGGCGACGCGTTTGGCTCGGTTTGTAGACACCTGCCTACTGAGCCGGTGGTCCCGGGTTCGAATCCCGGCCGGGGCAAATATACAATACAATACAGTACAAGTACGCTTTATTGCACACCAAAAAACATTTACACAAGAAATCACCTATAAACAAATTAAAAACGGTAGACAACAGGCGGTCTTATCGCTAAAGAGCGATCTCTTCCAGACAACCTTTGGGTAGTGGAATTTATGCTAAAAAACGTTTATTGAGTAGTTTAGTGAGATGCAAAAAGCGAATGGGACACATCGTAAATATTTGTGTGATGAATTCGAATATTTGTGCTTGGGTCATGGTTTTTCTATGTATTTAACCCCTTACCGCATACGAAGCCATATATGACAGTAATTGATGCCGACCTTATTGACACAGGTTAAAGTTCAATTTCGAAAAATATTTTTTTATATACCGTAATATGGTCCTACTTTGCTCCAAAATTGGCTCCACTTTTACGAATTGCATCGCATATTTTATAAATATAAAGTTAAGGTACTGGTAATGATTTTATCGGAAATAAGTACTCATTGCCTTCATTTTAGGTTGAATTTTGTTGCAGTTTAGTTAACATTTTAGATTTTTTTTAACTTATTTTTTGGAGCAAAGTAATTTGTATGAGGCGGGAAACTTTGCTCCAAGACAATCTTTCCTTGTAATCTGCTTTATTTCTGCAGCGTGGAGCATTAATTAACGTATTTTAGCTATCAATAGTCTGCTCGATGATTATTGGTGAAACGGAAAAACACAATTTGGTTCAGAATCACATTTTTTTTATTGAGATCAATCGAGTACTTTCTAGTTGCATTGCAATCAGTCTTAAATTGTAATAATTCTTATAATTAAACAAGAGGTATCATAAAAATCAACGCTAATAAACATTTGGCAAATTATTGCTATTAACTGCAACATTTAAACTAAAGAGATGAGGTAGCTTACCTCTTCAAACAAAACAAAAGATCAGGTAACTGTTGCCAAACGTAAACAAAACATAAAGAAACCTAAGTGATCAGGTTTTCTAAACAAATCAAAAGGAAAACTTCGTAAAAAACAAACAAACACCCCATAAGTGGTCTAGTTCAGGAATAGAATAAAACTCTCGTCTTTCTACTTTTTTGGGAACGTTTATGCATTCTAAGACGTCCGCCCATTTGTACGTAATTTCGTCTTTGGGTTTTTGCCATTTCCAATTTTTGATAGATCTCGTAGGGCCTTTTCCAGATATTCCCGTTATCACGCAAGGGTAAATTTCAAATTCATACTTTATGCTCCTGGAGCAAAATATCCCCAAAAACATGTGCATAGTAAGACCGTCCTCGAAAGTTTTTAATATTTTCGAAACTTTTGTAGCAATCACTAAAATATCATGCTCTCTAATACTTAATGAAGTTCTAAATGAAATAATAAAACACTTACCTAAATTCATTCAGAGATTTTCAAGATTCAAACAGATTTTCTGCATAAACAAAATCGGTTGCATCCACGCGTTCTGAAGTTTTGACAGCTACTGTCAAAATATTTAAACTTTTGACAATCCATCCCACCGGTGTTGGTAGGTGAAATCTTACGTTACCCGATAAAATCATTTAAATTTACAAAGTTAACAAGAGTTTTCGTCTGTAACGGAACTAAACTTTTTTTTTTGTTGGAGCATAGTTACCACCCTAGGAGCAAAGTAGGACCATATTACGGTATGCGGCAAGGGGTTAAGTATATATTTATCTATATTAGTATGTATATCGTCGTCTAGTGCCCATAACACAAGCCTTCTTGAGCTTAATTTGGGACTAGATCGATTTGTGTGGTTGGCCGATATTTATTTACTTACTGGTCGTTGTCGTCGTACGATGTTTTATATAATTTCGGAAAGAACTAACATATTGATATGAACGCAACGGTTTACACTTTTACAACGGATACAATTTGTTTAAGTCTATTTATCAATTGGTACCTACACAACACTGTTATAATGTAGATAACGGTAGTCGCTAACAAGTCGACGAATCTATTTTCGTTCTAAAGGACACAAGGCAAACAAGTTCCGATTTGAAGGATTTATAGCTCTGTAGCACCTAACGAATGAATATATTATATGATTTGGGAAGGATTTAAAACGACATTTATATCATAAGTTACATTATACAAAGCTATGGTATATCAAATCAAAACATAGATTAACTGCAGAACGTGCAATTAGCATGTGCATTCGTGGCACACGTTACAGGTTCAAGCCATTAGTGAAATGGCTGGGATTCGACGACGGTGCTGCCCTCCCACACATCGACTGAATTTTATTTTTTTACGACAATTTATTGCACCTATTTGTATTGTATCCACTTTATTGAATAAATTACTGCAGAGCGTTATGGCATAAGAGCTATGGCGAATAAACTTTAGGTCAAAAGTGTTCAGGACAAAGATGTTAGGGCAAATGATTTTAGTACAAACATTGTTGGAAATTTCGAAGGAGGCCCTACAAAACACTTTTTCTCAAACATGCAATGAAATATTGTCTTTACGTTCCTTATAATAGGCTCGGAAGTATCGCTTTTTGGGCGCAACAACTCGAGAGGACTGTAAAGGGATTTCATACTGCTTTTCAGGCCTAGGCCTGCAAAGTAACTTTTTTTGGTTTCAACAACAAGGTCATTCACACAGCTGGCTGGTTTGACAAAAAGCAGGTTTTGTTTTAAAAGGTTGGTTGTTAGACTAAAATGTCCTATTTGTTAATTAATAAAATGTTGTTCTTTGAAGTATATTTTTTTATCTATCCAAATATCATAAACCCTCCATGATGCGTTCAAGAACCGCACATGGTCATAACCACCATAAAAATAGACTGTTTTATTAGAACAAATTTCTTATCTGTGAAAATGTTATTATTGCTACATAATATCATCGATTTCGATAATATTATTTATTCAAATTTCGAACATCTTTGAAAAACAAAGAAATTTGATTTGACCTCTATTCTAATATCAGTCGAGATGACGTTTAGTTCGAAATGAATTGTCAATTTGCTTCAAATTTGACAAATGTCGCACGTAAGTAAGATATCGAACGATATGATAGTTGGGGCCAAGTCTAGTTTGTCTCTGAATTAAAAATAACTATGACAGCAGCCAGAAAACTTCATTACCGCCATTACCGGGTAATATTTGTCGTAATGTGCGACTCCTGAATGCATCATGGAGGCCTATGATATGTGGCTAGATAAAGTAGTGTATGTAACTGTACATAATTAGGCATTAAAACACTCGTGTGATGTTATTATGAAACTTGCCTTCGGCGCGTTTCATAAACCCACACTCGTGTTTAATACCCTTCATTACGTACAGTCACATAAACTACTATTATTCCATTGTATGTTTGAGAAAAGCACTATACATGCCTCGTCGTGAAAACTTGGCCGGAAATCGTCATTTTCCCGGCCTCTGATGTAATGTAGTATTTAATATGGCTCAACTTACGTCGCTTGCCCCTCCCGCAACAGCACGCAATGTAGAGTGAGGTGTAAGGCCGCCGCCTTTATCTTATGTGTGGTGGGCTCCAGGGTCAGAGGGAATGATTTTAGTACAAACATTGTTGGGGATTTCGAAGAAGACCCTATGAAACACCTTTTAATATGGCTCAACTTACGTCGCTTGCCCCTCCCGCAACAGCACGCAATGCAGAGTGAGGTGTAAGGCCGCCGCCTTTATCTTCTGTGTGGTGGGCTCCAGGGTCAGAGGGAATGATTTTAGTACAAACATTGTTGGGGATTTCGAAGAAGACCCTATGAAACACCTTTTAATATGGCTCAACTTACGTCGCTTGCCCCTCCCGCAACAGCACGCAATGCAGAGTGAGGTGTAAGGCCGCCGCCTTTATCTTCTGTGTGGTGGGCTCCAGGGTCAGAGGGAATGATTTTAGTACAAACATTGTTGGGGATTTCGAAGAAGACCCTATGAAACACCTTTTAATATGGCTCAACTTACGTCGCTTGCCCCTCCCGCAACAGCACGCAATGCAGAGTGAGGTGTAAGGCCGCCGCCTTTATCTTCTGTGTGGTGGGCTCCAGGGTCAGAGGGAATGATTTTAGTACAAACATTGTTGGGGATTTCGAAGAAGACCCTATGAAACACCTTTTAATATGGCTCAACTTACGTCGCTTGCCCCTCCCGCAACAGCACGCAATGCAGAGTGAGGTGTAAGGCCGCCGCCTTTATCTTCTGTGTGGTGGGCTCCAAGGTCAGAGGGAATGATTTTAGTACAAACATTGTTGGGGATTTCGAAGAAGACCCTATGAAACACCTTTTAATATGGCTTAACTTACGTCGCTTGCCCCTCCCGCAACAGCACGCAATGTAGAGTGAGGTGTAAGGCCGCCGCCTTTATCTTCTGTGTGGTGGGCTCCAGGGTCAGAGGGAATGATTTCAGTACAAACATTGTTGGGGATTTCGAAGAAGACCCTATGAAACACCTTTTAATATGGCTCAACTTACGTCGCTTGCCCCTCCCGCAACAGCACGCAATGCAGAGTGAGGTGTAAGGCCGCCGCCTTTATCTTCTAAGTGGTGGGCTCCAGGGTCAGAGGGAATGATTTTAGTACAAACATTGTTGGGGATTTCGAAGAAGACCCTATGAAACACCTTTTAATATGGCTCAACTTACGTCGCTTGCCCCTCCCGCAACAGCACGCAATGCAGAGTGAGGTGTAAGGCCGCCGCCTTTATCTTCTGTGTGGTGGGCTCCAGGGTCAGAGGGAATGATTTTAGTACAAACATTGTTGGGGATTTCGAAGAAGACCCTATGAAACACCTTTTAATATGGCTCAACTTACGTCGCTTGCCCCTCCCGCAACAGCACGCAATGCAGAGTGAGGTGTAAGGCCGCCGCCTTTATCTTCTGTGTGGTGGGCTCCAGGGTCAGAGGGAATGATTTTAGTACAAACATTGTTGGGGATTTCGAAGAAGACCCTATGAAACACCTTTTAATATGGCTCAACTTACGTCGCTTGCCCCTCCCGCAACAGCACGCAATGCAGAGTGAGGTGTAAGGCCGCCGCCTTTATCTTCTGTGTGGTGGGCTCCAGGGTCAGAGGGAATGATTTTAGTACAAACATTGTTGGGGATTTCGAAGAAGACCCTATGAAACACCTTTTAATATGGCTCAACTTACGTCGCTTGCCCCTCCCGCAACAGCACGCAATGCAGAGTGAGGTGTAAGGCCGCCGCCTTTATCTTCTGTGTGGTGGGCTCCAGGGTCAGAGGGAATGATTTTAGTACAAACATTGTTGGGGATTTCGAAGAAGACCCTATGAAACACCTTTTAATATGGCTCAACTTACGTCGCTTGCCCCTCCCGCAACAGCACGCAATGCAGAGTGAGGTGTAAGGCCGCCGCCTTTATCTTCTGTGTGGTGGGCTCCAGGGTCAGAGGGAATGATTTTAGTACAAACATTGTTGGGGATTTCGAAGAAGACCCTATGAAACACCTTTTAATATGGCTCAACTTACGTCGCTTGCCCCTCCCGCAACAGCACGCAATGCAGAGTGAGGTGTAAGGCCGCCGCCTTTATCTTCTGTGTGGTGGGCTCCAGGGTCAGAGGGAATGATTTTAGTACAAACATTGTTGGGGATTTCGAAGAAGACCCTATGAAACACCTTTTAATATGGCTCAACTTACGTCGCTTGCCCCTCCCGCAACAGCACGCAATGTAGAGTGAGGTGTAAGGCCGCCGCCTTTATCTTCTGTGTGGTGGGCTCCAGGGTCAGAGGGAATGATTTTAGTACAAACATTGTTGGGGATTTCGAAGAAGACCCTATGAAACACCTTTTAATATGGCTCAACTTACGTCGCTTGCCCCTCCCGCAACAGCACGCAATGCAGAGTGAGGTGTAAGGCCGCCGCCTTTATCTTCTGTGTGGTGGGCTCCAGGGTCAGAGGGAATGATTTTAGTACAAACATTGTTGGGGATTTCGAAGAAGACCCTATGAAACACCTTTTAATATGGCTCAACTTACGTCGCTTGCCCCTCCCGCAACAGCACGCAATGCAGAGTGAGGTGTAAGGCCGCCGCCTTTATCTTCTGTGTGGTGGGCTCCAGGGTCAGAGGGAATGATTTTAGTACAAACATTGTTGGGGATTTCGAAGAAGACCCTATGAAACACCTTTTAATATGGCTCAACTTACGTCGCTTGCCCCTCCCGCAACAGCACGCAATGCAGAGTGAGGTGTAAGGCCGCCGCCTTTATCTTCTGTGTGGTGGGCTCCAGGGTCAGAGGGAATGATTTTAGTACAAACATTGTTGGGGATTTCGAAGAAGACCCTATGAAACACCTTTTAATATGGCTCAACTTACGTCGCTTGCCCCTCCCGCAACAGCACGCAATGCAGAGTGAGGTGTAAGGCCGCCGCCTTTATCTTCTGTGTGGTGGGCTCCAGGGTCAGAGGGAATGATTTTAGTACAAACATTGTTGGGGATTTCGAAGAAGACCCTATGAAACACCTTTTAATATGGCTCAACTTACGTCGCTTGCCCCTCCCGCAACAGCACGCAATGCAGAGTGAGGTGTAAGGCCGCCGCCTTTATCTTCTGTGTGGTGGGCTCCAGGGTCAGAGGGAATGATTTTAGTACAAACATTGTTGGGGATTTCGAAGAAGACCCTATGAAACACCTTTTAATATGGCTCAACTTACGTCGCTTGCCCCTCCCGCAACAGCACGCAATGTAGAGTGAGGTGTAAGGCCGCCGCCTTTATCTTCTGTGTGGTGGGCTCCAGGGTCAGAGGGAATGATTTTAGTACAAACATTGTTGGGGATTTCGAAGAAGACCCTATGAAACACCTTTTAATATGGCTCAACTTACGTCGCTTGCCCCTCCCGCAACAGCACGCAATGCAGAGTGAGGTGTAAGGCCGCCGCCTTTATCTTCTGTGTGGTGGGCTCCAGGGTCAGAGGGAATGATTTTAGTACAAACATTGTTGGGGATTTCGAAGAAGACCCTATGAAACACCTTTTAATATGGCTCAACTTACGTCGCTTGCCCCTCCCGCAACAGCACGCAATGCAGAGTGAGGTGTAAGGCCGCCGCCTTTATCTTCTGTGTGGTGGGCTCCAGGGTCAGAGGGAATGATTTTAGTACAAACATTGTTGGGGATTTCGAAGAAGACCCTATGAAACACCTTTTAATATGGCTCAACTTACGTCGCTTGCCCCTCCCGCAACAGCACGCAATGCAGAGTGAGGTGTAAGGCCGCCGCCTTTATCTTCTGTGTGGTGGGCTCCAGGGTCAGAGGGAATGATTTTAGTACAAACATTGTTGGGGATTTCGAAGAAGACCCTATGAAACACCTTTTAATATGGCTCAACTTACGTCGCTTGCCCCTCCCGCAACAGCACGCAATGCAGAGTGAGGTGTAAGGCCGCCGCCTTTATCTTCTGTGTGGTGGGCTCCAGGGTCAGAGGGAATGATTTTAGTACAAACATTGTTGGGGATTTCGAAGAAGACCCTATGAAACACCTTTTAATATGGCTCAACTTACGTCGCTTGCCCCTCCCGCAACAGCACGCAATGCAGAGTGAGGTGTAAGGCCGCCGCCTTTATCTTCTGTGTGGTGGGCTCCAGGGTCAGAGGGAATGATTTTAGTACAAACATTGTTGGGGATTTCGAAGAAGACCCTATGAAACACCTTTTAATATGGCTCAACTTACGTCGCTTGCCCCTCCCGCAACAGCACGCAATGCAGAGTGAGGTGTAAGGCCGCCGCCTTTATCTTCTGTGTGGTGGGCTCCAGGGTCAGAGGGAATGATTTTAGTACAAACATTGTTGGGGATTTCGAAGAAGACCCTATGAAACACCTTTTAATATGGCTCAACTTACGTCGCTTGCCCCTCCCGCAACAGCACGCAATGTAGAGTGAGGTGTAAGGCCGCCGCCTTTATCTTCTGTGTGGTGGGCTCCAGGGTCAGAGGGAATGATTTTAGTACAAACATTGTTGGGGATTTCGAAGAAGACCCTATGAAACACCTTTTAATATGGCTCAACTTACGTCGCTTGCCCCTCCCGCAACAGCACGCAATGCAGAGTGAGGTGTAAGGCCGCCGCCTTTATCTTCTGTGTGGTGGGCTCCAGGGTCAGAGGGAATGATTTTAGTACAAACATTGTTGGGGATTTCGAAGAAGACCCTATGAAACACCTTTTAATATGGCTCAACTTACGTCGCTTGCCCCTCCCTCAACAGCACGCAATGTAGAGTGAGGTGTAAGGCCGCCGCCTTTATCTTCTGTGTGGTGGGCTCCAGGGTCAGAGGGAATGATTTTAGTACAAACATTGTTGGGGATTTCGAAGAAGACCCTATGAAACACCTTTTAATATGGCTCAACTTACGTCGCTTGCCCCTCCCGCAACAGCACGCAATGCAGAGTGAGGTGTAAGGCCGCCGCCTTTATCTTCTGTGTGGTGGGCTCCAGGGTCAGAGGGAATGATTTTAGTACAAACATTGTTGGGGATTTCGAAGAAGACCCTATGAAACACCTTTTAATATGGCTCAACTTACGTCGCTTGCCCCTCCCGCAACAGCACGCAATGCAGAGTGAGGTGTAAGGCCGCCGCCTTTATCTTCTGTGTGGTGGGCTCCAGGGTCAGAGGGAATGATTTTAGTACAAACATTGTTGGGGATTTCGAAGAAGACCCTATGAAACACCTTTTAATATGGCTCAACTTACGTCGCTTGCCCCTCCCGCAACAGCACGCAATGCAGAGTGAGGTGTAAGGCCGCCGCCTTTATCTTCTGTGTGGTGGGCTCCAGGGTCAGAGGGAATGATTTTAGTACAAACATTGTTGGGGATTTCGAAGAAGACCCTATGAAACACCTTTTAATATGGCTCAACTTACGTCGCTTGCCCCTCCCGCAACAGCACGCAATGTAGAGTGAGGTGTAAGGCCGCCGCCTTTATCTTCTGTGTGGTGGGCTCCAGGGTCAGAGGGAATGATTTTAGTACAAACATTGTTGGGGATTTCGAAGAAGACCCTATGAAACACCTTTTAATATGGCTCAACTTACGTCGCTTGCCCCTCCCGCAACAGCACGCAATGCAGAGTGAGGTGTAAGGCCGCCGCCTTTATCTTCTGTGTGGTGGGCTCCAGGGTCAGAGGGAATGATTTTAGTACAAACATTGTTGGGGATTTCGAAGAAGACCCTATGAAACACCTTTTAATATGGCTCAACTTACGTCGCTTGCCCCTCCCTCAACAGCACGCAATGTAGAGTGAGGTGTAAGGCCGCCGCCTTTATCTTCTGTGTGGTGGGCTCCAGGGTCAGCACTAGTGGTCGCTGCGAGGGCGAGAGTGACGCGTACTTGCGCATGTTGATAGCGCAAGTGGCGAGCCGCCGCCGCTTGCCCGAGGGAGACACCTGCATTGGGAGTAGGCGAGACAAAAAATATGTATCTATGTATGTAAACACTTTATTGCACATAAAACAATATTGACAAAAACTCAAAAACAATACATGTGTACAAGGGCGAACTTATACCTGTAAGGGATTTCTTCCAGTTAACCTTTGAGTAAATGAGACAGAAAACTAGACATTGAAAATAAATTGGGCAAGTGCGAGTCCGACTCAAGCATGAAGGGTTCCGTACCATAATCTATAACGAATGTAACCCTTAAATATTTACTTTATTGAGCGGAGCGAGCGATGCGAGCGAAGCTCCCATGGATCGACTCGAATGGACTTCGTAACAATGCGCAGATCTCAGCGAGTTCTCAACCGATTTTAGAAATTTTCGTTTTAAAATGCACAAATTAAATTTCGCTAGGTCGTGACGAAGAGAAAATTTCGAAAAAAAAACTACGCTCCAATCTATGGTGCAAGCTTATTAGCCGGTGGCTGACTCTGTATCGACCTAGTATTTTTAGTATTTGTTGTTATAGCGGCAATAGAAATACATCATCTGTGAAAATTTCAATTGTCTAGCTTTCACCGTTCTTGAAATGCAGCCTGGTGACAGACGGACGGACTGTCAGACAGCGAAGTCTCAGTAATAGCGTCCCGTTTTTACCCTTTGGGTACGGAACCCTAAAAATTGAGGATGTCAATCGATTCTATTTTTAGGATTCCGTACCCAAAAGTTAGGACCCTATTTATTACATATCAATTGGGCCTTTTGTGTGCCGCATCGACCATAATTGATCTATTGTGGCAGCCCTGTCTTAAAGCTCACCGCTGAGGCCCGTTGAGTCCAGGAAATCCCAGATTCTTTGGACAGTGAGTTGTTGTATCTCCTCTGGGACCCTATTACTAATATCCGACTCTCTTTCTGTCCGTCTGTCACCAAGCTGTATCCCATTAACAGTGATAGCTAGACAGTTGAAAATCTTCAGAGGATGTATTTCTGTGGTCGCTATGACAACAAATACTCAAAATAGAATAAAATAAATATTTAAATGATCCCATGCAACAGACGTGATCGGTTGCATTAACTTTGCACCTAATTTGTATCCGACGCCATACATACCAGGTGCAAACTTAACCTTACCGGCCCAGTTAAAATGTTTGTACGGAACCCTCGGTGCGCGAGTCCTACTTGCACTTGGCCGGTTTTTTTTATTGGGATCAAATGTCTATATGGGAGTAACTACGCTTAGACTGCTCTAAAAGTCAGAAATGACTGTCAAAGTTCAACACTCCTACGGAGCGCTAAAAACGCTCCATTCACATGGCCAACTGGCTTACTGGATACGAGGTTTTGAAAAGCAGTGACAGAGATTTTAGTAAGTTTTGGCAGTCACCAGGCGATTATACTGTACTCACATCTTCTAGCACGAAGGTCCAGTCTTTATCTTCGAGTTCATTAGTGCGGGCGTCCTTAAACAACGTCACTGCCACCGATCGGTTCTCTGGGACTGAGAATAACACGCTGCCCCTGAAAACGGTTTAAAGAATCTTTATTAGTTGTTTCATGTGTAAGTAACCTACGAAGTATAAGCTCAGCAGCTCCAAATATAATCTAGTTTAACCTCCTGACGACCAGCATTCATAATTTGTCAATTTAATTTTAGCCTTATGACAAATACATAGTTGACAGTTAACTATTCATTGAAGTTTATGTACTATGTGTAGGACACGGGAAGTCAGGAGGATAAGTCAGGTTAACCGCTCGATTTCCCGCCATTTTGTGTTGCCAACCTCTCGGACATCATAAAAATTGGCTCAAATCAAAATAACTGAAAGGGCAATGGAGCGAGCTATGCTCGGAGTTTCCTTGCGGAATCTTAACCGAAAAGTTTTGAGTGTCGACCGCGGCCCGGAAGACGCTGCGTGGGAGGCCCCCAACGAGTTGGTCGCGGCCCTGATTAAGATCGCAAGCTGAAATTGGATGAGAGCGGCGCCAGAACGATCGTTGTGGAGAACTTTGGGGGAAGCCTTTGTCTAGCAGTGGACGTCTTCTATCAGGCTATGATGACGATGAAAAATTAGAAGATTGGAGGCAACTGGCGTCAGAAACCAAGATGCAGTTCCAATTTACACTGACTCTATTAGTTATTCTGTGGTTTAGATGAATATCTTACTTGAGTGGGTCCTTGAGTGACGGCTCCCATTGTACAGGGTCTGTGATGACACGTCGCGACCGCCGCGTCCACACGATAGACAGCTTGTTTGGCTTCCTGGAAACAGACAGACAAACATATAAAGTAACTATAGCTTTACTATATATGTGTAGTGAACTCCAAATCTCGCGTGCCCAAAGCTAATACTCTAAAGTTCAAAGCTCGTGTCGCAGCTTCCTGGGGGACTATGATGGCCCGTAGTTCATAAATTGTTTTTTTAATTTATTAATGAATTTATTTAGCTAACTTTTTTAATGTGTTTTTTTTTATGAATTGGCAACCATTTATTTCTAAGAGAAACATGAATGTATGATCAATGTTTTATTTACCTGTGTTCTTTTGTTGTGTTTTTAAGTGTTGTTGTTTTAATTATTATTATTTTTGCTTTGTATAATGTTAAATTTTAATTACAAGTAAGCGATTTGGTGTATACTGTAAGCTTATTTTGACTTGAATAAATAAATAAATAAAGAAATAAAATATAGTTTAGAAGGAGAGCGGGATGACTGAAACAAACCTAGATTTTCGAACTTTAGAGTAACCCAATGTTTACAAATGAAGCGAAAATTGAAAAATTTAATGATTCGGACAGGATTCGAGGATTCGCTTCATTTGTAAACATTTAGTTTACGTTAGCAGACGTTACTGCTTTAATAAAAATTTAGAGTTACCCGTTTGGCATTTACCATTTGGCGTCGGTCTCGAGCTCCACGCGGTGATATGACGCGGTGTACTCGAATTTGGCCGCGCTGCTATATTCCGGCCATGTATATAGGTATAGACAGTTTGACAGTGTTACCATTTGGCGTCGGTCTCGAGCTCCACGCGGTGATATGACGCGGTGTACTCGAATTTGGCCACGCTGCTATATCCCGGCCATGTATATATAGACAGTTTGACAGTATTACCATTTGGCGTCGGTCTCGAGCTCCACGCGGTGATATGACGCGGTGTACTCGAATTTGGCCACGCTGCTATATCCCGGCCATGTATATATAGACAGTTTGGCAGTGTTACCATTTGGTGTCGGTCTCGAGCTCCACGCGGTGATATGACGCGGTGTCTTCGAATTTGGCCACGCTGCTATATCCCGGCCATGTATATATAGACAGTTTGACAGTATTACCATTTGGCGTCGGTCTCGAGCTCCGTGCGGTGATATGACGCGGTGTCTTCGAATTTGGCCACGCTGCTATATCCCGGCCATGTATATATAGACAGTTTGACAGTATTACCATTTGGCGTCGGTCTCGAGCTCCACGCGGTGATATGACGCGGTGTACTCGAATTTGGCCGCGCTGCTATATTCCGGCCATGTATATAGGTATAGACAGTTTGACAGTGTTACCATTTGGTGTCGGTCTCGAGCTCCACGCGGTGATATGACGCGGTGTCTTCGAATTTGGCCACGCTGCTATATCCCGGCCATGTATATATAGACAGTTTGACAGTATTACCATTTGGCGTCGGTCTCGAGCTCCACGCGGTGATATGACGCGGTGTACTCGAATTTGGCCGCGCTGCTATATCAAGTCCAAGTATATATAGGCAGTTTGGCAGTGTTACCATTTGGCGTCGGTCTCGAGTTCCACGCGGTGATATGACGCGGTGTACTCGAATTTGGCCACGCTGCTATATCGCGGCCATGTATATATAGACAGTTTGACAGTGTTACCATTTGGCGTCGGTCTCGAGCTCCACGCGGTGATATGACGCGGTGTACTCGAATTTGGCCGCGCTGCTATATCAAGTCCAAGTATATATAGGCAGTTTGGCAGTGTTACCATTTGGCGTCGGTCTCGAGTTCCACGCGGTGATATGACGCGGTGTACTCGAATTTGGCCACGCTGCTATATCAAGTCCAAGTATATATAGGCAGTTTGGCAGTGTTACCATTTGGCGTCGGTCTCGAGTTCCACGCGGTGATATGACGCGGTGTACTCGAATTTGGCCACGCTGCTATATCAAGTCCAAGTATATATAGGCAGTTTGGCAGTGTTACCATTTGGCGTCGGTCTCGAGTTCCACGCGGTGATATGACGCGGTGTACTCGAATTTGGCCACGCTGCTATATCAAGTCCAAGTATATATAGGCAGTTTGGCAGTGTTACCATTTGGCGTCGGTCTCGAGTTCCACGCGGTGATATGACGCGGTGTACTCGAATTTGGCCACGCTGCTATATCAAGTCCAAGTATATATAGGCAGTTTGGCAGTGTTACCATTTGGCGTCGGTCTCGAGCTCCACGCGGTGATATGACGCGGTGTACTCGAATTTGGCCGCGCGCTTGTTCACGCGCTGGAGCCGCTTCCACACGGAGGCCATGCGCGCGCCGGACGAGCTCAGCTGCGGACAGACAGACATACATTATTATTGTCAAGCTGTAAGACATACATTTCCTTTATTTATCCATCATCTTAGGCTAGGCTTTTTACAAAATATACAATACGTATAAAAACCTAACCTAAGGGTGCCCTAGGCAGCGGGGCAGGACCCAGGCTACCGGTGGTTAGGGCTGCAGAGAGAGGAACCTCCTGACGATGCGCGCCGTGTCCAGGAATACATTATTAATTTATGTCATTAGTCTTGATGAAGATAGCTAGGTAGGTAGCCGACCCCGATTGAGAATTCATTCTCTACAAAGATATGGGACAAAGGCTAGGAGGAAGATGATGATGAGTCTTGATAAAGTCAAAGACGGTCTCTATGCTGAAAGTCAATGACTGCGTATAATCTGTAATTGTGCTGTATTGCTAAGAAGTTCCTTGATCATTTTAATTAATAATTATTTATCGGTTTAATATATTTTATTATTTCGAATAATCCTTTTGTTTTGACATATGTATGTATTGTTTATGTTTCTATGTACCTAATTTTAAAATTATAATTTATCGTTTACTTACATTGTATTTAAATTAATAAATAAAATGAAACAGTAGAAGGAATTAAAAATGTCTCAATTATTATGTTTTGTTTCTTAATTTTTGACGTTTTTTATTCCTAAATATTTTATCATGGATATTTTGAGAAAGTTTTCTAGAATTTGGATATTACATGGACCTTTGAAGTTTTGGATATTTATTACAGGAAACCATAGTATAATAAAAGTTCAAGACCCAGATTCGGCTCATCACACAAAAACAATGCCTTCGCCGGGATTTGAACACGGGATTGCCAGTTTGTGAGACATTGTGTAATCAACATAGCTAAACAAAGGGAAAAGGGAAGGAAGGGATAAACTGGCTAATTACATATACACAACACTGTAATTAAGATGTAAAATCATTTTAACTGTGGAATTTGATGTACTTTGCTGAAAAACTTGACAGGGGACTGTTAAAAATTCCCAATTAGTGGACAAAGGGACTGTTAAACACACATTACATTATATCTCTTTAAAATTGTATTACAAATACCTTCTTTTTCTCATTATTCAGGTAAAAAATGGCATTATTCTTCAACTTAACCCAGCGTCCCTTCACTGTTTGGTTCATTGTCCGTATATTATCCATATTATTTACATATCTCAATTCACATTTAAATGAATAAATTGTTTTCTATTATAAAACATTTCACTTCAATCACTGGTTACATATAATACGATTATTTATGCATTAGTATACGCAATAGAAAATAGTAGTATTTCCTATTGTGGTTGATTTCTTCCGTAAAAATACGTCATGTTTTATAGGTAACGTTACCGTACAATCAGCAGCAAAAGTAACTAAACATAATTCATTGATTATTTAATTATTAATTAATTACAAATTAGCACGTAAGGTTTAACTGTTATTTTAAACCTTAAGTGATAATTGTTACACATTTAATTACACTATATTTGTCAACATGGTATAAAATTTATTAATACCATACAATTTCTGTCAACTTACATACTATACTATTAGAAAAAGCAACTTCTGCTGCGGACTATACCTACTATAACTGCGTATACATAACAAGGAAAACTTTCTGACAGGATACAATGCAAATGTATCATTACTTGTAACATTCAGTATTGTAACCATATTACATTAAATACATGAAATTATATCAGTCCCTTGGAGACCGTGAACGTAACATAACGTTCGAAACGTCGAGGTAATTAAATTTACACTTTTTAAACGCGATTATGTCCGGTTTCGTTATAATAAATCATATCAAAGGTTTAAACACGGCTTAATGTAATGTTTCGTGCAATTTAAGGGTGCTCTCTCACCGAGTGCATTCAGCAGTAATGTAACAAAAAAGCTAATTAGATTTTCATATATTTTTGTTACATTACAGGCGAATGATCACGGTGAGGAAGCGCCCTAATACAACACGGTTTAATCATATTCTCAAATGATCTTAATGAAAGTTATCTTAATAAAAATACACATTTTTAAATCACTCTATGCCTTTAGAAATTCAGTTTGAAGAAGACATGGACTGGTTATTTGCGTGTATTTCAGCGAAATATTTCATTAAGCAATTCAATATAACATTGCCACTTCTCAAATCTATTTCACACGTGAAAATTACTATTTTAATCGCAATAACACTTGTTATTTTTATTTACGAACTTTATATAAACAGTTTTATATATGTAAAACATATTTTTTTGTCACAAAATCAACCACAACGTCCACAAACACAACACTTTAAGAATAGAAAAATTAGGTAATAAAAAGTTTGCCATCTTTTACGATTATATGATATTTTCGCTACAAAACACCATAACATAATTAAAACTGCCTTTATGAGAATACGGTTAACAATATAGACGTATTTACAATAAGGATAAAACAATAACTGAAGGATCCAATTCCCAGCCACAACGGTGGCGTTATCAGGTGATAAGGTAACTAGTTGTTTGTTTCCCGGTGTTGTCTGTTTATTTGCTTATTTAATTAATATATTTAACAGAATCAATGTTGATACTATTTTTGTAGTGATACCATATTTCTAATAAATATAGAGGGACAATCTTACACAAATCGACCTAGTCCCAAACTAAGCAAAGCTTGTACTATGGGTACTAGACGACGATATACATCCATCCATACTAATCCATACTAATATTATAAGTGCGAAAGTGTGTCTGTCTGTCTGTCTGTCTGTTTCCTCTTCACGCTTAAACCGCTGAATCGATTTTGATGAAATTTGGCATGGAGATAGTTTAAGATCCGAGGAAAGACATAGGATAGTTTTCATCCTGGAAATCATCCCTAAAAAGATTGGAGAGTGAGTAAGTAATTCATGATGACATTGATGACCCTGTCGGAAATGTAATGATTAGACCAAAAGCACAATTGCTCTTACATTTGCTTAGGCGCTTTAAATAATCCCTTTTATTAATGAAGGTGATTAGGTGGATATCTATCGTGTTGTACGAGGTTGCTTCCATACTTCCAAGTTCCACGCGGACGTAGTCGCCGGCAAAAGCTAGTATTATAAATGCGAAAGTGTGTCTGTCTGTCTGTTACCTCTTCACGCTTAAACCGCTGAATCGATTTTGATGAAATTTGGCATAGAGATAGTTTAAGATCCGAGGAAGGACATAGTTAGGATAGTTTTCATCCTGGAAATTATACCTAAAAAGATTGAAAAGTGAGTGAACATTTCTGTTGGGATGCGGTGACCCTGTAGGTAATGTAATTATTAGACCAAAAGCACAATTGCTCTTACATTTGCTTAGGCGCTTTTAATAATTCCTTTTATCAAGTTCCAGGCGTAATACGTAGTCGCGGGCAAAAGCTAGTTATATATAAATACCCATATAGATAACATCCATGACCCAGGTACAAATATTCGAGTTCATCACAATTCTTGACAATCTTGACAATTACAATGCAATATAATAATATTTTATCCAAATTAATTTAATGTAATGATAAGTTGTATTGACACTGACCGTATATTTAATGTAAGATTTATAATTTATGTCCATTATCATTATGCTGTAGGTACCTATATAAGTATATGGAATTTTACTTTATTAATAATGTGTAAGTGTTTTGGTGTGTAACTGTTAACTTACATGTGTTTGACATTAAATAAATAAATCACACAAAACACAAATAAATATCGTCATGATTTCTGTACCTATCTGTTTTGTGGTATGAGTCTCTTACCTGCGCCATATTACCTAACCTAACTACTTTGACCCCTGCACCTCTTGCACAACTGTGAAACGCGATTCCTTCTCGCGCGAGAAATATTACCTATCTCTTTCTTAGCTGTACTGTGCGAGAGTGACGAGAGATGCCATGTCGCGCGACAAGAGTCGAAGAAGCGCAGTGCTGATTTCTTACAATAATTGTTAGACTCAAGGATGAAATTATAATTGCCAGTAAAAATATGTAGGTACTAACTCTGACCTTACGCCAAAAATAAATCACAAACACTGAGGACAGACTTATTGCCATACGAAATAATATCGTAACCCAAAAGTAACTGTATATGATTTTCCGCGGCCATCTTCGAGCCATGATATGAATAATTAATAATTTCGCCGCGGCATTCACACCGCTATGCTGAAACTTTTTATACTTAACTAATTGTAACTTTTCTAATTGGAATTAAGGGGAGACTAAACCAGCTCAGGTCTCAAGATGGCCGCTGTGGGGAAAGAACGGCTCTATGGGGTCTGCTTTGGGATCACTTAGGACCGGTACAGACTGACAGCATTTGTTCTGCAACCTAACTGCAAAATAGCAGTTCGATTGCAATTTTGCTGCAGTTGGTGTACCTGCAACAAAACTGCCAATCGATTGTGCAGTCCGTTTACAGTTGACGTGCACTGTCAATCGCACACCGACTGCAAGCTGGCTGCACGGTGTAATGCAGTCGTATTGCAGTAGCAGAAACTGCAATACGACTGCAATAGAACTGTTCATAATGTGTGAAGTGTTTATGCCGCTACGCTAGTTTACTTGTGGAAGTGAATAGAGTGATGAGAAAAATTCGATGCTTTGGCTCGAGGGTTTGGATAGCAATTGGTTATGAATCCACCTGGCCCGAAAAGCCTTGGGGTTCAAATCCCACTCAAAGCATAAAATTTTGCGGTCTTTGTACTTGCTGTAAAGCAATGGGGACTGGGAATCGTGCGTGTAAACGCATATCCTAGGGTATGGCTAATGCGCATAAGCATTTTAAATTTAAACACATATGATGCACAGGGCGCTCCAGTAGCGTAGAATTATGGAATGAAACATTTGGTGTGATTGACGTAACGATAACGCCGTTAACGTGGGGTCGCAGGTTCGAGTCCAGCTTACACTGCAGTGGATCACATTACATTTTACCTTTGTGTCAATATTGATAAGCATATTTTTTTTTTTCGCTTCTTATAGACATTCATACTATTCGTTTGATAGTCAACGTCATTACAACAGACCGTCAGTTCGTTCGTATTATTAGTAGATAAGCGATGCTTCACAGATCGTATCGCGAGCGATAAATTATCAGATATATCAGCACTCCATGTGCGTAATGAGTCGATTACTGCTATATGAGTCGTTCTGCGGTAGTAAGAGCAGTGCCATACAATAATCTAGCTTTAGTATGTCCGCCTGTTCACGCGTAGAGGACTCATTTCTCAACCAATTCCCATGAAATGTGTTCGATAATTAAAGTATATGGTTATTTTATTTGCCAGTTTAATTTTTCGAAATATGAGGTGCAAAGTTAACGCAAGCCCCACCTAAATATTTATTTTATACTGTTTTTAGTATTTGTTGATATAGCGGCAACAGAAATAGATCTGTGAAAATTTTAACTGTCTAGCTATCACGGTTCATGAGATACAGCCTGGTGACAGACGGACGGACCAATAGTGGAGAACCCTTTGGGTATGGAACCCTAAAAATTTTCAAATTTCGTCCAATTAGAAACAAATTCGAGGGGTCTATAGTCTATGGGCTACTAAGCCACTAGTTATTTATTCACGATTAATACACATATATAAATAGCAAGTCAATAATAACAATTGGAAACGGTAGAGCCAGTTAAATATAATCAGAAAAATTCTCAAGCATTCCAATCACACAAACAAATATGAACTATATGACCTTTACATTAAAGCACAATACATACATCCGTCATGAGGTCATCTCTGCATCAACTTTATATTTAGTTTCAAGTGGGTGTAAACATATGCATTTCCTTTTAAGCGATAATAAACTTTGTCCAGATAGACACAAGGCTGAGAATGGTTAATTTAAAACAATGTTTACTATTTAGAGACTTGGTACACCTACAATAATATAACTGTTTCATTTGAACATGAACTTGAAAAGTACGTTTTATTTATTTAGACATTAGGCTGATTATAAAATAAATACCAGTTGGTATGTAAGCTGTTTTGAAAAAGTATTTTTTTAGATTCTTAGTTGTATTTAATAGATTTTGTGAATGAAGGTGCACCCACACTGGCGCTCAAAAAACGGTGACGATGCTACGCAGTGATCTGTCGTATCCGTACCTATCGTTTTTAGGGTTCCGTACCCAAAGGGTTACAAACGGGACCCTATAAGACTCCGCTGTCCGTCCGTCTGTCTGTCCGTCTGTCACCAGGCTATATCTCATGATAAGTGACACATTTGATTTTTTTACAGATGATGTATTCTGTTGCCGCTATAACGACAAATACTAAAAAAAAAAAAAATAAGGGAGCTCCTTCCTATACAACAAACGTGATTGGTTGCGTTAACTTCGTAATATGCGGCGCTATACATAACAGGTGCAAAATTAAATTAACCCGGCCAGTTAAGATGGGATAACCATTTGTACGGAACCCTCGGTGCGCGATTCATAATCGCACTTGGCCGGTTTTTTATCACCGCTAGCTCCCCGTATGTACAGTCGAGTTCATTTACATCTACACACTTACGAGAACAAAAATATCTGAACACGACTTTATGCTCCTGACAATAGGGTCGTGTTCAGATATTTTTGTTCTCTTAAGTGTGTAGATGTAAATGAACTGTACGGGCGCGCGGCGCCATGGCAGCCTGGCGCCATCTGTTTTCATAATTTCCTTTGTCGGCTGCTGAAACGGCTCTACAATAAAGTTTAACCAATTTTGATACAAGGATAGCTGGACATCCAAAGGTTATAGGATACTATGGGATCCGTTTAAAAAAATATGCGGATGAAGTTGCCTCCTAGTTATTGAATGAATATGTAGGTATCCCTCAACTAAGTTTATCCTAAAATATACCACCAAAAGTCTCGATAACATTTAATAAAAACCGGCTAAGAGCATGTCGGGCCACGCTCAGTGTAGAGTTCCGTATTTGCCCATCCTTCACAATAAATTACGAGAAAGATTTCAAGGTCTATAAAAAGGTCCTAAATGACAAAGTAACTGTTATTACTTATTAGCTTATTACCTTGTGGAAGTTATCGATTATACGCGCCAGATTGAGCGGAATATTTTAATGCAGTATGCAGGGTTCGAAAGGATAATTATCAACGATAATTATCGCGATAATTATCACGATAATTATCGTGATAATAACAGGTGGATAATTATCAATTGATAATAACAAAAAATTGCGCCCGTGAAATAGAACTATATTCTAAGTATCCAAACGTGTATTTCCGCTCTTGTTGCGTCTATCCGAACGCACGTCTAGCCGCTTTTTTTGTTTTGAAACAATAAACCATCGATATTTCTTTCAACAATTTAACAAATGATCTTTTAATACTGGTGATAATTATCACGGCTCGTTATTATCTTGATAATTTCGAACCCTGGCAGTATGGCACTTAACTAATATGTGTAACGTTCGAAGTATAAGGACCGCGCGGCACTTGCGTCATTTTAAAGAAAATTATTAAATTTTGAGATAACTCAAAAACCGACAACGACGACAATGACCGATTTTATTCAATATAGTTTTCACTGAAAGTACTTATAAGGCCTTATTTTCATGAATTTTTTCATAATTTTTCGACGCTATTTTTTGGATTTCCGAAGTGAATATTTACAAAACTGCTGACTTTATCAAAAAATAATGTTTGGAGACTCCTATTCTTTTTAAAAGACCTATTCAACTACACCCCACAAACTAGTGATCGAACGAAAAAAAAAATTCACCCCCACTTTAGGTGTACGAGAGGTACCAGAAAAAAAGTTTTTTTTTTTAGTTTTTATTTCACCGTTTTGTCGGCGTGATGCACACAAATACTCGTACAAAATTTCAGCTTTCTAGTAATTATGATCACGGAGCTAAGCTGTGGACGGACGGACAGGCGGACAGATGGACATGGCGAAACTATAACTATTGACTACGGAACCCTGAAAATTAACATATAATCTACTATGTGTCATTGGCTAATTTTAGCGAACCTATAAAACTTCAATGAAATATTCATTAGCATAACAATGTGTTTAAAACGATAATACAGCATTCAATCCATTATCAACAGAAGACACACTTCCTGTTATTTTAATAAGCAAATGTTTCTGACTTTGTATTTGCAGTTCCCATGGTCCAGTTTATTAATCAATAGTTATGCAAGTTTGAACTCTATAACTGTACATAAAAGGTTATTTTAACAATCAAACCCGGAATTCACGTTTATGGAAAATTGTACCACTTGCTAACATCCCGATTGCAATGACCAAAAACCTCACAATTTATTAAGTGTCAGTTTTTAAGATTTTTGTTAGTCAATAAGTTGATCTGCCTGCATCTGTTGAATTTAAAAACACTTTCATTTTTTTTTACTATACATGAAGTTGAGTAAATACTCATAATATAAAATATATAAATATTGTAAAATATATTACATAAATACTTATAATGATTATTTTTATACCGATATATTGTTAGTTTCTCGCTTAAGTTATTTGTAATCTTAGGGAAATAAATATATTTGAACTGAACTGATCTGCACATTTATGCCATTAGGCATTCTCTACCATTTCATCATCATCATCATCATCATCATCATCATCATCATCATCATTTTTCTTAGTTTATTTCAGATTCTTAGTAATTCCATTGTCGTGATTCATCAGCTACAATAGTAAAATAAAGGACAATGGTAAAATAAGGACAGGCTTGACTAACTGGTGAAAATATAAGGTAAGAAAATAATTTGTAAGGCAACCAACTTAAGGAAATGTCCTATCAAAAGGTCACTTTAATGAGGTAGGTCACCTTGTTCTGTTCATTGCATGTATATTTATTGTGGTGTAATATTTGCAATTGCAGACCAATAATAAATATTACATTTTTCCTTTAGAAAAAATATTAGAATTACAGCAAGTCATAGTAGTACTTAGCAATATTTTTTAAGCAACTGAGCTTTATTTATGTAATTAAATCATGTATGATGTGGAGTAAGAATAAAATGATAATCTGAAATTAATATTTACATTTTTATTTTCTCCAATAACTGCCGTGATTTTTAAAAGGTGGCCTTCTGCATACAATGTCTATGTAGAAGACTGCCTTTTAGTGAATGACGGCAGAACTATCACAAATGATTACCTATTATTTAATTTACTAATTTTTTTAAACAATAAAAATACACGTGTAATTTCTTATTTATTTATTTTTAAAGATATTTCAAATGCATATCAAATTCAAGGAATTGAATCATACCTATCAATAAAAACCAGACAGTTTATCTTTTATATATTTATTTAAAGAACCTTAGCAAATATTGGTGACTGCAGAGTAGCAATACAACTGATAAGGAATACCGGGAAGCATTTTTATCTCAAAACAAACATCAAAGACATGGACTTATACCAGGAATAGCTACCCCAAGTTTGTTCACCCATAGCTACAGTGCCAGCCTATTCAATGTCCATTCGAATAGCAGTTTACCCCACAAACACTGACATAAAAGGACCACAGTGTAAACAGAATATTAAAACGCACAAACAAACAGAGACCGACATGCGCGTAGTACTCTAAAGCTAAAAATAAAACACACCAATCGAAGGAAACCCTACGAGTCGTAAAATTACATCATTGGCCGCTAGAGTTCAAGGAACCGGCCGTGATATCATCGGGTATTACTCTATGCAACGCTAATTAACACAAAAAACCCCGCTCTACTCAAAAGAGATCGCGGCAGTCGAAATCAAGGATATACTCACAGAAATCAAAATATCGATGTGTCTCGCATCAGATAAACAAGGTCATTCCAACACTTCCCACTGTTTCTTTTGCACTGAACACAAAAACTGTACTATTATCACTTGTTTCCTGCCAATAAATGACTAATTCCTTTTTATGGAAGCTTATTTTTTACGTAAATTACTGTGAACACTGCAGAAAATTTCAGTCCATTTTTGACGTTTGTCCCAGACTAACTGCAGTGTTACAGCGGTCAAAAAATCATGAAATAGACATAAAATAGAATTATTCCAAGAATGTTCCAAGATGGTAAAATTGCTCAATACAAAAAGTTAACATGAAGTTTACTTTTCCTTTAAATTAAAACTAATTGTTTCCTGCAATAGCGTGTTGATAAAATATGCGCAGGAAAGAAAACTCTCAAAATAGCAAATGTCAATATTTTTTTAACTCGAGCAAAAACAAAACGCAAAATAAAATCCAAAATGAAATCGAAGTGGTCTTTGAAGTCCGCAAATTGTCAGATTTTCAAAATATGAAGTAATTTAATAATGATTTACAAGCTGATTGTGTAGTATTTACCAGATGTAATTAAATATATTTACCGCTGAAGTGTTTTTGATTGTTACGTGATTATTTTTTTTACAAGCACCGGAGTTGGAGGTTATGAAATAAGAATCGCCCTTTAAAAACATATTTATGTTTAAGCTATACAAGAGAATTACGTAAACTATGTCGAGAATACTCCACAATCGCATAAGGTAACCTCTAACCTTGTCTATTACCTGTCACCTTCAAACTATTTATACTTATTGACTAAGTACTATATCTTGATGTATTTTCACTTTTAGATCGTCATTAAATAAGTCTCCTGTATGGTCCTGCGTGGACAAGCGAGCAGTAGCGTTCTCTGTATGGACTGGACGCAGCTTGCTTCTCCGGAAACCAGTAGATACTAGTCATGTACAGAAGAGGAAATATGGCATGTTGGTGGCCCGGGCTGTCCGAGGACTTCTTAAGATCAGATACCTGGTTCTTGGAGGCGCTGTGGGCGGTGGGATGACCTTAAATAAGGTATATACATTGTTCTATAGTTCATTTACAATCAGTTTAAATAGAATCCTTTGATATATGCAAATACTGCTGGTTATTCTAAACTTAAACCAGATTATATTGAATCTGATCCTCCTCTGGGCTAGTCCGAAGTTTTTACAGTGTCATCTCTTTGGCTCTAGTGCCTTTCTTTCTTGTTGTGTTAACCCATATTCAAATGAGCAGGATTATACAAACTTCTAAATTAATATCTTCAAAATAGCTCCTCTGATACTCTTTCTATAACAAAATTAACATAAAGTCAGAAGCAATTTGTTAATCTTTATTTTCAGACAGGAAAACTGTTTTATCACCATATCTGTGCTAACTCGGGGCATGCTCTAGAGATTTAATATAGATAAAAAATAAAACGATATATATTAATACATGTCTCATTGAAAGTTCATGTTTACTATAAAACGGTGCAATATCATCTGATGATGTAGATATTTTCTTCTTATCTATACTACCGACGAATATGGAAAAAATATTGATTGTATACTTGCTACGAAAATGATTTAAAATAAACAAATAAGTACATGTTTTAATTTGTTTATTCGTTTCATTCTGAAATGAAGAGAAAAAAACATATTTATGTTAATTAATCTGGAGTAGACAATAACATCAATATATTTATTTGTTGGTAAAATATATTGCTACATTACTTTAGTGTCAGTGCACTGAGTTAGCACAGGTATGTTTATCACCATCCCCGGGGGCACAGACCGACATCAAAAAATGTATCAAAAGAACTTAAATTGAACTGGACAGGCCATCTTATAAGAACAAATAGGGTAAAATGGGCTAAAGATGTGATGCAGTGGTGTCCTAGGTACAACAAAAGAAAGCAGGGTGGTCAATACTGGAGGTGAGAAGACGACATAAAGAAAATAGCGGGAACAACATGGATGAGAACAGCAAGAGACAGATTGGCTTGGAAAAATCTTGGGGAGGCCTATGCTGGAAAGCAAGACAGTCAATGACTGTAGACAAAGGCTTATATTATTATTATTATATCCAGTTAATTTTAATTTTCAGAAATATGTAGAATGGAAGGATGGCCTCCCAGACATGGGGTGGCTGAACGAGCTGCTTCCTGATGAGCAGCAGTGGAACCAGTTCACTACAACACTCTTAAACGCTAAAGAGAAGATCGGAGATAACCTCAACATTGGTAAGCAACTTTGCATTCGAATATGGGTAAGGACTAAGAAGTTGGCCCGAATTCAGGTGTAGTTAGTCATAGAGAAAATAAAGCTATTGGAAAAAGTTCAGCTGTGCTACAAACTTTTACTAGAAGGAACCTTAAGGTTTATTATTTAACGGTCAAATTGTCATTGCACAACGAAAGTTGTAACAAGAATGAGTTAGTTAGTGGTAAACTTTTTGGTGTTCACCCAAAATAATCATGTGTTTGTTATGTTTTGTTTAGTATTTAGAATGCCAATAAATGTGTATTGCATTGAATACATTTCAAGTCCATTTTCTCACATTCCTTAGAAGTCACTGCAGTGGGAAAAGTGATATATGTAATAATTTTTGATAGTCCGACGACGATAAGGGTGTTATAAATAGTCCGACTTTATGATTTTCTGCACTCTGACCAATTACGTGGTCGCCTATGCTCTTTTAGAACGTGGAAGTCTACGCTCTTTTAGAATGAGTTAAAATGAATGAATTTTTCTGGATTTCTAAATTACTATATTTTCGGAAATGTAAAAATGTGGTTCATATAAAACATCATTCGACATAGGCGTAATAAAAAAAAAATATATGTGTAAAATATGTTATATGTAGTCTGTGTATAAGATGTGAGTTGCCATGTCATAGGCTAGTGTCCAAGCTAGTTGTTTGCCGGTAGGTGAGCCCCTGATGATTGTCGCAGATCCGCGGCTCCGGGACGCCGGGATGGCCAAGGCCGCTGAACTCAGAGAGTGGCTGTCCCAGCGGTATGAGGACGCTGTGGCCGCTGCTGCAGCCAACAACCAGCATATTGGTAAGGTTTATTACGTAGTTACTTTGATTTCAGGGTGTTTCATAGACTAGGAGGACAAACCGCCAGCTTATTGGTAAGATGGTCCGTATTATCACCGGAGACCGGATTTCTCGTGGCACTTTTGATTTGTCATAGAGACTTCTCGTTTATTGACTTCCGATCAACATATTATGTGGATACATTATAGAACACAACATATTAAGAAGATTAAAAGTAGATGTAAACATCACGCGGCCTTATCGCTGAAGAGCAATCTCATTCGGATAACTTTTGAGTAATTGAAATGTGAAATACATTACATTAAATTACAAAGCATTCTTTCAAAATTGGCCACTGTGCTATGTTACCTAATTGTTAAACCAGTGATACAAAGATCAAAGCACAAAGAAAAATTTAAATGCGTAACCTGGCGGAAAAGACCGAGTATCGAACCCGGCACCTCGGATTGCCGGTCCAGCGCGGTAACCTCTCCACCACCCTAACGCTAGATAATCTTTCGAATTTTTCCTTATGCTTTGTGTGTCGATCTTTGCATTGTTTATTTGAAAGGCTTTACACCTTAGCTTAGCTTTTGTATCAATGGTTTAATATAAAAATTGTGGTGTGTTGTGTACTGACATTAAAAATAATATAATTTTTTGAAAATCATTTTTCTTTGGAGAGGGGTCGTGGTTTCAGGAAAAAATTTAATAGCGTGATGCAGGATCGTCATTTGTTTTGTATGGGTGCGCGGCGCCGTACCAACCTGGCGCCACCTGTTTTCATAATTTCCTTTGTCCCAATTCTGGTACAGGGATAGCCGGACATTCAAAGAAGGTTATAGGATACTATTTACCCATCTACGGTAAAGAAAAAAAATACGCGGACGAAGTTGCAGGGAACTCCTAGTGTTTCATAAATGTATAGAATAGAATAGAATAGAATATGTTTATTTGCAAGAATACTTATGACTAGTTACAGGGTGTTATTGTTGTTTATAGTAGGTACAGTATTCAATCGTAATTAAACGATATGCAAATATTATGCTAGTTCAGAACAAGTACATGCATTTGATTTACTTATTCCTAACAAGGATCATGCTGTTTCGTACAATCTATAAATTCCTTAACACTATAGAAACAGTTTTCTAGTAGATACCTACTAAGTCAAATTTTTCCTAAAGTCGGAAGCCTTCATTTCTTTAATATTTTTAGGTAAGCTATTATACAGGACTATGTACATGTTATAAGCGTTTTTTTTATAAATAGCTGATCTACATCTAGGCTGATATAAAAGATTTTGATACTGGGCTCTCTGATTTGTTGTGTATACCCCCGACCTCATTTTAAATAAATCCGGGCGGTCTTTTACAAGGAGACAAGCTTTTCTAATGTACATGCATGGTAATGGCAAAATATTTAACTTTTTGAATAGAGGTCTACAACTATCTGTTATCCATGCTTTGGTTATGGCCCGAATACATTTTTTTTGTAGAAGAAATGCTCTTTCTACGTCTACAGAGTTCCCCCACAATAACAATCCATAGTTCAGGACTGACGATACATAGCCGTGATAGGCTGTGATTGCTGCCTCAAGATTTATGGTGTTTCTTAGTCTCCTCAATGCGAATACAAACCTATCAAGCCTACAGCAAACATAATTTACATGTTCTTGCCAGTTTAGATGCTGATCAATATGTAAACCTAAGAAATTAATGCTTTTACATTTAATTATGGGCAAATTATTATAATTAATATTTAATGGAATTGAATTGCTATTGTATGAATTAAATTGAATATAAAAAGTTTTTGTCATGTTGATATTTAAGCTATTATTTAATGTCCAATTATTAATGTCAACTAAAGCATCATTGATATTCTTTTCATAAGATCCAATGTCCTCACTCTTAACCAATAAAGTTGTATCATCAATAATGTTGTATGTAATTGTTGTCAACAGAGCCAGCCCCGAAGATCGCGAACAACCTACAGAGCAAGCCTGCGCCCGCGCCGGCCACCGGCGGTCGCTCTGGCGATGATGCCCGGATTTATGGTACGTAACATGTATAAGGTCATCTGATTCAGAACTTGACCGAAGTACCATGTAATGGACTTTCCGGCTTCCCAATTATCACCGTAGGGTCCGTAGAGTCGCGGGTTCGAGTCCTGCTTACATTGCGGTGGATCACATTACATTTTTCTTTCGTAATTTAGCTTTGTGTCAATATCTATAAAAGTAAAAAATTTGGTATTTCCACATTTACAGAATCGATAAAAAAGATTCTATTAAAAAAATGTTGAGAAAAGCGCCATCTCTCTCGCGGTCGTCGCACTTGCTGTAAAGCAATGGGGACTGAGGATCGTGCGTGTAAACGCACTTCCTAGGGTATGGCTAATGCACATAAGTATTTTAACGCATGACGCAGAGGGCGCTCCAGTGGCGTAGAATTATGGAATCAAAGATTTGGTCTGATTGGCGTAACGATGTGATAGCTCAGTTGGTAGAGCACTATGCCGGAAACGTAGGGTCGCGGGTACGAGTCCTGCTTACATTACAGTGGATCACATTCCAGTTTTCTTTTATAATTTACCTTTGTCACAGATTAATATAATAGTTCCTTTGTGTCAATATTTATAAAAGATTAAGATGTTGGTTCTTTCTAGAAAAACGCGTCCACGCCCTTCAAGAAGAGGTGCTTGCGCTGCAAGCTCGCTACCAACGTGAGCTGCAGAGACTGGAGCAAGAGAACAGGGAACTGAGACAACAGAACATGCTGCTGCGGCAGGGGAGGCAGCCGCCCGCCAGGAAGATCAAGGTGAGACTGTTAAATAATACTAGAAGAGGTGCTTGCACTCCAAGCTCGCTACCAACGTGAGCTGCAGAGACTGGAGCAAGAGAACAGGGAACTGAGACAACAGAACATGCTGCTGCGGCAGGGGAGGCAGCCGCCCGCCAGGAAGATCAAGGTGAGACTGTTAAATAATACTAGAAGAGGTGCTTGCACTCCAAGCTCGCTACCAACGTGAGCTGCAGAGACTGGAGCAAGAGAACAGGGAACTGAGACAACAGAACATGCTGCTGCGGCAGGGGAGGCAGCCGCCCGCCAGGAAGATCAAGGTGAGACTGTTAAATAATACTAGAAGAGGTGCTTGCACTCCAAGCTCGCTACCAACGTGAGCTGCAGAGACTGGAGCAAGAGAACAGGGAACTGAGACAACAGAACATGCTGCTGCGGCAGGGGAGGCAGCCGCCCGCCAGGAAGATCAAGGTGAGACTGTTAAATAATACTAGAAGAGGTGCTTGCACTCCAAGCTCGCTACCAACGTGAGCTGCAGAGACTGGAGCAAGAGAACAGGGAACTGAGACAACAGAACATGCTGCTGCGGCAGGGGAGGCAGCCGCCCGCCAGGAAGATCAAGGTGAGACTGTTAAATAATACTAGAAGAGGTGCTTGCACTCCAAGCTCGCTACCAACGTGAGCTGCAGAGACTGGAGCAAGAGAACAGGGAACTGAGACAACAGAACATGCTGCTGCGGCAGGGGAGGCAGCCGCCCGCCAGGAAGATCAAGGTGAGACTGTTAAATAATACTAGAAGAGGTGCTTGCACTCCAAGCTCGCTACCAACGTGAGCTGCAGAGACTGGAGCAAGAGAACAGGGAACTGAGACAACAGAACATGCTGCTGCGGCAGGGGAGGCAGCCGCCCGCCAGGAAGATCAAGGTGAGACTGTTAAATAATACTAGAAGAGGTGCTTGCACTCCAAGCTCGCTACCAACGTGAGCTGCAGAGACTGGAGCAAGAGAACAGGGAACTGAGACAACAGAACATGCTGCTGCGGCAGGGGAGGCAGCCGCCCGCCAGGAAGATCAAGGTGAGACTGTTAAATAATACTAGAAGAGGTGCTTGCACTCCAAGCTCGCTACCAACGTGAGCTGCAGAGACTGGAGCAAGAGAACAGGGAACTGAGACAACAGAACATGCTGCTGCGGCAGGGGAGGCAGCCGCCCGCCAGGAAGATCAAGGTGAGACTGTTAAATAATACTAGAAGAGGTGCTTGCACTCCAAGCTCGCTACCAACGTGAGCTGCAGAGACTGGAGCAAGAGAACAGGGAACTGAGACAACAGAACATGCTGCTGCGGCAGGGGAGGCAGCCGCCCGCCAGGAAGATCAAGGTGAGACTGTTAAATAATACTAGAAGAGGTGCTTGCACTCCAAGCTCGCTACCAACGTGAGCTGCAGAGACTGGAGCAAGAGAACAGGGAACTGAGACAACAGAACATGCTGCTGCGGCAGGGGAGGCAGCCGCCCGCCAGGAAGATCAAGGTGAGACTGTTAAATAATACTAGAAGAGGTGCTTGCACTCCAAGCTCGCTACCAACGTGAGCTGCAGAGACTGGAGCAAGAGAACAGGGAACTGAGACAACAGAACATGCTGCTGCGGCAGGGGAGGCAGCCGCCCGCCAGGAAGATCAAGGTGAGACTGTTAAATAATACTAGAAGAGGTGCTTGCACTCCAAGCTCGCTACCAACGTGAGCTGCAGAGACTGGAGCAAGAGAACAGGGAACTGAGACAACAGAACATGCTGCTGCGGCAGGGGAGGCAGCCGCCCGCCAGGAAGATCAAGGTGAGACTGTTAAATAATACTAGAAGAGGTGCTTGCACTCCAAGCTCGCTACCAGCGTGAATTGCAGAGAGTGGAGCAAGAGAACAGGGAACTGAGACAACAGAACTTGCTGCTGCGGTCATTCGTACTGGTCTTATGCTATATTATCAATGATCGGACTAGGGGGTGCTATTTCCCGGGACTTAGTAACGAAAAAATCATATGGATATGTCTTAATCCCGGGATTATTGTATTATATATGTGTTCCAAAATATATATTTATAATGTTTTTATGTAGAAATAAACTGATAACACATGACTGTGTTAATTAAGTATATATATTTCGCATAAATTAGAAACACTTGTAAATATTGTGTCCTAATTTATATTTACTTACTTACTTACTAAGCTGGTTCGGTGAACCAAAGAGGATCTTGGCCTCTGACACGAGAGAACGCCACTCTTCCCTTTTCTGCGCCACTTCACGCCACTCGGCTACTAGGCGGTCAGATACGCTCTCCTCACTGCACGATCGTCTCCCATCCTCTCCAAATGACCGCGCCATCGAAGTGGTGTTGCTTTGACTTCGCCAATTATGTTCGGCATCTTCACCAAGTCCTCCAGCTCCCTGTTCCTCCTCCGCCTCCAACTCCCGTCTTCATTCCGGATTGGTCCCAGAATCTTCCGCCAGATTTTCCTCTCTGTCGCTAAGAGCTTGTGTCCAAGCTTCACACCCATACATCAAGATGTGTTCTTTCTGAGTTAGTGTCCAAGCTTCACACCTATACATCAAGATGTGTTCTTTCTGAGTTAGTGTCCAAGCTTCACACCCATACATCAAGATTGGCCTGATTACAGTTTTGTAGACACGCATCATCCAGCATTTCGGGGGTTGTGCGGCGTTAACAACCCTCCCACGGAAGAAGAACATCGTTACGAAACTGACACAGAGAAATATTTATATTTAAAAGTTCTTAAATTTGTTGATATCTTTGAAAGTCATTGTTTAATAAACATTGTACAATAATAAGTAATAACTACCATTTATTATTTTATTAAACATTCCTAAACCTCAAATTAATAATAATGTTAATACGAGTCCGGGATTTCCGGGAATCCCCAGAGCATACTTGTATCCATATTAAGTATAGCACTTAAGGTCATTCACCCCAAATAGCACTGCCTAGTCCGATCACTGTATATTATGCATGTTTTATACATAGTACAAGCTTTGCTTAGTTTGGGACTAGGTCGATTTGTGTAAGATGGTCCCTTAATATTAATTATATTATTTATTGTATTCCGTTATTGCAGCGCTCTCTGATCGACATGTACTCTGCTGTCCTGGACGAACTGTCGGGCTGGGACGCCGGCGAGACGGACCGGCTGCCGAGGGTCGTGGTGAGTTAACCGACTCATAAAATAAGTAACCGCTATGATAAATTTATGAAACATGTGATATGTCTCATTTTTTTATGTGGGTGGGTACACCACATTTTTTTATTTAAGTCAATTTTTCCTTAAGCTTTGATCTATGTATTTAAGGCTTAAATAAAAAATTGTGGTGTACCTACCCACATAAAAAAATGAGACATATTACATGTTTCATAAATTTATAAAACTAACAGCGCCCTCTCTCGCTTGCTCGGTCACCACTGTAAAGTGGTGCGGTAAGATGTGAGTATTGACGTATTCACATAGAGATCGCTAAGGTGTAACACCTTTCAAATAAACAATGCAAAGATCGACACACAAAGCATAAGGGTAAATCGACTGGTTGCTTGGAGTTAGGGTAGCGAAGTGGTTAACGCGATGCGGCAATTCCCTAAGCTTTGATCTTTGTATGAATGGTTTAAATAAAAATTATGGTGTGTAAAAACTGAGACATTTCAAGTTTCATAAATAAAAAAAAAAGAAAACACGAGAGCACGCGGTCTCGGTCCTGAAAATCTGGTTTTTATATAATTTTCATCACACTTGCTCGTAAACAAGGGTTGACATGCTAGAAAAGCGGGCGGTAAGTCGTAAATTACGCCCTAGGGCGGTAAGTAATTTTTATCCCACTAAGGGTTTACATGCTAGAAAACCGGGCGGTAAGTCGTATATTACGCCCTAGGGTGGTAAGTCGTGTATTATGCCCTAGGGCGGTAAGTAATTTCGGTATAAACTACTACTACTTTTGTTTTATTTCCACCAAAGTGTGATGAAAAACGTCGTACGTGACTCTGGTGGTAAAGGAATTCCAAACTCGTGTCATTAAAGCCCTCGTTTTCGGCTTCGGGCTTGTAACAGACACTCGTTTGTAATCCATCAATCCCTTTTGTTCTCCAAGGTGGTGGGGGACCAGTCTGCGGGCAAGACTTCAGTGCTGGAGATGATCGCGCAGGCCAGGATCTTTCCCAGGGGCGCGGGGGAGATGTGCACCAGGTGAGACCTCATCATCATCATCATCATAATCATCGTCTCAGCCATAGGACGTCCACTGCTGAACATAGGCCACTGCTGAACATAGGCCACTGCTGAACATAGGCCACCGCTGAACATAGGCCACCGCTGAACATAGGCCACTGCTGAACATAGGCCACTGCTGAACATAGGCCACTGCTGAACATAGGCCACCGCTGAACATAGGCCACCGCTGAACATAGGCCACCGCTGAACATAGGCCACTGCTGAACATAGGCCACCGCTGAACATAGGCCACCGCTGAACATAGGCCACTGCTGAACATAGGCCACTGCTGAACATAGGCCACCGCTGAACATAGGCCACCGCTGAACATAGGCCACCGCTGAACATAGGCCACCGCTGAACATAGGCCACCGCTGATCATAGGCCACCGCTGAACATAGGCCACCGCTGAACATAGGCCACCGCTGAACATAGGCCACCGCTGAACATAGGCCACCGCTGAACATAGGCCACTGCTGAACATAGGCCACCGCTGAACATAGGCCACCGCTGATCATAGGCCACCGCTGAACATAGGCCACCGCTGAACATAGGCCACTGCTGAACATAGGCCACTGCTGAACATAGGTGAGATCCCGCACCTCCACCAAATGTGACGGGTGCAGTTCAGTGGAAGTGCAGAACAAAAGGACTTGGAAATTAATTATAAGACATCAGCTATGATACAAGGCTTAAGGCGATATTGTCCGGCCGTGGTCGCATGGAACTAATTGACGCTCTACAAACGCTGACGCGCGACGATTTTTAGCAGGTTTTTAGTTCTAGTGATTAAATAAATAATTGTATCGATACAATCCTAGCGAATTTACCTAGATAATATTAGTATCCATACATTTAAGCAAAAACGGTTAAAAAAACTTCGTATTTTAGCCTTGCCACTGAAAAAATATTACAAATAGAGGTAACTTTGGGATTCTTTTCTATCGAGCGAAATTTATTCAATCATGTTGTTGTAAACGATTTTATAATCGCAAGATCCTTAAGTATGATATTTATGTTTTTCATAATCTTCAAACACTGCTTAATATGTTTACGACTCATTCCAAAATGAGTGAGTTCGGCGTCTACTGGGAAAAGAGCGCCTTAAGCACGAAAGCCCGGCTCCCTTGGTGTGCCAGAGACGGCCATAATTCTAAATATTGAAATATATTTTTAATACGAAATCTAGTTGCCAGTTCTGCTGTCAACAACCAATGAGATCCTTACAGTACATTGCGGCCGCCGGGACAGAAGAACTAGCCGGGTAGTGATACAAAGCTGCCCTTTTCACAGCCAGGCATGTATAGCACTATACAATATACATCACAAAAAGGGAACGAAGAAAAATATCGGCCAAGTGCGAGTGGAACTCGCGCACGAAGGTTTCCGTACCATTATCTGTAAGTTTGTTGTATGGGAGCCCCCCTTAAATATGTATTTTATTTTATTTTTAGTATTTGTTGTTATAGCGGCAATAGAAATACATCATCTGTGAAAATTTCAACTGTCTAGCTATCACCGTTCTTGAGATACAGCCTGGTGACAGACGGACGGACGGACAGCGAAGTCTCAGTAATAGGGTCCCGTTTTTACCCCTTGGGTATGGAACCCTAAAAAGGGCGGGAAAGAAGGGTTTGCCTGGAGAGTAAGATAGTGATACGAACCCTGCAAGTCCTATTCACGGCTAAGGCATGTATAGTGCATTTCTCAAACATACAATTATATTTAAACAAATTACCATAAAAAAATATATAATTCAGCTGTTTAGCCTGTTCATGAACATAGACACCATATTTTAAACAAAAACTTCCCGGCCTAGGCCTTCAATTTTGTATGAAATCCTTTACAGGGTTCTCGAGTTGTTCCGCCCGAAACGATTTTTATTCACAAACTGACCGGCGATTGACTTCAGTATCACCTGATGGAAAGTGACTACGGGGTCGAGGATGTAGCTCGTCGGTTCAGTAATAGCCTATTCACTCTTACCTTGAAGTTACCTAAATTATAATTTTCTGGAAATACACACGATGGGAGCGAGTTCACGTGATACTTCAAAGCCTCTTATAACGCACGTTATGTAGACATTTCATTGCATGTTTGAGAAAATTTGTTTACTTATATTATCACTCTTAGAATAAACAATATTCATGTATTTTGAAACGATTATACGTCTATTATACATTTAATTTAATAAATGTATTAAGCGGTGTTCACTCACGTTAAGAAAAAAGAGGTGATTCCAAGCGAGATTCGCTAGTTTTGAATATAAAATCAATGATATATTGTTTCAGAGCCCCAGTGAAAGTGACTTTGTCGGAAGGCCCGTACCACGTCGCGCAGTTTAGAGACTCGGCGCGCGAGTTCGATCTCAACAAGGAATCCGATCTCGCCGATCTCAGGAAGTGAGTATCACGCATATCCTATTGATATTGTTAATTATTACCAAGGTCCGGAATTCTTCATAGCAAAAATCAAACATTGATAGGGTTCGACCAAAGTGTTTTATCGACTATCGATAAATAGTTTTCACTTAACGAAACATTGTTAAAGTAATGAAATCAGACTTTTGGATATATACAGTGGCGTTCAGCCAATTAGGGACATCATTATTTTATTTCATACAACTGCGTATAAAATATAACTTTTGATGAAAAATGTAAGATGCGGTTGACCATTTTTATTATTAATAACATGAAGTATGGGTGTTTAAACAAGGTTTACTATAGGGAAAATAAAGTTTCTATAAAACTTGTACTCTAGAAACTAGACATGTTCAAATTAACACTTTTTACAACTTACAACTCCATACTTTAATAAATTAGAAACGGAATACACATAATAATATGTCTATTTTCTAAAAAATATGTTTTACAGAAATTTCATTTGCACTATACTAAAACTTGTTTAAACACGTGTACACCATGTTATCTATACTATTATAAAATTCTAGATTTGTATTGAAATGATATTTTCTACGGAAAGGGGTCACGATTTAATTTTTCATTTTCGTGATGCACGGTCGTCATTTGTTTTGTATGGGCGCGCGGCGCCATGCCTGCCTGGCGCCATCTGTTGGTCATAATTTTCTTTGTCCTCGGATCACGCCGAAACGGCTGGACATTATTTTAACCAATTTTGGTACAGGGATGGCATCCAAAGATGGTTATAGAATACTTTTTATCCGTCTCAGTAGATAAAAAAATACGAGGACGAAGTTGCGGGCGTCTCTTAGTTAATAATAAAATTGGCAAACGTTGTTCATAGAATTTCTAAAGTCATATTTTATATGCAGTTGTATGGAATAAAATAATGATGTCGCTAATTAGCTGAACGCCAGTGTATATATCCAAAAGCCTGATTTCATTACTCATTACTTTAACGATGTTGTGAAAATTATGCATCGATAGTCGATAAAACACTTTGGTCGAACCCTATCAAAGTTTGACATTTGCTATGAAAAATTCCGGACCTTGATTATTACAAATAGTATTGCTGTTGATGCCCCAAATAAATAAATAAATAAAATATATATATATATATATACTAACTCCATTCGGTGTATTCTTCTGGTAAGTTCTCCGAACTAGGAATCCCAGGATCGTCAATGAAGGAACACCAGGATAGTACACAATCTTCGTTTTAATTATAGTCTAGCAAGCGTCGGTCCGGTCCAGGGATAGTGGCGCTATAAACAGCTTTCATATGGCAATTATGTGCATACGTCATATTTGCATTATTAAACGTCGGTCAAGGATTTGTCATTATCAAAATTCAAAACATTGTTTACCGGAATTCTGCTCAATCCTTCGCTCTTCTGGCGAATTGAATACTGAATCCTATTGAAAAAACTTGACTTTCATCAGTGTGGATACTTTTGGATTTATATTTACATCAGTGACATTCACCGACATTTATTTATTTATTTAATCTTTATTGCACAAAAGAAAAACAGATCGTACAAAAGGCGGACTTAATGCCATAGGACATTCTCTACCAGTCAACCATCGGGCAAAGCAGATAAGTTGTGACATTCAACGTCAGTTACCAAAAATTTGTCGCTGACGGTAAAATAATTTAGTAACACTGAAAATCCGCCATATGGTGTGTGTTGTAAAACCGCTTGCAGGGCTATACGACATTTTATTGCATGTTTGAGAAAAACATATGTTTTGTTGGAGCGTAGGTTTGGATCCTACTGACTGCGCCATGTCAGAGTATGCGCCAATGCTACTATGTACAAGCTTTTATTTAACTTTTAATCTATGTAACTATATTTGTTCGGATGAAATCGGTTATACTCCCACACAAAGTCCGACTACTGGTAGTGAGGGCTAACCAGCCCTGATACAGTTCAAGTTATGTCTTAAAAAAAGGATAAAATCATGCAACTCAATTTTGAAGCAGATATCTTCAACCAATTGAGCTGAAATTTTGCATACCTACTTAACTTTGATGACAATACAACAACATGGTACCATGGGGCTGGTCTGATGATGAAGCCGGAAGTTGGGCCTACGAACTCTGTAATAGATTAAAACAATCCTACCTAGTTTGGGCTCCTGGAATCGTATTAGTGAGCAATTGGTGGATGTTAAAAGTAGTAGAGATGGGTATAAAAGCTTGTAACAGAAATTACATTTTTGTCAGAAACTTGTTATTTGAGCAGTATATTTTCATAAAAATATGTTTTAATTGGAGCGGAGCGAGCGAATCGAGCGAAGCTCCCATGGATCGACTCGAATGGACTTTGTAACAATGCGTAGATCTCAGCGAGTTCTCAACCGATTTTAGAAATTTTTGTTTTAAAATGCACAAATTAAATTCCCCAAGGTCGCGACGAAGAGAAAATATCAAAAAAATAAAAAAAAAAACTCCGCTCCAATTTATGGTGCAAGCTTAGCCGGTGGCTGACTCTGCATCGACCTAGTTGGAGCGAAGCTCCCATGGATCGACTCGAATGGACTTCGTAACATTGCGCAGATCTCAGCGAATTCTCAACCGATTTTAGAAATTTTTGTTTTAAAATGCACAAATTCAATTTCGCTAGGTCGTGACGAAGAGAAAATTTCGAAAAAAAAAAAAACTGCTCCAATCTATGGTGCAAGCTTAGCCGGTGGCTGACTCTGCATCGACCTAGTATCTTATAACGCGAGATTGTTTCCCGTATCGAGGCGCCGCGGTTATGAATCGGTAATAGAAAAGTCCCGTTTCGTAACCAGTTATATTATAACTTGAGATTATTTCCCGTCTCGAAGAGCCGCGTTTACGAATCGGTAATAGAAAAGTCCCGTTTCGTAACCAGTTATGACTCGAGAATATTTCCCGTCTCGAAGCGCCGCGGTTATGAATCGGTAATAGAAAAGTCCCGTTTCGTAACCAGTTATAACCCGAGATTATTTCCCGTCTTGAAGCGCCGCGGTTAAGAGTCGGTAATGGAGAAGTCCCGTTTCGTAACCAGTTATGACTCGAGAATATTTCCCGTCTCGAAGCGCCGCGGTTACGAGTCGGTAATAGAAAAGTCCCGTTTGGTAACCAGTTATGACTCGAGAAAAGCCCGACCACCTGTGGCAGAATTATATAATTATATCAATGGTGTGCTCACATGTCCGCAGTGTTCGCGTAGCTTCATCAATAAGGTAGGCTGCGTGAGCCACATGCGTTCTCACCAGCGACAAAATCGTGGCTGAAAGTGGCCGTGAAGAATAGTAGTAGTAGTATAACTCGAGACTATTTCCCGTCTCGAAGCGCCGCGGTTACGAATCGGTAATGGAAAAGTCGCATTTGGTAACCAGTTAATAAAAATATTTATTAAAAGACAAAAACTTAGCAAAATACATATCACAGCATCCACAGCACAGGTTTCGTCCAACCAGTTTGTAACCAGTTACAAAAAGGGACTTTTTTCCCGTTTCGAAGCTGGTCACGAACTTTTTGTTCCCAAACGCTACCAAAGGTATTAATAATTCTTCATCTCGACGCGACGCGGTTGGCGCAGTGGTTAAACAACTGCCTACTGAGCCGACGGTCCTGGGTTCGAATCCCGGCCAGGGCAAATATTTGTGTGATGAACTCGAATATTTGTGCCTGGGTCATGCATGTTATTTGTATTTAAGTATGTATTTATCTATATAAGTATGTTTATCGTCGTCTAGTGTCCATAACACAAACCTACTAGAGCTTACTGTGGGATTGATTTGTGTGAGGTTGTCCGATATTTATTTTATTTACTTATTTATTTATCATCTACAGGGAGGTGGAGCTGCGGATGCGTAACAGTGTCCGCGGCGGCCGCACCGTGTCCGCGGAAGTGATCTCCATGTCGGTGAAGGGGCCCGGCATACAGCGCATGGTGCTGGTCGACCTGCCCGGCGTCATCTCCGTGAGTATAGCCGCACTTACAGCGTCCGCGGTGACTCCATGTCGGTGAAGGGGCCCGGCATACAGCGCATGGTGCTGGTCGACCTGCCCGGCGTCATCTCCGTGAGTATAGCCGCACTTACAGCGTCCGCGGTGACTCCATGTCGGTGAAGGGGCCCGGCATACAGCGCATGGTGCTGGTCGACCTGCCCGGCGTCATCTCCGTGAGTATAGCCGCACTTACAGCGTCCGCGGTGACTCCATGTCGGTGAAGGGGCCCGGCATACAGCGCATGGTGCTGGTCGACCTGCCCGGCGTCATCTCCGTGAGTATAGCCGCACTTACAGCGTCCGCGGTGACTCCATGTCGGTGAAGGGGCCCGGCATACAGCGCATGGTGCTGGTCGACCTGCCCGGCGTCATCTCCGTGAGTATAGCCGCACTTACAGCGTCCGCGGTGACTCCATGTCGGTGAAGGGGCCCGGCATACAGCGCATGGTGCTGGTCGACCTGCCCGGCGTCATCTCCGTGAGTATAGCCGCACTTACAGCGTCCGCGGTGACTCCATGTCGGTGAAGGGGCCCGGCATACAGCGCATGGTGCTGGTCGACCTGCCCGGCGTCATCTCCGTGAGTATAGCCGCACTTACAGCGTCCGCGGTGACTCCATGTCGGTGAAGGGGCCCGGCATACAGCGCATGGTGCTGGTCGACCTGCCCGGCGTCATCTCCGTGAGTATAGCCGCACTTACAGCGTCCGCGGTGACTCCATGTCGGTGAAGGGGCCCGGCATACAGCGCATGGTGCTGGTCGACCTGCCCGGCGTCATCTCCGTGAGTATAGCCGCACTTACAGCGTCCGCGGTGACTCCATGTCGGTGAAGGGGCCCGGCATACAGCGCATGGTGCTGGTCGACCTGCCCGGCGTCATCTCCGTGAGTATAGCCGCACTTACAGCGTCCGCGGTGACTCCATGTCGGTGAAGGGGCCCGGCATACAGCGCATGGTGCTGGTCGACCTGCCCGGCGTCATCTCCGTGAGTATAGCCGCACTTACAGCGTCCGCGGTGACTCCATGTCGGTGAAGGGGCCCGGCATACAGCGCATGGTGCTGGTCGACCTGCCCGGCGTCATCTCCGTGAGTATAGCCGCACTTACAGCGTCCGCGGTGACTCCATGTCGGTGAAGGGGCCCGGCATACAGCGCATGGTGCTGGTCGACCTGCCCGGCGTCATCTCCGTGAGTATAGCCGCACTTACAGCGTCCGCGGTGACTCCATGTCGGTGAAGGGGCCCGGCATACAGCGCATGGTGCTGGTCGACCTGCCCGGCGTCATCTCCGTGAGTATAGCCGCACTTACAGCGTCCGCGGTGACTCCATGTCGGTGAAGGGGCCCGGCATACAGCGCATGGTGCTGGTCGACCTGCCCGGCGTCATCTCCGTGAGTATAGCCGCACTTACAGCGTCCGCGGTGACTCCATGTCGGTGAAGGGGCCCGGCATACAGCGCATGGTGCTGGTCGACCTGCCCGGCGTCATCTCCGTGAGTATAGCCGCACTTACAGCGTCCGCGGTGACTCCATGTCGGTGAAGGGGCCCGGCATACAGCGCATGGTGCTGGTCGACCTGCCCGGCGTCATCTCCGTGAGTATAGCCGCACTTACAGCGTCCGCGGTGACTCCATGTCGGTGAAGGGGCCCGGCATACAGCGCATGGTGCTGGTCGACCTGCCCGGCGTCATCTCCGTGAGTATAGCCGCACTTACAGCGTCCGCGGTGACTCCATGTCGGTGAAGGGGCCCGGCATACAGCGCATGGTGCTGGTCGACCTGCCCGGCGTCATCTCCGTGAGTATAGCCGCACTTACAGCGTCCGCGGTGACTCCATGTCGGTGAAGGGGCCCGGCATACAGCGCATGGTGCTGGTCGACCTGCCCGGCGTCATCTCCGTGAGTATAGCCGCACTTACAGCGTCCGCGGTGACTCCATGTCGGTGAAGGGGCCCGGCATACAGCGCATGGTGCTGGTCGACCTGCCCGGCGTCATCTCCGTGAGTATAGCCGCACTTACAGCGTCCGCGGTGACTCCATGTCGGTGAAGGGGCCCGGCATACAGCGCATGGTGCTGGTCGACCTGCCCGGCGTCATCTCCGTGAGTATAGCCGCACTTACAGCGTCCGCGGTGACTCCATGTCGGTGAAGGGGCCCGGCATACAGCGCATGGTGCTGGTCGACCTGCCCGGCGTCATCTCCGTGAGTATAGCCGCACTTACAGCGTCCGCGGTGACTCCATGTCGGTGAAGGGGCCCGGCATACAGCGCATGGTGCTGGTCGACCTGCCCGGCGTCATCTCCGTGAGTATAGCCGCACTTACAGCGTCCGCGGTGACTCCATGTCGGTGAAGGGGCCCGGCATACAGCGCATGGTGCTGGTCGACCTGCCCGGCGTCATCTCCGTGAGTATAGCCGCACTTACAGCGTCCGCGGTGACTCCATGTCGGTGAAGGGGCCCGGCATACAGCGCATGGTGCTGGTCGACCTGCCCGGCGTCATCTCCGTGAGTATAGCCGCACTTACAGCGTCCGCGGTGACTCCATGTCGGTGAAGGGGCCCGGCATACAGCGCATGGTGCTGGTCGACCTGCCCGGCGTCATCTCCGTGAGTATAGCCGCACTTACAGCGTCCGCGGTGACTCCATGTCGGTGAAGGGGCCCGGCATACAGCGCATGGTGCTGGTCGACCTGCCCGGCGTCATCTCCGTGAGTATAGCCGCACTTACAGCGTCCGCGGTGACTCCATGTCGGTGAAGGGGCCCGGCATACAGCGCATGGTGCTGGTCGACCTGCCCGGCGTCATCTCCGTGAGTATAGCCGCACTTACAGCGTCCGCGGTGACTCCATGTCGGTGAAGGGGCCCGGCATACAGCGCATGGTGCTGGTCGACCTGCCCGGCGTCATCTCCGTGAGTATAGCCGCACTTACAGCGTCCGCGGTGACTCCATGTCGGTGAAGGGGCCCGGCATACAGCGCATGGTGCTGGTCGACCTGCCCGGCGTCATCTCCGTGAGTATAGCCGCACTTACAGCGTCCGCGGTGACTCCATGTCGGTGAAGGGGCCCGGCATACAGCGCATGGTGCTGGTCGACCTGCCCGGCGTCATCTCCGTGAGTATAGCCGCACTTACAGCGTCCGCGGTGACTCCATGTCGGTGAAGGGGCCCGGCATACAGCGCATGGTGCTGGTCGACCTGCCCGGCGTCATCTCCGTGAGTATAGCACTGGCTCCATGACTCAAAGGGGATCTTGGCCTCTGTTGAAGGTAGCACATTCTAGAGATACCCATCATCATTCAAATACAAATACAAATATCTTTATTTTGCTTAAAAATGTGGTACAAAAGCTGGTATACAAATGTTGTTTTAGACACACACATTCCACCAGAAACTGGCATGCAAAATTATCATTGACAAATGAAATCCGTGTTTACTAAAATGTCACAATTACCTACACTTATATTAATTTAAAATTGAATACCTAACTAATTCACATTATACACACCACGGAAAAGAAAGTTTAATAAAAAGTATCAAAATTACAATTACGTACATTATTAATAAAAATATGTCAAAATTATTCGCTTGCCCTTATCTCATTTATTTGGGGTCGGCGCAGCATGTTTTCTTCCTCCATTCTTCCCTATTACTCGACATCTCGTCGTTTACTTCCTTCTTATTCATATCATCTTTCACACAATCCATCCATCTTTTCTTCGGCCTTCATCTTTTTTTATATCCGTCCACATTCATGCTTAACGCTTTTCTGGTGGCTTTCCTCTCTTCGCATCGCGTGCCCATACCATGATAGTCGGTTAGCTTGCAGCTTCTCCTTTATTGGTGCTACTTTCAGACTTCCTCTTACATATTCATTTCTTATTCTGTCCACACCCATATTGCTAAAAATTGTTTTCCCACCGAATTTGTTTTCTTGGACATGGCATGGACATGGACAACAAGTGATCTGGGATAAATTGTCTATTTCCGGCTACCCTCCTACCCATGAACTGACATTTGTAAACTCACGTATATATAAGTCTTTGGAGATCATGCGAAAGTCACCTCCACTAACCTCTACTCAAGTGAATACTTGACCGATAGATTGTATAGATGAATTACCCAATATTTTGTTTCCCCAGTCGTTTTATTACCATTCGCGTTTTTCCCCAAATTGCTTAGTTTCCATTCGTCATTATGGCCGGCATTTAATTTCTTACACGTTTTTTTTTCTAATCGTATTTTTCGCTAAATGCATTTTTTTACCAGTCAGTATTGTTCACATACGTTCACTTCACCTGTACAAAATATTCCTAATAAGTCGGGTTTCGGGTCATAAAAAAAAATAACCTAAACCTAACCCGACCGATAGCCCCCTGTGTAGGGGATGCCTGTCGGCCGAAGAAACAGCTACCCACGTGATCCTGGAATGCGTTGCCGTAGTTAAATACGGGCTGAATTCCTCAAAGCACCGAGGTCACTTCGCGAAGCCTGTGACACCAGGAGAATCCTGCGCTTCTGGACGGAGTTAGGCTGGCTACAAAATTAGCTGGCAAATCTGTACGCACAACGGCCCGAATATACACACACACAGTTTGACGACGCGGTTGACGCAGTGGTTAAGCAACAGCCGACGGTCCCGGGTTCGAATCCCGGCAAGGGCAAATATTTGTGTGATGAACTCGAATATTTGTGCCTGGGTCATGGATGTTATTTGTATTTAAGTATGTATTTATCTATGTAAGTATGTTTATCGTCGTCTAGTGTTCATAACACAAGCCTACTAGAGCTTACTGTGGGACTAGATTGATTTGTGTGAGGTTGTCCGATATTTATTTATATATATATACACGGGCTAAGTGCAAAAACGTAGACCATAACCATTAAGTAAATACTTGAAATGTATCTATTTTGTTGCAGACTCAAACGGTGGACATGGCATCAGACACGCGGGACGCCATCAAACAGATGAGCAAACAATACATGGAGAATCCCAACGCCATCATCTTGTGTATTCAGGTAATATTGATATAAATCCAGTGTTGAATATTTTAGAGAAGCAAAACTTTTCGTTACTATGCGTAATGGTATACATTTCCGCCAACCTAGACCGTAAGTGTGATTTTCTGCCCGCTACCCGAGAAATACGAATTTTCTGATCAAGGGAAGGCGTAAAACTTTAGACAAACCACGGGTAATTCGTAAAGTTCCAGATCGCATATTAAAGGCGGTCTGTACCTAGGGCGGTGACATTGTACATGAGACTAGACGAGTTATAGCACAAGAGAGTGTTTTTCATCCCACGCCATATCGCGGATTTTTTGTGGTACTCATTTATTTTACTTTTTATTTGACATTCACTGATGTAAAAAAAATGAGGAAACAGGACTAAATATTCCGCAAATTTTAAGACATTTTTGCATAATAAAGCCCAAAATATCCACAGTGATGCAAATCAAGTTTTTTTTCAATTGGAGACAGCTTTTTTCGTGTAATACACGAAGGAATGAGCAGCATCAAACACTGTTTAAACGAATAAACAATGTTTTGCATTTGCTCGATGAAAAATCCTTGACAAATCGCTACTGATTTCGGAAAAAAATACTGCTCAGTTTCTTTCAGCTTTCTTCTCCCCGTCTCCTCTTGCGAAATTTCGTTAAATTCAGTTCGAGACATGTAGAAGTACCCTTGCGTATCTGAATCGATTATAGTAATTTAACAATATGAGTGGAGATAACATACCCTAATTTTGCTATAGTCTGAAAATCAGCGCTGGGCTACTAGCCTAGCACATGCTGAGACTGGTACCCATTACCAAAAATGTGCACTAAATAGTAAAAATGTGTTATTTTCTTCTTGTTTATGCAAATTGTACCAGCATTTGTGTATTCTTTCTTACTGTACTGAAATACTTGTGTTCATTTTGGTAATAAACAGTTTTTTTTTAATTTATTTATTTATATAATTGATTGCTTTCAGGACGGATCTGTGGACGCCGAGCGAAGCAACGTGACGGACCTAGTCTCGTCGTGCGACCCGTCCGGCAAGCGGACCATCTTCGTGCTCACTAAAGTCGACTTGGCTGAGGAGAATCTCGCTAATCCGAATAGGGTAAGCTTTCGGTTTAAAGATCTTTATTTTCTCAAAAGAATAACAATAATTCACTCACTTGAGAAGAGAAATTACATAAACTATAATAATCTAAGTTAATTGAGCGTAAACATTATTACAATCGAAAAAAGCGTTATATTATTGAAGTGAAACTTCTAATGCGACTTCCAACAAGGTTGCGTTAAACGTTTAACGGTTGCGTTAACCGTTTAACGCTACCGTGGAGGGGGTAGGAAAGCACTGTTGCGTTAAACGTTCAACGCTCCTGGGGAGGGGGAATAGAAAGAGACAGAGCGAGAGTGAAGAACTTTGTCTTAAAGAAACAATATGAGTTCACTAAAAATCAATTTCTTCCCCTTCCTATTTTCATTTCCACATTACGCAGTTTCACTTCTTCCGCGCGGAGGGACTCCACGCACTATTTTTTTTACTATACATATTTTTAGTAGCGACCCGCCCCGGCTTTGCACGGGTCCAATGCTGATATTTCTTATTGAATCACTCTACTTAAAAAAACTGCAACAAAATCCGTTGCGTAGTTTTAACCCTTTGAATTGAATGCCAAGAGCCACTAAAGTGGTCGTGTGCTGTCGTGCCTACCACGCCAACGACCACTAAAACGGTAATGGCGGACGCTGTCAAAGTAATTTTCCTGCTGTCAGATAAGGTATATTTTAGCTCTTTCATTGTTTAATATCTAATAAGGATTTCATGGCCTACGAGTAATTTTCTACTAACTAGAAAACCCTTTAAAATACCAAATAGGTCTAGTCGTCTTCGAGTAATCAGGTCTAAAACAAGCCAAACACCGCAAACACGTATGACGCGATTAATTATTAAAGCCCCCTTTCTTTCTTTTCTTTCATTCAATCCTGAGCAACCGTCTCCAGCACCCCATTTTGAGCGCATAAATCCTTTTGCGGTCTTTTTGATGGATTGTCCATGTTGTGTGTGAGGGTGTTGTGTTTCGGCAGTTTCGGGGCAATCTGCCGAATCCTGCGCCAGATCAGACGACGCAACGGAGCCACGCTGTTACGTCGCCCACATCAAACTAGATAATCATAATCATAATCATGATCGTAATCATAATCATTTATTGCAATCATGTTCATATCATTTATGGTGTCACAAAATAAAGTAGGTAGGTACGTGATACCCTGTTAGGGCGCACAATATAGGTCCTTAATTAGAATTAAACTTTTTTTTTTTTTTATATGTATTACTATACAAGTCAAATACGTGCCATGTCATTTCATATGTGAATTTGCAATTATTCTGAAACTATAATTATTTTTGCAGTTCACAATGCCTTGGTTTGTGAACATGTTTCGGTATAAATTTATGAAACATGTAATGTCTCATTTTGTTTAATGTGGGTACACCACAATTTTATTTAAACTATGAATACAAAGATCAAAGCTTAAAGAAAAATTGAAAAAGGAGCTACCTGGTGGAAGGGACCGGGAATCGAACCCGGTACCTCTGGATTACCGGTCCAGCGCGTTAGCCACTTCGCTACCCTAGCTCCACTTAGACCTGACGAATTTTCCTTATGCTTTGTGTGTCGATCTTTGCATTGTTTATTTGAAAGGTTTTTACACCTTAGCGACCTCTATGTGAATACGTTAATATTCATAGGTAGCTCCTTTTTTCAATTTTTCTTTAAGCTTTGATCTTTGTATACATGTTTCGGTATCTGTTTTATTGCCACTATTTTCAGATCCGTCGCATCCTAGAAGGCAAACTGTTCCCGATGAAGGCACTCGGTTACTATGCCGTGGTCACGGGACGGAGTCGGAAGGACGATTCCATTCAGAGCATTAGAGAATACGAGGAGAGGTTCTTCCGGTCTTCAAAATTATTCAAGTAAGTAAATTATAGAGGGGAAAATAGAAGGGAAAAGGGGAAGAGGAAGGAGGATGAACACCGGCCAAGTGCGAGTCGGACTCGCGCACCGAGGGTTCTGTATAAACACTTCCCATTCTAACTGGCCGGGTTAAGTTAAGTTTGCACCTGGTCTGTATGGCGCCAATGTGATATGAGGTGCAATGTTAACGCAACCGATCTCGTTTGTTGTATGGGAGCCCCGCTTAAATGTTTATTTTATTCGTTTTTAGTATGTTTTTGACAACAAGTACCTAAAAATTTACTAACATACTCGCAAGATTGGCTAAGAACAGAAAGGACTTCGCAAAGGTGGTCGCTGACATCCGTTAGGGTATGGCAGTAGAAGAAAAAGACAGTTGGTAGGACTCCGTACAGATCATCTTAAAGTATAGTTCTGTTGGCGTAGTGTACGATCCGATCCACTTAAGGGGCTCCCCGCTCTCAATGACCTTCGATCTGTTGCGATAGATTTTCCCATATTATAAATAGCTAATCATAATAACATAGTTTTTCCACAACAAAATACCGTATCAAGTACCTTTCACATGTCACTGACTTTGAGATACAGGCCGTCAAAGTTTACGATTTTTTCGGGGAAAAAGTTGTGGAAACGGTTTTTTGCGTTTTTCTCGAAAAGTATTGAGAAAAATAGAAAAAGCTTCACAACAAATTTTGTGGAATATGGTTTAGAACAATAAAATGTAAGATATTTTCTACATATACACCGGGGATAAAAGTAGAAACGAGATTAGTGTATTTTTGGTCCTTCACCGTTTTTTTTTTTATAAAATATACAGTCGTTAAATCAAAATTCGGGTCACTACAAAGTGTTAAGCATAGACCATACTACAATATATATTAAATAGGACATTATAACTCAATAATCCACAAACTAGATACGATGTAAAAATCATCAAATTGGCTGATTTCTGTAGGGAGCCCCTTAAGGAGAACAATACTATTGGCTAATCTTGTACCTCATTATCTGGTGACCAGGTGACGCTCAAAACTGGTGACTCTTCTGATGTAAAAAATTATAGACCAATTTCACTAGCCACGGTCATTGCCAAGGTGCTTGACAGTCTCCTTGGTAAGCATCTGGATAAGCACATTAAACTCCACGATGCGCAGTTTGGCTTTAGACCAAATCTTTCTTGCGAATGTGCTGTCCTGTGTCTCAAGGAGACTGTGAAGTACTACACCAATAGAAAAACGCCAGTGTACGCTGTTTTCCTTGACTTGTCAAAAGCTTTTGACCTTGTTTCATACGACGTACTCTGGGGGAAATTAAATACTGAAACAGGCGTACCTAAAGAAGTGACATCCTTGTTTATGCACTGGTATAATAATCAGAGCAACTGTGTAAGATGGGCACGCTCTTTCTCTGATGAGTACGGGTTGGAGTGCGGGGTGAGGCAGGGGGGTGACGTCTCCCACGCTCTTCCACTGTACGTCGACGGCTGATCAGGGAGCTCAGTGGCACCGGTATCGGCTGCCATATAAATGGAGTCTGTGTCAATAACATTAGTTACGCAGATGACATGGTGCTGCTGAGCCCCTCGAGCGGTGCACTGAAGAAACTGCTCAGTATTTGCGAGTTATACTGATGCTCCTGAGTTGTTACTTACTGGTGTAAAATTGCAAAGAGTAGAAAAGTTTAAGTACCTGGGTCACTGGATAACCGCGGATCAAAAAGACAATGTGGATATTGAGAGGGAGCGCAGGGCGCTGTCTGTCCGATGCAACATGTTGGCTCGTAGGTTTGCGAAATGTTCTGAGCCAGTAAAAGTCACGCTATTTAAAGCATACTGCCAGTCATTCTATACATGCAGCCTATGGGTTAACTATACGCAGAAGGCATACAGCGACCTGCGAGTTCAATATAACAACGCGTATAGAGCGTTGTTGCGGCTGCCGCGATATTGCAGCGCTTCCGCGATGTTGGCGGAGACAAATACGGCTGGTTTCGCCGCCATCATGCGCGCGCGCAGCGCCTCTGCTGCGGCGCGTGCGCGACAGCTGCAACACGCTCCTGCGCGCTGTTGTTGTCGAACGATGGGACTCGCCAGTGCTGAAGCGGTGGATTGGGCTCCATGCCTTTAAATAATGCTGTACTTTGTCTTCTGTGTTTATAGTTTTAACGTTTTTATTGTCTAACACTAGCTTTAAGTCTGCACAATCTAACAAAATATGGATCTTTGGTCTGAAATAAATTATTATTATTATTATTATCGTAAAGACAGTGTGCATGTGTCAGAAGGACATTCAGTTATTTTATTTAAAACTATCTACCAGCGTGCAGCGGTTCACTATAAGGCTTACTGAGGAGAAAGAACCGCCGAAAGAAAACTCCCAAAATTACTAGGATATACTTTGAAAACAAATACTGTACATACCTAATACTATTTTTTAACACTAATTTGTTTTACACCGTTCGAGGCACAGCTGTGCACAGGGTATACAGTCTTGTGTTGCTTGATCCTTGATAAGATGTACAACAGGATCCCAAGCCGGTGCAAATGACAAACCGTCTTCTCTATTGAAATTAGGATATTTTTTGATTTCGATAGCCTTGCGCAATATTCTGGGAAAATATCGTTTCTCGCTGCCAAAGATTGAAGTATTAGGGTCATTGTCAGATTTAGGTGCGCGTCTTTCCGGTGGACATTTGCGAAATTAAGGATTCCAGGGCCTAATTGTCTGATAAAATGCCTGTTGGTATAAAGAACGTTCGTTCCCTCTTCTATGATCCGATGTAATAGCAACATGACCTAGATTCATATATGCTCTTAAGTTTTGACCACCGAAGGGACAAATTTTGTTTTTTGAACTGACAATGACCCATCATCACAATTAATTGAATTGTTTGGTTTGTCCATGACATGCTCGCAGACTGCAGACCTGTTTCAACGACTGTGTTTGACTACTGCATCTTGTTTAAATTGTTTTATTTAAATGTGGGCCAGTCGCGGAATCCGAAGAAAATAATAACATCTAAACTCGGATTTCTAATTCAAGACCAAAAAAAACTACGACAGATACGTCACTGTCAAAATTGACAACATTTAAATGACATCTGAGTTTGTTTCTTGGCTTGCACCAAATGGACAATGTTACAAGTACAATACCAGATTTTGTACCAAAAATCTCCGATGTTTACGTTTTTATTATCTCCTCTCGTAAGTAATTATGTAATAATAAATATTACTAGTTATTTCTTTAAAACATAGAGTTAAAGTTACCAATAAATAAATTATCTTAGCGTTTATAAAACAAAAAGAAATTTACTATAGTAAAAATATTTTATTGTAGTGGCAACCTGGTGGTAGTTTTTTTGGTCTTGAATTAGAAATCGTAGTATATAATCGTTTCGTAATTTGTTTCAGAGACGGTCTAGTGACCCCGTCGCAAGTCACAACGCGCAACCTCTCGTTGGCCGTGGCAGATTGCTTTTGGCGCATGGTCCGCGCCTCGGTGGAGCAGCAGGCGGACGCTTTCAAGGCGATGAGATTCAATCTCGAGACAGAGTGGAAGAACACCTTCCCGAGGTGAGACTTTTAGATATCTGGAACCTACAGATACACTCATTATTTTGACTATAGTGAAAATTAATTGTGTCATTGAAATTACTAAACACACATTCAAAAATACACGGAACGAAAAAAACTGCTACTAACTTTTGGACAATTTACTATTTTTAATTGGGTAAAAGCTAAAAAGAAAACGTCTTGTTACTACTGATATTTATGACGTCATCAGAAGCCAGTAGCTTGATAGAAACTTCATACCTACTAACAAATCGTTCTTGACATTTCATGAAGAGCAGCTGATTTGAGCTGTCAACAAATACCGTAGATCGATTGTGTTCACCTTGTCTATATTACCATTTTAATTCGCAAATATTATCGTTTTGTCCCTTTCCCGTACCCAAATTATCAGTTACCTATCTCGTCTTACAAAATGGAAATGTGGAAACATCTAGGTCACAGAGATATCATTTTATCCCCCATTCGAATGACAATATGACATAAGAGTATACACCTCGCTTCGCTCGTCGTCTAGCCCCACTGCACAACTATGGAACTATGTCATCCTAGGCAGTAAGTGTGATTTTCTGTCCGCTACCTGGGGAGAAATTCTCACTTCCTGGCCAAGGCAAAACTTTAGACAAACCACGGGCGGTAACACTTATAACACGAGCACCTCTGGCATAACTGTCACACGCGACTGTTTCTCGCGCGATATAATTATACATCTCTCTCTGTGCAGTAATGTGAGAGAGTGACGGGTAGTGTTATCTCGTGCGACAATAGTCGGGAAGTATAGTTGTGCTCGGAACTCGGGCTCCAAAGTGTTTGCCAGGGACCTATCTATGGGCCAAAGCCAGTTAACGAAGCTAAAGACAGAAGGCGGCAGTGTAGCGTCGACGAAGCCAGAGGTGTTGAGGGAGATCGAAAGGTTCTATGGGCAGTTATATACCTCAGTTGCCAAACATATTGATAACTCGGCCAAAGACCCGAGAGCCAAGCTGACCCGACACTATACCGAAGATATCCCGGACATCAGCCTGTACGAGATTAGAATGGCCTTAAAACAGCTCAAGAATAACAAGGCGCCGGGTGATGACGGAATCACTTCAGAGCTTCTGAAAGCGGGAGGAACACCGGTACTTAAGGTCCTTCAGAAGCTCTTCAATTCCGTATTGCTCGAGGGCATCACGCCAGAGGCATGGAACAGGAGTGTGGTGGTGCTTTTCTTTAAGAAAGGTGATAAAACACTGCTCAAGAATTATAGACCCATCTCGCTTCTGAGCCATGTCTACAAGCTCTTTTCTAGGGTCATCACGAATCGTCTCTCAAGCAGGTTCGATGAATTCCAGCCTCCCGAACAAGCCGGGTTTCGAAAAGGCTTTAGTACCATAGACCACATACACACGCTGCGGCAAGTTATACAGAAAACCGAAGAGTATAATCTGCCACTCTGCTTAGCGTTTGTGGACTATGAGAAGGCCTTTGATTCCGTCGAGACATGGGCAGTACTACAGTCCCTCCAGCGATGCCGAATTGACCATCGGTATGTCGAGGTGCTCAGGAGTGTGTACAACAACGCCACTATGTCAGTCCGAGTACAAGACCAGTGTACGGAGGCGATTCCATTGCAGAGAGGTGTGAGACAAGGAGATGTAATATCTCCGAAGCTCTTCACCAACACAATGGAAGACGCCTTCAAGCTCTTGGAATGGCAAGGACTTGGCATCAACATAAATGGCGAGTACATCACGCACCTTCGGTTTGCTGACGATATCGTGGTCATGGCGGAGACGCTGGAGGATCTCGGTATAATGCTGGATGATCTCAACCGAGTATCCCAACAGGTAGGCCTTAAGATGAACATGGACAAGACGAAGATCATGTCGAATGTCCATGTAGCACCCACCCCAGTATTGGTTGGGAACTCGGTCCTCGAAGTTGTCGACGAATACGTCTATCTGGGTCAGACGATCCAATTAGGCAGGTCCAACTTCGAGAAAGAGATCAATCGACGGATTCAACTCGGATGGGCAGCGTTCGGGAAACTGCGAAGTGTCTTCTCGTCCAAGATACCTCAGTGCTTGAAGACAAAAGTCTTCAACCAGTGCGTATTACCGGTGATGACCTACGGAGCCGAGACGTGGTCTCTAACTATGGGCCTCTTAAGGAAGCTCAGAGTCACTCAGCGAGCTATGGAAAGGGCTATGCTCGGGATCTCTCTACGTGATCGAATCAGGAATGATGAGATTCGTAGACGAACTAATGTCACCGACATAGCAAACAGGGTTAGCAAACTGAAGTGGCAATGGGCAGGGCACATAGCTCGAAGAACCGATGGCCGTTGGGGCAGAAAGTTTCTCGAGTGGAGACCACGTAACGGCAAGCGCAGCGTAGGACGGCCACCCGCAAGGTGGTCGGACGACCTGGTCAGGGTTGCGGGGACTCGCTGGATGCGGGTCGCTTCTATCCGGCCCATGTGGAAGTCAATTGAGGAGGCCTGTGTCCAGCAGTGGACGTCCTATGGCTGAAATGATGATAGTTGTGCTCGACCGGCAGATTGCATATTTATGTCCTTAACCTTCGGTTCGGGACACAAACACGTCCCGCGATCTGTAAGCTTCACGAATTAACCGCCCTACTTGAATAATTTTGAAGACCTGAAGAACCTCTCTTCATACTCCCAGATGCTCTGAATGGAGTCGTCTTTTCCACTCCGTTCTACAACTATAATGGCTTAGTTTCGTCGATCAACTCGGTCGACATACGGCATGCGGAGACTCCCGCAGACGATATAACGACCAGTGGAGTAATGGCATGCGTTATAAAAATCTACCGCACTCCGCATGCGGGCCCTGTCGACCAATGAAAACAATTCCCCGCATGCGGGCCCTATGGCATGCGTTCTGGAAATCTACCGCACCCCGCATGCGGGCCCTAACGACCATTGAAACTGAGCCATTATGTAATTTTTTCCAGACAACGCGAGCTAGATCGCGACGAGCTGTTCGAGCGCGCGCGCGCAGAACTACTGGACCAGTCCGCGGAGCTGTCCGCCGTGCCCGCCGCCGCCTGGGAGAAGAGGCTCACCAGCGCGCTCTGGGCCGCTGCGGCGGGGAAGGTGTTCCACGGGATCTATCTGCCGAGCGCCGCCTCAGCTCAGGAGGACGTCGGTGAGTGTGAGCTAGGAGACCGAGAGACACACAAGATAACTTGATAGTACGTTGTGTCATAAGGGTGATAAGGAGAGAATTACTAACGACCCGATTACGACTTTGAACGGCTTACGACTTTTAATGGCTTGAGTTTGTAATGCCCTTGCCACCCGTGATACACACAATGTTTTTTATCACATTTGCTTGTTAGATGTTATTTCCAGAGGTCGGCGTGGGTGAGCTGTTTTCAGCTGTTTGCATAACATGGACATACCTTGTCATGCCCTTGCCCCACGTGCCCCATAAAAGAATGAAATTATTTTATTTAGGCTGCCATTCTGCTTTGAGCTTTACGTCGCTATAAAAATAATAATATTAGAACCTACGGAACGTGATTAATCTATTTTGTACAGCTTTCTGCTTAAGTGGAAAAACAGTTTTAACGAGTATTAAAGCAAACTTCCTTCGATAATATATTATCCATATGATACTATGAAGGTTAATCAAGTGAATATCAAACCTCTTAAGATAGGCAATAAATCTGTTATAAACTGGTCTTCACCTGCTTCTGTCAGTCAGAATTTAGAAGACGTCATCTCGTCGTCTATCTCTCTCTCATGACGTCGTCATCGTCTAACCCAGACTTGGATTTTTTTAGAGAGTATGTCAAAAATCTTTCGGAAGCTTCAGACGTGGATAGCATTCTAATGTACAATTTATCTCCACTCACTTCGTTCAGTGGATGTAGAAAGATTTAGTGGTAGACTTTTTCTATCTATAAATGAATATTAAACCCAATGCGAAACTCGTTAAAAATTTAAAATATAGAAAAACTAATAGTCATTTATTACAATAGCACAGAAAATTTACAATAAATAAAAAGCTTCATATTCGATTTGTAATGTATTTTCATTTTAGTTTAATAATTTCAGTGTTGTCTTTTTTTATTATTTTTTATGGGTACACCTTATCCATATTAATATCTACAAGACACAACTATATGACATTAATGACGTAAAATAGCTCCCCCACGCCGACCTCTGGTTATTTCATGCAGGTACACTGGAGGACAAAGGAAACGAAGTACATAATACCTAGGGCGGTGGAGTTCATACTTGTCATTGTGTGGGTGCTTTGACAGTCTGAAATAAACAGCCTAACAGATACGACGTGTTTCCATATACATCCCTTATTGCTTCCCGTTACCCTGAACTATCCAGGAATATAACGTGGAGAAAACTTTCTTAATCCAGCCAGACACACTTAGAATAGTAGATTGTTAACCAAGGGTAGAAAGTGACCCATTGCACCCGAGATATTTCTGGCGCTCGAACGAAGTGAGAGCGCCAATAGTTCGAGGGTGAAATGGGTAATTTCACCCGAGTTAAACACTCTACTTTTCATTTCAACTGCGAGGAAAATAAAATACTACACGCACATATATGTCATGAGTGAGTTATATTATGTCCATGTAATTTTTTACAAATAATCAATCAAAGACACGGTATTTATATTTAATCTCGTGTTCCCGCTTTTTCTAGTGCAAACTTTCATTCTTCTTATTTTTAATAGATAAAAAATAGTTAAGATATACGTACCGCCAACATTTAAAAAGTAAAAAAAACAATCCAATGGTTTTCAATTTTATTTTTTAAACAAATATACGATCTATCAATAAATGTGGGACGGAATTATATGTATGTATTATGAATATAAGGCAAATTTATATTTAATAATTAGATATAAATAAATTAAGCTTGCCTATATATCTAACCTTTGGAGACCTTTTTTCAATGGCCACTTACCACGGCCGACTAGATTGTACCTAATTTAGTTGGTCACGCACGACGTGCATCTAGAAGGCAATTATCTTTGACTCCGTGGCAATTTAAAAAAAAATACTTTCCACCCTAGGGATGGAAAACCTATTTTCCACCCGGCTATCTACTCATGAAAATAATAAATAAATAAATAATAAATATTAAGGGACAATCATACACAAATCGACCTAGTCCCAAACTAAGCAAAGCTTGTACTATGGGTACTAGACGACGATATACATAATATATAAATACATATATAGATAACATCCATGACCCAAGTACAAATATTTTGCACAAATATTTGCCCCGGCCGGGATTCGAACCCGGGACCGCCGACTCAGTAGGCAGGTGTCTACCAACCGAGCCAAACGCGTCGTCAAACTGACACTTTCCGAACAGGAGAGATGAAAAATACATTACAATAGGGATGCTAACTGATGTGATGTTAAATTGGACAGCATAGTATAGTTATATGAATAAAATTAGCTCAATCTGCCATAAAACAAAAAAAATAAAGGTACGCAAATTTTATGTTTTTTTTTAACCCAAAAGAAATTTCGATATTGTTTACAGAATCCTAATAATTTAACAAAACAATAATTTTATGACAACCATGGACTTAACCGCTTTTTCACGGTGAGAATGGCAAATTAGTTATCGTTTCCATACATATATTGGTACCCATAACATAATAATGACGATACGATTAGGTGGCCATTTGTATGGAGCGCTTTTAGCGCTCCGTAGGTATGTTGAACTTAGACGGCCATTTCTGACTCTTAGACTTGTCTAAGCGTAGTTAGTCCCATATAGACATTTAATTATTTTTTTTTTTTATATCCTCACTTTTTTTTCGTCATGCCTATTCTAGGCTTTTATTTAGTCAGAACGCGTCACCCGCGGCAGCTCGCTCGTGACCCGAACAAGAAACAAGAAGAAGAGAAAGAGAAAATGATACAACAACAGAGAGAGAAAGAGAGAGACGTTGGCAGTGAGTGTCCTGTTCCTATTCCTGGGGTTTTTCAAAAGTGTACACGTATTTTTTCACAGTTTTTAGGGTTTTGTAGTCAAAGGGTAATAGCGGGCTAAGTGCGAGTCGGAATCGCGCACTGAGGGTTCCGTACAACTAAATAGTTTTTACCTTTTTTGTTTTCTGTACTTGTTGTTAAAACGGCTACAGAAATACATCATCCGTGAAAGTTTCAACTGTCACGGTTTATAAGATACAGCCTGGTGACAGACGTACGGATATCGGAGGCTTAGTAATAGGGTCGCGTACGGAACCCTCAGTGTGCTAGTTCGACTCGCACTTGGCCTGTTTTTTTTTTTCATAAATTGACTGCCGAAAAATACTTGCTTAGGGGTTATGAAGTAGACATTTTTGAAAAGCCCGTTTTATTTCTATTCCTTACCATTGATCCCATAATTATTTCCCGACTATATATATAGATATTACTTATCGAATCAACTCACAAAATTTCATTTAAATCGGTTGAGAAATGCGACTTCTAGGCGAGAAAAGCTGGAAAGCACCTAGCCATCCAAACATCCGGACATACGAAAGCATTTTGGACCGAGCTGTAAGGGAGACGCTTCGCTCGCTCGGTCAATTATTTGTATGTGTGTATTGAATACTTTATCGTACCATAACAAATAAAGGCTACACTACAATACTCCGAAGTTTCATTAGTCCGAATGCATCATCATTCCGAATTTTCATAACTCCGAAAACCATGTACTGATTAAATGGGTGGAGCAACTTTTTCTTGTTATTATTCTGTCCCGTCACCCAGGAGACAATGGTTATTAAACTTCTTAGAAAAGTGTTGATAATTTATAATATTGGCATTTTCATGAGGTATTCTAAATAAGAATGGGTTTATAACTGCTGCAATTACAACATTTTTGTTTAATATTGCCGCCGAAAATCGTAGTTTTAAAGAGTAACCCAGGGGACATCACCATGGCAACAAGCAACAGAGAAAAGTTGATTGACCCAATTTTTTTTTGGGATATCAGTATCACTTTACCCTAACCTGACGTAATCTATGTAACATATGATCCATGGAAAAAATAATAATTTCGCATTATTTTACTTGCGGAATTTTGTAAATTCAGAATATTGATGGTTTCGGATAAATTATTCTTCAGAATTTTTGAGTGATCCCACAATTGAAACATACAAAGTCGAACTTATCTCTAGTATTGATAACGAGAAGTACTACCAACGCCATCTAGTGATAGCTGAAGTAACGACCCACTTTATTTCTTCTACACATTCCAAGGTATCCTAGTATTCCTTACACCTTGTCCTATTTTCCCAGACAAAGTGGCTATAACCAAGCCGGTCAAAATGAGGCACCTGAACGAAACGAACCCGACCATCCCCGGCTCCGCCATTTGGATTGATCCTTATGATATCGACGCCAGTGAGACCTATTAATTGTATCTTATAGTCTCTATTTTTAGGTATTAAAAAAATGTAAACAAACCAGAGCTGTCAAATCAACAGCAAGCAATGGCGAATGTCAAACCGACAAAGTTAAAAATCATGTAAAGTAGCTGTTGCCACTTTAAACCTGTGATTTTTTATTTAAGTCGTGTTACCTCCAGTATAGTGCAGCCTTTTGTGTTAAACCTCTTCAAATTTGGGTACTTTTTGTTACTTTTAATGTGATAAAAATATGTTTGTATTCGTAAATTTGTATATATTCGGTAAAATTAGGCGATAACACACGTTATTTAAATGGAACGGACTTCAATAGTGCATTCAATTATTTTATAATATAAAAAAATAACAGGAACCAAACGTTATCTTATGAACAACCCTTTTAGTGTTTGTTTACATTTTTTTAAATACCTAAAAGTAGAGACTATAAATAGTTACCATAGAATACGCATAGAACTAGTCTTCATACGACTGATATGCGAAAGATGATGGCTCTTCTAGTTTTATGTGTGCGTGTCGACCAACCAATCATAGAGACGTGTGTTGCTTGTGAGCTTGACGTTGTGACAGATGCGCACACAGACGAAACTTAGCCCGTGACTAACCAAAACTGGCTTTACATTCAAGCGATGACTAGGTTTCTAGGCGTATTTATTGTAAGCTAGATATGTGAAAGCGTTTTGTAGGTATTTGTAGATGTTTAATAGCTGTAATCTCAATTATATAACGTATGATTCACGTCCATAGTTTGTATACTTTATCTTAAAACATTGTCAAACAATACTGTAAGTAGTAACCTCAGACCATAGTAACCAAACCAACTCGTAGTCACAGGTAAAAAATTTGGAGGCTCATATACATTTTTCTCTAGATTTTTTTTTTAAATTGTATGTCTAGTGTCGATACAAATCTGTTAATTTTTGATTCTTTCATTACCTGTTCTTGTCACAATCATAACGATATAAAACTCAGATGTACAACAGCAGCCTACTGAGCCGGCGGTCCTGGGTTCGAATCCCGGCAAGGGCGAATATTGTGTGATGCACTTCGAATGTTTGTGACATAAACGTTTGTACAGTCGAGTTCTCGTAAGTGTGTAGATGTAAATGAACTCGACTGTATATCGTCGTCTAGTACCCACGAGCCTTCTTGAGCTTCATTTGGGATTAGGTCGATTTGTGTGAGGTTGTCTGATAACTATTTATATATTCATAATTCTAATTTGTTCCCCAGACAAATTCAACACATCGGTCGACATAAAACTCCGGGAATGGGCCGAGACGGAACTGCCGATCCAGTCCATACAGGCCGGACTGGAGGCGCTCAAAGAGGAGTTCGAAGAGGTCATGACGAAGGGGGGAGAGGGAGACCCCGTGTTCGACGCGCTGCGGAGGGAGGCCGTGGAGCTCGCGCTCAGCCGGCATCAGTGGGAGGACCGCGCACAAGATGTGAGTACAGTTGGAAGGGGGCATGACGAAGGGGGAGATGGAGACCCTGTGTTTCCCGGTCTCACGAGGGCCCACAGTCTCACGAGGGCCCACAGTCTCACGAGGGCCCACAGTCTCACGAGGGCCCCCAGTCTCACGAGGGCCCACAGTCTCACGAGGGCCCACAGTCTCACGAGGGCCCTCAGTCTCACGAGGGCCCACAGTCTCACGAGGGCCCACAGTCTCACGAGGGCCCACAGTCTCTCGAGGGCCCCCAGTCTCACGAGGGCCCACAGTCTCACGAGGGCTCACAGTCTCACGAGGGCTCACAGTCTCACGAGGGCTCACAGTCTCACGAGGGCCCACAAACTCACGAGGGCCTACAGTCTCACAAGGGCCCCCAGTCTCACGAGCGCCCACAGTCTCACGAGGGCTCAGTCTCACGAGGGCCCACAGTCTCACGAGGGCCCACAGTCTCACGAGGGCCCACAGTTTCACGAGGGCTCACAGTCTCACGAGGGCCCACAGTTTCACGAGGGCCCACAGTCTCACGAGGGCCCACAGCCTCACGAGGGCCTACAGCACAGATCACCTCCACTAGATAGCTAATGTTGATAGTAATATTCGCGACTCAGTTCACCGCGCGGCGAGGAACGACGGGGAGAGCGGGTGGGCGTTACCTGCGTCATGATTGGCCGATTCCTAAAGCGCACGTGATCATAGTGATGCGACACATTCATTAGAAGTGTCTAAACCGGTATTAAATATTATTGCTTGTACACAGTTGTACTAAATAGGAGATATTAATTATAAAAAATATTTAAGGTAAACAAACAAAGTTATAGCAGATTACGGATATGTAACTAAAGGCATTAAATAATTTCATATAATATAAAGTTGATAATATTCAAATACAAATACTCTTTATTGCACACCTCAAGGAATACCTATACAACACAACATGACATGAGATACATTAAAATAACAGGCAGAGGTAAACAACAGGTGGCCTTATCGCTAAATAGCGATCTCTTCCAGACCACCTTTAGGTAGCGGAGTAGTTGAAAATATACTTCTAGAAATTACCTGGTAATTTATTATTATAATTATTTTGAGGGTTAATTAATAAAAATGCTTTTCGTTTCGACCGACTTCAAAAAAAGGAGGACCTGTAAGTATGTATGTATGTTTGTCCGCGATTATCTGGCGTTTGGATGAACCGATTTTCAGAAGAGTAATTATTACACTTAGGAGAAGGTTTTGGAATTTAAACCGACTTAATAAACGAGAGGTTCTTATACGTATGTTTTTCCGAGACTGTAAAATTATAATAATTATTATAATTATATAAAAAAATAGAAAAATGCAAAATACCATACTTAACACATTCTCTGCTGTTAACGCACTCCACATTAGTACAATTTCATTCGTTGGTACATGATTCTACAGTGAATGGTTTAAGAAAAATAATAATACAATACAATACAACAATACTTTATTACATACCGATAAAAGTTTACAAAAGGAAACAAGACACATACAATAAAAAAATGTATCTGCTAAGATTATTCGAGTCTTCGACAAAAATATCTAGAAAGCCCCATGCTACTTATGCTACTCAGTACAAACGACTTTTTTTTAACAAGGAGGTTAGACTACTTTTATGGCTTTGTAATGGTCAGGTCTCACCGGAAGATCAGCACTGGCTTTCGAGCTAGTATTATGCTGAGGTTTGAGTCCCACCCCACTTCCTCCAAGTCCATCATCAGGTCCATATTGTGATACTGGATTTAATTGCTCGCTAAGAGGAATCGAGAAACCGAAACAGCATAACTCTTTGTCAAACCAACTCCGAGATCCGTCGCACTTCCTCCAACTCCATCATCAGGTCCATCTTGTGACACTGGATCTAATTGATCGCTAAAAGGAATAAAAAAACCGAAACAGCATAACTCTATGTCAAATCAACTCCGAGATCCGTCGCACTTCCTCCAACTCCATCATCAGGTCCATCTTGTGACACTGGTTCTAATTGCTCGCTAAGAGGAATCGAAAAACTGAAGCAGCAAAAGTCTATGTCAAACCAACTCCGAGATCCGTCGCACTTCCTCCAAGTCCATCATCAGGTCCATCTTGTGTCACCGGTTCTAACGTCTTGCTGCTAAAAGGATCCCACCAAAAACATTTCATGTAAAATTGGCGGCCAAGACTCACATGCTCATAACACTTTCGCTGTAAAAAAGTCATCAGATCCCTGGAACAGCCAAGCCCCTAAGCCCTGGGTTTACTAATCCTACACCTTGGCTTCAAAGGTATGGCTTGGCCGTTTCATAAAGTAACGTAAATAAGTCCAACGGACCGTCTGGCCCATACGATATCAAGAAGTTAAGTTTATGTCTTTATGATAATATATATAAACTTAATTCCTTACCATATAGGCCGGACAGTCCATTAGACTTATTTACGGTAATTTATGAAACGGCCAAGCCATACCTTTGAAGCCAAGGTGTAGGATTAGTAAACCCAGGGCTTAGGGGCTTGGCTGTTCCAGGGATCTGATGACTTTTTTACAGCGAAAGTGTTATGAGCATGTGAGTCTTGGCCGCCAATTTTACATGAAATGTTTTTGGTGGGATCTCATTTATTTTTGTAAGGTGCTCTAGTTTTTTCATTTATTTGGGCCATTAGCGTCTGTAAGTAAGTAGTAATAATAGCAAAAGCGTTATGAGCATGTGAGTCTTGGCCGTCAATTTTACATGGAATGGTTTTGGTGAATCTCATTTCTTTTGTAAGGTACTTTTTAATTTTTAGGTTTTTTATTTTTTTTGTACTGTAGCGTTTCTAAGTAAGTAGTAATAATTGTGTATTTAAGAAATAAGTACTTACGTTTAGCCCCATATATATACACTTTTATCCCCCATTATGGAAAACCCATACAAACTTTCATCCCCTTATTAAAAGGGTGGGGGGTGATTTTCTAAAAATCCTAGAATACGTATTTTATTATTAATAACAAGGAGTCCCTATATCAATTTTCAGACCTCTAGTATTAAAATTTGCAGAAGTCTCATACAAACTTCCATCCCCTAGTTTAAGGGGTCGGGGGGTAAAAGTTCCAAGTTTCAGAATTATTCTATTGTTTGTGTACTAAACCTAGCTTACATACCAAATTTCAGCTTTCTAGCTCATCGGGAAGTACCCCAGAGGTTTTGATACGTCAGTGAGTGAGTGGCAAAATCGGCGTATTTTAGGTACCAATAAAACCTAAAGTATAAAAGCTAGATCAATTAAATTAGGTACATTTTATATGTTCCCTAACTGCATCTTAACCTGTGAATTTGGGCGCTCTGGTGTTAACTGGGACGAAGCTATGACGGTTTGAAAATTAGACGAAACGGTTCGAGAAAAGGTAGGTAGTGCCCCGCTTCTTTTTTGCTCGTCTTGGCGGGGGCACTACCGTGCCCCCAGACTTGAAAACTCCAAACAACATGATATCTCTACAAAAACAAAATAATATGTACGTGCATATACCGATTTAATTACAAATTTTAAGAAATAAATCAATACATAATATTTACTCAAACTAAAAACATCTACAAACTAAATAAAACTACCGAATTACTACACTAAATTACTATAATACAACAATAAAAATAAATATTAATACTTTATTTATAAAATACGCTTCAGCCAAAAGTCGATTTGGTATTGTCTGCAGTACATCACTAACGATACACGTGCTTTCGTAAGAACCGGTAGAAAAGGATAGCTCAATTGCATTTTTTACTTGATCAAAAGGGACAGATATGCTTCACTGCTTCCGAGCGACGTTCGTTAGTTCCAAGTGACCAGTATAAAGAGAGCTCCGGTCTCCGTGGCTAGGAAACAAAAATTTTGTTTTATACAGTAAAATTTACTCACCTATGGAATGTTATACCATCTTTATCATAGCTTGAAGTCCTAGAAGTCTTCCCACGCCACTTAACGCTACAATTTACCATTTTTCGTTGATATTTGATATTATTTTTCGTTGCCGTACGCACGGGTCGAAAACATGGACGCAACTAAACGGTGGCGCCCGTGTTGATACTTTTATAAGATCGCAGTACCATACCGTTGGTGCGCGCGGGTCGCCTTACATGCTCCGTCTAGTGGGGGTTGTCTGTGGCCTACAGTCTCACAAGGGCCCCCAGTCTCACGAGGGCTCACAGTCTCACGAGGGCCCACAGTCTCACGAGGGCCCCCAGTCTCACGAGGGCCTACAGTTTCACGAAGGCTCACAGTCTCACGAGGGCTCACAGTCTCACGAGGGCCTACAGTTTCACGAGGGCTCACAGTCTCACGAGGGCCCACAGTCTCACGAGGGCTCACAGTCTCACGAGGGCTCACAGTCTCACGAGGGCCCACAGTCTCACGAGGGCCTACAGTTTCACGAGGGCTCACAGTCTCACGAGGGCCCACAGTCTCACGAGGGCCTACAGTTTCACGAGGGCTCACAGTCTCACGAGGGCCCACAGTCTCACGAGGGCCTACAGTTTCACGAAGGCTCACAGTCTCACGAGGGCCCACAGTCTCACGAGGGCCTACAGTTTCACGAGGGCTCACAGTCTCACGAGGGCCCACAGTCTCACGAGGGCCTACAGTCTCACGAGGGCCTACAGTCTCACGAGGGCCCACAGTCTCACGAGGGCCTACAGTCTCACGAGGGCCCACAGTCTCACGAGGGCTCACAGTCTCACGAGGGCCTACAGTCTCACGAGGGCCTACAGTCTCACGAGGGCCCACAGTCTCACGAGGGCCCACAGTCTCACGAGGGCCTACAGTTTCACGAGGGCTCACAGTCTCACGAGGGCCCACAGTCTCACGAGGGCCTACAGTTTCACGAGGGCTCACAGTCTCACGAGGGCCTACAGTTTCACGAAGGCTCACAGTCTCACGAGGGCTCACAGTCTCACGAGGGCCTACAGTTTCACGAGGGCTCACAGTCTCACGAGGGCCCACAGTCTCACGAGGGCTCACAGTCTCACGAGGGCCCACAGTCTCACGAGGGCCTACAGTTTCACGAGGGCTCACAGTCTCACGAGGGCCTACAGTCTCACGAGGGCCTACAGTTTCACGAGGGCTCACAGTCTCACGAGGGCCCACAGTCTCACGAGGGCCTACAGTTTCACGAGGGCTCACAGTCTCACGAGGGCCCACAGTCTCACGAGGGCCTACAGTTTCACGAAGGCTCACAGTCTCACGAGGGCCCACAGTCTCACGAGGGCCTACAGTTTCACGGGGGCTCACAGTCTCACGAGGGCCAACAGTCTCACGAGGGCCTACAGTTTCACGAGGGCCCACAGTCTCACGAGGGCCTACAGTCTCACGAGGGCTCACAGTCTCACGAGGGCCTACAGTCTCACGAGGGCCCACAGTCTCACGAGGGCCCACAGTCTCACGAGGGCCCACAGTCCCACGAGGGCCCACAGTCTCACGAGGGCCTACAGTCTCACGAGGGCCTACAGTCTCACGAGGGCCCACAGTCTCACGAGGGCCTACAGTCTCACGAGGGCCCACAGTCTCACGAGGGCCCACAGTCTCACGTATGCCTAATAATAAAAGAAAAATCCTAAAAAATATCGCCAACGAAAAAGTGATTATATTTTACAAGGTTTCATTTAACTTGCATTGTATGTATGTATGTATGTAAGTATGTTTGTTCGGGTGGAATCTTGCAACTCAATTTTGAAGCAGATATCGTCAACCGATTGAGCTGAAATTTTGCATACTTACTTAACTTTGATGACAATACAATAACATGGTACTATGGGGCTGATCTGATGATGGAGCCGAAAGGTGGCCATAGGAACTCTACAATTGAAAAAGCAATCCTACCGAGTTTGGGCTCTTTAGAAGCGCCTCAGTGAGCATTTGATGGATATCCAAAGAAAAGTACAGTCGGCTTTAAAAGCTTGTCACTAAAATGATTTTTTTGACAGAGACTTATTTTTTGACGACGCGTTTGGCTCGGTTGGTAGACACCTGCCTACTGAGTCGGCGGTCCCGGGTTCTAATCCCGGCCGGGGCAAATATTTGTTCTTGGGTCATGGATGTTATCTATATTATGTATTTATATATTATGTATATCGTCGTCTAGTACCCATAGTACAAGCTTTGCTTAGTTTGGGACTAGGTCGATTTGTGTATGATTGTCCCTTAATATTTATTTATTTATTTATTTATTTATTTATTTATTTATTTATTTATTTATTTATTTATTTATTTATTTTGTTTCCAGGTGCTTCGAGTTCTCCAGCTAAATGCTCTACAGGACCGCTGCGTGGGCTCGCGCGGCGACTGGGACGGCGCCGTGGCGCTCATGGAACAGGCGCTGAGGGACAGATTGAACGATACTAATAAGGAGCTCACTGCCCTCACAGGTGAGAAAAAATTGGGCAAGTGCGAGCCCGACTCGCGCATGAAGGGTTCCGTACCTATACATATATATAATCTATAACAAGTTTGTTGTATGGGAGCCCCACTTAAATATTTATTTTATTTTATTTTTAGTATTTGTTGTTATAGCGGCAATAGAAATACATCATCTGTGAAAATTTCAAGTGTCTAGCTATCACCGTTGTTGAGATACAGCCTGGTGACAGACGGACGGACGGACGGACGGACAGCGAAGTCTCAGTAATAGGGTCCCGTTTTTACAAGACTAGCAGAAGGTTATGTCAATTATTTATTTATACATGGAAAAACAACAGCTTAACTTAGGCTATTAGTAACATAACTAGTAATACAGAGCCAATTATAGGATCTTACATATAGCAACATAATAATATTTAATATTAGTGTATAGACATTTATATATTTTATAGATATAGTCTGTCTAATGATACATAAGTACTATGCCAAATTTCAACTCGAACGGAATGTAAAAACTAATACGTAAAGTATCAAAATTATTTATAGAGGACCCATCTACTAGTTTGTTAAAATCATAGACAATTGGTAATACCACAAGGAAATATATGTCAATATTATTTGGCTAGCCAGACTCTAGTACATGTACTTGTACACTTGAACCGAAAGCTATCATCATTACATTGACAGACCAGACCAATAACTGGACGGACCGTGGGTTTCTAGGAAGCCTGATGTTTAAGTATCCCAATAGGAAATCCTAAACACGACAACCTTTATTATCGCTCCAAGCAGTCAGGCTTTTTAATAAATTGCCAACGGAACTAAAAATCCTTACGAACCATCGAATCTTTAGTGTGCAACTAAGGTCATTTCTGATGAGAGGGTGTTTCTATAGTTTGGATGAAATTTTTAGTGATTTATAGACATTATAATTAGATTTAAGTGAATTTATTTTTGTATGACTGCTTTTTGTTCTAGACTTAAGTTTTATTTCAAACACAATCCTTGTATTGTTATATGAATAAATGATATCTATCTATCGCTCCAGGTCCTGGCTTCAAGGACCGCTGGCTGTACTGGCAGAGCAGCTCGGACGACCAGAACCGACGCGCTGAAGTACGCGCGGAATTAGAGAGACTCGGGTCCTCGCGCCCTAGCCTCGCCTACGACGAGCTGGTGGCCGTCAGGGACAACCTGAGGAGAAGGGGCGTCGAGGTCGACAACGACTATATCCGGGAGACCTGGAAACCGGTCTACTTGAAGTGAGTTGTTTTGAATATCTCAGCAAGACCCCAGTCTGAGCAGCACAGACCAGCTGGTGGCCGTCAGGTATAATCTGAGGAGGCGGGGCGTCGAGGTCGACAACGACTATATCCGGGAGACCTGGAAACCGGTCTACTTGAAGTGAGTTGTTTTGAATATCTCAGCAAGACCCCAGTCTGAGCAGCACAGACCAGCTGGTGGCCGTCAGGTATAATCTGAGGAGAAGGGGCGTCGAGGTCGACAACGACTATATCCGGGAGACCTGGAAACCGGTCTACTTGAAGTGAGTTGTTTTGAATATCTCAGCAAGACCCCAGTCTGAGCAGCACAGACCAGCTGGTGGCCGTCAGGTATAATCTGAGGAGGCGGGGCGTCGAGGTCGACAACGACTATATCCGGGAGACCTGGAAACCGGTCTACTTGAAGTGAGTTGTTTTGAATATCTCAGCAAGACCCCAGTCTGAGCAGCACAGACCAGCTGGTGGCCGTCAGGTATAATCTGAGGAGGCGGGGCGTCGAGGTCGACAACGACTATATCCGGGAGACCTGGAAACCGGTCTACTTGAAGTGAGTTGTTTTGAATATCTCAGCAAGACCCCAGTCCGAGCAGCACAGACCAGCTGGTGGCCGTCAGGTATAATCTGAGAAGGGGCGTCGAGGTCGACAACGACTATATCCGGGAGACCTGGAAACCGGTCTACTTGAAGTGAGTTGTTTTGAATATCTCAGCAAGACCCCAGTCTGAGCAGCACAGACCAGCTGGTGGCCGTCAGGTATAATCTGAGAAGGGGCGTCGAGGTCGACAACGACTATATCCGGGAGACCTGGAAACCGGTCTACTTGAAGTGAGTTGTTTTGAATATCTCAGCAAGACCCCAGTCTGAGCAGCACAGACCAGCTGGTGGCCGTCAGGTATAATCTGAGAAGGGGCGTCGAGGTCGACAACGACTATATCCGGGAGACCTGGAAACCGGTCTACTTGAAGTGAGTTGTTTTGAATATCTCAGCAAGACCCCAGTCTGAGCAGCACAGACCAGCTGGTGGCCGTCAGGTATAATCTGAGGAGAAGGGGCGTCGAGGTCGACAACGACTATATCCGGGAGACCTGGAAACCGGTCTACTTGAAGTGAGTTGTTTTGTTTCCTCGCTCAGCGTCTTAGTATCGCAATACAGCGAGGTAATGCTGCCAGCGTCTTTGGTACAATGCCACGGGGGCCATTTTTAGACTTAGTTTAGATTTTGATTTAGATAGATTTATTTTCATTGGGTTATTGTTTATTTTGTTGTGTTATATATGTATATAACTATTAGATTAAATTAGATTTGTTTATTTCGTAATAACAAATTACATTATAAACTATCCTGGGTTAATCTACGTGAATTGATATTATGTTCAATAGAAACATAAAATTAAATAAGGGAACAATTTAAACGCTCACCAAAATGGCTTTTATTCCCCAAATGAATTGCCTCCATATAAATTAAACCCACTCTATACAGTGCTCCCCAAATTAAATCATTTTGTATTCCAAAATCGATATACATTACACCAGAATAATTTTACATTGAGTCCGTATATCTTTTTGCTTCCCAAAATGGATTTTTTGCTCACCAAATATTGTTTTCATAAAACATCAAAATTATTACCAAAAATATCTTTTTGCTTCCCAAAATGGATTTTTTGCTCACCAAATATTGTTTTCATAAATTAGTGTTTCAGCTAGGTAACCATCTAATCCTGATCACCTTTCAGAGCAGATCCGACTCGGCCGGGTTAGGTTAGGTTAGTTTTTTTTTTATATCCCTAAAACACGCTCCAATGTGCGGTAGTCATTATTAGCTATGCTATATCAATTTGAAATTTCCTCCATACAAATCGTTTTTTTTTTTCGATATTTTCCGAATTTGACCGAATTTTGGGACAAGATTTCAGATTCATATTTTTGAGCCCCGAGAGCCCCCCGATACCGAGTTTTAGCCGCCTAGCACCAATTTGAAATTTTGGTGAAAAAAGCCATTTTGGTGAGCATTTAGTTTTTTGCCTCAGCAAAAATGACTAAAATGGAAGTAATAATATAAAATATTGGTGACATCCATTTAACAATAATATAGATTATTTGGTCTGAAATTAACTTTAACGGTGTTCATATATTTTTATAGCATGTAAGAAAAAGAATTATTAGCTTTATTTATAGAATAGTTTGGGATACACTATTTGGTGAGCATTCATCCGTTTTGGCAAGCATTAAGAATTTATTGGTAGTAATTTATGAACATATTTGGTAGGCGTTTATTCATATTTAGTAGGCGTTTAAACACAAGCCATTAAATAATAATCATTCGTACATTTATGAAACATTGTAATGTCTAATTTTTTTTTTATGTGGGTACACACCACAATTTTTATACTAAACCATTGATACAAAGATTAAAGCTCAAAGAAAAACCCCTTGGACCGGCAATCCAGAGGTACCGGGTTCTATTCCCGGTCTCTTCCAACAGGTTACGCATTTCAATTTTTCTTTGAGCTTTGATGTTTGTATCAATGATTAAATATAGATTGGTTATACAATAAAAAAAAAAACTTTAAATGTTTTTTTTTTTTTTAATTTCAGGAATTTCCTCGAGCGAGCGCAAATAAGAGCGAGGGATTGTAAAAAGAGCTTCTACTTGTACAGTCAGCAGAACGGCAATGGAGTAAGTTATATTTTTGAGTCAAAACCTTTTGTGATGGTCACTCTTTAAAAGTACGATTTTTAGCGGTTATTTTTGCCAATCATTTTGTAATAGTCTAGTTGACTCATATTTAATTGTAGGTACTGGGTTTTCTTCGTAATTCAACAAGTAATGATATAACTTTTATCCTAAAATAAAAATAACCGAATTCCATAAGTCGGCCGCCTACGGCTGACTATTGGATTTTTCATTAAAAAAGTCGGTTAAAATAGTCAGCCGCCTCAAAATACTACTTTTGTGTGGAAAAACACCGGTTATTGTACTAAATGAGACTCGTATACTATTAAATAACATATTCACCAGAAAACATTGGTAAAAATTATAAACTTCACACGATAAGTTAGCAAAATGGCGGACATCCCACAACATAACCCACGTCGTCCACGAGCATAACCTCGTGGACGACGCTGTTATGAACTTATGAACCTGTTTTGCGTTGGTTGCTGACCCCTACCCGCACAGATCACGTGATTTTTCGACCAATAGGGTGTTGGAGAATGATTTTGCATTTATGTGATTGGGGAATTTAAAAACTGGCGTTATTTGTGGCGAATAAGTCCGAAAAGGCTGACTATAGGTTCCTGGCTGACTACTAGTGCCTTATATTTTTTTGAAAACTGCCATAATTTTTTATTAATTTTTTCATATATTTTTTTACAATTTTCGAGCTCTTCATCTAGAAATCAATTTGTAAATATATTCACACGATCCTACATTACCGCTTATCATGCCGCACGTTTGGTTTTAGCCGCAAAGGATGGGCGAGGTGAGTAAATAACAAATCTTCTGTTGATAACGAAAACTCACTAACAAGGGTACCCAACTGCCCGACTCCGATTTGATTCATTTTGATATATGTTATAGAGTAGTCTAAAATATCAGACACGTATTTTTTCTTAGCTGCCCAAATTCAACCTGTTAGAACCTGTTAGGTTCAAAATACTGAAAATTGGTCAAACCCTCTAACTTCTGTAGAGAGATGTGTTCAAGCAAATTGATAATTCATTACTGGCTTCACTATATGTTGGAGAACATGAAAAAAATATGGACACGTGTTTTGTCATTTCACCAAAAAAAAAACATTTTTTTTTTTTCAAATATGAGTAAGTGATTTTTTTTTTAATATAAAATATGAGTTTGAGTTGTATGCCTCATTTGTATGCGGCGCCATACATAGCAGGTGCAAACGTAACTTAATCCGGCCAGTTTATATGGGAAGTGTGTGCACATGGCCGGTTTTTTACTGAGTTTTGGTTGTCACCAGGCTGAATTATTATACCGGGACGTATTTTGTTGTAAATGTGTGTGCTAGCACAAAACAGATAGGTACAGAAATCAATCTACATACAAGCGCGCTCGAGCAAACGCACACATAGACATTGCTCACGGACACGTCAAGCGGATGGCACTCGCGCTCGCACTGGTCCGAACTGGTCCGAGATATCGTGTCCGTGAGCAATGTCTATGTGTGCGTTTGCTCGAGCGCGCTTGTATGTAGATTGATTTCTGTACCTATCTGTTTTGTGGTGCTAGTAACATGGAGAAATAGTCCCATAGGAAATATGCCCAACGACAGTGCTGCCAACTGGTGCCATCAGTCTGAATATATTAAGTAGAGGTGGGCCGACTATTCGGCATCATTTCTAGTCGGCGACTAGTAGGTAAAAAATGCCGAATAGTCGCCACCACGAAGGCACTTAATTGGTGTACTGCCGTTTGCCAAATAATGTTTCCCAAATATGACTTCCCAAATAACTTATCGCAACAGTTTTATTTCCCAAATGCATCTCTAGCAAAGTTACATTTCCCATTGTATTCATTTGGTCAAATCATCTTTTCCCAAAATTTCACTTTGTCAAGATTTTATTTAGCAAATGCTTATAAAGCAAATGTTTGATTTTGTCATAAATTATTTTCCAAACAAAATTTTCCCAAATTAGTCACTTTGCAAGCTGAACTTATAGCAAAAGTCTGGTAAATTGTAAGCCCTAAGTATTCCTAAATATTACCTAATAGTAGTACGTAAGGCAGGTCCGACTTGGCTTAGGTTAGGTACGACGACGAGCGTAGCGAGGAGGAGTGTTAGGTTGAGTTGCGACCCTAACGAGTGAGCGTAGCGAGCGAGCCACGCGGCCCTATAGTGATAGCGAGTGGGCGAAACATCATAATATCACTTATTTCACCTTAAGGGAAATCCGACTTGGCTCAGGTTAGGTACGACGACGAGCGTAGCGAGGAGGAGTGTTAGGTTGGATTGCGACCCTAACGAGCGAGCGTAGCGAGCGAGCCACGCGGCCCTATAGTGATAGCGAGTGGGCGAAACATCATAATATCACTTATTTCACCTTAAGGGAAATCCGACTTGGCTCAGGTTAGGTACGACGACGAGCGTAGCGAGGAGGAGTGTTAGGTTGGATTGCGACCCTAACGAGCGAGCGTAGCGAGCGAGCCACGCGGCCCTATAGTGATAGCGAGTGGGCGAAACATCATAATACCACTTATTTCACCTTAAGGTAAATCCGACTTGGCTCAGGTTAGGTACGACGACGAGCGTAGCGAGGAGGAGTGTTAGGTTGAGTTGCGACCTTAACGAGCGAGCGTAGCGAGCGAGCCACGCGGCCCTATAGTGAGTGGGACAAACATCATAGTATTACTTATTTCACCTTATACTGGGATATAAATCGTATGCCATGCAATATTTTGGGATAAGAATGTTATGCCAAACGATATATTTGCAAAAAAAAAATTGGGAAAGTAAAACTTGACAAGTAATTATTTGCTAAGCAACCACTTGCTAAGCAAAATGTTTGCAAACTGTAAATTTGCGATACGTAGTTTTGCTAATTGCACTTTTTGCCAAATAAAAATTTGGGAAACAAAATTTGCGATGTGATACTTTGGGGAAGATTATTTGCCAAACATTAGTAATCCTACTTACAAGCAAGAAAACTCCGAGCATAGCTTGCTCCATTGCCCATTGAGTAACGTTGAGCCTTCTTATGAGGCTCATTGTGAGCGAGCGTAGGACGGTCCCTAACAACGAACTGGTCAGGATTGTGGGCAGAAATTGGATGAGGGTGGCGTAAGACGGATCATTGTGGAGAACTTGGGGAGGCCTTTGTCCAGCAGTGGACGTCAGGCTGATATGATGCTGATGAATTCCGATATGCCATGAACGATTTTATCGTTGGGCGCGGCGGTGGATGCAACTAAAACCGGAAAATACAGTTGTCTCGGCGACCAATACGACTCCATCGCATTTGGCGTCGAGACACTTGATCCGTGGGGCCAGCGGTCGCTTGCTCTCCAAGCGAGGGAATAGGCTAGTTGACTCATGTCAAATTGTCATAAACTAATGTTTATTCCGTGTAGTATTTAGCAAAGGAAACCTAAATATATATTTTTCAATTCATAAAAGTGAAAGATGGCTGAAAAAAAATAATTTTGAAAATATGGTTTTTAATCTGTATTAAAACTTAAAACGCTGTCCGCCAGTTTCGCTTATGATAGTGACGTCATCGGTCCTGTAAAGAAAACTGAAAGTCTACTTTGACGACTTCGAATAGTGCCGTCCCTCTCGATCTCCTGTCAAAGTATATTGGAATGAGCGGAATGGCACTATACGACGGTCGAATTTCGAATATTTACATGTAATTCTACGTCACGCCACAGATTAGAAAAAAGCAAAAATGGCGGTCGGCGTTTTTGACTGTTCATGAGATTTCGAATTTTCAATTGATACAATTTAGCTTTCTAGCTTTCACAAAAATATATGACATTTTTTTAGAGCTAGTAAGATCATTATTAACCATCACTACATAATATAAAACAAAGTCGCTTTCTCTGTCCCTATGTCCCTTTGTATGCTTAAATCTTTAAAACTATGCAACGGATTTTGATGCGGTTTTTTTAATAGATAGAGTGATTCAAGAGGAAGGTTTATATGTATAATACATACATAATTTATCAGCATTGCACCCGTGCGAAGCCGGGGCGGGTCGCTAGTTTGAAATATATTTCAAAACTGGGTCAACTAGCCTATTCACAAATGTGTCTTCTCAATCTTTAGAAGGAGTGCTGTGAAGTGGTGATGTTCTGGCGCGTTCAGCAAACTCTTCGAACAACGGCGAACGCGCTCCGACAGCAACTCGGTAATCGCGAGGCGGCCAGATTGGATCGCGAGCTCAGAGAAGTTCTAGACGAGGTATAACATCTTCCATAATACTTCATAGATATAATCATTTATAATGTTATTAAAACTATCGTGAGACATCTTTAATAATTATAAAAAAATTGGGCAAGTGCGAGTCGAGCGCATGAAGGGTTCCGTACCATGATCTATAACAAGTTTGTTGTATGGGAGCCCCCCTTAAATATTTATTTTATTTTATTTTTAGTATTTGTTGTTATAGCGGCAATAGAAATACATCATCTGTGAAAATTTCAACTGTGTAGCTATCACCGCTCTTGAGATACAGCCTGGTGACAGACGGACGGACGGACAGCGAAGTCTCAGTAATAGGGTCCCGTTTTTACCCTTTGGGTACGGAACCCTAAAAACGGTTTAATCTCACGTAAAATAGGTTAGTTAGTTAAAGTAGGTTAGGTTAGAACCGAACTTAATGGGTTAGGTTTAGGTTAGGTTTTTTTTTTATAACTTAATGGGACTTGTAAATATTATGCTTATTCATATTCTGCCATATGAATGTTCTGATAAAAAAAGAGAAAGATAAGTGACATCACAATGAGAAAAAAATTATGCAAAATAAAATTCGGAGAAATGATGATTCTGTGAAAGGTTGTTATGCAAAATGAAAATATGAGTATCAATTTTATGAAACATAATAGTGAACCACCATTCATAATTGTTAAATTTGGCAAATAATATACCTATGTCTTTGCTACATCACTACAAACATGAATGAAGAACTGTCAAAAGTGTTAAAATGATAACCAAACTGCCAGTATTCATAGGTTTTTAGAACACGACAACAAAAAACAAAATATTTATTTGTCCAACATAGGTAAATTTAGGTGTTACATATTTATTGTACCACTATGTGGTGCCATTGGGCATACAAATGAATAAAGTTACATGCTTAGCGTACATGCAACACACATTACAAAAAAAAAAACAACGCAATGTTAAATGTCGCAACGTTCTACGCCAACGATGATTTAAAAGGAAATTTTCTTCTGGTTCTTACCTTACTGATACTTTAACTTACAAATTACTTTAGACATTTGTATATCAAGTTGGTTGGCCATTTGGACGGGATTCGAACCCAGGACCACCGGCTCAGTAGGTATTTCCGCTACTAACTGCGCCAACCGCCTCGTCAACTAGTTACATTCTATATTTGTTGTTATTAGATGGCGGCCGACCCAGAACTCAAGAAGAAACTATTATCCGGCAGAAGAGTAGAATTGGCAGAAGAATTAAGTAAGTTATTCATATATACATTTATGAAAAATTTACGGTTGTTTGGGAGTTAGAGTGGCGGCATGGTTAACGCGCTGGACCGGTAATCCAGAGGTACCGGGTTCGTTTCCCGGTCTTTTCCACCAGGTAACTCATTTTATTTTTTCTTTAAGCTTTGATCTTTGCAGCAATGGTTTAAGTTATTCATATACAGTAGAATTCATATACAACGACTTCGCTTGTAACGACTATCCGGTTTTAACGACGATAATGTTTACTCAAGTTAGGTTTCATAGTAAGGTACTGAGAAAATGTAACCTTTTAGTACGACTCTGGTTTAAGCGACCAACTGCTTATAGCGACCATTATTTGTGATAATACGTCCGGTTAAAACGACGCGCAATATTTTGTTTACACAACCTACCCTCGCATCTCTTTATTAGCGCGTGAATGACAGTTAGTGTTTGTCACTTGTTATGACAAGTTCTTAAAGCTCGACGAAATGAGTTCTGTGAAGCGAAAGTGTTTTACAATTGAAGAAAAAAGTGCAATATTACACCGATTAGAAGCCGGTGAATCAAATGCAACCCTCGCAAAGGAGTTTGGCGTATCTCATTCTACAATATCAACAATAAAGAAGAATAAAGATAAGATCGAGCCGCTGTTTAATGCCAATGTTTTGAAATGCAAACGTATAAGGACTTCTACTCATGAGCAGGTGGATAAGGCATTGTTACAGTGGTTCAAGCTTCAGCGCGGCCGGGGAATACCCGTGAATGGACCTCTGCTACAAGAGAAAGCAAACTTTTTTGCTAGACAGTTAGACATGCAAAATTTCACATGTTCCATGAGTTGGATAAACCGTTTCAAAGTAAGACACAACATCGTCAGTGGTAAGATTGCTGGCGAGTCTTTATCAGTTCGACAAGGTGATGTAGTCGATTGGTTAGAAAAGGTTTGGCCTACTCTACGTGCGCAATTTAGAGATGATGAAATTTTTAATGCGGATGAGACCGGGCTGTTTTATAAATTAACCCCAGACAAGACATTGAAATTTAAAGGTGAAAAATGTACAGGAGGAAAATTATCAAAGGAGAGAATTACTGTGATGGTGGCAGCCAACATGAGTGGCACTGTTAAAAAAAAACTTCTCGTAATCGGAAAATCTCAACGTCCCAGATGTTTTAAAAATGTACGGCATTTGCCAGTGGATTATGAGAGCAACCGAAGAGCCTGGATGACTGCTGACATTTTTAACAAATGGGTATGCGCATGGGATCGTGAACTAACGAAAAAGAACAAGAAAATCCTGCTGTTAGTTGACAACTGTCCTGCACATCCCCATATTGAAAACTTGAAAAATATAAACCTGGTGTTTCTGCCTCCAAACACGACATCAGTGTTGCAACCCATGGATCAAGGGATTATTCGAGCTTTGAAATCACATTTTCGTAAAAACCTTGTCCTGAAAATGATCCAGTTACTAGACGGCCGTGGAAGCAGTAGTGTTGAGTACCCAAAGCTCACTGTTCTTGATGCTATTCTCATGATTCAAGATGCCTGGACTCTACTCAAGCAAGGGACAATTTTTAACTGTTACAAACACGCTGGTTTTGTCCGAAGCAATGTAGACTGTAGCATAACTTCGAACGCAGATGATTTTGACGAAGAAGACGACATACCGCTTAGCACTTGGGCGAGGGCTATTGATAAGCATCAGTTACCCATAACAAACGAGGACTTTGAACAATACGCGTGTGTCGATGATGCTGTCGCCACTTGTGAAGAATCTTCTGATGAAATTATTGTGGAAAATATCATCGCCAACGACGCGAATGGCAAAGATAGCGACGGTGATGATGACGAACCAGAGGAGAATCATCCAACCGTGAGTGTGTCTGAAGCTCTGAAGGCTGCGGAAACGCTCAATGAGTTTGTTCAGACTAACTTCGATGATGATCTTATGAAAACAATGATGTCACGAATTCACAATGCTGTACGAAGTTCTTACTACCGAACAAAAGCTTCTCAAAAACAAACTCAAATAACAGACTTTCTACGTTAGTTAGTAACAGTTTTCGTGTAGTGCGTGTGTATTACAGTACATATGTTTGTACCTATGTTTGTTATTTGGAATGTGTAAGAACCATTAAAATAAAGCATATTCAAAATGTTTTATTTACCAAATAGGAAAATCACACTTTCGCAATTATAATACATAGATATATATTCGTAACTTAAGTACATACATATGTACTTAAGAATTAATCCATCCGTTTTGTACGTCATCCGGTTAGTACGACATAGTATCGCCGGTCCCTTGAAGGTCGTTATATCCGGATTCTACTGTATTTATAACAAACTTCAAAAAGGAGTTCGAGTTCTCGAGTCGCTTACAATTTCTGCATCGTATTTTTTTTGAAGTGAATCTTCTAATGCTACTTTCAACAAGGTTGCGTTAAACGTTTAACGCAAAACGCTACCGTGGAGGGGGTAGGAAAGCACTGTTGCGTTAAACGTTCAACGCTCCTGGGGAGGGGGAATAGAAAGAGACAGAGCGAGAGTGAAGAAGTTTGTTTTAAAGAAACAATATGAGTTCACTAAACCCAACCTAATTGGAAAAAAAACGTTATCATCCTCAATCTCGTCGCGCAGTTGATGTATCTCGGCTTAAAAACGGTGAATGTTCCTTATAATCTTCTTTTATACCTTATACCTTCCTTTTTCCAGAACGCGTCCGACAAGTGCAGGAGAAACTCGAAGAGTTCATAGAGGCTCTCAACAAAGAGAAGTAGATTATATTATATGTACATATATCGTAGCGGGGAGGAAATAAAGCGTCACCTAGTCCGACCAAAAAGAGTAGACATTAAAAAGTGGCAATATTGTAGTGTCGTCCCTTTCTAATCTATTTAAGAAAACAGGGACGACTACAGTATTGCCAATTTTTAATTTCTACTCTTTTTGGTCAGACTGTAGTTTCAAAATTAAGAAACGAATATTTCTTCGACGGTAACATTTATCTCTCTGATTAGACCTGATTGTATTTAATGCCAGGGCCGTGTTTAGACACGATTTTCATTGTCATTTAACCATTTATGGGAATTCCCCTTGGTTCGAACCAATAAGGTTCAATCGGGGTTCGGAAATTCCGAGATAAAACTTTGGCGGCGACAGTGTTCAGTTGTAGATATAGACCGGCTTTGTTTGAAGTACGAGTGAGACTTTGTCAACAGTTCTATCCGATTTTCCGATCTCAGCCAATAATAGGTACAAGCTAACTGCCAACGCCTATTAAAAATGACGTTTGGTCATCCAGTCTTTAATAAGAAAGAAATAAATAATGCATTCATATATTCGTGACGTGGCCATAAAACATAATTACATAAAGGTGTGATCGAAATTATTAAAAATATAAAACAATAGGCAACTGTAATAGTTATGGATGTTTTCAGGCAGATCAAAACAACTACTTGTCTACCAACAAATACATGTATAAATTCGTGAAACATTTAATGTTTCATTTATTTTAATGTGGAAATGGAAACACCACAATTATTTTTAATGAAATACAGATACCAAAAAATACGCTTGTTTTATGGTAAAATCTTCTGTGATCCATGTATCAATAGTTCAGTAACTAAATATGATTATGATTACCTATTTTTTATGAAATGTCAAAACGCTGGTCTAATATGAAATTTATAAGAAAAACAGAACATATGACGTCACTGTACTGTACGGTCAAATTGCTTTATTCTATGTGGTGTTTGTTTATTTTAAGATGGGTATTCAATTGAGCAAAAATTACTGTAATTCCGCGTATATTTTTGAACAGTATACAGGGTGGAAAAATAAAGGGAGCACACATGACATATATCATGGTAAGCTTTTGTTTATAAAAATGAGAATAACTTCGTTTACAGATTTAAACTTTGTTTTAAATAAATATATGGTCTAAGTTAGGTTATGTTAAGGTAGATGAACAATTGTTAAATAACTGTAAGTCATAAAGTTTATTGGAAAAAGTTTATTTTTCTCATAAACACTACCGATGACTCTTAATTTTTTGCATTTTTACCCGATTCCCGCACAAGTGCCAGTGAGAGCTTTTAATAAATCTGTAATTACTTATGTTTAAAACGAAGATGCTTTCTTTGAATGTTAATTAGTGCTTTTCCAGCGTGTCCTGATTTCGCTAGTTTTTCCACCCTGTATATTGAATAACGAGAAGGAATTCAATGCCTGATTAGCAGAGCTCGGAAAATTCGCGGCAAAACAAAAGACTGTCGTAATCTAGCTAGTGTTAGAAACAATTTTTATCGATAGTTGTGTAATAGAAGATGAAATCAGTCGACCAAATAAAGTATTTAATGAAGTTAATTATTAGAGGTTTGTATACAATCATATACTTAAAGACACATGTAATGTCCTCTACGAAATTCACGCCAGTCTGCAGAGCAGCACATGACATTTAATTTGGTTTGCGATAGTGATGTAGATACTCGTTAATTTCTCAACATTCTCTGGGAGACGCCTGTCGCATTTATCACTATAAAGCCTCGGCGTCAAAGCAGCACATTTATACAATGAATTGTAAATTGGCATGATGTTTCACTGTTTGGGTAAGATTTTTGGATATATCTCTTTTTTTTAATGTATATAATACTACTCGATATCGATAAAAAAATATCGAACGCTAGCCACATTGCGAGTTTTTTGTTTCGCCGCGAATATTCCGGGCTCTCCTATTAAGGTAATAAATGTAACTCGACTGTACCTTATTACAAAAGTTATCAGTTACATAGTAACTTGTGTAATCTGCTGTATCGGATAAAGGGAGGTAATTCTTTAGCGCGGCCCTGGCTATTGTTGCTACACGTGTTGTATCATTTCCTTATTTATAATTGCTTGATCTAAGTTATCTCTAATAAAACGTTACACTGATTTTTTATTTCATTTATTACCTTTTATTAATATAAATAAATCGACATTTGTATAATTCTTTATATATTTATTTGTAACACATAACCATGCTTCGCCGTATGACATACAAATTAGAAGTAGGTAATGTATCTGGCATTTGTTCCGTTAAAAAATATATAGGCATGGCTTATTTTTTGTACTTATGCTAAGTTATTATAAGACATTGTTAAACATTCGGTAAATCTCGAGGTAGGTACTTGAAGAGTATGTTAATCTTATCATTTAAATATTCTTGTTAATTTATGGCATTTAAATGGTAATGTATTTTGCTGTCATCGACTGAACCAATGATTGAAAATAAAATAACAGATAAATAAATTGTGCAATTTATTAATATTTGGGTGGCGCAGGCGTTTCCACCACCGTCAGTCCGCTGTCAAAATATTGAAAGTATGAGAATAATATATTGTAACCGTACTTTCTCACCATAATTGATCTAATCTAAAGCATATTATAGCCCATGGCTTTGATATTTATGACAGCGGACTGACGGCGGTTGAAACGCCTGTAGAATTACCCATTTGTCAACTTTTTAATCTCATCTCTAACGCAATAGACTAGTTGTTTGTGAGGGGACTAAAAGTCGACAGTTTCTGTAAGAAAAAAGGACAAAAATAGTCAAAAGCATATAAATCTAAAACTATCTTAAAATGTATATAAAAAGTATGAAAGCTCGGTGTTAGCTTACTTGGTAATTCGACGAAAACCAATATAAAAAAAAATATTTTTCATCGCTAACCTACTAAAAGGCACAAAATATATTAAAAACCAAAACATCTATTATATTAAACATAGATGAATGATTTTAAGAGATTACATAACATCATCATCAAACTCAAAACATAATTGCTTATATTTGCTATCCTTAAAATGTTTTTTTATATCGTCACATTTCTTGTTTTCTAATTTATCTTCTAATACTACAAAAACATGTTTAGCCAAAAGACACGACGAGAGAGAATTATTCGCCAATAATCCCATCAGTACTGCAGTCGTGAATTTCACAACACTCTCATCATAATGCCGCCTGTGAAACTGCTTTTCAAAATAATTCACAACTTCTGCTCCATACAACTTCGTTATTGACAGAAAATATTTTTGCGTCAACTCTTCTATTTCCTCACTAATAAAGCCTCCGAAAATGGTTCCCAGGATTGATGGAGCTTCTTTGAGTTTCTTGAGTTCATCAGATAACCAATCTGGATTTTCTTTAAGGCAGTGTCTCACAGTTTTGAAGTACATCAAAGTCAAATGTATAGTAAAGTATTTTCCAAACCATTTCTCTATAGGCAAGAAACCTTGCATCCAATCAGATACCCTCTCAAACACAGGCAAACATGACGCATATTCAACATTAAAATAAGCACTGTTATGTCTTAGGTGAAGTAGAAATGAATCCAAGAAGTATTCAACATCTTCAGAAGACTGTTTCCATGCTCGTTCAAGAAATTTGAAAAAGGGTATTCCAACCTTCTGAAGCCTCTTTTCCAACATTTCTTCTGAAGTACTAAGAACCAAGAATCTTGCTATAATACCGGTATACAAACAAAGCTCGGCGCACTTATCTGAGCTTTTATAAATTTGTTTCGTTACGTTTTTTGCGCTATCAGCAAAATAGGTACGAAGGAATTCATCAATTTCTTCTAAAAGAAAGTGCTCGTCTACTTCTGGTATAATATCGTATATTTTAGAAAGGAAAGTAGTTTTGATATCATTTGAGTTATTTTTACAAGCCTTGTACAATAGAACCCAACATTCTGCCAAAAAAGTTCTTATCTGGTCGTTATCACGCGGTACATGTTCAATTACATGGTCTAGTTGAATCTCATTAAGTTTCGAAATGTGAGGCTTCACAATTTCCCAAATACGCATGTCTGCGTTACCCCCTTCACGTTGGATGTATAGCAACGCTGATATGAGTGCTGCGTAGGGTCTCTTAGACGCAAATACCTCATAGGCATCTACTTGTTTGTCTACCCGCTTTGCTAGCAACAAAGCCAATGATAGCGTGCGGTTCCAGGATAAAGCCTCAACAAGATACCTTTCTACGTCCTTTGGTCGACAAGTGACTACGCGGTTTGTTACAGCTTTAGCTCCCGCTGCGCGCCATCCGAAAGATTCCAAATCGAATACCGGTCTGACAACGTGAGCATTAGATCTCAAAGCATCAGCTAGTCTTCTTTGATTTGTTTTGGGAGGCGCGGTATCGAAAGCTTTCAAAATCGATGGGAAATTTGATCCAGCGAGTATTGCCAGAGGCCGAGCTAGTATTATATGAGGCGCAGTGGTAGCGCGAAGCTCTAAAACGGCGCGGTATCGTTCGCCCAATCCATCCTTCTCCGTGAAATAAAGCGACAACTTACGCAGAAATTTCTCATGTCTCAACTTTTTAGCATCAATAAGCTCCTCAAATTTCGTTGTCTTGTCAAGAATCGAAATGTCATGCCGCAGTGCGTTGATGTATGACGCATCTGTTTGTATTATTTCAAAGTTTTCTCTTATCAGATGTTTTCTGGCCACTCCCACTTTAAAGAGTCGTTTAAGCAAGTGACTGGCTGTTTGTAAATCACGATCAGCAGTTGCTGCAATGGTTTCCACTGTGCCAGGGAAATCAAAGCGAATATGGTAGGCCTCGAGTGTGTCAAGCAAGAGATTTAGCCGATTCACTGCTTCGTCAGGGTTGGACTGAGCAGCAGCTAGAAGCAACGCCAATAAGTGACCACTAATACAACTACGTTCTTCAACGGAAAATGAATATTCTGTCAAAGTAGAGAAGTCTTCCAAGAACGCTTTCCAAACCGGTTCTTGGGGTGTAGCACCAGCTATCAAGTCTCGTGCGATCACGGCGTGCAAACCTTCACGGCAAGCGGCTTCAGGGGTACTTCCATCCAAGCCCAATCCGTGCCCCCATTCCAGAAGTTTTCCCCAGTATTCTGGCGTCAAGCGCCATGCGAATGCTCGCTTTACTAAGCTCCTTACGATGGCTGCGCGTATTTGCACCGGTTCGTTCTTATATTGCGACAAGAGGTCCATAAGAGAGGCCAAATCTTCTGACCGGCCGCCAGTCTTACTGACGAGTACAAGGAGCATGTACTGTCTGTTCTGTGCCGAACTCTCAGCTCTCAACCGCTTTCGGAGCTCCAACAGTGTCTGCTTATAGTTGCTGAATCTGTATTGCTCAAAAAGCTTATCGAGGAACGTTTTTTCTTGACCCCATTTAGCATATTTCCTCTTCTTCAACATGCAATTAAAGTCACATTCTGGGTATATTCCACTCTGCATGCATCTACGAGCTTCAATACTACAAAATGGATATCCTTCAATACGTGTGTCTTCAAACAAGCTTTTCTGGGGAACTATTAATTTTGGTGGGTCTGGTATTGGATATGGCCATTTCTCTACCATAGGCCCGAATGCTTTGTCGACAAACACAAATTTCTTGAACGCAGTTCTATCTTCCCCATTCAGGCGCTTTATGAACGGTTCCACGGTTTTGTATGAGAACCAATCCTTCAGGTATTCCGCTTTCGCAAGTTTCACCACCAGTTCTTTAATTTCCTCTGAACTCAGGCATTTAGCAATTGAATTTTTATTGAGAAACCATGCGGTGTAAAGCTCTGGCTTCGCCATGAATCTGTTTTTGTAATGCTTCATTATATATTGCGTTACCGCGGCATTGAATGGATAAATCTTCTTGAAAACGAAGAAGTTTTCTAGGACGTAGAAAAATACATCAGGGTCGGGTTTTAAGAGATATTTTATATTAGCTATAAACTTTTTATCGTTACCCAAGTAATACTTTAAAAGAGTTTGATTCTGCTTTAAATTCTCGTAATAAATCTTAGTAACCTGTGGCACTTTTTCGCTCAGCACTTTCAAAAGTTTTGGTGTTATTTTATCCAAAATATCAGTGACTTCATTTAATATGAATTCGTGGGAACATTTCCAAAGAAATTTGGCAGCTGTGTCAAAATCCTTGGCCTTATAAAACTGATAGAACTCCTCACATCGTTTCGAATCTCTTAAATGTAATTGTATCCAGTGTCTCATTTTGTTCGCAGCCTGTAATGTCATCTGCGTGAAAAGTTCATGTTCCAAGAAGTTTGGGTTGATTATCTCAGAATATTCTGTCCCTAGAAGCCACCAACTTTTAAGTGCTCTGCTCACGTACAGCATATCATCATCCTTCAGAGTGTGGATGATGTAGTCTACGTTCCTTTGCTTTGACGCGAGATCTATCTTGAAGAGTCGACCTGTGGGGAAGACCTCGGGACATTCTTGGATGGATTGGAAAGATGTGTTTTGCTGGTAAGCGTCGCGGACCGAAGCGTTGAGACTGCGATGCCGCTCACCCAGGGTACCCGATAGTTCGATTGGGATTTTAGGCGGCATCTGAAAATAAATAAAGTAAATTATTTTCAATTTTAACGTGTTTTTTTCAACAAAGGCCTGCTTTAAAGAAGCGTCGGCGTTTGAGCATTAGTACACTGGTGATTTGCAGGCGAGCTGAAAGTGTGGCAAGCCGGCAGTGAATTCGCCGCGAGCGAGCAGTGAGTTCGTTAGTAGGCGCCATATTGGAAACTCGCTGCGCACACGCGGCTATAAGGGTACTTAGAGCGAGCGACTTTGAAGCGCCCGCTTTTGAATTGAACGCCAGGAACACCATAAGGCGCCAAAATTGTGCTAAAGATGGCATAAAAACAAACAAAGAATAAGTTCTTATGACGTCATTTTGATTAAGTAACAAAACAAAATTAAAATTAGGGGAGTTCCCAGTTCCCGACGTATCTGAAGCCAGGAAGATATTCCGAGTTCGAAGAATATTAACATGTCGGACGAAAAGAAGGGGCCTTGACCTAGAAAGTTCGAATTTAGGAAAGTAAAAAAGTATAGGTAAGTAATAAAGAATGTGTTGGTATGGTTATGAAAACTTAAGTAAATATAACTATGAATATGCAATCCCACATCATTCTGAATACAAAACAAGTTATTATTAGCGGTATTTCCGCTGTCCTGCGTCCGGTTTTATTCGTTAGGAAGCTGCAAGGTCACTCTTTCGGCCGGCATTACCTATCTTATAAATAAACAAATCGCTAAAGTCGCAATCTTGTATAGGCGATAGCATCATTTGAAATAAGTTACTAGATTAACGTATTAGATAACGTTTACCTTAAATCTGACCGCAATGTCGATTTGAACTTGAACTCACTAGATATAATAAAACATTCATATTTTATAGGGCGGCTACCATGAATGACTAATTACATAGTCATACTCATACTGAATGGAACCGAAATCTAGTTTGCGAGTGAATGATTAAACATTCGATTTAGTCATTCAATCTGACGGCGGCTGACCATAAATATGGGTTGGACAAGGGCGCCATTTTGCCCTAGCGGAACATCTAACTGACAGCGCGCGAAGCAGTTTAAAAGACGCTAAGTTTACTTGCTTGTTTCTGTCGAGAATGCTCGCGTACGGTGTCTTTGACGAATCGCTAGTTCAATACCATACTGTTTTCCCTATCTTGTGCTTTGTAGTGACTATCATACCTAGATAATGTTTCTAATATGGTGATTTGTGGATTTGGTTACTAAACGTAAAGTGGAAGTGTTTTAAAGTGTTTTGATGTTAATAATCGCAAGTTAGTTTGCATTCCCGCGCCCGCGACATTCCAGTTTAACATGAATGATACTAAAGGCCCTCTATTGCCTATAAATCTTTTGCTTGCTTGAAGATCGATGCGCTATCAGGACACGGGAAGATCTGACCTGAAGAAGTCAGCACAGATACAGGAAGTTAAAAACAATCAGCCATATGATGGCGGTGAATACTTTGAGTTACGTCACTAGTAGATGGCACCTCTTCCTTTGGGGTTCATACACATTTTACATACTAAGGTCTCGTTGAGAGAGAAAAGAGGTATTTTATCTCTTTCAAGACTAAAATAAATAGAATTTGTATAAAATTCTTTTCTATCTACATAGGAGTAAAATTAATAAGGCAGTGCAAAATGGCAGTCAACGCCGTATTCCAGATTTCGAACGCTCTTCACCATTGCACTTTAATGTTGCCAACTTAATTATTCTTAGCTAAATCGGCTATATTATTATGTGCAAATGCTTCAAAATGTTATTTATTCTAAACCTACGTTTGCCTATTTTACTCTTGAATAAATTTTACGTGTACATTTTTATAAAATGATAAATGACTCGTATAATGTGTTCAGATCCGAGATACTATGAATATTATGCATCACTGCACTTTCCAATGTTGAAAAACGCTGGTTTACTGTGCTCCATTTATTTTATCATGCCGGGCTTTGAACCCAATACTGAACAATAGTTGTCCAGCATCATGATACATAAGTAATTTAACTCTAGAATTTAAATCTGACACTCCTAAACGAGTTAAATAAATAAATATTTTAATTTTTGCTCATAGTTAACTTTGGAGCTGGCAACGCTAAGCTTGTCTCCGTGACGCTTCGTAACTCAGTCAGTCACAGTCAGTTTTATTTTATTCGGAAACTGTCATCGAATTCGGGAGAAATACGTGTTATAATTTGTTTTAATACTAAATCATACTACTTTTAACCGCGTTAATTGCTTACATCAATAATGGAATCCGATATAGAAATACTATCATCGGCATTTAAATACATATCAAAGGAAGATGAGCAAGTTTGCAGGTTATGTTTCAGTGCTACGCATAATAATACAAGATTTATCCAAGATTCAGTATATTTAAAGAAGCCGTACTTCGAATTCACCGTTACCTACACCGAAATGTTCGAAGAATTAGGTGTAAGTATAAAATTCCATACTAAAATGTATATGTATTTATTGACATTTGGTTTGGACTTTACTTTTACTTCCATCTAGTTCACTTTTAATTAGATCATTTTAAGTTGCATATTTCCCTTCTGACATAAGCCTGTAGTAAAATTGCCCGCTACTATGGATGCTGGCCGTACCAGACTTCTTTTAACATGAAAATTTGCTATCAGTAATAATGTTGTTTGTTTTGCTTGTTTTAGGTAATTGAAGAACCGCTACTGCCACAAACATTGTGTGATAACTGCGCTAAAGCTGTAACAAATGGATACTTATTCAGGAAACTTTACGAATATTCCAATGAGATGTGGGAAGCAGCATTTATGAAACTCAACAAGACCTTGGCTCAAGCTGAAACCATCAGTCCTTCAGCGAATACAGCATATCTAGTGCTAAATAAAGAAAGCTACATAGTAACAAGTCGAAAAACTCACGCAAAGGACAAACAAACTGCAGTTTCTAAATTGAATCGTACAATCAAAAGTCGAAGCAGATACGTAAACCGCAGAGCAAGCCCATTTAACTTTATTTGTGAAGGATGCGGTAAAAAATTTAAAAACCGAAGCCTCTTAGTTCAACATATGAAAGCACACAAAACAAGATCACTACACTGCACTCAGTGCTTTAAGGTATTCTTAACTCCGCTGCAACTGACTGAACATGCTGAAAGAGTCCATTATCCAAAGAAAATCAAATGCCAGAAATGCAAAAAGATGTTCAGCACACAGAAGACACTCAAAGCTCATGAAAGACAAGAACATGTAGCCGTTATATGCAAGCTTTGCTTCATCCAGTTTCCATCAAGATCAGCATTAAAAGTTCATCTTGACAAACATGATGTCATAAAATGTCCCAGATGCAGCAAGAGCTTCGTCAACAGACAGACATTCAGAAGCCACATCAAGCAGTGCGGTGATAAAAAGGCGAAAGAGTTAAGCTTCTTCTGTGATATTTGCTCAAAAGGCTACATTCGCAAAAATGCACTCCGGTCCCATCTGAAAATTGATCACGGTTTTGGCAATGTGCTCTCTTGTAGCTGGTGCTCAAAGAAATTTGATGCGAAAAGCAGATTACGGAATCACATAGTGAAGCATACAAGGGAACGGAACTTCCATTGTGAAATATGTAAAGGGAAATTTGTTACGCAAGCAGCATTGGTGTATCATACTCGCTTACACACCGGAGAGAGACCTTTCCCTTGTGACTTATGTGACGAAAGCTTCCTCTCAGCGTCCAGACGAATGGAACACAAACGTAGGAAACATTTTGGTCCGACAAAGGAGTGTTCTATATGTCATGTAAAGTTTGTCTTAGGGAATCAACTGCGGAAACATGTGGCTAGACATTCCGATCCACACAGCAAGCTGTATGTACCTGTGGTAGAGGGAAAGCGGCCTAGAGTTTATGCAGTAGTTAGAAATGTAGAAGTTATTGAGCAGTAAAATGGTGCCTTTCTATTTTTATTGAGTTAAGGGGCTCCCTGCAGAAATCAGCCAATTTGATGATTTTTACATCGTATCTAGTTTGTGGATTATAGAGTTATAATGTCCTATTTAATATATATTGTAGTATGGTCTATGCTTAACACTTTGTATAGACCTGAATTTTGATTTAACGACTGTGTATTTTATAAAAAAATATTCGGTGAAGGACCAAAAATACACTAATCTCGTTTCTACTTTTATCCCCGGTGTATATGTAGAAAATATCTTACATTTTATTGTTCTAAACCATATTCCACAAAATTTGTTCTGAAGCTTTTTCTATTTTTCTCAATACTTTTCGAGAAAAACTCAAAAAACCGTTTCCACAACTTTTTCCCCGAAAAAATCGTCTTTGACGGCCTGTATCTGTATCTCAAAGTCAGTGTGTCAGACATGTGAAAGGTACTTGATATTGATACGGTATTTTGTTGTGAAAAAACTATGTTATTATGATTAGCTATTTATAATATGGGAAAATCTATCGCAACAGATCGAAGGTCATTGAGAGCGGGGAGCCCCTTAATAATTGTGTCTTATTTAAATAAACAATTACGTTAATTTGTTTTGTTGTTATTACAAGAATGTCTATTCCCAACTATAGCTGTCTCATGCGATAAGAGTCGCGGGTCGCAGTTTTATCGTACTAAAGTACAGTACACTATAGGTTTTAGAATTTTATCTCGGCACCCTACCCATTTACGCGGAGAGTCTAGTTTATTTTTAGACTAAATAGTGTAACTTATAATATAACCTTATCTTACCTCTTTTCTCCTAACACAACTGTACTAATTGTTACCTCCATATGGAAGAGTGGTGCCCCCTAGCACAAGTATTATTTTTCGCACAAATTGCGAAAAAAAAAAAATCAAAATTATTTATTTTATGTGCTGTTTGAAGCATAGTTGTGCTAGACGGGCTGGTCTCCGTGACGTTAGACATTACATACTAAGGAGACTCAAATTTAATCCAAGTCACGATCGAGACGTCTCACACGCTAATGACTGTACGAGTCCTCTGGCGGATTATGGTCATGTCATGGGTCATATTTGTTCTAGCATTAAAGTAAATAAACGCTATAATATAAAATCTTTGGTAATGTCTAAACACTTTCGCAACCAGATATAAAATTTAACCCTACCCCAGAAATCGAGAGCCCGCTAGGTGGGTAGCTCTTTAAGCAAAAATACGTGACCGGCATCTGAGCAATGATTACGAGTGCCTACCAGGCGGGTTCCTGGTAGCGAAAGTGTTCGGTAGTAGCATGTGGCTTTAGTATAGGGCAACCTGCGCTTCCATCCGAGGCACCAGCTCCTTAAGGGCGTTTCTTTAACAAGGTCTAAGACATAGTGAATGACACGCCCAGGGTAACGCCGTAGATAAGTAATTTAGAAGATTTCAAGGGCTTATTTTTAAAACTATTCGGGAAAAATGAAATCAAGTCATGTGTAAAAAATATTTTACTAATTATATTATAATGATTACATTTACAGGATTACAGCATCCCAGCCTGTATGCTCCTCCATTAGGACAATATAACTGAAACCGTCTCACTGTATTCGGGTTGCTCAGAACTCCATTCACTGTCCTTCTCATGGTGTCTTTTTATATGCATCTTCAAGAAATGTGGTGTTACAAACTTGCGGGAACATATTTCACACATTAATGTAGGCCCAACATGCTTGAATTTAATGTGTTCAGCTCTAGCCGAGGCATTAACGAATTTTTCTGAACAGTGTTCACATGTGTAAGGTTTTTCTCCGGTATGCCGTCTTGTGTGATATAACAAAGCTTCTTTTGATACAAAACGGTTGGAGCAAATATGGCAAATAAAATTCTTTTCTTTAGTATGAGTTACCATGTGTACTTTAAGATAGCTTGGTGCTGTGAATTTCTTATTGCAATGCGGGCATATGTGAGGTTTTCCATCTCCATGCTCAAATTTGTAGTGAACTCTAAGACCACCTGGGGTACTGTAACCTTTACCACATTCTGTACATATATATGGTCTATGGAGTTTCGTTCTAATAGGGTGAGGATCTAGTAGCCCATTTTCACATAATTTAACATGCTTCAGATAAAAATCTTTAGTCGAATAACTTTTTCCACATTTCGGACATTTGCTTTTATTAAAATGTTTCTCTTCATGAGTTTTCAATTTTACTGAGCCTTGGCAAGATTTCCCGCACTCCTTACATATGTGGGTTTTGTGAATTCTGTTGTGATGTTCAGCTAGAGATTCTTCCGAATTTCTATACTGTTTACAATCAGGGCATTTCAGCTTTTTACTACATACATGGTTGTCTATATCTTCATAACTTTCAAATGTTTGCCAACATCTGACACATACTTGCTGGTTATGACTTTGTTCACAGTGTCTATGGTACTCCTCAGAACTCGAGAACTCTTCAGAACATTCATCGCAAGTGATTTTCGTATTTACTGTATCATTCAGGATGGCCGGTGGAGAATCTCTCTTCATTAAAATTAATTCGGACTGATCCTCTTCCACCACAACATATAAGGAATGGTCCTCACAATCCTCGAGTTGAATATTAAGTGTTTGTAATAAGTTATCAAGTAATTTATCCAATAGTTTAGTGGACTTGTGGCAAGTTTGTATGAATCTTATAGCTCTTAGGGCATCTACAACACATTCGGCACACACAGCATCAACTCCTGGTATTTCTTCTATAACCTGAAAATAAATTTTTATGAGAATCACTACATAGTATTAACTATGTCGCTTCCTGCTGTCTGTCCCTATGTATGCTTAGGTCTTTAAAACTCAGCAACGGATTTTGATGCGGTTTTCTTAAAGATAAAGTGATTCAAGAGAAAGGTGTATAATGTATAATACACATTGACGACACGTTTGGCTCGGTTGGTAGACACCTGCCTACTGAGTCGGCGGTCCCGGGTTCGAATCCCGGCCGGGGCAAATATTTGAGCAAAATATTTGTTCTTGGGTCATGGATGTGATCTATACATGTATTTATATATTATGTATATCGTCGTCTAGTACCCATAGTACAAGCTTTGCTTAGTTTGGGACTAGGTCGATTTGTGTATGATTGTCCCTTAATATTAATTATTTTTATTTATTTACAATTAATACATGCATAATTTATCAGCATTGCACCCGTGCTAAGCCGGGCCGAGTCGCTAGTATATCATCATTTTTTAGGCTATGAATCACAATGTGGGGTTGTTAATACTTACATCAAAACACGGCAACGGTCTAGTCGTATGTTAAACGTAGTTTAAATTAGGGAGCAGCAAGATTTTACCAAGTAAATAAACCCAAATTAAAAAAAATCGTAGTTAAAATGGTACGTACCTCAGGACCAAGGAATTTAACAAGTACATCAGATAGTGGCTGTAAATTATGTTCGTTTCTTAGATCTACAACGACTCCATCTCCGAAGCGAACGTAATCTTCTTCAATAGTCTTTAGACATAACCTACAGTGACTGTAGCGCTTTGAATTCGCGATGTTTGAAACTATCACTTTTATATCTGGTTCCCCACTCATAGTTAACTTTTCACGACGTATTTAAGTCAAACTGACCAAGAGTTTAATAAATAAAAATATCAACAGATTGCACGCGTTTGGCAGTTCGCGCTCTTGAAAATTTCGTTCAGAATCGACTTGAACAACGAAAACGAAATGACAATATGGCGTCTAGTAAAATACAGATAAGAATAAGAAGCCAGTTTTAGATTTTAGAAACACGTCAAATAAGTATTGTATGTTTCTTTTCGGACAAAAACATTTTTTCGGACGATATAATATTAACTTTAGTTATGATTTTATAAATTTGGAACAAAATAAAAATAATAACAATAGCTACTACGTTCTTATTGAACCACTAGATAGTTTCTATAATTAACGATATAAACTACAAATTGGCCTCATTAACATTACTTATTTAATTAACCTTAAAATAAAAATAAGAAATAAAAATATACGCGACTGTTTTTTTTTATCATATCTATGTAACGTTGACGTCATGGTTGTTTTGATACCTAGGTTTAGGTATTGTAATGTAACCTCTTACTCCCAAACAGTGAGTTTATTGTGAACTGTATTGATCGATTGTGTGTGTTCAGATAGAAATCGGCGTTTAAAGCCGGATTCGAGGTACATTTTAATAATCATATATTATCAGATTGAAGTATTTACGCTGACGAAACAATGTTTGTTAACATACTATAGTTAATACCTAAATGTTCTTTGTAGATAGGTACTTGTTTCTCATTAAAGTACTTATGCCATGATTTAATTTTGAGTCGGAATTCCACCACTGATGACTAGGATATGCATAATTATGTAGATTAAATAGGTAATTTTTTTGACAGACTTCGGGCCGGTTGGAAATATACTTATAAAACAAAATACGATCACACTCACCTTGACAGGAGTATTTAAGTAGGAGTGAAATGATGTCCAAATTTTTTTCCTACGTACTATTAGGTACTTTTTTCGATAAGTAAGAAACTGTGTCAAAATATTGCGTAATATTGATCCTATGAGAAACCGCTCCAGTGTTACGTTACGTGGTTCAAATCAAAATAATTTTCCTTCAGAGATAAAACATAATAATTGGAAGCTTCTGATCCGGCGAACTAAGCTGGTTTATAAGTTTATTAAAGTCCTCATGGATTCAAGTTGTTAAGTAGTTATATATAGAATAACGTAGAAGCTGGAAAACAAACTCTTTAGTTATGTCAGAAACTGGGTGGGGTTTAGCCAGCAGAAAGCAATTTACAGAAGCTTCAATAGCTTTTTCACACTAGCGTTAATAAATATATACTTACTACAAGATTAAAACCTTTTCAGATGACGCCTTCAATCGAAATAAAATTTTCGGGAACCCTGGGTGAGCGGCATCGCTGTCTCAACGCCTCGGTCCGCGACGCTTACCAACAAAACATATCTTTCCAATCCTTTCAAAACCACCCTGAGATCTGCCCCACAGACCGAATTTTCAAGATAGACCTTGCTTCAAAGCAAAGGAATGTAGACTACATTACCCACACTCTGAAGGATGATGATATGCTGTATGTGAGCAGAGCGCTGAAAAGTTTGTGGCTTTTAGGGACAGAATATTCAGAGATAATCAACCCAAGTTTTTTGGAAGGTGAAGTTTTCACTCAGATGACGTTGCAAGCTGCGAACAAAATGAGACATTGGATACAATTACATTTACGAGATCCGAAACGATGTGAGGAATTTTACAAATTTTATAAAGGCCGAAACTTTGACACAGCTGTTAAATTCCTGTGGCATTGTTCTAGCGAATTTATATTAAATGAATTCATTGACATATTGGACAAAGTCACCCCAAAACATTTGAAAGTGCTGAGCGAAAAAGTGCCAAAAGTAACTAAGATTTATTATGACCACGCAAGGGAGAATCCAGTTCTTTTAAAATATTATCTGAATATAGACGTAGAGTATTTTGCAAATGTAAAATATCTCTTGAAACCTGACCCTGATGTGTTTTTCTACATATTGGAAAACTACTTTGTAGAAGGAAAATTCCGAAAATTAAATCCTGCAATAACTACGTATATAATGAAACATCATAAAACCAGATTTATGGAGAAGCCTGAGTTATACACTATGTGGTTTCTCAATATTGATGCACTGGCCAAATGTTTAAGCCCAGAGGATGCTAAAGAATTGGTGGTGAAGCTGGCGAAAGCAGAGTTCCTCGGATCTTGGTTCTCATACAAACCTGTAGAACCTTTGATAAAGCATCTTAATGAAGCAGAGAGAGCAGCCTTCAAGAAATTCGTATTCGTCGACAAAGCATTCGGGCCATCTGTAAAAGAATGGCCGTATCAAATCCCGACTCCTCCATTGTTAATAGTTCCTCAAAAAAGCTTATTCGAAGATGCGAGCATAGAGTCCAACTTTATACTGGATGACTGTTGTCTGTACGATATGGTCGAATACTGCTGTGCTAGGACACCAATGGCATTGAAAAAGCGATCTTGTTCCATACGGATCCCTGTTAAAACGCTTCTTGACGAGCTTTTTGATAAATACCGATTCTCCAACTATAAACAGACACTGATCGAGCTTCGAAAGCGATTGAGGGCCGAGAGTTCAGCAAAGAACCGACAGTACATGCTCCTTGTACTCGTCAGTAAAACCGGCGGACGGTCAGAAGATTTGACTTCTCTTTTGGACCTCTTGTCGCAATATAAAAACGAACCGGTGCAAATACGCGCAGCCATCGTAAGGAGCTTGGTAAAGCGAGCATTCGTGTGGCGCTTGACGCCAGAATACTGGGGAAAACTTCTGGAATGGGGGCATGGACTGGGCTTGGATGGAAGTGTTCCTGAAGCTGACTGCCACGAAGGCCTGTACGCCGTAGTCGCACGAGACTTGATAGCTGGCGTTACACCCCCAGATCCGGTGTGGCAGGCATTTTTGAAGAACTTCTCAACTCTCACTGAGTATTCATTTTCCTCTGAAGAACGTGGTTATCTTCGAGCTCGCTTGCCAGCATCACTTCTTTCCACAGTCCAGTCTAACCCATATAAAGCGGTGGATCGACTTCATCTCTTACTAGACACACTTGCCGCGTACAACATCCGTTTCGACGCTTTTCCTGACGCGGTGGAAGCTATCGCTGTAGCTGCTGAACGCAATTTTGAATCCGCCAAACGCTTGCTTGGCCGAGTTTATAAAATCGGAGTGGGACGAAAGCGCCTTATAAAAGAAAACTTTGAAATAATCCAAACAGATGAGTCGTATGTCAACGCACTGCGACATGACCTATCGGTTCTTGATGAGATTACAAAATTCAAAGAGCTTGTTAGTAAAAAAGAATTGAAACATGAGAGGTTTCTGCGGAAGTTGGCGGTTTATTTTACGGAGAAAAATGGGTTGGGGAAGCGATACCGCGACGTGCTAGAGCTCCGAGCCGCTACTGTGCCTGACATAACATTAGCTAGGCCTTTGGCATTGCTCGCTGCTTCATCTTTTTTGCGGCTTTTAGAAGATTATGATGCTGCGCTACCCAAAACCTCTGAACGACAACTAGCTGCTGCATTAAGATCTAATGCTCACGTTGTCAGACCGGCTTTCGACTTGGTATCGTTCAGGTGGCGCGCAGCAGGAGCCAAGGCTATAGCCAACCGCCTAGCGACTTGTCGGCCGAATGATGTAGAACGGTATCTTGAAAAAACTTTGTCTTGGAATCGCACGCTGCGAGTGGCAACAGTACTAGCAAAGCGTGTAGGCAAAGAACGAGATGCATACGAGGTTTTTGCGTCCAGAAGACCCAACGCAGCGTTCATGTCAGCGTTGCGATATTTCAAGCGCGAAGGAGACAATTCAGACATGCATATTTGGAAAATTGTGAAGAATCAAATTTTGAAACTTCATAAAAGACAATTGTATCGAATAATTACACATACAGAATGCAATCTGCCGCCAATAATTGCGTCCCATCGTAAAATTAATTACTTGGCCGAATACTGCGTTCTTGTTTACAAAGCGTGTAAGAAAAGTCAACCCAACAGGCAAAGGTATATTCTGAATATAATTTCTGAACTATTGCCTGAAGTAGATCAACAATTTATTTATGAGGAAATCGATGATTTTCTGCAAAAACATTTAATGGATAGCGCGTCATTGTATATGTTAACAAAAAAAATTAAGGAATATGATTATGAAAAGACAAGCTATCTTTGTTTGTATACAGGCATTATTGCCAGATACTTAGTACTTAGTACTACCGAAGAAATGCGAGAAGAAAAGCTTCAGAAGGTTGGAATACCATTTTTCAATTGTCTGAAAACAATGTTGAAACAAGTTTCTGAAGATAATTTAAATTTTCTTGAATTTGTTTTGGACTCATTTTTGCTTCAACTACGATATAACAAAGTTTATTTCGATGCAAAGTATGTTTCATGTCTGCCTGTGTTTGAGAAGCTTCTAGAAAGTATGCATGAATCCTTGCCAATGGAAAGGTGGTTTGGGAAATACGTAACCGTACATTTGACGATGATGTACTTCAAAACTGTCCGACTCTGCCTCGACCAGAAACTAGATTGGTCTACCGACGAATCCAAGAAACTCAAAGAAGCTCCAAAAATGGTGGGAACTATTTTTGGAAAGTTTGTTAGCAACGAAGTAGAAGAGTTGGTCCCAAAATATTTTCCTTCAATAATAGAGTTATATGGGGCCGAAGTTGTGAACTATTTTAATAAGTATTTTTACCATGGCCGTTATGATGAAAGCGTTCATCAATTTACGTCTGCGGTCGTGATTGGATTATTGACGAATAAGGCTATCGAATCGTCGTATATTGTGGCCAGATTAATTTTTTTGGCGTTCAGAAATAGATTGGGAAGCGAAAATACAAATAATATTTTAGAATCTTTCAAGAAAACAGAAATTGATGAATTCCGTTTAGAGCTTGACGACATCGTGTAATCTCTGATGTTACTTAGGTATTTATTTCTAATTAACTTTGAGTAAGTAAGTTTAAGTTATAGAACATTTTAGAGAGTACTACTAACTCATTTATGTCATTGTATATTTCTCTCCCTGCGATACAAGCTTAGCATAATTATATCTTGACCTAGCAAACCATAATTATATGCATGTATCTTCTACCACGTTTTGCTATACTTCTATATTGTTTTTATTAATAAAATAATGAACTTTATTATGTAAGGAGACCTCTGTTCAGAAGAAACGCTGAAAGAAACTACAGTGTTACGATAGTATCTATGGTTGTCTTATTCTTATATGACATATAGAAATGAACAAGATGTCTTTATACTTTCTCGTCTTACAATAAACGTCTTTAATATCTTTCTTTACTTTCTCTCACCATCTCAAGACCTTAATATGGTGTCCGGTGTGGTAACCTATCGATGTTCCGAAACACACTTGTCCGATTTTCACTTGTCCGAAAACGGTTAATCGAATTCTTATAATCCATATACTTTGTTTACCATACTTTTGAAATGTCGCCAGTTTGTTTTACCACATTAACGTTTTCCCGAAACTCGATAACCAGAAGAACGATTGCCAACTTTATTATTTGACAACTGGGGGGGTATTCCACCAATTTTAGAGATATAATGGAGATCTCTCATTTTCATCGCCATCCGTCACTTTTGACGTGTGCCTACTTGACAAGTGGCGATATCGCAACTTCGTCAATTCGGACGCGCAAAATTTTCGTTTCCTTTGTATGTGACGGCATAAATAACAGGCGCATACTTTAAATTGACCGCGTAGTACGTGAAATTAGTCCGTTACGTTTCGTTCAAAACAGAAATTTATATACATGAATAACATTTTTGACAATCATTATCGCCTTCGTATTTCCAAAATTGAGATGAGATATGTCACTTTCAAGCTCATCGCATTTAAATGACATTTCAATGGCGATATAACTGTTATCTAATGGAGATTTGACGTTCGGCGATATCTCAAACGGCATTCTCGAATTGGGCCCCTGCTTTGTTAACCAACTTTTCATAATTCCGATGCTACGTAAAATCGAAATCTCATTTTCCCTAATATCATTTTACCGTCACGATTAAAGACCCATTAATCTAGTTCTCAGGCAGGTCCGACTTGGCTTAGGTTAGGTACGATGACGAGCGAAGCGAGGAGGAGTGTTAGGTTGAACTGCGACCCTAACGAGCGAGCGAAGCCGCGTAGTTCTATAACGAGTTTAAACATTAGATATTTGATAACGATACGTAACCCATTAATCTAGTTCTTAAGCATGTCCGACTTGGCTTAGGTTAGGTACGACGACGAGCGAAGCGAGGAGGAGTGTTAGGTTGAACTGCGACCCTAACGAGCGAGCGAAGCGGGCGTGCCGCGCAGGTCTATATCGAGGGTTCCCTTTATCTTGCATAATATCGATTCCCCGAAATACATTTCGCATAGCAGCTATCACCGAAACATTTTTAGCCGAATGATTCTTTAGCATAATCATATATGTATCATAATTGTCAGTTAGCATACTATTAATTTAGCATAATTTAAAATGGCAGAACACGTATCACCGAGTTTTATTTCACATAATTTTATATGGCTGTCGCATGTAGGCTAGGTATTTTATGTAATAGTTATAAGTTAGCTCGATCATATATAGCAGTAAGTAATCAGCTTAGATAATAAGAAAAAATCATTATATACAAAGACTTATTTCTTTTCGTTTTACTTTACTTAATATATAAGGTTAATTTCTCTCCATTATTGTGTTAGGATAAGATATGAAGCTTTGGTTAATTACTATGTAAAACCACCTGAATAAATATATAACGAAGACATATAGAAAGCTTCATAAAGTAGGTTGATGATACTGTAAACATTAAAATTATCCAATAAGAATCTTATATGAAAACTTGTCGATAAATATATACTCGACCAATGTATATTATGTACCTTATGTGAATGTTCTATATACTAAATAAAGGGATAATGTTGTTCACTTGCACCTACTCACCCACACCGCACACACACGAGGATTGGGGAACGCCCACTCGTCTAATAGGCCATACACGCTTAATCAAGCGCTCAGTATTTATATGGGCGCTCGATTAAATTGATTCATTCTCTCAGCGGCCTCCGATCAAACCACACTTCACGCAGCATTATGTGAAACTTATTCTTCGAGTGTTATTATTTATGGGAACTTCCCTATACTACTGAAGTATCCCTTTTCCCGTTTAAAGTTAAATTCAAGCTACAGTCTACTACGAATCCCACAATTGGTACTTCGAAAGCCGGATATCAAGAATCAGCGATCATCGAAGGAAGGAATTGGACCTTCGAGCACCGGATCAAGACGGAAGGAATTGGACCGTCGTTCCAGTGTCAGGAGGCGCGCAAGAGAATCATCACGGGGACGTGTAGCGGATTAAACCCTACGTCCCTGCGCCGGGCATCACAGACAGGGTTGAATTAAGTTTCCCCTTGCTCTGGCATCAATCGGACCTTGGGTCGAATTAATTTTCCCCTCGTATCCGCATCACGTCGTGCATCACAGAACCCACGTTCTGCCATCAATCAGACAATAGTCCGCACCACGACGTGCATCACAGAACTCGGGTCGATTAAGTTCCCCTTGTTCTGCCATCAATCGGATCTCGGGTTGATTAATTTCCCCTTGCTTCCGCATCAATCGGTCTCGGATTGATTAAGTTCTCCTTGTACCGCGTCTAAAGCGTTCACGTGTGACGCATAACACAGCTTCCGTACGGGGGTAACCCAGCGGTGTGAACAAACCGTAACGGATCTGTGCAACGAGGGATTTACGCCGTAGGGATATTAGGGCTCATTAGTGTCGCACTTAGCCTCGCTAATGAATAGGTGTTAGGTATTAGGTAAATTCAGTGTTTTTTGTTATTGTGTTAAATTCAGTGTGTGTGTTAGGTTAAGCGACAGTCCCCCCGTGCGATGTCTCTTCCGGAAAAGAGAGTTACGCGTTCTCAAAAATCACGAGACCAGACTCCGGAGTCAGGCGAGACGTCCACTAATCCTACAAATACTTGGAGCTACGGGACTGGCCCATCTAATAACGCAAGCAGTAGCAATAAAAACGCGAACACAATGACGCCCGCGAGCGATCCCCCCTCGGCCCCCGCCCCGCGATCGAGCGTAGCCAATTCACCCCCGAACCCGGCCCCTGTGCCCCATTCCGCCCGCGACCACGCGTTAGAAGTCGGTAGGGGAGATATAGACAGGCCCGGTGATAGGAATTCGGACAATACGTTAGTTAACGCCAATAGGGAAAGTAGTAGTCAAATCTCTGTTTTAATGGCCGAATTGCAGGTGCGTAAAGCCGAACTCGAACTAGCTCAGAAGGCAGCCGCGGAAGCAAATATTAGACTGGAGGTTGCGCGTATTGAAGCGCAATCCGACAGTGCGTCCGCGGTGGGTCAGGCCGCTGAGAGAGTCTCGGGTTGGGTAGCATCTCACTACGATAATCGACCACCCGTTGTAGAAAACAGAAGTTTGAACCCGGCATATAACGGCAATAGGGTAGAATTAGGACAAGTACGACACGCCGATCGGGCATTGCAGGGCCCTCCAATTCATAGGCAAATTCCGGAATTGCCGCATTTCGATGGAAATATCTCGGAATGGATAGCGTTTAGGGCCGAATTTGAGGACAGCGCACCTCATTTCAGTAACGTAAATAACGTAGGTAGAATTAGGCGCGCCTTACGCGGCGAAGCGCGAATAGCGGTCAAGGCCATTATGTATACTGTAACCGATCCTTACGAAATCATGGAGTCTTTAGAAAGGCATTTCGGGGATCCCGAAGAAATAGTTTTGACCGAGATCCATAACGTTAAGCGCATGCCCAGGTTAGCCGAAGATAGCAGTAATATCGTTACTTTTGCCGGCCATGTAGCAAATACGGTAGCTACCATTAAGGCATTGCGCCAAGATCAGTATTTACACGCGCCCGAGTTAGTGAGTAAAATAACTGATAAATTAAACGTAATAATTAGGTATGAATGGGCAAAGTATAAACAGGCCAATCAGGGGACGCCCGAATTAGTCGCGATGGCTAACTTTTTGAATGACGTCAGTATGGCCACGAAGCGATCACACCACAGACATTCAAAGTCCCGTGCAAACGTTCATGTGGTTAATATGAACCATGCCGAGTCGAGGCAGCCACAACAACGAATGCACGGTGGTGCGAGCCGCGGACGACCATACCAAAGTAGCTATCGAGACTACGCAAGCGACTCTGATTCGGACGACGACTCATACCGGGAATCGAACCGCGCCGCTACCGTAGCTACCGTAAATTCGCGCCCGCAAACGCATAAAAAAAAGCCCGCGCAAACGGTGAAACCCACGCAATCTCGACCGCCCACGCAGTCGCAAAATAATTTCAACAATAGTAAAAAAGATTGCGTACTTTGCAAGGGGAATCACAAATTAGCCGTTTGCCCGGATTTTCTAAAGAAATCTATTTCGGATCGGTGGGAATCGGCCCGAAGCCTTAAGCTGTGCTATAGGTGTTTAGAACCTAATCATAGGCGCCCTATTAAGTGCAAATACGTCGCATGCGGTAAAAACGAATGCGAGGCGGGTCACCATAAGTTACTTCACGGGCTTACGAGTGAAGCGCAATCTGTCCGCGCAAGTGTTAGCAGTATTAATCAAATTCAGCGCGCTAACACGTATCTTATGGTGGTCCCCGTAGAAATTTCAGGCCCGTTAGGTAGTGCCGAGGCACTAGCATTCCTAGACTCAGGCTCGACCATGACTCTAATAGAACGAGACACGGCCGATAAGGTAGCCCCCAGAGGTTCGGGCAAACCTCTCGCGATCCAAGGCATTGGAGGTCAGATAACAGACCACGAGTCCTGTAGGATTAATTTATCGATTCGCGGTTTATGTACAAGAAATCTAGAAAAAATTTCGGCGTACACAATCGATAAATTGAATCTGCCTTCGCAAGAGGTTTCTCGCGAGTTAGTGGAAAAATGCGACCATTTAAAAGACATAACGGACCAATTAGTATATGAGCGCGGGACGCCCACAATTTTAATTGGGCAAGATAATTGGGGTTTAATTGTGTCGCGACAACTCCTTACGGGCCCCACCTCATCAATAGCTGCGGGCTATACCAACCTAGGTTGGATCCTTTTTGGATCCCAGGATAGGCCGGGAAAAATAGCTCGTATAAATCACGTGCGTCCAGCCACTACCGAAGATGAGATTTTAAGCTGTATGAAACAGCACTTTAGCATCGAGTCGTTAGGGGTAGAGAAAAAATTGCCCCGGGCGGACCCGGACCAACGTGCTTTAGACATATTAGAATCTACGTGTAGAAAAATCCCGGGAGAGAATAGGTACGAAACGGGATTGTTGTGGCGATCCGATAACGAGGTTTTGCCCAACAACCGCGCACAAGCGCTACGCAGGCTATATAGCTTAGAACGCAAACTGGACGGAGACGAAAGTTTTAAGGCAGAATATACCGCACAAATTGAAAATTTGATTAATAAAGGTTATGCGGAAATAGTTAACTCTCGTCCCCCGCCAGAAGCGCCGCGTACGTGGTATTTGCCGCATTTCGCAACTAGACACGCGCAAAAGTTAAAATTACGTCTAGTATTTGACGCAAAGGCTACAGCCTATAATACTAGCCTTAATCAGTCATTATTAACAGGGCCCGACCTGTTAAAGTCATTGTTCGGAGTTCTACTTCGATTTCGCGAGGGCAAAACCGCGATTATTGCCGATGTAAAGGAAATGTTTTTACAAGTAGGAGTGTTAGAGCAGGACAGGAATAGTTTACGTTTTTTGTGGAGGGGAGAGAGCAGGACAGAAGATCCACAAGAATATCGTATGAAACGGTTGATATTCGGATCCGCTGCGAGTCCAACCACAGCCTTATACGTCAAAAACAAAAACGCGTTAGAACAAAAAAACGTTTATCCTATTGCCGCCGATATAACTATCAGAAACACATACATGGACGACATGTTGGTAGCCTTAGATCAGGAAGAAAATGAGGTTAAACAGATAGTTAACGACCTGTACCACTTGAACATGCAAGCTTCGTTCGAATTGCGAAGCTTCGCCTCTAACAACCCAAACGTCATAAGCGACGTACAGCCAAAAATAGAGGATAGTACGGTGATAGGTAAATCTGATACCGAACGCACGTTAGGGCTTATATGGAACCATAGGCGAGACACGTTAGGCTTTAACGTAAATTTGAGAAACACCCCGAAAGAAGTTCTCAACGGTTCGACTTTGCCGACTAAGCGGCAGGTCACTAGTAGCGCTATGTCTGTATATGACCCAATCGGCTATGCAAGCCCCATTTCCGTGTTAGGTAAAACGGTAATGCAAGAGGTATGGCGTACCGGTATCGGATGGGACGATCAAATAAAGGATAGCTGTAAAGCGCCATGGATGTCGTTTATAGATAACTTACAAAAGTTACGCAATCTCGAGATCCCCCGACACGTTCCCGCACGCGACCGTAAGGGCGATATCCACATATTTTGTGACGCCAGCGAGAAGGTTTACGCTACGGCCGTGTATTTTGTGGGCAGGGACGAGTCAGGGTCAATTAAATCGACTTTAATCGCATCCAAGGCCCGAGCAGCGCCGCTTAAAGTAGTGTCTATTCCGAGATTAGAGCTTCAGAGCTGTGTGTTAGGCACTCGATTAGCGGAATCGGTCGTCGCAGAATCCGATTACGTAATTGAGAATAGGTATTTTTGGTCCGACTCGCGAACAGTGCTAGCATGGATAAAAGCAGATCCGCGCACATTTAAGAGCTTCGTGGCTCACCGATTAGCTGAAATCGAAAGTAGCACTACGCCAGCGGACTGGCGATGGGTGCCCAGCGCGCTAAACGTAGCCGACGACGCTACAAAGGGCGCGCCCGCGAATTTCGATAACACCCACCGCTGGTTTTTCGGACCCGAATTCATTACGAAAGATAAATCGGAGTGGCCGCGCGAAAAACCGTCACCTTCACCTCAACCGCCCTCAGGCGAAGAACGTAATAACGCGATTACGTTATCAATCCGTACATGCGATAAATTCGATTATTTACCTCCGATAGAACGATTTTCGAGTTTTATTCGATTAGTTAGGGCTACTGCTTGCGTTATAGTTGCGGCTGAAGTATTTAAAACCCGATTGCTATTGAGAAAACCCGAAATAGAGATGAATAATGGACATGTAAAGATTGCGGAATTACTCCTAATCAAGCGTAGTCAATACGCAAGTTTCGAAGAGGAAGTAAAATTGTCAAGAAACGATAATCCACTGCCGCGACGATCGCCTATCCATAAGATAGCAGTGAAAATGAACAAGGCGGACGTCATGGTACTCGACTCGAGAGTAGACCGAGGCAAAGTGGATATCCCAATTTTACACGCTAAAGAAAGCTTCACGAAACTACTCATACAACATTACCATGAAAAGTACAATCATGGCAATCACATGACCGTGATGAACGAGATTAAACAGCGGTATTTTATAGTCGGTCTACGAGGGACTATGAGATATATATGCAACAAATGTCAATGGTGTCGGACCTATAAAGGAGCCACCCTCAAGGCCCCTGTAGGCGACCTACCTGTAGAAAGACTACTCGCATATCAGCCTCCGTTTACCGCTACCGCCATAGATTTGTTCGGGCCGATGCAGATTACTATCGGGCGTAGAAGAGAGAAAAGATGGGGCGTGCTCTTTACTTGCCTTACGACCAGAGCCGTCCATCTCGAGTTAGCCGCATCACTCTCGGCGAGCTCCACTATACTAGCCCTCAGACGCATGATAGCACGTCGCGGAGCCCCAACAATCATCTACTCGGACAACGGAACCAATTTTGTGGGCTCGGAACGAGAAATAAAAGAAGCGAAGAAAACGCTACCCGAATCCATACAAGATCATCCCGCCATCCGAGAAATTACATGGAAGAAAATTCCGCCCGGTAATCCCGCCGCGGGAGGTTCGTGGGAAAGAATGGTAGGCGCCATCAAAGCCGCTCTGAAAATCACACTCAGAGAGAAGGCCCCACACGAAGAGGTCCTACATACGCTCATATTAGAGGCCGAAAATATAGTCAATTCGCGCCCTCTCACTCCAATCAATACCGATATGAGCGAACCTTCCCTCACCCCGAACCATTTTTTATTGCTGAGATCCAACGCTAGTAGCCCATGGGGCACCTTCAAGGACGATACGTCCCTAAAGTCATGGAAGACAGCCCAAGCTCTAGCCGACATATTCTGGAAGAAATGGATCGCCGAGTATCGACCGCTGTTATATCCGCGAGCCAGTACTTACAGCAAATTCAAGAATCCTGCTATAGGAGACGTCGTAATAGTAGCTGACAATACTATGCCGAGAGGGACGTGGCCTAGAGGCATTATAGCAAAAACCTTTCCCGGCCCTGATGGCCATGTAAGGGTGGCCGACGTCCAAACTAACTCAGGCATAATCCGACGACCTACAAATCGACTTATCTACATTTGCTCCACTTAAATATTGTACTTTCGTACGAAGGGGGGACTGTCGCATGTAGGCTAGGTATTTTATGTAATAGTTATAAGTTAGCTCGATCATATATAGCAGTAAGTAATCAGCTTAGATAATAAGAAAAAATCATTATATACAAAGACTTATTTCTTTTCGTTTTACTTTACTTAATATATAAGGTTAATTTCTCTCCATTATTGTGTTAGGATAAGATATGAAGCTTTGGTTAATTACTATGTAAAACCACCTGAATAAATATATAACGAAGACATATAGAAAGCTTCATAAAGTAGGTTGATGATACTGTAAACATTAAAATTATCCAATAAGAATCTTATATGAAAACTTGTCGATAAATATATACTCGACCAATGTATATTATGTACCTTATGTGAATGTTCTATATACTAAATAAAGGGATAATGTTGTTCACTTGCACCTACTCACCCACACCGCACACACACGAGGATTGGGGAACGCCCACTCGTCTAATAGGCCATACACGCTTAATCAAGCGCTCAGTATTTATATGGGCGCTCGATTAAATTGATTCATTCTCTCAGCGGCCTCCGATCAAACCACACTTCACGCAGCATTATGTGAAACTTATTCTTCGAGTGTTATTATTTATGGGAACTTCCCTATACTACTGAAGTATCCCTTTTCCCGTTTAAAGTTAAATTCAAGCTACAGTCTACTACGAATCCCACAATGGCAGAACATTAATATCGACCAATTTATTATGGCATAAAGACATAGTCTATGGAACAGACGGGTGCTAGGAAACTAGTTTAGGTTTAGGTTAGATTAGGCGATTATTAACTAAACTGATACCAGTAAAATGGGTTAGGTTAGGTTAGAACTGCAACCACAACAGAACCGAACTGCTGACAGTAAAGTAGTTTAGTTTAAAACCGAACTTCATGGGTTAGGTTAGGTTAGAACTGCGACCACAACAGAACCGAACTGCTGCCAGTAAAGTAGGTTAGGTTAAAACCCAACTTAATGGGTTAGGTTACGTTAGAACTGCGACCACAACAGAACCAAACTGCTGCCTGTAAAGTAGATTAGGTTAGGTTAGAACTGCGACCACAATTGAACCGAACTGCTGCCTGTAAAGTAGATTAGGTTAGAACCGAACTTAATAGGTTAGGTTAGGTTAAAACTGCGACCACAACAGCACCGAACTGCTGCCAGTAAATTAGGTTAGGTTAGAACCGAACTTAGTGGGTTAGGTTAGGTTAGAACTGCGACCACAACAGAACCGAACTGCTACCAGTAAAGTAGGTTAGGATAGAACCGAACTTAATGGGTTAGGTTAGGTTAGAACTGCGACCACAACAGAACCGAACTGGAGCTCTGGAGGTAACATTGTCCACCCATTGTAATCCAATAAATAATTTAGAAAACCATTATAAAAACAGCGCCAGTGAACACTAATGAGTGGATTCGTCATAAGACGTAGTTTAACAGAATTTACTTATTAAATAAAGTTGGGTTTAATGGGTGGGTAATGATACCCCCCAGGGCTAAAATAACCCGACGTTAAGGTATTTATTATTTATTTATTTAATTTCGATTTATATCCACGATTTTAATCCTCCCTTATTAGATAATAGCTCTCCGTATTTATGTGCCATTTTGTATAAGCAAACGCCGAGATAGTAACTTCTCACTAATTCTAATTCTAATTTTAAAATATGGCTTCGATCATAGTTAATGATGATTTCGCCAATTTCAAGTTTGCTCGTAGAGCATGCCGTTGTTCGGTGAGGTTTTGCTTTTTGTAAAGTGATAGCGATTTACAAAAAACCACGCGGACTATCGGGCCTTGACCCAGGAAGGGCTATGAACGCTTCAAGTTGAATTCTTCATTAGCTATTCACTCCTACGTTAGATCACTGCACAATACGCTATCAATACTACACATTGAACAACGAAAATGAATAAATAATGAATAACGAAACTTAAACGCATGCGGCCATCTTAAGTCACGAACCGGAAGTCTAACTTCTCACTAAAATCCATAAGCAAATGACATGACTATGTTCATAAAATATAATTTATTTACATACCCACACTACGGGTTAAGCAATTTATATCGACGTCTACCCAATTAAAATGGCAAACCGATGCATTTATGATTTGCTCCAATATCCTATAATTTCGATTTTTTGATACAGCGGGATAATAATATTTCGGACTTAATACTTTTCGGCATAAAAAGTAGTTGACAAATGATACTTCGGAATTTTAATAAGTGTCGATTTGAATCATATGCGAAACAAAATTGCGACGAAATGAAAATTGGGAAAATAATAATATGGGAAATTAAATTTCGGGCAAACAAAATTTCGGGCAAATGAAAAAAATCGAAACGTTTTCGGGATTTTAATATTCGGAATTACAATTTTCGAGTTTATGATAGGTAACCGTCAGGTGTATATTGATTGTCGGAAAATTCATCATCACGTTGGTGAATTTCAAATTGTTACTGTTTTAACGAAAAATTTCGGATCCAGCAACTTCTAATGATTCCGCTCCTGTCAAAGAGCCTACAATGTCACCATCGGGAATAAAATCTCAGCAAATGGGTAATGTAAGTAGACTATGTTGAGGTTTTAGGTAGAAGAATAAGCATTATATTTATCACAAAACCATATATTCATAAAACATTACTATAGGACACAATCTATTAAAGAGAATAATGAAACCATAGCAACTAGTCAATAGTACTAGTGTGGAGACACGCAGCTAGTGCTGTACATCTCAACAGACTAAAACCGTTAAATACAAACGGAAATACATGCCACAAAATTGGAAAAACTTTAAAACGAAATTCTTGATATTGTAGCATCATCGTACTATATGTATACTTACATTTAGATATCATGTATACTCGTATAGTTATAAGAGTAGCGCTGGCTGCGTCCAGCGCATAAGCACTTAGATAGTCTCACAGTAAACACCGCGAAGCGAATACGCGCATTTTATTTTACCATCCTTCTGATACTTAACCTAAAGACACACACCTTAAACACCCGACGCGAATAGTGTCCCACTCGCGAGTAACTTTCTAATAAATCAAAATTTTTGCCGTTTACTGTGACTCATCATGCTCAGCGACCAACAACAGCAGCACCAGCCGGCCGTCCCACAGCAACAGCAGCAACTGCAGGCAGGGGAACAACACCAGCCTCAACACCAGCCTCCGCAGATGACAGCAATCACCATATCATCGAGGATTCCGGAATTTTGGCGTCAGCAGCCGAGACTCTGGTTCCATCAATTCAACGCAATCGTGGACCCGCAAAAGGCAAGTGACCTACATAAAAGTCAGCTCTTAATAGCTAAGTTGGGGCGAGACGAATTGAGGGACATTAGTGACATATTAGAAAACATGCCCGAAACAAATAAATTTGATACCATTAAAAACCGATTAATATCCGTGTACGAGGAATCAGAATCACGACAGTTAAACCAGCTCCTCAATGAGATTGAACTCGGTGACCAAAAGCCCTCACAATTACTTAGGCGCATGCGAGAACTAGGTAAAAATCGCGTTCAGGACGACACTCTTAAATTACTTTTTGTAGGTCGTCTACCGCAGTCCATTCGAGCAGTTATAGCAGCATGTGACACGGGGGAAGTTAAATTAGATAATCTAGCGAAAATGGCAGACAAAATAATAGAAAATACAAAGCCATCCGAAATGGCCGTCATAGCCACCCACAGCCACAAATCTGATAACGATAGGTTAGTCCGTGAAATCGCAAGCCTAAAGTTAGAGATGCAAGCAATTAAGCAAAGCAGCAACCATAGGGAATCACGAAATCATGCCCGTAGCTACCAACGCAACTCGTCACGCACACGTTCAACAAGCCGTGGCAATTCAAATACCAGTAGCTTAGCATACCTCTCTCAAACTGCAAAACCTGGGGACGCAGATTACAAATGTTTTTATCATTTTACCTATGGGGCAAGTGCTCGCAAATGTGGCGATCTTACAAATTGCCGTTACACTAACGTGTCGGAAAACTAATTCTGACACCGGCACACATAGAAAACGTCGCCGGTGTCGAAAATAGTCACCGACTTTGCGTAACCGATCAAAACACAGGTACACGATTTTTAATAGATACCGGCGCTGATGTGTCTGTTTTAGCCGGAAAAAGGCAAAACACTCAATCAGATTACACATTATACGCAGCTAATGGTACAAAAATTAGAACATTTGGCGAAAAAACTATTACAGTAGATCTAGGATTTCGACGCACATTCCAATGGAAATTTATATTGGCCGACGTCCAGAGATCAATCATAGGCGCCGATTTTCTAACAGCGAACAAATTAATGGTCGATTTACACGGTAGAAAACTCATAGACAAGGTCACTAACTTGTCACGAGGCACACACATCACAAAAACCACTGAACCGACTACCATTCGATCGATAGACATCAATAACGAATATCATAAATTATTAGAGAAATTTCCCGACATCACCAAAAAGGAAAATTTCAAATTAAATCCGAAGCACGGTATACAACACCACATTTATACCACAGGTCCTCCGGTTCATCAAAAAGCGCGTCCACTCAACCCAGAAAAATACAAATTAGCCAAAGCTGAATTCGAAAGAATGATGCAATTAGGTATTTGTAGACCGTCCAACAGCCCTTGGGCGAGTCCTCTTGTATGTGTCAAGAAAAAAAACGGACAAGAAACAAGACCTTGTGGTGACTATCGTAGGCTTAACACACAAACGATCCCTGATCGTTACCCATTACCCAGACTTTTAGACTTCACCTACATTCTAAAAGGTAAATCGACGTTTTCCAAAATTGACGTACGAAAAGCTTACCACAACATACCCATGGCACCAGAGGACATTCCAAAAACAGCTGTAATTACTCCATTTGGGTTATTCGAATTTACTAGATTGAATTTTGGATTACGTAATGGGGCCCAAGATTTTCAAAGGTTAATTAATAATGCACTCAAAGGTCTCGATTTTGCATTTGCATACTTAGATGACATAATTATCAGCTCCGAGTCTAAAAAACAACATTTTAAGCATTTAGAATTAGTCCTAGAACGCCTACATAACTACGGACTGACTATAAACACGGAGAAATGTGAATTCGGAAAATCAGAATTAAACTTTCTTGGGTATCATATTAGCAGTGAAGGAATAGAGCCAAGTAAGGAAAAAACGCTTGTCATTTCAAACTTTCCGCTACCGAAAACAGTTGAAGAACTTAGACGTTTTCTAGGAATGATGAATTTTTATAGACAAAGCATTCCGAGAGCGGCCGAAATACAAGCACCACTAAACGCGTATTTACATAATGCAAAAAAACGCGACAACACAAAAATTGCATGGACTGAAAGTGCATTAGAAGCGTTCAGTAAGTGTAAGAATAGCATAAATAACACATTAATATTATCACACCCCGAACCGTCGGCACCACTTATCTTAATGACCGACGCTTCAGGTAATTGCGTAGGCGCAGCCCTACACCAAAAGATAAGCGATAAGTTAGAACCACTAGCGTTCTACTCTAAAAAGCTTACAGAGACACAAACCAGATACAGTACATATGACAGGGAGTTATTAGCAATATATATGGCTATAAAGCATTTCCGTTACATGGTAGAAGGTAAAGAATTAACTGTCTTGACAGACCACAAACCTTTGACCTTTGCGCTTACAAAAAAAGTCTCACCTTCAGATTCACCCCGACGCTTAAGACAATTAGACTTCATAGCTCAATTTTGCGACCAAATTCAATATATAGAAGGCGATAAAAATACAGTTGCCGATACCTTATCAAGAGTCAACGAAATAACCATGCCTACCTTATTCGACTATAAATTACTAGCTGAAGCACAAAAAGACGATCCAGAATTGCAAAAATTAAAATCACAAAACAATCTGCAATTCAAATTAATCACCATGCCTGACTCTGGAATAAAAATAGCCTGTGAAACATCAACTGATAACATCCGTCCATATCTACCATCAACATTCCGTGAGCGCGCTATCACAACAACACACAATATTAGTCATCCCGGCGTAGCCGCTACTAGGAACGCGGTTAAAAATAGATATTTCTGGCCAAATATGAACAACGACATAAAATTATTCGTAAAAGGTTGCATTAAATGCCAGAAAGCGAAAATACAACGACATACTATCACCCCATTAGGAAAGTTCGAAGACGCCTCACGTTTCGAAAATATCCATATAGACATTATTGGCCCACTTCCGTTATCTGGCGATTTTAGATATTGTGTTACCATTATAGATAGAGTAACGAAATGGCCTGAAGTTATCCCTACAAAGGACATAACAGCCGAAACGGTTGCAAATGTGTTCATAGAACACTGGATAGCCCGTTTCGGTAGTCCCAAGCGGATAACTTCAGACCAAGGCCGTCAATTTGAGTCTGATCTATTTACACAACTATTAAAAAGACTCGGCATTGAACGTGTTCGTACGACGGCATACAATCCAAAAGCTAACGGCATGATTGAACAATTTCACCGTACTTTAAAAGCAGCTATAATGGCCAAATGCAACGACAACACACAATGGTCGCGAGAATTACCTCTAGTTTTATTAGGCTTACGAACAGCCGTAAAACAAGACCTAGGTTATAGCTCATCACAATTGCTATACGGTTCGAATATTAGATTGCCAGGTGACTTATTTACCAAACCCGTTACTAACGTAAACACTTCTGAGTACGTAACACACCTTGCTCAAGTACTATCATCTATTCCAAATATAACAAACACAAGTTCCCATAACAAGAATCTTAATGTTTTCGTTCACAAGGACTTAGGTAACAGTTCTCATGTGTTCCTAAGAAATGAGGCACGGAAATCATTAGTACCACCATATGAGGGGCCATTCAAAGTTATATCGCGGCACCCCAAATTCTATGTCATAGAATCCAACAATAAACATGTCACGGTGTCACTTGACCGTCTTAAACCGGCTTATCTTTTAACGACTGACGTTATGTCGGTCCCAGAACAGGCCCACGAAAACAAGGAACAACAACACCAGACACCGGAGACAATAACCATTACGCCATCCTCCTCAGAGAAACAAAACGACACCGCTGTAACCACGCCGCCGGTGATAACAAGATCCGGTCGCGTAGTAAAAAAAAAGGTGAGGTTCGACATATAAACATCACAACAACCTACGTCAACCACACATTCACACTCAGCCACAATACCGTGCAGACATCACTGAGAGCCAACTATATTTCAGTTTCCGACATCTTTACAATGGGAAACCCACCTAGCAAATCGTCATCCCACACCACTATCATCGCACAGAATGGAGCAAATGGCGCAGAAAGCGGAATCAAAGAAGACGAACAATCGCTCAACTTCAAAATGTCGCTAATTGCCGTAATACTTGTAAGTGCGACAGTTTCAGTGGCCACCCTTTACATTGGTTGGCAGTACTGCAAACGGCGCATGAAATTATCAATGGATAACCGCATACAGAGGATCGTCGTACAGCGCACCGCACCCGTTGCGCTGCATCGAGCCAACTCAGCGGCCGTAGCCGCGCCGATGCCGAACCAGCACCAGCAGTGTAACGCGAGTGTAAATCATGTCATCGTGTAAAATAGTGTACAGTCGTGAGTGAAGTGAATAGGATAAGGACAAGGTTTCAAGTATAAACTAATTTTAGGAATTTAACTTTTTATTTAGCTTTAAAACATGTGCCCTCATTTAATTTTTAATTTTACCATGTTTCCTCTAAGGGCGGAGGATTGTAGCATCATCGTACTATATGTATACTTACATTTAGATATCATGTATACTCGTATAGTTATAAGAGTAGCGCTGGCTGCGTCCAGCGCATAAGCACTTAGATAGTCTCACAGTAAACACCGCGAAGCGAATACGCGCATTTTATTTTACCATCCTTCTGATACTTAACCTAAAGACACACACCTTAAATGGTAAAATATATTTGCGAGCCTATAATTTGGTAGAAGAGAGCGAACAACGAAAAGTCGCCATATTTTTACATCATGTCGGCAACGAAGCCTTAAACGTATTTTATAGCTTTGATGTAGATATGGATAAAATCACGTTTTAAGCGACCTGATGACACTATTTGAAAATTATTATAGGCCAAAAATAAATATCTCGATGGAACGTCATAAATTGTTTAACCGTCGCCAATATCCTGATGAAGATATAGATTCCTACGCGACTGATCTGAAAAATATAGGGATCTCGTGTAACTTTGACAAGCTACGCGATGAACTTGTCCGAGATATTTTTAGCTGGAACTTAAATCAATCAAACCAGTATATCAAAGAAAAGATACTTCAAGAAGCTCCTAAATCTCTAGATGAAGCAATCAACTTAGCGAAGTCGGTAGAACTGTCCAGGATCCAAGCAAAGGAACTGTCAATCAACGACACTGCGAATATTTTTTCAGTGAAAAGACACATCAGCAGGAGTCAATATAAGTCACATAGAGCCGCGTCACCACCGAAGTCCAGGAATGCTTCTCCGTACACTGTCTCGTCTCGTTCGGGTACACCGTCTCGTCTCAACAGCCCGGCGTCGTACAGAAGCTCCTCCGACAAGTCACGTTCCGGTACGCCGTCACGGAGATACAGCTCGCCAGGACTATCTTCGTCTTCACAGCGATCATGCGGAAACTGTGGTCAAGTACACCGCTATCGCTGCCCTGCGGGTAATGTCGAATGTCGAATCTGTCAAAGGCAAGGTCATTACAGTAAGTACTGTCGTAGACAAAACATATCAGCGATATTTGCTGAAGATAGTCCCGACAAAGACAATTTTTTGTTCTTCGGATCTATTGAATGCAATAGTATTATCGAAAATAAGCCGTGGACTATAATAAACCTTTGTATATACACAACATCCCATTGACCTTCTTGATTGACTCAGGAGCTGATACAAATGTCATGTCTTATTGTGATTTTCAAAAGTTAAGACTGCCGTCGCATATAATAAAGAAAAGTAGTTTCAAATTGTCAACTTTAACCGGTCATGTCATTCGTACAGTGGGTCAATGCGAATTGGAATGTGTATATAATGGTTCAAGTCATAGAATACCATTTTATATAGCGAATATACAATGTCAAAATATAGTAGGTAGAGGTACGTCCGAAAAATTACACTTTATAAAACGAGTACATAAGGTAAATTTTGATGATAGCCAGAACCAAATGCCAACGAATTTATTTGATCAGTACAAACATGTTTTTGAAGGTATAGGCTGTATAAAAGATCCCACCAAAAACATTCTGTAAAAAACTAGCCAAGTCTCGATGGAGCTGCTTGTTTATCTCTAAAAAGTAATGAAATCTAGACAAAGTCATACCAAGTCTAAGGTTCCTTACTGCGATTTCTTTATTATTATAGTTAATGTTGTGTGACTAGGCCGTTGAAGGGTACACCAGTATGGTCTATTATCTCGCTTAACAAACATAGGTAGTTACAACAGATATAACATTACGTGTGAACAAAATTGACTTATAGCGGTTCTGGCCACAGATTGGTGCAATGGTGTCATGGAGCACCTGGTTTTGTACCCTTGTGTACCCTTCAACGGCCAAGTCACACAACATTAACTATAATAATAAAGAAATCGCAGTAAGGAACCTTAGACTTGGTATGACTTTGTCTAGATTTCATTACTTTTTAGAGATAAACAAGCAGCTCCATCGAGACTTGGCTAGTTTTTTACAGAATGTTTTTGGTGGGATTTCACTTCTTTTTGTAGAAACGTGGGCATATTGTTTTATAACAACCTGCTAATTAACTTTAGCAAACCTCACGAAATAATAAGCGAAATCAACAAAATGCAAATAATCCCTCCTAATCCCTAGCAAACGTTTCCAAGCGCAGTAGAAGAATGTCGTAAACGACTGTAACGCGGCCGGTCGCCACTTCGCCATATAAGATTATCGGAAAAACAAACGACGGCACGTTTTAAAATACAGTCAGCGCCATCTAGCCACGTGTGCGGGTATCACCGCCACTCTTAGTCCAATGCATTATATTTTGACCAAATTTTTAGCGAAATTAATATTTTGGTGTAATTTGTTTATTTAATTTGTGCAATGTTCGAGTAGAATAAAGTTAATCGTTCGACTATTTCTTCTTGTAAACTTGTAAGTATAAGTATTAAAGCCAGTCTAGTCTTGTCCAGAGTTTTCCTTTAATTTTATTTATTTGCGTATTAAAAGCAGAAGGAGAGGCATTCGCCCAGCGGGTACGTATTAAAATGCCGAAGTTCAAAATACCGAATATCATAAGACCTATGGACGGAAGGCCGAAAATTAAAATGTCGAATGTTTATTTGACCGAAAGCTTAAAATCCCGAAAGAACGTTTGATCGAAAGGATGAAATACCGAATATTATAATCCCGAAGACTGTAATCCCGAAGAATGTAATCCCGAAGACTGTAATCCCGAAGACTATGATCCTGCCTGAAGGTTGTAATCCGGAATATTATTTAAACTCTCGAGAATTATCTCGTATTTCTGTAGTCTTACAGATTCTAATGTTTATTTTATACAAAGAATATTAACCTAAATTACGTAACCTACTTGCCTACTACTATACTTACTATTTATAAGTGAACTCTTCTGTGGAACCGATCTGCTCCGGCGCTGTGGGATGTGCTGCCCCTCCGCCCTGGTACGTTAGTACTCTTTATTATACTGTGGCCCTAGCGTAAGAAAGTGCGGGCATCAAGCGAGTCGCAGCGGATGAGGCTGGTCGCCGAAGGTGACTAAAAAGCCGAAGCTGCGGAGGCGAGCGTTGACAGCTTCGGTTCCAGACAAGTTCGGTTCGGTTGGCAGTCCATGACAGAATATTTTATCATAATATCGAATATTTAGTGTCATACTTAATTTCCCACTTTCCCGGACTCTTTCCTTTTCTTAACCGACTTGCCACAGAACCGAAGCTGTCAACCCCGATTCCACGTGGTCTTGTCTGCCCTACCCCTAGAGTGTATATAAAAGCCCGGAGGCGAGCGTAGGTGCCGCACTTTCTTACGCTAGGGCGGAGGGGCTGAACATCCCGCAGCACCGGAGCAGATCGGTTCCACGGAAAAGTCGGATTAGTTTAGTGTCCTGACACTTTTAAAGTGCTCATTGACTTTCGGGATTATAAAATTTCGAGATTTTAAAAATTTCGGGATTATGAAATTTCGAGATTTTCAACTTTCGATTTTCTGAAAATAGGTAATTTGAGCTTCGGTTTATCGAATATTGGCTATCGGCTTTTTGAACTTTCGGTATTTTGACCATTGGTATTTCAACTGTAGGTATTATGAACTTTCGGGATTTTAATACGTAGCCCGCCCAGCTGTGGGACGCTATAGGCTAGATTAAATTAGATGTATCCCACTACGCTGGATTTTTGCAATGACAGTCGATTTTTTTATGTACCAATAGTAGAAGGGGGCATTACCATATCTCTAATACAGCTGAGACCAGCTGAGGGTTCTTCATCAAATAAATAATAAATAAATAAATATCGGACAACCTCACACAAATCGATCTAGTCCCAAATTAAGCTCTAGAAGGCTTGTGTTATGGGTACTAGACGACGATATACATACTTATATAGATAAACTAGCTTTTGCCCGCGGCTTCGCACGCGTAAACAAATATTACACGTTCACTACACATAAGCCCTAAGGAATTATTCCCTTATCCCAAGGGATAAGTTCGCACTTGTATTGTTTTTGAGTTTTTGTCAATATTGTTTTATGTGCAATAAAGTGTTTACATACATACATACTTACATAATCCGCGTAGCACCGAAGGTGCGGAGCGTCCCAAGGAAGCCGCCCACCCAATTAATATAAGTTGAAGCAACTTAACGCGAGGCCGCAGGCCGAGCTCCGCGTAGCACCGAAGGTGCGGCGCGTCTCAAGGAAACCGCCCACCCACTTAATATAAGTTGAAGTCATTTAATGTGAGGCCGAAGGCCGAGCTCCGCGTAGCACCGTTATGTGCGGAGCGTCCCAAAGAAACCGCCCACCTTAATATAAGTTGAAGCAACTTAACGCGAGGCCGCAGGCCAAGCTCCGCGTAGCACCGAAGGTGCGGAGTGTCCCGAGGAAGCCACCCACCCACTTAAAATAAGTTGAAGTAATTTAATGTGAGGCCGGAGGCCGAGCTCCGCGTAGCACCGCGTAGCACCGAAGGTGCGGAGCGTCCCGAGGAAGCCGCCCACCCACTTAATATAAGTTGAAGTAACTTAATGTGAGGCCGCAGGCCGAGCTCCGCGTAGCACCAAAGGTGCGGAGCGACCCAAGGAAGCCACCCACCCACTTAATATAAGTTGAAGCAACTTAATGCGAGGCCGCAGGCCGAGCTCCGCGTAGCACCGAAGGTGCGGAGCGTCTCAAGGAAACCGCCCACCCACTTAATATAAGTTGAAGTCATTTAATGTGAGGCCGAAGGCCGAGCTCCGCGTAGCACCGTTATGTGCGGAGCGTCCCAAAGAAACCGCCCACCTTAATATAAGTTGAAGCAAGTTAACGCGAGGCCGCAGGCCAAGCTCCGCGTAGCACCGAAGGTGCGGAGCGTCCCGAGGAAGCCACCCACCCACTTAAAATAAGTTGAAGTAATTTAATGTGAGGCCGGAGGCCGAGCTCCGCGTCGCACCGCGTAGCACCGAAGGTGCGGAGCGTCCCGAGGAAGCCGCCCACCCACTTAATATAAGTTGAAGTAACTTAATGTGAGGCCGCAGGCCGAGCTCCGCGTAGCACCAAAGGTGCGGAGCGACCCAAGGAAGCCACCCACCCACTTAATATAAGTTGAAGTAACTTAATGCGAGGCCGCAGACCGAGCTCCACGTAGCACCGAAGGTGCGGAGCGTCCCGAGGATGCCGCCCACCCACTTAATATAAGTTGAAGTAACTTAATGCGAGGCCGAAGGCTGAGCTCCGCGTAGCACCGTTATGTGCGGAGCGTCCCAAGGAAACCGCCCACAGTTGAAGCAACTTAACGCTAGGCCGCAGGCCGAGCTCCGCGTAGCACCGAAGGTGCGGAGCGTCCCGAGGAAGCCGCCCACCCACACAATAGGAAAATATTTCATAGTATTTATTTATGTTTTCAGAGATAAATGTTAATCATAATAAAAAGTATCCTATACATCTTTGGATGTTCAGCTATTCCTGTACCAAAATTGGTAACTTTTTATCTAGCCGTTTCAGCGTGATTCGAGGACAAAGGTTTTTTTGAAAACAGATGGCGCCAGGTTGGCAAGGCGATGCGTGTCCATACAAAACAACTATCAAGCTGCATCACGCTATCGAGACTTTTCCTGAAATCATGACCTCCCTCCATAGAAAATGTATTTTCAATACAAATTTAGGATTTTATAATAGTATAGATATATACTTAAATACATAGAACAACCATGACCCAAGCACAAATATTCGAGTTCATCAAACAAATATTTGCCCTGGCCGGGACTCGAACCCGTGACCGCCGGCTCAGTAGGCAGGTGTTTACAAACCGAGCCAAACGCGTCGTCAAAATACTTCAGACCTTGGATTTTTGACTACAAATGAAGCGGCCCACCAAGTTGAATATTAAAATACTTAAACGGCTTTACTCACGTCGTAGAAATCGAATAACGCTCGACATGTTTCGAATCGGTACGCGATCCATCATCAGGAGAGACGATCAGTCGCGACGGCGGCCAACCGAACACAACAAGTTGAATATTTTTTGTAAAGGCGGTATGTCGATCTCTAATAGTTTGGTTGGGCTCTTGTGTTTTCTAATCAGAGTACTCCAGATCTTCGATTATCCTAGTTTTTAGGGTTCCGTACCCAAAGGGTAAAAACGAGACCCTATTACTGAGACTTCGCTGTCCGTCCGTCCGTCCGTCCGTCTGTCCGTCCGTCTGTCACCAGGCTGTATATCAAGAACGGTGATAGCTAGACAGTTGAAATTTTCACAGATGATCTATTTCTATTACCGCTATAACAACAAATACTAAAAATAAAATAAAATAAACATTTAAGGGCACCCATACAACAAACTTGTTTTATGGTACGGAACCCTTCATGCGCGAGTCGGACTCGCACTTGGCCAATTTTTATAGTTTTCGCTTTATGTGGCCATTAAACCCTAACTCTGTACCAAATTTCAGCTCTCTGAATTTATGGGAAGTACTACTTCTTTACTGATGATCATGAGTGAGTGAGTGAGTGAGTGAATGAGTGTCGTAAATGCGAAACTTTGCTTTCGCTTAACTTCGGAACTAAATGACCTACAGACTTGAAATTTTGGATTTTAAGTATGTAATTATAGCTTACTGGATGACGAAAATTTCTGCGTTCTGGTCTTATCCAGAGGTACTCAAATAGGGGCCTGAAAATGCGGCGAAATGGTTCCAGTAAAGGATGGTACGGCAGTGTTTGCTTCGCGCTCGACTTGGCGGGGGCACTGCCGTGCCCCCCGATTTTTAATGCCATTTGGTGTTAAAACCTGATGTCGAACCTAGTATTGATGCATGCCGGAAAATACCTTTTAAAATACAACAGAAATTTCAAGAACAACTGTCAAAATTAGAGTCACAAGGCATCATTACCAGGGTTGACGAACCAACTGCATGGGTTAATTCTATTGTTGTAGTCTCAAAACCCGATGGAAGCTTAAGAATATGCTTAGACCCAAGAAAATTAAATAAGGCTATTTTAAGGTCACATTTCGCGTTCCCTAACATCGATGAGATTAAGTCAGATTTGTCTGGCTCACATTTCTTTACCAAATTAGATGCCAGATCTGGTTTCTGGATGTTGAAACTGGATGAAGAGTCGTCTAAACTATGTACATTCATTACGCCTCAGGGAAGATACCGGTTTCTCCGTCTACCATTCGGAATCAACGCTGCACCAGAAATTTTTCATGGTGAAATGGTTGGGAGGTTCGGAGATATCAAGGGCCTAAAGATAATGATGGATGATTTTTTGATTTATGGAAGAACGAAGTCTGAACATGATTTAAGACTGAAACAGGTTCTAGAACGTGCTGATCAAATAGGTCTTAAATTTAATAAGGAAAAGTCGGTTGAAGTCAAATATTTAGGGTTCATTTTTAACCAAGATGGAGTATCGGTCGATCCATCTAAAGTCGAAGCTATCTGCAAGATGTCAAGCCCTACCAATGTCACTGAACTGCAGCGCTTTCTAGGGATGATTAATTTCTTAGGCGCCTTTATTGAGAATATGTCGATGAAAACAACACATATTAGAAAGTTGTTGAATAAAAATACGGCATGGTATTGGTCTGACACACACGAGAAAGAGTTCGTTGAGCTAAAAAAATTTATAAGCTCAGCACCCGTTTTAACTTATTTTGACGAAAATAAGCAATTAACAATGTCAGTCGATAGTTCTAAAGATGCAATGGGAGCAGTCATAATGCATGATAGGAATCCCATAGCGTATGCGTCCGCGTCTCTCACTAGTGCTCAACAAAATTATTCACAAATTGAGAAAGAACTACTTTCAATTTTGTTTGGGTGTACTAAGTTTCACCAGTATGTGTATGGCAATAAAGTGTTAGTCGAGACAGATCATAAACCAATTGTTAATAATGTTATTAAAACTATCGTGAGACATCTTTACTAATTATAAAAACGGTATAAACTCACGTAAAAATTGTCAGGAACGGCCCGACATGTTTCGAACTCATTTGGAGCTCTTCATCAGGGGTAGCTATCCGTGCTGCTACGCGACTCGCAACCCACTGCACTTTTAATCGCTCTTCTTGCCGCCCTCTGCGCACGCGCAGATAGCGCGGCGCGGGGAGGGCAGGGCTCTTGCGCTGTCACCACTGGACTGTCTGTCACTGCATTTTCACTATTACCCACTGATACCACGCACACTTGACTTATTGTATCAACGACATTGTCTGAACGCGAGATGTTTTTTAACGCCGGAATCACAGGTTTCCATGCCGGAGGTAGAGCCCAACCACCGTCTCGGTTGAAATTTGGGCGCCGTCCAATTTCGATAGCTTCACGTATCTTCCGTTGTACACAGCGTTTCCCACGAACCAACAACCGTGCCTTATCGAAACGTACGAAATGGGACGCACCGGCCTCGACAACATGCTCCGCAACAGCGGAGTCTCTCGTATCCATTTTTCTGACACTGCGTACATGTTCAGACAATCTTGTAGAAACATTACGTCCCGTCTCTCCTATGTATGCCTTGCCACACTCACACGGTATTTCATACACCCCAGGGGTTCCAAATGGATCTCTATCTTTAGGAGACCGTAGCAACTGCCTCATCTTAGTCAAAGGACGGAACCAGGTTGTAATGCTATATCTACGGCGTAAAATGTGTCCGATGGTATCCGTCACACCTTTGATATAAGGTAAGTACGCAGGCGCTCTCTCTACAGTCTGCGGGCGTTGTGCTGTACTGGGGCTCGCTACACGCTGACACTGTCTCCACTTATAGCCATTTTTCTCCAATACCTGTCGCACATGCGCTAACTCCCCATTTACGTACTGAGGATCACATAAACGGAGAGCCCTATTAATAAGCGCCCTCGGGACTGATGACAGGTGGGCCGGGTGGTGATGAGAATCAGCTTGTAGGTACCGGTCAGTATGCGTGGATTTACGATACACCGTATGACTCAACCGTCCTTCCGGCAAGCGTTTCACCAACACGTCCAAAAACGGAAGTGCTCCGTTCGACTCTTTCTCAATGGTGAATTTTATTCTTGCGTGTATCGCATTCAGATAGCTGAGAAACGGCTCTATATCACTATCCGTAACCACCGCGAAGACGTCATCGACATAGCGCCACCACAGCCTAGGTTTAAAGGGACAGTCTTCTAACGCCTTCTTCTCGAAGCTCTCCATGAAGATGTTAGCCACGACCGGCGCAATCGGCGATCCCATCGCTACACCATCGATCTGCAGATAAAACTCACCTTGCCACATGAAATAACCGCTGGTCAGGCAAAACTCTATTAACATCATGTACTCAGTAGGTAGGTCGTTCTGAACCAACATGTCTCGTATTATGTCTAGAGTTTGCCTTACCGGTACATTTGTAAACAGAGAAGCAACGTCGAAACTAACCATTACCTCGTTGTCTCGTATCACGACATCCTCAAGTAATTGTACGAAGTGTGTCGAGTCACGTACAAAACTGGTCGTTTTCCCCGTTAATGGTTGTAGCATGCTGGCCATGTGACGAGACACTTTGTACGTCGGGGAGTCTATCTGGCTAACAATAGGACGCAAGGGCCAGTCAGGCTTGTGCCTGTCAATTGTTAATATATTTAACAAGTCGTTATATGATATACCACCGCGCTTGCAAAGAATTATGCTAAGGTTACAACCATCTAGACACGCGGCAGCGTGTCCAGCCAAGTTCACCGCAGGAACTGGCGAGCAGCAGCCGTGTGTTATATTACACGAACCGTTTGGAGCCACTTTTGACCCCCCAATAACTCCAAAACTATTTAACATATTAAAATGAAATTTGGCTTATGTATTAAGATCCTTTAGAACAAGTAGAACCCCAAATTTCATTAATATAGGTTAAATAGTTATTGAGATATTAAAGTCCAAAAAACGGTATTTTTATCACTGACTGACTGACTGACTGACTGACTGACTGACTGACTAGTAATCAAAAACCTAACCCACTTCCAGGTGACCTAGAAAGGTGAAATTTGGCATCCAGCTTAGTAATTGTGTGTGTATACATATAAAAATCGAAAACAGTGATTTTTTATGTTTTTTTATTATTATTATTATTGATGGTTGTTGCCTCAGAACTCTGTCATTTATAAACCGATTTGGAAAATTCTTTTTTTGTTTGAAAGATATACTAGAATAGCATATACACTCACACGCACACACTTACACATACATGCACATAAAAATCCAATACGTACTAACCGTTTTGGAAAATTCTTTGTTTGTTCAGAACTTTCAAAAGATGTACTAGAATAGCACACAGAACTAATTAACAAATAATAATTAAGTAATTTACACATCATAATAATTTCTGTACAAAAAGTAATGATATCCCATCAAAAACATAAATGTAAAATGAGAGCCAAGTTCAATATCGCGTGCACTTCGCCGACAAAAGAAATGAGATCTGCAAGGGCGCCAAGTTCTTTGCCCTAAAATTTTTAGATACAAGGACATGCGACATACTCAATGCATTTATTTTACTTGAGGTGTAATTCAATATCAAGACTTGACTTGGCTAGTTTTAAAAAATTAACTTATATTATAAATCAAAATCAATCAAATCATTAACCTCTTTTCGTAAAGGTAAGTACGCAAGTTAGTGTACGTCTTGTTACTTATACTGTTAGCTTGATAATGAAATATGACTATGTTACTTTTATAAAATTTAGTTAGTTTATGAAAACTAGCCAAGTCAAATCTTGATATTGAATTACACCTCAAGTAAAATAAATGCATTGAGTATGTCGCATGTCCTTGTATCTAAAAATTTTAGGGCAAAGAACTTGGCGCCCTTGCAGATCTCAATTCTTGATAAAAATATAGAGGCAGAAGTCAAACCTTATTTTCCTGTCAAAGATGATATTCATTGTACCAATGGAATATTGTTCATGTCGAATAGGGTCATTGTACCACAGGTACTGCGCAGAAAGTACTTGTCATTACTTCATGTTGGTCATCAAGGTACAAATTCATGTCAAAGATTAGCTAGAAGTTCAATTTACTGGCCAAATATAAATAACGATATTCAGAATTATGTAGGTAAATGCGAAATTTGTCTTGCATATAGGAGGAATAACTCAAATGAAAGTCTGTTGCCTCACGAGTTCAAATTCTTGCCGTGGAATAAAGTAGCTATTGATTTCTTTGAGTTTCATAAAACTACATATTTGATTGTGGTTGATTATTTCTCAAAGTATGTAGAAATAGCAAAATGCTCAAGAAATACTAGTGAATTGGTAGTTACACATTTAAAATCAATTTTCGCTCGACACGGTATTCCTGCCACATTAATGTCTGATAATGGCCCTCCTATGAATTCTGAAGCTTTCCAAGATTTCATGGCAGAGTGGAATATAGAGCATATAACGTCTAGTCCGTATCTAAGTAGGTCAAATGGTCTAGTTGAACGTACAGTTGGCATAATAAAAAACATGCTAAAGAAATGTAAGGCAGATAATTCTGACCCATATTTGGCATTGTTACAATACAGAAACACAGCTAAAGACAGTCAATTCTCTCCAGCTGAATTATTGATGTCCAGATCACTACGTACTAAGCTACCATCTATGGAAAAAGACCTTAAACCAAAAATGTGTGACTATAATGCTTTAAAGAAGTATGATGATTTTAGAGTCAAAGGGGTTGGGATGACATTTTATGTAGGGAAGTCTACGGTGGGTTACTTGCCGACGCAACAGGCTTTAATTTGGCGCGTTTGAAAGCTGTTGCTAAGCCTGAATCAGGAGCGTGGCTACATGCTTTGCCTTCTCCTCAGTTGGGTACATTGCTGGACAACGACTCATTAAGAATCGCGGTTGCTCTGCGGGTTGGTTGTAAAGTATGCGAGCCACATCGTTGCATCTGCGGGGTAACAGTTGAGGAGAATGGCCACCATGGCCTCAGCTGTCAGAGATGCGCGGGGCGATTTGCAAGGCATCATGCGATCAATGATTTGGTTCGTCGGGCTTTAGTGTCTGCCAATATACCTTGTACCTTGGAGCCTCCTGGGTTGAGTCGAACTGATGGCAAGAGGCCTGATGGTCTCACGTTGGTTCCTTGGCAGAAAGGTCGGTGCCTTTTGTGGGACGCAACTTGTGTGAGTACGTTTGCTCCGTCCCACTTGACTCACACCATTAGAACTGCTGGGGCGGCCGCGGAGTGTGCGGCAAGAGTGAAGCACACTAAATACAGTGCCTTGGAGCCAGCGGACGATTTTGTACCTATTGTAGTGGAAACTGGTAGACCTTGGGGCTCGGAGGCCAAGGATTTTATTAAGGAATTGGGCCGCCGGCTTAGGGATGGGCCTGTGACCCGCGCTCTGAATCGTACCTGGTGCAACAAATTTCGTTGGCCATTCAGCGTGGTAACGCCGCCAGTGTGATGGGTACGTTTGGGCCAGGTACGATTCGGGGCGTGCCTCATTAACGAAATTGACGAAGCCTGTTGTGGATCATATCATTGGTTTGTATTTGACGAAGCCTGTTGTTGATTTGTTGTTGTATCTCACCTGACGAAGCCTGCGATGTGGATCAGAACTTATTGTATTTTTTTCCTTTCGTGTGTCTTTTAATAAATAAAATATTATCTTTTTTAGAGTTGAGAAGATGACTAATTATTTTAATAGAAATGTTAAAGACTTGAAGCAGTTAGACACAGGTACTCCAATAATGTTTAAGAAACATCCCGATTCAACCTGGATTCCGGGTGTAGTGGATAAAGTGTGTCCGGAACCTAGGTCTTACATAGTTAAGAATTCAGATGGGGCTTATAGATGAAACAGACAGCATATTTTAGAACGGCCTATTTTCATAGACCCATCGTCTGTTTATAGCCCGTCTAATCCTTGTAGTTCTATTAAAAGTACTGATAATGATGTTGTGAATGTTGAACATAGTTCTCAAGAAAATGTGGTGTTTGACCCTCACAAGATATACATGCGTTCAGGTCGTGAGGTTAAGAAACCTAAACGTTTTGATTGTTGCTTACTAGCCAACTACTGTTTTTAATCGTTTTTTTTTTTATTTTAATATTGATTACAGTCATCCCTTATTATTTTATGTTCGTTTGAAAAGTAATTTAATTTAGTTTACATCATAGATATGTTTACATCCATTACTGACGGATGTCATTTATACCTTTGTCAAATATGACAGTATTTCGTTTTACGTAGGTATCGTAAAGTTTACTGTATAGAGGTTGTAACATAATTTTAAATTAGTGTTTATAATATTGATTTGTATGTAGGTACAGTCGGCGTAGTAATTTCTTTCCTTCGGAGGGAGATGTTACGATAGTATCTATTGGTTGTCTTATATGACATATAGAAATGAACAAGATGTCTTTATACTTTCTCGTCTTACAATAAACGTCTTTAATATCTTTCTTTACTTTCTCTCACCATCTCAAGACCTTAATATACAGTCAGTATTTTTTTCGTTACGAATTAACTGTTACAGTAATATGAACTTAACCACACCTATCTTAAGAATTTAGGCTTAAGCGTAGTCCTCAAATAAACATATTAAAAGTAAAACAAAAATATTGTACAACATTTTAAGTTGTCTCTCAGATAGTCTCTATTGTCTGTTTTTTAAATATTTTGTGGGAACTGGAAAGGCTATTAAAAACGTCATCAGGTAATTTGTTTAAAAAAATAAATCAATGGCCTAAGAATGATTTACATAATAAGTAGGTACGTACATACGAGCAGGAAATGTAGTTTTTTTTTTTTAATATTGCTAAAGATAATGATCATCACATATATTTTTTATTTATTGGTGGAAAAGACCGGTAATCGAACCTGGTACCTTTGGATTCCCGGTCCAGCGCGTTAACCTTTCCGCCACCCTAACTCCCAACCCAAGCAACCTTTCGATGTTTTCCTTATGCTTTGTGTGTCGATCTTTGCATTGTTTATTTCAAAGGCTTTACACCTTAGCAACCTCTATGTGAATGCCGCACTACTTTACAGCAGTGAACGAGCAAGCGAGAGAGGGCGCTGTTATTTTAAACATTTATGAAACATGTATGTAATGTTTTATTTAATGTGGGTACACATCAAAATTTTTATATCAAACCATTGTTACAAAGATCAAAGCTCTAAGAAAAATTTAAACGAGTTACCTGGAGGAAGTGTGTAAGGGCTTGTGCACAAATCACGTGGGGTTTACTAGGGGGGAGGGGGGTCACGATATATCACGTTGGGGGAGGGAGGGGTATAAGGAGACCTCACGTGTATTTTTCTACAGTGAACGAACTAAGAAAAATCGATATTTCTTCTCGGTTTCGTTAAAAATAAATCTTCACTTGTTACACTTCAGAATAGCGAGTCTATTTTACGAAATTTTGGCGGGAAAAAAATACAAGTGAGGTAGTGAGGGGGAGGGGGGTTAGCAAAGAACCTCACCAAATATCACCAGGCCCCCCCCCCCCCCCTTAAAAAGTACCCGAAAAAATCTCACGTGATTTGTGAACTAGTCCTAGCCCCTAAGTAGTACTTTCAAAAAGTCGTTCAGTATCGACGAAGGAACGAAACAAGAAAATATTATTATCGAGTCTGATTAAATAAAGATAAGAAATAATTAGGTTATTTTTAATGCGTCAAATATGTTTTTTCTTCTAACAAAAAAAAATCGGACAGAAATAGTGTTTTTATAATTTATAAATGGAGCACAAAATATGTTCAGATGTTTCTTTTATTTATACACTCAGTAACTTTGAATTAATAAATTAGATTTGATTTATAGGGGAGCTCCATCCCCTTGAGCCCCCGATCCGAAGTTGAACTGTTTCTCGGTACCTTTTTTTTTTTATGTCATAGGGGGCAAACGACCAAACGTATCGCCCGATGGAAAGCGATTACCGTCGCCCATAAACACCTGCAACACCAGAGGAGTCACAAGTGCTTGCCTACCCGGAGGACGAAGATAGAATGCCTCTATGCTAGTAATTTCACCGGCTACATAATATTTAAAACGACTTAAATAAAATAATAAGAAATTCAATAACCTTTATTAAGGGTTGTATACACCAGTAACAATTACTTCTTTTTTCACTGTTATAATGTAGAGGAGGGGTACTTCAACGGTAAACTGTACCGGATTGTCCAGTTCGGATAATAGCGCAAAATTGAGGGCTGGAATGGAATACAAGTCAATTATTAGTACATCACTACAGACGCCGCGAAAGAAGGACTTGCCGGGTGAATAGACGGCCAACCGTAGGGAGGCCGGATTGTGATACGAAGCCGGCAAGCCGTTTTCACGGCTAAGGCATGTATAGTGCTTTTCTCAAACATATACAATGAAATAAAAAAAAATACACCACTCATAAAAACATAATTCAGCTGTTTAGCCCGTCCATGAACACACAAGACGCCATGTTTAAAATAAAATTACTTCCTGGCCTAGGCCTTCAATTTTGTATGAAATTTCTTTACAGCTCTCGAGTTGTTCCGCCTGTAACGTGATACTTCGAAGCCTGTCAGACAGAACGCACGTTATGACGATATTTCATTGCATGTTTGAGAAAAGGTATTTGCTATACTTAGGCTAAAATGGAAGCATAAGAAAACAAATGTATGGGTTATAATATGGAGTATTCCACTTGTAGATTAGCATAGATTATATCATAATTTAGATTGAAAATATTGTACGCCTCTCGGCAGGACACAATGTACCTACCTACTGGTTATACTAAACAATAACTAACACCTGTGATTATTCATAACCATGAAATAAATAAATTGATTAATTGGTCGGGTGATTGATTGCTTGATTGCTCAATTGATTGATACAGTACGACATAAAGGAGTAAAAAAGTAGCAATACTGTAGTGTCGTCCCTTTCTAATTCATCTAAGAAAAACGGTACGACACTACATGTATTGCCACTTTTTAATATTTTAATTTTCTTGTCGGACTGTAGTTTGATTGATAGTTTGTTTGATTGACTGATTGATTGAATACTTACAAGGAGGGGCCTTGTTTTCCACATATTGAGACCCTACTCCTAGCTCGTTAACCTTGATAACCATTTTCTGGACAGCATTCGTCACCGACAGGGTCTGGTTGCCATTATTTATGATCTTCGTGAGACCAGAATTAGTGTTATCGAAAATATCTGTCAATCCCAACTGTAAATTAATATCAAAAGATTTAATAAGAAGGCTCAAAGTTACTCAAAAGGAAACGGGGACGACACTACAGTATTGCCACTTTTTAATTTCTACTCTTTTTTGACAGACTGTAATACTTAAGGACGGGGAAAGAGAGGGCGATAGGGGAAAAAGAGGCAAAGTAATAAAACTTTTCTGAATGAGAAGCGTCGGTCGTCTAATTGTAATTTCTTGTGTTGTATTTCTCCTGTATGTTTTATGAGGTGAGCAATAAAGAGTACTTGTTGTGTTGTGTTGTGTTGTGTTGAGTTGTGTTGTGTTGTGTTGTGTTGTGTTGTGTTGTGTTGTGTTGTGTTGTGTTTTCTTGTGTTGTATTGTATTGCGTTGCGTTGCGTTGCGTTGTGCTGTGTTGTGTTGTATTGAAGCGTTACCTTTTTATATTCCGTTATTAAATCTACATCCGTCGAAGCCTCGAACTTGGGCATCGTCAGCTGTATGTATGTCTTCCTCGGCCTCATTCTGTTTAAACTGTTCTGTAACTCCTCTGTGTTGTTTTTGAGTTTCCCCAACAGCGTTGCGAAGTCATTTTTATCTTTTGGTAGAAATATTGTAAATGATGCGTTATCTATTGTGAATGGGATTTCTACTATCTGCAAATTAAATTCTCTAATTGAACGCCAAATTTTTTTTTTTTTCAAAATACTTAGTCCAAATCGTATTGAAGAGTTGGATTAATTAATTGACATTAACGACGCGGTTGGCTCGGTTTGTAGTGCAGCTGCCTACTGAGCCGGCGGTCCTGGGTTTGAATCCCAGCCAGAGCAAATATTTGTGTGACGAACTCTATTATCTATTCCTGGGTCATGGATGTTATCTATATTAGGTATATCGCCGTCTAGCATCCATAGTACAAGCTTTGCTTAGTTTGGGATTAGGTCGATTTGTGTAAAATTGTCCCTTAATATTTATTTAGTTTATTAAGGTCTTTTCTCACCTGGCAATTGAAGAAATCACTGTCAAAATAATGGTATCTGCCGTTTCGTGTCATCGTGGTGTTTGTGTCAGTCAACGTGAATGCATGCTTCCATTGTACCTGAAATTCAAATGTAACGCTGAAACGTATTGTTATGTTGTTGGTTAATGGAGTGGCGTATTCGCACTAGCGAAAAACTCCTTGAATATCAGTAAAAAAAAACGTGTCAATGTCAATTATAAGCGAGTTGGTTTCAAAATGGTTGAATTTAGTATTTTTTTACATTTTCAACCCCTCTATTGCTCCTCCTCCGCCATTTTGAACAATTTCAAAAAACTTATATGACTATGTAATTAACCAACCTACTCTAAAATTTCATGAGAATCGGTATACACATGTGGCCTCTAGGCGAGAACAGCCGCAATCCGAACATCTGGACGTACGAAAGAAATTTGGGCTAAGCTAAAACGGATACGCTTTGCTCACTCGGTGAATTATAAGTTTATAACGTGTTATTTAGTAAAATGAACGGCATGACGCCATGGCGTGGCGTGGCGCGCGATCACAGACTGACGCGTGCGCACCCCTACGACTGGCTGCGAACGCGCGCCGATTTAGCCCGAACAGAAACGAAATACGGAACAGGAACACCTTAGTACGCGCTGGCGCGACTGTTATTAGCGCCTAGTGACTCCAACTTGGCAACGCTTCATGGTTAAGTAATCAGACTAAAAATAAAAACGCCTAGAACGAGAGTCTTTAATACAACAGATTTGCGAAAGATGAAGTCCGTTTTGGATGTGTGCGTGTCTACGAACCAATCATAGAGACGTCCCTCCGCAGAATATCAAGTGCCCCCTGGTATGTATCAAACCTTTCCATCCACTTCGACTTGAAAATCCCGACTGTAGGTATATCAATTCATCAGAACCTCTACTCGCCATTTCCTCGAGGACAATCCAAACCCCCTAGTCTGAAACGCGGTGGATTACATTCCCATCATCATACGTCATCAATCTAGTCTGTCCTATGAGGAACTTCTGACAACACTTACGCAAATAGAGGCCATCGTAAATTCGCGCCCGTTGACAGCCATGAGCAGTGACCCCGCTGAGCCAGCAGCTCTTACTCCGGCTCATTTTTTAAATACCGCACCGCTGTTTTCTGTACCCGCGCCGCTGACCGATCAATTGGCTGTCAATCTACTCGACCGTCATACTCTTCTGGACAAAATAGTGCAGTCTTTCTGGAAGCGATGGAGTGCCGAGTATCTGCACCAGCTGCAGTCGCGAGCAAAATGGTCAGTTCCATCAGTACCTATCCATGTTGGCACAGTGGTCATCATAAAGGTTGATAATATACCGCCATTTTCATGGCCATTAGGTGTTGTTGAGGCAGTACATCCCTCAAAGGATGGCACAACTCGTGTCGTCACAGTAAGAACGAGTCGAGGTACACTCACTCGTCCTGTAGTGCGATTGTGTCCACTGCCTAGTCAATAATATATTTCGTCTTTACTTATTTATTCTGTTATAAAATAGACCCGCTTTACTTAAGTCTAATTAATTTCCGCGTAAGTCGCCTATTTAAGTTTATGGTTAGGTGTGTACTACTGACGTTTATGTATGTTTGCCTACTTCAATTGCGAGGAGCACAAGCATCTTTTGGTTTCTTTTAAAGGGAACCCTTTAAGGTCGGGGGGAGATGTTACCGCCATCTGTTTATATAAGAACATTTCACCTTCTTTCATGTCACATCATTAAAACCTCGACCTCATATTCACGTCACCCGCACGCCTGCCAAAACCAATAAGAAGAAAAATTACGTACATTCGAAATTGACATCTGTCGCGAAAACAATATCCATAAAAATCGCTCGCGCTTTAAACTAATAAAAAATACAACGAAGTGAATATCAGTGCGGAAGAAGAACAGAACCAGCATACGGCGGCGCCGCCGAAACCCATCGACGTCGAGATAAAGGTACGGCAGGCTTCGCCCCATATTTACATTTCCATTTTTCGCCTTCGGGACTCATAGGGACCTTCGTCCCTGCTGTTCCCTCATATTCTCCTTACCAAGGAGTGGTCCTTCAACCCCGCGCCTTCATTTTTGGCATCCCTGGTGAAAAGTTTCTGGAAGCGATGGAGTGCCGAGTAGTTTTGACAGCAGGACAGCTGCGCATAATTCCAGTCGTGCAACAGAAAGCGTTTTAAGCGGTGCGACCTTTGACTTGGAGCACACTAGCCGGACTGTCACCTCGGTCCCATTTATCACTTGCAGATACACCACTCCTCCGTAGGCCCGTTCACATGCATCACTGAATCCTATGAGGTTGACAGTACAACCCTGTACTACTCCAAGATGACGCGGTATGCGAATCTCATTGAGCTTTGGAAGCTCAGAACAAAAACGATTCCATAAGTCCACAATGTGTGGAGGGAGAACATCATCCCAATCGCATTGGTTCATCCAAAGTTCCTGAATAAGGAGCTTTGCGTACAGAACAACGGGTGCTACTAAGCCCACGTTATCCCATAAACGCGCGACAGCAGACAAAATTGTCCGCTTCGTACACGCTGAGTCAGGCGCCGTGACTTTGAAATGAAAGTAATCACTTGACTTGTTCCAGCATAAGCCAAGGACCTTTTGGGATACCCCCCGATCCATTTCAATGTCTACGGAAGCTCGGTGCGAATCGGGTATCTCGTTCAGTACGGCATCCGAGTTACAAGTCCATTTCACAAGGTCGAATTGACCTCCTTTGAATAGATCCATCAACTCCTTAGAAGCGGCAATGGCGACGGCATCATCTTGCTGCTGTGAGTCTTCTGACATTATGCTGAAGCAGACATCATCCATGTATGTGCACGAAGTTGCGATTGACGCTGCTGTCGGAAACTTATGTCCGTCGTCAGCAATCAGCTGACGGACGACGCGGAGTGCGTGGAATGGGCTGGACTTCATTCCAAAGCAAACACGACTGAATTCGTATACAGTGATAGGATCTTGCGGTGAGAATCTATATAAGATTCGCTGGTATTGGCGATCGGATTCACGAATACCGATCTGCAAAAACATTTGACGACAATCAGCCGAAAGCGCTATTTTGAATAGGCGAAAATTCAAGAGGATTGAAAATAAATCCCCCTGTAGATTGGGTCCCGAGTGTAAAACATCGTTTAAGGACAAGCCTGTACTTGTCTTGCTACTCGAGTCCAGAACCATGCGCACCTTCGTTGAGGTCTTGTCCTCGCGAACGACTGCATGGTGCGGGATTATGTAAGCGGCGGATGAAGCTTTCATCGATCTCGTTACCTCCGATATATAACCCTTGTTGACGTATTCGCGAATGATATCGTCATAGGCGGCACGTAAAACGCTCGATGATTCAAGCTTCCTCTCAAGACATAAAAAACGTCTATGAGCAGCAGAGTGTGACTCTCCTAATATAAACACATCGTCGCGAAAAGGCAACGCGACAGTATACCTTCCACTAGCATCCCGCGTAGTGGTGGCGCGGAAGTAATCCTCGCATTCAATATCATCTTGACTATGTGCGGGCGGAGCGGATATTTCCTCAAGTTCCCAAAACTTTTTGAGGAGGAGGTCCAAAGAGTCTTGGACAAATGCACAGCATGCCGAGGTAAATTTACGCGGTACCCGCAAAGCAGGAGCGGAGCCCATTAGAATATACCCCAGGACAGACTGAATAGCAGGCGGTATTCCATTGACGTCACTATGTACCACATTTGGTAGCAATAAATGCGGAAATATAGATGCACCCAATAGTACATCAATAGCGGCGGGCGAGTCGAATGTGTCGTCCGCAAGTGGCAGCCCTTGAATGTGCGAAAACGCGGACACATCCACGGACACTGACGGCAGCTCGTCCGTAATTCGATCGACTACGAGACCTGACACATTAAAATTCACGTTCTCATTGAATCGCGAAAATATTTTAAAGTCTGCGGTACCTTTACTGGGTTTCTCAGCACCACCAATGCCACGTACAGTCACACATGAATTGTTGTTGTAACTCAGACCTAAACGCGTGCAACATTCTTGAGTAATAAAATTACTCTGAGAAGCGGAGTCGAGTAGACACTTTACACGGTGTATACCACCAGAATTGTCGCGTATATGTACTGTCGCGGTAGACAACAAAATCGTGTTATTCGACGTACATTGCGCGGTCTGTTCGGAAGCTTTATTGTTCGCGACCGCTAGTACTTGCGCCGCAATGGACGTGCTACAAGACGGTTTGACATTTGACGGCGGTACTGTCGACTTAATATTGTCAGTCGAAGGAGGTAATATTGCGGATGTATTTGGCATACCAAACGTCGCAGGTTTTTCGTTTTTTACAGTCAATTGGACGTTGGATGTCATTTGATTTTTATTGTTATCAAAATGTAACATTGTATGATGTTTTTGATGACAATGTCGGCATTTTAACTCGGAATTACAATCGCGGGTTTTATGCTTAATGCTTAAGCAATTTACGCATGCATTACGTTCCTTTACGCATTTAAATCGCTCGGAAGGCGTCAAATTATTGAACGCGGGACACTTGAACAAATGTTCATGAACAATGCTATCGCAAATGCATTTGCGAGGATTCTCACTTGCCACGTAACTTTGTGGATTTGGTGCGAAGCTTCGCAACGGCGTTTTCACAGATTTATCACGCGAAGTACTAGCAACGGCGGAGCAAGCATGACTAGCCTGCGTATTTTGATAAATCCTATACTGACTCTTCATGAAATCGGCGAGGTTATTAAACGAAGGAATTTTGACATTTCGATATTGCATTTCAAATGCTCGAATCGTTTCTTGATCTAACTTCTTTAAAGCTACATGAAGAAGCATGTAGTCGGACAAATCACCGAGTTTCAATGATTTGAGCGCATTCGCGGCTGTGACAAATTTGTCAATGAACGTTTGGAAGTTAGATGAAGAAGCGGGTCCGTTTATTTTTAAATTCAGCATTTGATCCATGTATGTGGATGCGAGAGTACGTTTGTCATGGAATCTGTCGACTAAGCTACCAAGGATGAGCTCATAGTTATCAGCACACGGCGTAATGCCCGAGAAAACGGCTTGAGCTTTAGGCGACAGCTTACCTATGAGATAGTACAGTCTCTCGTCATCTGTCAGCGATGGGTTGTCGTGCACCCTTGATTTAAAGCTAGCGTAGAATAGCGGCCAGTTACGGATGTCTCCATCGAAAGCCATCAATTCCATTGCTGGCAAAGCGGGCATAGGCCTCTCCACCCTCGAAGGCGGCAAAGCAGTCGGCGCGGCGGCTGATTCCAGCCGTTTAAGCACTCGTCTAATACGGCAATATAGGTCTTCGAATGCTATTATTGATTGGTAGTTGGGAACGGCACCTGTCTTGCCTCTCAACAGCGTGCGATTGTGTTCATTAACCACCTCTTTGAATTCGGTACGAATTTCCTCAATCGTGTCAACAGCATTGAGAAAATTCTCTTTGCTGTCCTCGTCAGAATCGACCAGCAGAGATTTACTATGAATATTCTGCACGAGTTCAAACAGGGTGTTTCTCTTCGCCTCAAGCATCGACAGCTCGTCTTCATAGTACTCGCTGTCGACACTTTCGGATTTTTTTATATTTAATTTATCCATTTTGCGAAATTGTTAAATAAAACATAAATAAATTTATCCCTACTAATAGGAATAAATACGCTTACATATATTTTACCTACTTAAATTGCGGGAGCGGTTATTTTATAAATTTTAAGCAGGTAATTCCTATGTAAGGGCGAGCGGGGAAGAAAACGAAGTGAAGAATTAATGAATGTGGTGCGGAGGAAGATGGTATCCGGTTCGTAAGAACCAAAAATGAAGGCGCGGGGTTGAAGGACCACTCCTTGGTAAGGAGAATATGAGGGAACAGCAGGGACGAAGGTCCCTGTGTCCCGAAGGCGAAAAATGGAAATGTAAATATGGGGCGAAGCCTGCCGTACCTTTATCTCGACGTCGATGGGTTTCGGCGGCGCCGCCGTATGCTGGTTCTGTTCTTCTTCCGCACTGATATTCACTTCGTTGTATTTTTTATTAGTTTAAAGCGCGAGCGATTTTTATGGATATTGTTTTCGCGACAGATGTCAATTTCGAATGTACGTAATTTTTCTTCTTATTGGTTTTGGCAGGCGTGCGGGTGACGTGAATATGAGATCGAGGTTTTAATGATGTGACATGAAAGAAGGTGAAATGTCCTTATATAAACAGATGGCGGTAACATACTCAATCACTCTCACTCACTCACAGTCGCAGATAAAAATCACACAGCTGGCCAAGGTCACCTCTAGTAACACCGCACACTTCTTCACCACGCTCTGGAGGTCCCCCTCTGGTGGCCCCACCCACTATCAAGACAGCCTCGTACAGTCGAAGACTCGGGTCAATCATACTAAAAAAAAATAGACGTCTTCCTTGTGACATTGTCGTTGTGACAGACGCACACGGATGAAACTTAGCCCGTGGCTAACCAAAACTGGCTTCACTTTGAAGAGCTAACTAGGTTTCTAAGGCGTATTTATTCTAAGGATTATACGAACTAATACGAACCGAAAGGTACACAGTATTAAAAATCATCAGAGAGCCGTCTGTAGCGTTAATGTTCGATGAATTAACAAATTCAGGAATCGCTTGGTTTGTTCCCGCTGCTACCTGAAAAAAACGACTTTAAATTTACACGTATATGGTTGTTTGTACCTTGTGCCAAAGTGACTTCATTTGATGTAAGAGATCGGACAGACTATAGAAGAAAACAATTCTATTCTATTTTTTAAAAAATGGCAACCGGTCACAGTTAAGCGACCATTACTGCCAATGTCTCGTTGCCAATCGCACTAGGCGACTAGATAGAGGATTGATACCACGTTGTACGGTGAGTTGAAAAAATCGTGCTTTTTGTAAAGTGATAGCGATTTACAAAAAACCACGCGGACTATCGGGCCTTGACCCAGGAAGGGCTATGAACGCTTCAAGTTGAATTCTTCATTAGCTATTCACTCATACGTTAGATCACTGCACAATACGCTATCAATACTACACATTGAACAACTAAAATGAATAAATAATGAAAAACTAAACTTAAACGCATGCGGCCATCTTGGGACACGAACCGGAAGTCCAGAAGAAAACAAGGTATGCTACTCCGAAATGACAGGTGCACGATGACGTCATCACGCTGTGATTGGTTGGTTGGTTCTGTCAATCCGTTTCTGTGTTGCCAGTGGTGTATCATAATACTCCCCGATTCCCTTGTTACCTGTATAATGAATTGATGACCGATCGTGGTGGAGAACTTTGGGGAAGGCCTTTGTCCAGCAGTGGACGTCTATCTGATGATATGGTGAACAGGGCCAGAGTATGACTATTCTTTTAAATTTCTTCATATTTCTTGAGAACTACATATAATTTACAATACTAAAGTGCTTTGTTTGCCTGTCTTCTTGGGTGATTATGAATACAAAAGTTAAAAGATCTTTATTTTCTCATAAGAATAACAATAATTCACTATACTTGAGAAAAGACATTACAGCAAAAACTAAACTAGTTAGTAATCTAAGCTAATGAGCGTAAACATTATTACATTTATTACAAATATTACAATCACTTGCTCAAAGTTTAACTTGAAAAAAATAGCCCTTACAGCATAACTTCTATTGTTTTAATATCTTGGAAAGGTTAGGTTGGCAAGAGTAGTGCCAGCAACCTACGCAAAATAGGCGCATTGTATGACGTCGAGTTGCGGAAAACCAGCTCGCGATAATCTAAACCTAGGGGCATCATGGTTTCGTTTATCACGTGATGAATAAGTGGCAAAGCATCTGTCACTCACACTCGCATTTTGTCAAAACGTGACGGATACTTTTGTCACTTGTTTACCTCGAGCTAAAAGTAACCATCTACTGCCGTTCTACGGCAAAAGGTCGTACCTATCTTTATATGGATTTCATAGTAAGACTTTTTAACGTAGCATGGTAGCATATAGGCCCCACAGGCCCCCTATACCTATATTGATTTGAAGCTTAATAAACAGTTTGTATACATACAAATAATATGTTTGTGGAATAACTTACCCAATCGTTGATCTTCTGCGACAAATTAGCAGATCCGAAATCCTCCATTTCCACGCCTGACTTGAAGATATCCTCCAAATTGTCACTGAACGAGGATTGCAGCTCATATTTATTGGACATGTATATGCGACTTAGGACCGCCACTGTTACGGCTGTCAACGAATTCAGATATTTCAGTAATGGTTGCAAACGGACTTTAATCTGCGATGGAAAATAAGATGGGCATTAAAAAATTAGACATTATAATGATTCATAAAGTTATAATTTATAACTTATAAATAACAGCGCCTTCTCTCACTTGCTCGTTCACTGTAAAGTAGTGCTGTAAGATGTGAATATTAACGTATTCACATAGAGGTCGCTAAGGTGATATCATTATCATCATAGGCTCTTCAGTTTATAGACGATTCATGGTCATCATGCAGTCTACGAACCACCGTCTTTGGTGGCTGAAAAAACCGATACGCCATCGGCTTATCCGACCGCAAACTTGACAAGAAACACTGAAAGTTGTTGATGTAGTAAAGCCTTTCAAACATCGACAAAGCAAAGATCGATACACAAAGCATAAGGAAGTATCGAAAGGTTTTTTTTATAACGGCACAACATAGTGGCTCCACTTCGCCTGATGGTAAGCAAAAAGGGGAGCCCAATTCGCAATGGCAACTGACGAGAAACCAACGGTGCCAAGTCAGTTGACACTGCCATGCTCGCCCGAGAGATGCTTTTTCACGCTTCGTTTGAAGGGTCCCAAGTTATAAGAAGGAGGAAACACATGAGCCGGCAAGGAGTTCCATATTTTAATAGTTCGGTAGATGAAGGGATTGCCAAACTTCTTGGTGCGTGTGGGAATATTCTCCACGGTGTGGCGATGACATCGCAAACTGGCACTTTGTCTGGGCGTTAGAGTGATGGAACGTTTAACACGCTGGACCGACCGGTACCGTACCTATGTACCGGGTTCGACTCCCGGTCTCTTTCACCAGGTTACGCATTTCAATTTATATTTCAGCTTTGATCTTTGTATCAATGGTTATATGAAACATGTAAATGTAATTAATTTATCTCATTATTTTAATGTGGCTTCTCACAATAAAAATAAAAAAGTGGCTAGTGGGAGCCCGACTCGCGCATCAAGGGTTCCGTACCATAATCTATAACAAGTTTGTTGTATGGGAGCCCCCCTTAAATATTTATTTTATTTTATTTTTAATATTTGTTGTTATACGGGCAATAGAAATACATCATCTGTGAAAATTTCAACTGTCTAGCTATCACCGTTCTTGAGATACAGCCTGGTGACAGACGGACGGATGGACGGACAGCGAAGTCACAGTAATAGGGTCCCGTTTTTACCCTTTGGGTACGGAACCCTAAAAACGAAAGGTTGTCTGGCATTAGGGTGATGGAGAGGTTAACACGCTTTGGGTACGGAACCCTAAAGAGAGTCGGACAAAAGTCCTAATTGAAATGAGTCATTTTCAAGAAACATGTACATCTTTAAGCTTTGATCTCTGTATTCATGGTTTAAACATGTACATAGTTAAAGGCTTAATAAAAACAAAATTACGATCGCGTCTTTTGTGTTTCGAAAGTTACTCACACAAAAGATATGGGTAACTATAGTTACATAAAGGAATCAATTAAAATTTATTAAAGCCCTTAACTTAGTAGGTAAAGTGTACTCGGGTAATTCCGAAAATTACTGATATCTAATAAACGGTCTACAGTAAGAAGAAGTGTTGCTAGCGCAAAAAATGTTCCCCCGTTTATTATATATCAGTAATTTTTGGAATTACCCGACATTCGGAATTGCCCGAGTAAACTTTACATGTTTTTTGAAAACGACTCAAATATGAACTGAGGCTCACTTCCGCGGGTGTATTGGCCCCGACGGCGTTTTGCAGCTGATCCTCACATTCTCCAGATGCCCCCACCAGCAGCTGCGCCAGCGGCACCAGGGCTGCTAGGGGGGAACACACCATGTTCTTGGAGGGGTCTTCCAACGCGTAGTCCTGAAACATTTCTTCATTTATTTTTTATTAAAGCAGTAACGTCTGCTAACGTTAACCAAATGTTTACAATGAAGCGAAAGATTGAAAAATTTAATGGTTCGGACAGGATTCGAACCTGCGTTTCCAACGGCTTTCCTGTCAGAGCCATTGAATCTTTCAACCAGTTGCTTCAACATGCCTTAGGGTGGCATCGTATGTATGGTGGCAGTTGGTAGGACGCCCGTGTTGGCCCGGAAAGCCGTTGGAAACGCAAGTTCGAATCCTGTCCGAACCATTAAATTTTTCAATTTTTCGCTTCATTGTAAATATTTCTTCATTTGTTGTTCAGACACCGAGAAAGAAAGGCTTGCCGGCAAACCATTTCAAGGCTAGGCATGTGTAGTGCTTTTCTCAAACATATGCAATGAAATATAAAATACACCATGCGGTGCGGTGTTCGCCATGCGGTAGGTTTTATCACTGTTAGTCACGATTCACTATCCTGATTGTAGGATGTGTTGTACCCAAAAGGGTAAAAAATGGGACCCTATTACTAAGACTCTGCTGTCAGTCTGTCTGTCCGTCTGTCATCAGGCGGTATCTCATGAACCGTGAGCGATAGATAGTTGAAATTTTCACAGATGATGTATTTCTGGTGCCACTATAAGATTTAAGTTTCAAGAGAGATTATGTGTTCATGAGCAGGTTAAACAGCGGAGTTATATATTTATTTGAATGGTATTTTTTTTTATTTCATTGCATATGTTTTAGAAAAGCACTATACATGCCATAGCCGTGAAAAGGGCTTGCCGGCTTCGTATCACTATCCGGGCTCCCTACGGTCGGCCGTCTATATGTACTCACCCGGCAAGGCCTTCTTTGCCGGCGTCAGCAGTAATGTACTATTTGAACGCTTTTAAGTCCCGTTTTGTTATAATATTGGTGCGTAGTATTCAGGCTGTTTATGTAGATAAATAACTAACTTACCAGAGCGAAACTTTCTCTTAAAGTCCCATGTAAAATTAGGGGCTCATCGTCAAGTTGGAAAAAGGATTCTGGGCTATCTTCAGACTCAGAAGAATATGATTCAGAGGAATTATCTGTACCGGTGACAGCTTTCAGTCCAAAAATAACATCTGTTGCAATAAAGTATGTATAAGTTAATTGGTACAAGGGCACTTTGGCGAGTCTACCGGCATTTGACACGAGGAGACCGCTGTTGAGGAGAAACGCCGAAAGAAACTCAAGAGTCAGTAATTTTTCCTTAAAGGATAGATTCTCCATACAAATAGTTTTTACGCAGTCGCTAGCGAATACGGTCACTGTAAACTCATGGTAAGGGTGACCGGATGCTAAAAGCATAATAATCTATTACTTATTGTCCAGGAATGGGACTTTGTTTTAAATAAAAGTGACTTGCTCTTCAATGCAAATATGTATAATGTAAATTATATAGAATTACAATATTTGGACTACTAAGTACGTCCGTTCACATGAAGTAATGTAGGCAAGTGACGGCGGTGGGGCGCGGGCGTTGACCGATCAGCTGGGCTTGCCCCCCAGCCCCGCTCCTTCCCCGCGGTCGTCTGCGCGCATATGTGAAGCGTAGACATCCTCCGGCACGTTGAAAGCCATAGCTTTCAAGAAGTAGTTGAGGGCCTGGATGCGGCACCCTTGTCTTCGTCATCAGCATAGGACTCGGCTGTTGGCAACAGGCACATTTTATTTACGGCCCGTCGAATGATGCCCTTTGACGTGGTAACATCAGCGACTCTGGTCACTCCATCCGTTCCTGGGTATAAACGGCACACGCGTCCTAGCCGCCATTGTAGGGGCGGCAGATTGTCTTCTTTCAAGATGACGACGTCTCCGCAGGTAAGCTCCCTTTGTGAAGTTCGCCACTTGGTGCGCTGCTGCAACTCGGATACATATTCTTTGCTCCACCTCTCCCAGAAGTGCTGACGTAACTTCTCAACAAGCTCGTATCTGTTGGGTTTGGTAGTTGTCACGGGCAGCGTCGGGATGGACATCAATGGTTTCCCGATCAAGAAATGGCCTGGGGTCAGAGGACAGGGATCAGTGCAATTGGACGAGAGAGGAGTCAGTGGACGGGAGTTTAGGATTGCTTCTATCTGTATAAATAACGTCGCTAGCTCCTCAAACGTCAACGCAGCGTTACCGGCGATACGCTTTAAATGGTGTTTTGCTGATTTTATTCCAGCTTCAAAAATTCCTCCGAAATTCGGACTATAAGCTGGACTGAATACAAATTTCATTCCTTCGCTACTGGCTAGATCATAGACAGACTGACGACTGGATCTTAGTACTCTACCCAATTCATTGCTAGCACCTACAAAGTTACGCCCGTTATCACAGTAGATTTCATAAGGTTTACCTCTGCGTGCTATAAATCGTCGCAAGCATAAAATAAAGGCTTCAGTACTTAAGTCACTCACTAGCTCTAAATGCACTGCTTTAGTGCTTAGGCAAACAAATAAGCATAAATAGCATTTACTTATACGATTACCGCGACCTTTATGACTGCAAATCATAAAGGGTCCCGCAAAGTCAACCCCACACGAGTCGAAAGCAAAAGTAGCACTTGTGCGAGCTTCTGGTAGATGCCCCATTATTGGCTGCATAGTATCAGCACGAAGCCGAACACATATAACGCATTGCTTGACTATTCGACGTGCTAAACATCTACCGCCAATGGGCCAGTATTTATCTCTAATAGAAGCTAACAGTAACTGCTGACCGGCGTGGAATAATCGTACATGTTCATGAGACATTATCAATTTTGTTAATGGATGTTTAGAGTCTAACAACATGGGGTGTTTCTTATCGAAATTATATTTTGAGTTATTTAAACGACCTCCTACTCGCACCACTTTGTCTGAATCTCTAAACGGTGTTAATTGTAATAATTTACTTTTCTTTGGCAATTGTTTACCTTCTTCTAACAATTTCACTTCTAAAGGAAATGATTCCATCTGACTAAACTTGACCAGCAGTAATAATGCGTTATTCATCTCAACCACATCTAAAGGACCGGTAAGTTTTATTTTACTTTTATCACAGTTATTTAGGAAACGTAATACATACGCAAATATTCTATTTAATCTCACAAAACTTGAGTATCTTTTAAAATCGACGATAACATCATTCGAGGCAGAGATTAAAGAATGTACTTTAACTTCTGGTAATTGTTTAGCTACATATGAATGCTGAGGCCACTCGGACTGCTCCTTCTTCAAGAATGAAGGGCCTTCCCACCACAGGCTAGAAGATAGGAGATCCTGGGGATCAACGCCCCTAGATGCCAAATCAGCAGGGTTAATATTAGTTGGTACATGTCTAAATTGAAAATCACTGGTTATCTCATTTATCTCATTAACTCTGTTACACACAAACATTTTAAGGTTTCTCACATCTGTTTTTAACCAACCCAAAACAACTGTCGAATCGGTCCAAATAATTTTAGAATCTAGTTTAAACCGCAAGGACTCGATTACTTTTTTACATAGACGTGCTCCTAACAAAGCTCCTAATAATTCAGCCCTCGGAATAGTGGTAGGTTTTAAAGGCATAACCCTAGCCTTGGCACATAAAAGCCTTACTGTAACCTTCTCATCTTTGCTTATGGACCTTAAATACACGCAAGCCGCGTAAGCATGCTGTGAGGCGTCAACAAAACAGTGCAATTCTGTCAAAACTGGAACTTCACAACGAGCATTTCTTCCAATTTTAATATCCGAGAGGTAGTGCAGGCTATTAATGAATTTGAGCCAAACGCATGCAAGATTTTGTGGGATTTGTTCCTCCCAATTGATTTTTGCAATCCACAGCTGCTGTAGGAAAATTTTTGCCTTGATGAGGCATGCACAAATTAAGCCCAATGGATCGTAAATTTTGCAAATAGTGGCGATCACCTCCCTTTTAGTAAGTAGCTGAGAAGGTTCAATATTTTTCGGGAAGTGTATGATGTCAGATTTAGGACAATACGTCAAACCTAATACACTAGACTCTTTAGTTAAATCCACTGAATTTGAGATTGTGTCATCATTTGAGAAAGCTTGTGCACAGTTGGTTCTAATCTTCCTTAAGGGAAAGCATGCAGAGTCTAAAATACTCTTTACATTTTTATATATATACTGCAGTTGCCATACGCTATCTGCTCCCGTATTTAAGTCGTCTATATAAAAATCCCATTTTATTATATTCGAAATAGTTTCGTCGCGACATTCATCTGCGAGCTGCTTTAAGCACCTAGTGCTCACAAAAGGCGCATAGGCCATTCCATATGTTATTGTATTTAACTGCAAAATCTTTAAGTTTCGATCACTGGGCTCCGTACTCGCAGATGAATCTCGCCATAGGATTAATTGGAGGTGACGTTGAGATGGATGCACGGCCGCTTGTCGGTACATTTTCTCAATGTCACCCAAAAGGACGAATCGATGAGCGCGAAAACGCAACAAAATAGAGAACAGATCACTCTGAATGACAGGGCCTACAGCCTGTATGTCATTTAGAGACTTCCCGCTTGAAGTCTTTGCCGACGCATCAAATACAACCCTTAATTTTGTTGTCTCACTCTTGTCTCGAATGACGCAATGATGCGGCAGGAAATTACCAAAATCTGGGCGATCTACTTCGCTCAGGTGACCTAAATCCCTATATTCATCGATAAATTTTGAATAAGATTCTTTTAATTCGGGATTCTTGTTTAACTTATTTTCTAAATTTAAAAATCTCTTCTTCGCTAAATAAAGTGACTCCCCGAGGTTTGTTTCAGGTTCTTTTAGAGGCATCTGAACACAAAATCTACCATCAGGTAAACGACTGGTAGTTTCAATAAAATAATCCTCACAAAACTGCTCCTCCATACTATAAGTTTTTGTTTCCGAAGGCAGTTCTTCAATTTCCCAAAATTTCCTAAGAGAATCTTCCAAATTTGAGAATTGATTGAAATAACAATAGACCTTTGATTTAGACTGACTAATAGCTACTGGGCCAGCGATTAACCATCCAAGCTGAGATTCTTGCAAAGTAGGCATATTGACTCCTAACTTTATTTGGTTTGTGCCAATAATATTCCAAAATACGTCAGCCCCTAAAAGAATATCAATAGAGGAGGGCTGAAAAAATGTGGGATCCGCTAGTTCAACCCCACTAGGAATACCTAACTGAGCAACGTCTATCTCGACACTCGGTAAAGTACCTGTAATAGTTGGCACTAATAAACAAGATATTTTGGTCTTAAATGCCGTTGTACACGATTTTATCGCAACATCACAACTCCCTGAAATGTTAGTTTTAATATTATTTAAGCCACAAACATTTAAAGTTTCACTCGACATCTTATCTAACCCTAATTTATTTCGCATGCATTCCGTTAAGAAACTCGATTGAGACCCAGTGTCCAGCAATGCGCGGGCGATAATACTCTGATTGTTAGATTCATTAATGATTTCTACTTGGGCCGTGCACAACAGCGTGTGAGTCATCGACAGCGCTGATAACGCAACAGGAGCGGGCGCGCCAGAGGTATCCGAGGTACTTGCCGCGCTGCACCCGGACTCGGACCCCAGGCCATTTCTTGATCGGGAAACCAAATAATATAATAATAATAAAGCCTTTTATTTGTATCCTTAACATAATCAAATAGGTACATTATATTATCCATACTAATATTATAAATGCGAAAGTGTGTCTGTCTGTCTGTTACCTCTTCACGCTTAAATCGCTGAACCAACTTAGATGAAATTTGGTATGGAGATAGTTTGAGACCCGGGAAAGGACATAGGATACTTCCATCCCGAATAAATTTAGTGTTCCCGTGGGATGAGCGGGTAACACCGCGCGGAGCAGCTAGTTGCTTATATTTACACTTATTTATAGTTAAGGACCCTAGTGGGTATAGGCCTCCTCCAACAATTTCCATGACTCTCTTGAGTTCGCTGTCGTAGTCCAGTCCTCTCCGACATATTTTTTAATTTCATCAACCCAGCGTTCTCTAGGATCTCTCTCTCGTAATCTATTACTTACTTATGATCAATATGTACAAGTACATATTTCATGTTATTCGGCCAATATTCAATAGGTACACTGCCGCCATTCGCATGGTGTTTGCATTACTTTGTAATCTGGTACCATAATGCATAAAAAATACCGTTGGTGCAAGTGAGTTCCGTACAATAAAAAATTGGGCAAGTGCGAGTCCGACTCGCGCATGAAGGGTTCCGTACCATAATCTATAACAAGTTTGTTGGATGGGAGCCCCCCTTAAATATTTATTTTATTTTATTCTTAGTATTTGTTGTTATAGCGGCAATAGAAATACATCATCTGTGAAAATTTCAGCTGTCTAGCTATCACCGTTCTTGAGATACAGCCTGGTGACAGACGGACGGACGGACGGACAGCGAAGTCTCAGTAATAGGGTCCCGTTTTTACCCTTTGGGTACGGAACCCTAAAAAGAAACATATTTTTTCTTAAACCATTGAAACAAAATTGAAATGCGTAACCTGGTAGACGAGGTACCGGGTTCGATTCCCTGTCTCCAGCAGGTTACGCGTTTCAAATTTTCTTTAAATCGATCGTTATTTAAATTTTTCTTTGAGCTTTGATCTTTGTATTAGGGTTTAATATAAAAATACTTATTGTGTTGTGTACCCCATTAAAAATGTTCTTTGTCATACTCACATTAAAAATGTTGTCTGAATGTTTCATAAATTTAGGTTTTTTTTCTTTTTAGTATTTGGCGTTATAACGGTCATTGCATACATTGCACAAAAATGTAGTTTCTACCGGTTTGCCCTCAGAAAAAATAGAATAATCCAAAAAACAAGACTAATTTTTTACTTCTTTTTATAATCAGTATTTGATGTTATAGCGGCCATGGTGCCGAAATTTCAAATCTACCTATGTATTACAGTAGAAAAAATGCAGCCTTGTGACTAACGGACAGACAGACAGCGAAGGCATAGGATATAGGGCTCCGTTAGCACCCTATGGGCGCAGAACCCAAAAATATATGTTAAAGCTGTTGCGTAACCCATTTTACGACTGATGAAAATAAACATAAAACGATAAAAAGTGCTCCAATTGTTTCACAACTCCGGTGGCGCGGGAAAGAATGTGTTGTTATCGAATAGTCACTTGTATTGTACTGCTTCATGTATGTATATTTGATATTTTACCTTTACTTATATGAATTGGGAACATGCGACAAAAAAATAAACAAATATCGTACAACCTCACACGAATCTAGTCCCACAGTAAACTCTAGTAGCCTTGCTATGGCCACTAGACGACGATAAATAATTAATAGATAAATACATACTTCAATACAAATAACGTCTATCTAGTTCTTATCTCACCACCTACTATTTTCTGTTTAATTTTCTTTTATCCGCCACCCAAAGGTTGTCTGGAAGAGATTGCTCTTTAGCGATAAAACCGCCTATCGTCTACCATTATTTTATTTATGATTTCTCATGTAATATATTTCTTGTTGGTGTGCAATAAAGTATTGTTGTATTGTATTGTATTGTATCTATGACCCAGGCACAAGTATTCGAGTTCATCGCACAAATATTTGTCCTTGCCGGGATTTGAACCCAGGACCGTCGGCTCAGTAGGCAGTTGCTTTAACCACTGCGCCAACCGCGTCGTCTGTGTTAATTTTTTTTTTCTCATTAACATTTATATTGACGAAGCATTTTGAATCTTTGGTTCCAGGTCGTTACTAGTGTCTCAAGTTTCGGAAGAAGACGCCCAATAATAGATAGTAAAGTTTTTTTTAAATCCTACCTATCTATCTTAGAGCCACGTACGTCAATACTGAAAATAGGCCAACCAATTCTATTCTGTTTAGCCCTATGGTTACTACTGGTAGAGAATGCCATATGCCATTTGGCATTATGGCATTAAGTCCCCCATTTGTACCTACTGACTGTTTAATAATTATAAAAACGGTTTAAACTCACGTAAATATTGTCAGGAGCGGGCTGACATGTTTTGAACTCATATGGGGCTCTTCATCAGGGGTAGCTTATCCGTGCTTTCACGCGACTTACGGTGGCTGACAAACTCAAACTCAGCTGACAGTGGGTGTCATTGGTGTCAGGCCATTCCTGACAGTTTTTACATGAGTTGGAACCGTTTTTAGAGTTCCGTACCCAAGGGGTAAAAAACGGGACCCTGTTACTTAGCCTACGCTGTCCGTCTGTCACCAGGCTGTATCTCATGAACCGTGATAGTTAGACAGTTGACATATTCACAGATGTACTTATTTCTGTTGCCGTTATAACAACAAATACTAAAAACAAAATAAAATGTGACCAGTTGCGTTAACTTTGCGCCTCATTTGTATCCGGCGCTGGTGATAATGATCATGAAGGTGATGATGATGATGATGATGATGGTGATGATGATGGCGATGATGATGGCGTTGATGATGTAGATAAATATGGTGGTAACTGGTGGTAATGGTGGTGATGATGATGAAGGTAGACTGCGGCTCATGAGTTCATCCGTCCACTTCGAATTGCGCGGTGGTATTTGACGATGTGGCTCATGGCTTAATAAACATATCTCATGATCATGACTGACATTAATTATTTTATTTAGATGGAGAAATCCTGTCGGGTAAGTAAATTAATTAACTTTCTTGATAAATTATAGTTGATGCGTTATTTGCTTGTCTGAGTCCATATTCTATGTAATCTCTCGGTTTTCGATTGAGCTGAAATTTAGCATACATACGTAAATTGGATTACAGAGCAATATTATATAATACAGCTTATCTGTTGAAGGAGCTGGAAGGTGGTCATGGAAACGGTAAAAAAACACCCTATCGCGTTTGGGCTCGTTTCAATTGTCTTGAGCAATTGACGTTTATGAAAAAAATACAGTCAACCAATAAAACCTCTAATTAAATAAAAATACATATCGAACAACTTTTACAAAACTGCATATTGAACAATACAAATGTTTAGCTTGGATTTGGATCACAAAAAAACAATGTTTATTGCATAATCTTTTGCCTTAGCAATGCACACTAAAATATAACTTAAACAAAACAGACATTAACGAAAAAAAAAACATTTCCAAGGACAACTGAACTACTTATTATAAAAACACCGAAATCATCCTAATTATGCCTATAATATTTGATGATTCCTTATGAATCTCTAAAGTTTCAGGGGAGTAACCGGGAGTTGTCTGTGTTTGAAAGAAATAGTTATTTGTGCAACAAGAGAGCAAAGTTGTTTTTTGTTACGAGTGCTGATTTTGAGTCCCGAGCAAGCGAAGGATTCTACGTTTGAATCACGAGCGTAGCGAGTGATTCTATGTTAGAATCCTGAGTGTAGCGAGAGACTCAACAGCACGAGATGCAAAAAACTTTGCTCTCGTGTAGCACACACAACTTTTCACCTCATCAGCGAGAACATCGACATTTTGTGCTTTTTCTTCCAACGTATGTTTATAGTCTTTGTCTTTGTTGCTGATTTCAATAATATTATTAATCAGAAAATAGATAAGTGCTGCTTAAATAGGAATAACAATATAATTTAATTGAAATTATAATGAACCAACCAACACGGTTATTGTCATTATTTGATCAAATTGGAAGATTTAGCAGATACATGACGTGTTTTTTTATAAATACATATTATATTACGAGATTTTGTTTATAAATTGATTAATATTTTTACTCGTAAAACACCAAACAAAATTAATGCAAAAGAAAATAACAAATTACAATATGAACTCGATATTTTTTAAGGTACGTTTCGAATATGCATCTATGATAAATGGTGAAATTATAAATTATTATTATATTTACTATAAGTAATAAGTTGAAAAATCTTATTTTATTTGAGCAATGATCTATTGTTTTATATAAAAGGCACAATAATTTTAATATTCGGCCGTTAAATAAAATCATAATAAAGAAAAACAAAAATAGGTTGCAATTAAAACGTTTTCGGGTGTTTTTAATGTTTTTTTTTGTATAACACGTATCCGAACTGTTCTCAATCGAGGTCAGATTCGAAAATCGAATTTCAAATTGATAAGTTCCTATCCCTCTCTTTTATATACATATGAAAGAAACAGAGTACATCGAGATTCAAATGATTAGAATTTTATAATTAACCTTTGGCTGAAGAATGACAATTCGTGGTCAGATATTGAAAAAATTAAAAAGCTACTTTCTACTCACGCTCGAAACAAAATCGCATTTTGTTCACTGTTATCTGACAGCAAAATCGCCATGTTTGAGCTGGTGAGGTAAAAAAAAATATTTTTCCACATCGGTCCACAAAAAATGTGAGGGGAAAATCAGAATTTCCAAAGGTTTTAATTTTCTTTATATTATCAACATTTATATTTGCGCCATAGTTTTAACGCATTTAATTGAAACAATCTTAATTTCATTTTTTTTCTTGTACAGATTTATGTAAGTACCTTCCAGAACTGACGTAAATATTGTAGAATAAGATATAGGTAACTTAAAAAAACCCACTTCAAATCGTATTTCCCAGGACATTTGACCGAGTTAGGTACCTGTTATACACCGAAGCACCACATATGTGCGTATAATACAAATTTTAGGAGTTCCCGTCATCAGATTTTCACCAAAACAACGTGGAATCAACTCGAAAATACCTCCTCTCTAACAAAAATAGAATTTTCCAAATCGGTTTGTAAATGACGGAGATCTGATGTAGCATCCATTATTTAAAAAATACAACCGAATCAAACTTGTTTGGCAGTTGGTTGAAAATGATTTATGGGGATTTTTTTCCAATCATCATCATTTCAACCCAAGGTACGCCGAAGATTTCCTCTACAACTTTGATTTATCGTATTATTTCTAAAATTTGTGTCTGATTCACGCTGACAGGCGCTTTGTATGTATGTATGTAAACACTTTATTGTACACAAAAACAACAAATACATTAACTTTGCTAGTGTGACGTTATCAAGCAAAAGGTACCACTTTGTCGCTTACCATAAGAACGCATTCACAAGTTATTGGTACATAAATGAAACCAAATTTCTTGTTAACATAAGTTAATTCATCTATATCATTTTATTTCTATATAGCCGGCCACAAAATCGTTCAACAGCCGATAAAGTGGTACCTTTTGCGCCACACATATTTATGTGGTATTTTTGTCCATGATTAAATTATTAAAAAAACCACTTCACCCAGTTTATTATTTAATTTATAATGACTTGTGTTCTGTCAATGACAACAAACACCTTTGAAGTTTGATTTTATAAATCGTAAACAATGCTATGTGTGATTATTGACCGTTTTTAATAACTTTATCCCCAGTATTGACGAACAACGTATGAATTGTGGTGATTTTTTCCGTTGTTTTCTAGAATTCGCGACTTCTTACAATTATTATCAAAACTAGCCTATGTGGCAATCCAAGGTGTCAGCTACCCCAGCACCAAATTTTATCAAAATTGGTCTTGCAGTTTGAGCATCAAGAAGTAACAAACATACTAATACACAACTACAATCGCACACTTTCACCTTTATACTTAGAGTGATGTGATTTGCTTTTTTGAATAAGACAAGTTTGCTGACAGAGTAATAACACGGATAAAACGCCGAAATAATCATCCTAATTAATATTACTTATTCACATTTATAACAAATGTTTAAAGCTATGGAGACGCTTAAAGGAAGACTATATCCCACGAAACCTGGAATAACACTTGATATAGAAAGCAGCACCTTTAAGTCTACAAGATGCACCACTAACAAAGCAATCTCTGGTAAGTAGTCACACGTAATAATACTTATACTTACTACAGACCTCTTATTCAGAGAAATCAACCTGTATTTTATTGGTTTTTGGTGTGAAATGCAATGCTATTGGTCGTGAAGCTTGGAAACATGGTTGAACAACGAGTGGGGCTCGCTACGATCGCACAATGAAATGCTCGCCCCGGTGAACGAAAGTAGAAATAGTACCTAGGGGCCCTGTAGCATCCCGTAGAACGTTCTAGTTTGTTATTACAACTTGCGGTTTGTAGTGAGCCTCTCTCGGTTGTGAAGTTAATTAAGTCTTATTCCCATATTTAGTTAGACGTACTGAAAGTGAACGTTCATGGCCTTCTTTACTGTTACAATCTTTCAGATACTAAACTAAAGTAAGGACACAAAGGGCATAGAATTTCGTACATTGACCTCTGTTGCAAGCAAATGGTGGTAACGCCATTTATTTTTTTATGTCATAGGGGCAAACGAGCAAACGAATCGCCTGATGGAAAGCGATTAGTGAGCGGTGAGCGGCAAAACAAAACCAAAGCGATATATGAAGCACGCCACAAGTCACCGCGCGCGTTGGTCATTCTATTTCTTCCCAGGCTGCACCGCTCACCGCGCAGACAGAAGTCGTGGCAGGGCGGGTGCATGAACGCAGTTCTTCGTGCTTAGCGTTCTTAGTTTAGTATCTAAAATATTATAACGGTAAAGAAGGAAAGGTCAATGAGTCGAAATGTAGATACTTTCCTATAAATACTTCATCGTCGTTAGCATATTATACTATGACTATAAGCCAACAAAATTAAAGATGTCCGGTGCTGAAAAATGGCCTCTCCTAAGAATCTCTACATCGGCAGGTCGTGCGCGTTCCTCTTCCAAGGGTTTCACGAGATCCTGTTCTAATTGTCAGTTTTATTTGTTGGGTACCTACTCTCTCTCTCTCTTGTACTCTGGCACGTGGTCACCATTCAAGTACGTTTTGCCCCAACGGTTAGCAGTTCTTCGAGCAATGTGCCCCGCTCAATGACTAAATTATGTAAAAAGTCAAGTAATGTCAAAAAATCACTCAAGTGTGAAGCGGACTCCCGTATCGAGGGTTCTGTTCGAACTATAAAAGCACTGTATGCTTTAACGAAAATATATACTGTACTGAGTGAAAACGAAAACATACCGTTGGGAAATTGTTTTACTCACTTTAAATAAAGTCTTTATTTTTATTTAATTACAAATTGAAAGTTTTCCATTTTCCTCTATAATTGTAGTATAAGATGGTTTACTTTCCTAATTTCATAGGACAATATATTTATATATATTTTTTAAATTGTGTTATTATTTTCAGTTCGACCCGAAGATATTCGTAAGGAAATTTGATTGTATCTTTCCCTTTTATATTTTCTAACTTTTTAACTTAACTAGGTAATAAACTAACTTTTGGCCAAGTTTTAGTTTTATTAACTAGTTGCTTCACTATACTTAATAGTCTTTACCACAATATACCCGGTATAATTATCATTTTATAATAATAATAGGTGTTATAAAACAAACTGAAGTCCATTGGGTTTTACTAGATTACTTTAAAATTATTCTGTAATAGTTATTTGTGCAACAAGAGAGCAAAGTTGTTTTTTGTTACGAGTGCTGATTTTGAGTCCCGAGCAAGCGAAGGATTCTATGTTAGAATCCTGAGTGTAGCGAGGGACTCAACAGCACGAGATGCAAAAAACTTTGCTCTCGTGTAGCACACACAACTTTTCACCTCATCAGCGAGAACATATTCGACATTTTGTGCTTTTTCTTTCAACGTATGTTTATAGTCCTTGTTGCTGATTTCAATAATATTATTAATCAGAAAATAGATAAGTGCTGCTTAAAAAGGAATAACAATATAATTCAATTGAAATTATAATCAACCAACCAACACGGTTATTGTCATTATTTTATCAAATTGGAAGATTTAGCAGATACATGACGTGTTTATTTATTTATACACATTATATTACGAGATTTTGTTTATAAATTGATTAATATTTTTACTCCTAAAACACCAAACAAAATAAATGCAAAAGAAAGTAACAAATTACAATTTTAACTCGATATTTTTTGAGGTACGTTTCGAATATGCATCTATGATAAATGGTGAACTTATAAATTATTAGGTATTATATTTACAATAAGTTGAAAAATCGTATTTTATTTGAGCAATGATCTATTGTTTTATATAAAAGGCACAATAGTTTTAATATTCAGTCGTTAAATAAAAATATAATAAAGAAAAAAAAAATACGTTGCAATTAAAACTTTTTCGGGTGTTTTTAATTAATTTTTTGGTATAACGCGTATCCGAACTGTTCTCAATCGAGGTCGGATTCGAAAATCGAATTTCAAATTGATACGTTTCTATCCCTCTCTTTTATATACATATGAAAGAAACAGAGTGCATCGAGATTCAAATCATTAGAATTTTATAATTAACCTTTGGCTGAATAATGACAATTCGTGGTCAGATATTGAAAAAATTAAAAAGCTACTTTCTACTCACGCTCGAAACAAAATCGCATTTTGTTCACTGTTATCGGACAACAAAATCGCCATGTTTGAGCTGGTGAGGTGAAAATTATTATAATGTGATGTGACTATGACTTTAGAATTATCCGTTATGTTATGAAATATAGTAATGTTACCTTTATAACAAACTTTACATTGATCCTGCATCGACTACATACTTCTGTTTAACCCAGTGGTTGACTGGTAGAGAATGCCTAAGGGCATTAAGTCCGCCAGTTGTACTTTTTTGTATTGTGAAATAAAGATTAAATAAATAAATTAAGTACTAACATAGTTTTCCTAAGTTTACTAATACCAAATGGACCATTATAGCTTACTGAATTAAATAAATAAATAAATTGCGACTTTCAATAATTAACTTTAACAAGACATTATTATTTTCAGAACCAGGCACTGATGAATCTTCTACGCCTGTTACATCCATTGAAATAACTGATTCATCATTGGATAATGACATTGGTGGTAGTCCCAGTACCCCTCTTGATGTCTCAAATGAAATCCCTGTTGAAACCAATAGTGCTAGTGATGATGGTAAGTAAGATTTGCGTTTTGTCAACATAGATTTAAAAATCCTGAGCTTTTCGATTAAAATGTTAATCGAAATTTAAGATTATACTTATACGCTACCCTGATGATAGATTGACCAAGGTTCCCGTTCAAAAGGTACCACATAGTCGATTCACCTTCTGTGCTCATAAAGAAAACCCGCAATTTTATATTCGTTGAGAACGATATATTTTATAGTAACATTTAACGTTTGAGTCTTTTATTTCGAATATAAGAGGGACAAGAATTATATTTCGCACCTTTGGAATGATAGTGACCTAATTCGAAATCTTAGTTTTATTATTAAGTATTTATTTTATTTTATTTTATTTATTTATTAGGTTTGCCAACAGGTACAATACTATATAACATACATAAAAAAACAAATGCAAGTTCGAAACATATCAGAGTATTTACACCCAATTACAGGCAAACACAATGTGCGTTATGAACAAAAATTCGCTAAGTAAAGTAGGTCTCTTTCACTGTAAATATATCAATTTAAATCGCAGAGTCGACGATTTTGAATAAGGTATCCTCGTATAGTACTACCTTATTTACATAAAGAAAGTAAAATAAAAATTCATAATAATATTTTGTTGGAACTGGAGACAGTTTTTCTTTGAAATTAGACCTTTTTTACGTTAAAAATGTTTATTACAATCATCTTTTTAATTCTACTTAAATATTTCCAATTAAACAAAATATCTTTTGATCAATGATTATGTCTTGATTTCAAATCAATGTACAGGTAATTCATTTACAATCGCAGTGGACTTTTTGTCCAATTCTATAGCATTTGAGTGTACGATCAGATGGACAATTGTTATCAACAGCCCCCAAAATATTTGACAATGGGTCCGGGTTGTTGGTCATATGAGGGGACAGGACTAGATTCATAACGAAGAGCAGAGCTTCGTCCAATCTGATCGGATCGATCGCCTGTGCTAACAGTAGTGCCATGCAAAGAAATATGGCCGTTTTCAGCATGTTTAACCTGAAAAAAAAACAAACAACAGGGCCTCAATTTGACGTTTGATACTATGTTTTTTAACCACTACAATTATTTTGTTGGAATAGCGTAACCGTGACATAATTTAACAAATCTTTATCCTCTTTTACTTGCCATTATTTGTACTTAAAGGGGTTTCCTTGTTGCTGAATAGAGCGCCATAATACTTATTGATTACTCAATTGAGAAATTGTTACAGGTCAAATCCCTGCTTAAAAAAAAAACGAATCAAACTTTCACATCAGATCGTCAAAAACAATGACTTTAGATTTTTTCGTTATGTTAATAGTATATGTTACCTTTATAACAAACATTACATTGTGGCTTTCAATAATTATGGGTAAAAAGGCTATTACTTTCAGATCCAAACACTGATGAATCTATTAATTCTCTTTCATAATTTTAAATAAAACGGATTATATCGACGCGTATATTAATTAGTGCGTGAGTCCCTAACGGTTCGCTAGTTTTCCAGTTACCAATTACCATTCACAAGATGACTGAGCAAAACACAATTTTCCAATTTGTGCAAACTATCCATTTTATAATAAATTAATTGAATTGAAATGAATGTAATACACATCGGAGTAATCAGAGATTCACACGGTTATGGTGATTTATGACTGGCGCAACGAGATAAAAAAAATCGTTTAATGAATCTTCGGTGAAAATACTATGGGTTGGTAAATCCTCACGTGAGTGCGATGCGAGAGTAAAAGTACTTGTTAGTGTAAAAATTAACCATCAATAGTGAAGTAGCTATCCACGCCATGACCGGCGACAGTGACCGAAGCTAATTAGGGGCGTGAGCCCTAGTGTCATTTGGCTCACTATATAGGTATATACCTACATAAATTTTTACTAATTTTATTAACGAGACCTTCTGCGTTTTCTATTACTTCGTCATACGCATCACTTGCTACATACTGAGCACTCCGGAGAACATTCTCATCATCTTCTTTGTTTATATCTGGTACTGGAAGCCTATGATGGTTGCGTTTATCACGCGATAAATAAGTGACAAAGCATCCGTCACCTTTTGACAAGAGGCAAGTGTGAGTGACAGATGCTTTGTCACTTAATTATCACGTGATAAACGCAACCATCATAGGCCAGCTGAACAACTTATGGTGGCTGACAAAGCTTAACTTACTTACAAAGCTTAAATACCCGATCACAAGCAGCACAGTGAAACTAGCCGGAGCTATTATAAGTATAATTGTAGGAGGGTTGAGACAAGATATTCTTTCTTGACGTCTCATATCAAGATCAGTTAAAATCTTTGATACTTTTCTTGATACAAGATCACCATTTAGATCACTGTGAGACCTAGCTTTAGTTATCGATGTAGTATGTGTAAATCATTGCAAAGTGCACTTTAATAAAATGAAGGCTACTAACCTTTTGTTATTTTGTCGAGTCTAAAATCTTTATGTGTATCCATAAACACAGTCCACCAACAACTGAATCAATGTTAATTGTTAAAATACAGAATTTGTATATATCTAAAGGGAAAATTTACTACTTAATACTTATCCCTGTAGCTCCTCTAACGATTTATTACAATATTTAGTAATGGAACGTCAAATTGTCTATATATTTACATGACTTTTGACTCAAATTCTTAAGAAGGAATATTCTTATTCAAGTATTCATTTTATGTAACCACCGAAAGGGAATTCTAACCCGGAGCATTGCGAACCTGAACGGATCTCTTAAGATGGCATTTCAAGCCCGGCCGACCGACGACCTCGACGCGCGACTGTGATTGGCGACCACGACCAGCGGCCACAACCACAACCAGCGGCCACGACCACGACCAGCAGCCACGACCACGACCCTCTGCTTTGGACTACCAACTGAAGCAAGGGATCCTCTAACCTAGCACAACTGTGACACGCGACTCTATCTCGCGCGAGATATATCTTTATTTGGCTCGCTTCCGTAGCCAGTCCTAGAGGCGCACACTCGTTGATCAGTTGTGTTTACAACCCGTGCACTACGAGACGTCCCGTAAATCTGAGCCAACTATCAGTCTCTAATCATAAATACTTTAAAACTGCAAGACTATCGACACCAGACAAAGCTTTACAAAGACTAACACCAGAAAAAGCTTTGCAAAGTTAACAAAGCTTGTAAATAAAAGTACATCCGCAAGATGCGGCAAGATTAAGCTTCTAACCGAGCGAGAGCTTCGAGTTTACAATTAATTTGTATTGTCCTGAAAGCTTTTAAGCTTTAGTTAATACTAAGAGGTGTCCCCAACTTCGCCCGCGTATTTTTTTTTACCTTACCTTTTACTTTACCGTATACGGGAATAAAGTATCTTACAACCATCTTTATACTTGCTGCGCAGTGTCACCCGCTCATCCCACAGGAACACTACATGTTTTTGGGATAAAAAGTAGCCTATGTGTTAATCAAGAGTGTCAGCTACGTTCATGCCAAAATTAATCAAAATTGGCCCAACCGTTTGAGCGTGAACAAGTAATAAACATACAAACACATAAACACACTCACAAGCTTTCCCTTCATAATAGTTATTATATTACTGTGAGATTTATATTTTGAATACCTAGTTGTACGTAGGTACTTCCCTTACTCACGCATTGCGACCTGAAAATCTAAATTCTAATGAAAAACACCATTGAAATCAATAAAAAACACGTAGCTATCGTGTCCCACTAAAATTAAACACGGTAAAAGTAATTGAAACAAACAGTTCTAATTTCATTAACAGTTTTTCCGATCCAGCCGGGCCACAGTATGGCTAATTACTTCCCCTAATGATCTTTGCGCATGCCAGGTGTTGGTTTAGTTGCTTGCGGTACTGGCGGGCTTGAAACTAACACTTTATATCGTTACACTAAAACGGTGTGCTTTAATGGGTTTCATCCACTTACTTGCGGCGGAGAATGAAAATGAAAAATGTTTATAACAAAATAAACACAAAATACAATAAGACAGATAAGATGCTCTTATGACTGAATACTTATAATAACAGGATAATGTTATTAAAGCTTTCGTGAGACATATTTAATTATTGTATTAAGCGGTTTGCACTCACATGAAAGTGTCAGGAATGGCCCGCCGTTTCGAACACGTATGGAGTTCTTCGTCAGGGACTGCTAACCGTACAGCCGCGCGGCAAATGTTATAGTTTAACAAGTGTCGGTCTGGGCCAGGGATAGTGGCCATATGGCAATAATGAGCATACGACATATAATATTTGTATTATTAAACGTCAATAACGATTTGTCAAGCATTTGTTATTAAGCAAATTCCAAACATTGTTTACCAGAATGCTGCTGAATCCTTCGTTCTTCTTGTGAAATAAATACTGAATCCTGTTAATTACCTATCTCTTTCTGTACAATACTGTGGGAGAGTGTTGGGTGACGGTATCTCGTGCGACAGAAGTCGCGAAGCATAGTTGTGCTAGAAGCTGGTCATTGGGATCCATTAAGGCTTAAGGTCATTTAGAAGCGTCTGTTGGTGGCAGTCGCTAGTCACGGTCATATTTGCTTTCTTTAAATCTATTCTTTAGGTGTATGGAGGTGTTTTTTGGCGTTTCATATAATTGTTGACTTCTTTTATTCTACGCTACTAGAGCGCCATCAGCGTCATATTTTTTTTAATACTAAAATACATTAGACATACCCTAGGATGTGCGTACGTAGGGGTGGCGTAGAATTGACGTAACGATGTGATAACTCAGTTGGGAGATTACTACCCTGTAATCGTAGGGCTCATGTTCGAGCCCTGCTTACATTGCAGCGAATCACATTACATTTTTCTTTCACAATTTACCTTTATGTCAATAATTGTTGACTTCTTTTCAGAAGAAAAACAAACGGATTCAAAAGAAAATCAAGACCCGAGCAAAGATGATGACTATGACGCCACAGTCTCTACCAAGAAGTACTACGGTCCCACCGGTTACACCTACTCTCCCGATCACTTTATAGACGACCATTAATATGAATTAAACAAACTGCTGTTTCATTTTCCTTCTCACCTTTATTATTTAACTTACTGATGTCTCGAACCGCGTTCATAGCCGATGCGCCTGCGCGTTCCAAAATTCACGCAGCGTTCAGCTTTCCTTCGGGTAAAACGTCATCGGTTTCTTAGTCATCTGTATGTGTACCCAAAGTCAATCACATCGTCCCATGACCAATTACGACACATTTTACACAAAAATACAATCACAGGAAGTCAAACGTCTTGGCCTGATGATGCGCGCGATGTCGGGAGTACCGCTTTCCTTATTTGACCCTTAATCCAGCCATCAATCGAGTATCTTAAGGTGATTGTTGAGACTTTTCGCTATAAGTTCGCTACATGGTGATGGAATAGTGGAGTCGACGAGCGCTGCCTGGCACTTGGGTGTAGATTAATCCAAGCGCCAATCAAACACGATTTTAGGCTTATTGGGTACAATAGTCCTGTCGGTGATTATAGATCAATGCCATGACAATAGAGCGTGGCATTCTCAAGAACTGGCATCGGTGCGTACTGTTATATATATAGAACAATGTATGTACTTATTTTTGCTGACATGTAATATGAAGGTGATTGACTATTGCGTTTTTGCATTATGTTTTCCTCAGCTACCGGAATGGTTTCCTCAGTAATTAAATAAGAGCTAGTCTGATTTTAGTCTTGTCGCGTATATTACAATAATTTTATACAAATATCTGTCTCTTAATTAATCATCATCATCAGTCGTTCACTCTTGGCAGAGTGGTCGTGGTTACGGCAATAGTGTCCACATTTGGGTTCTCTCAATTAATACCCACCCCGTAATAGTACTAAATTACAATACGGCACTTCAGTCTCCACGAGACGGCCGCATTCTTGACAAACTCTAGTCACAAAAAGAAGGCTCAAGGATAGCTAGAACTACGGAGGACTCAAACTGTCGCTTTGAAATAAGCTTATTTACAAGTGAAGCAAATAAAAGACAACAATATGACTGTTTCTTTTCCACGTGTACGAAGATGTGGGCGCTTTCCAAATCTCAATAAAACAACCAAAATGCAAGTTATCATTTTTAATATGAATCGGCGTCTAGATGGTCATCGGAAGAGAAGACATTTTGGGACCGTCGTATTTCTTGGTGGAAACTGTGGCGACGTAGTTCATCATCTGCGCTCAGTTCTTCGTTTGATTCAAGTCTATGTTCATCTGCCCTCAGTTCTTCGTTTGATTCAAGTCTATGTTCATCTGCGATCAGTTCTTCGTTTGATTCAAGTCTATGTTCATCTAAAAAATAAAAAACAAGGAACATGGAGTTACTCTGAAATTTGATACAGACAAATGAACATTTTTTACACCATAAATAAAAGAACGCGAAATGAAATGGAAACTTGCATTACACTTTCGTGGAATGCCCTAATTACGGCTACAAGAAAAAGTATTAAAATTGAAAATTAATAAATAATTTTCCTCTTGGTTTAGACAAATCTCAAATGTGAATTTGGTTCTCTTATTCCGGAAATGAATTCATTTGGCTGTGTTCGTGGTACCTGTTTCATAAATATTAATCTGGGGGCACGGTAGCGCCCCCCTTAAGACGAACAAAAAAGAAGCGGGGCACTACCTACCTTTTCTCGAACCGTTTCGTCTCATTTTCAAATAAAGTAATATTCATATTAGTTTAGCAATAAAAATCAGTCGACAATGTGGTACCTTATTTTTGAGAAGATCACGAACGTTGTAATTTAATTACAATTCAATATAATTATATGCAAATCTGTGTGTTACACTAAATTCTCGTGCAATGGAGAGATTAATATTTTAATATATCTTGAGCAGTATTGGACACAATCAAACATTGTTTCTATTTTTTAACGGTGATACCATCTTTCTCGTTCGTATAGAGATAAAAAGGTTAATAATTATGAAGGCAAATTGTAATGCAATCTTCTTTCAGTAGAGATTATGGGTCTTGGACTTCGGGTGATTTCATAAAATAGTGACTTTAAAATGTTTTTTTATAGGTATCTACATAATATATCTTTAGCAGTACCAACAGTGTCATCACCAGTGATTACCTTCATTATCCGGAGAGTTATCTTCACTAGCGGGTAAACGAAATGATTCAACTGATCCCAAAGATTCCTCAGATGTGACGTCAACTGAAAAGAATCGGAATGTTTCGTCATTCCTAACCATTGTAAGTCACAATGTTGTAATAATCATAATTCATAATATCATTAGTCGTTTGAAACTATTAACTTTATACCATTTTTGAAAGGTCCAGCATGTTTGATTTAGATGGGTAGATAATAACAGAATAAAACAAATAATGACCTCTTAGTGAATCTTATGTCACCTACGATAAATATAGCATTATGGTAGATAATAATATTATTATATAAGGTGCTAACAAATTAGTCACGGATATTTTAAGAAATAGTACATTACATTAAAACAATTAACTTTTAACTGTAATTAAGGAACCTTTGTATATTATTTTTTAATTTTAATTTACCGAACAAAAAATAATATTATAATATTTTTTTAAAATAATCACCCCTATTATGTCTCTGTCAAGATGTTTAACACTGTCTGTCATGTCACGTCAAAAGTTGTTTTTCTTAAATGTCATTATGATTTGGCGGGAAAACTGTAGGTTATTAAATACTAGCGTATGCCTACGGCTCTGCCCGCGTGGAACAAAAAAACTGTCCAATCCGAACAATTTATGTAAAAAAATGTCGTGTGCTATTCCCTGCAAATAACCTATCTCTGTGCCTAATTTCATCCAGATCAGTTAAACTGTTTGGGTGTGACGTGATAGTGTTACAAACATCCATCCACCCATACAAGCCTTCACATTTAATAATGATTAAGTTAGATATTTAACGAATGCTAGCCTACCTAATTAACAAGTCTAAGTAATTTAAAAAGCAAACACGGACATAAGAAAACTTTTATTAGCATAAACTCTTTACAAATTTTCTTGAAAATGGTGACCCTGGTTAATGCACAATAGTGCTCGTTTTCGGATATTTTCATTACCACGCATTAAGATCTGTCTTTCCATTTTCATAACCTGAAAGGCGTCGGTAATCCGTGTTTGTAATTCTTCTGACGTTCTGATTGTGTGCCCGTCGTTTCCATAAACCAAGTCTTTGGCGCGTCCCCATACGTGAAAATCAAGCGGTGTTAAATCTGGTGAGCGGGCTGGCCAGTTCACTTCACCTGCTTGAACCCCATCCCGGCCAATCCATCATAATTGGAATCGTTCCGTTAAGTATCTTCGTACGTTACGATCGTAATGGGCTGGGGCACCATCATGTTGAAAGTGCATTCTCCTACGGAGATCGACTGGAACTTCATCTAGCAATTCCGGTAGGCCTTCTTGTAGGAATTGATGAATGATGATACTTTCTTCCATTAAGGCGGTTGAGAAAGACAGGGCCCAGCAAATAATCGCCAAGGAATCCTGCCCACACCTTAACACCGAAGCGAGTCTGTTAACACTGACGCGAGTCTCAAAGTGGTCAGGATGTGCTAAATGGGGATTCTTCCAAACAAAAGTGTGCATTGTGAATGTTAAATAATCCCACCCTCGCAAATGTACACTCGTCGGTCCACAGTATTTTACATCTGGGGTTTCTAATAAGCCACTGACTGAATAATACACGTGGTTCGTAATCCTGTGGTTGCAGTTCTTGAATACGTGTTAAATAAATACATAGCGTAATTCTAATTAATTAAATTTCTTTGCAACTGACACAATCAGAGAGCAAATAGCATGACATTGACATTCAAGTATTTTATTTTTCAACTTTAAGAGGCCATGTGTATGATAGTTTAAAGAGGTTCTAGAATATGTCTAAAGAGGTCTCATTTAACTATCTTATTAACAGGGTGTTTTAACGTAGCAAATTTGTTTCCTAATTTTCTCCAAAAAAACATAACAATACCTATGATGTTTCATACTTAAATGTACTCCGAGAACCGAGTACTATCAGAGGTAAAAATATCCGTGACTAATTTGTTAGCACCTTATATAGAAGAAATATCAGACTTTTTCGCATAGAGATAATTTATGAAAAAAAAAATGAAAAACCAAAAAAAAATGTACGTATTCTTTATACATTTTAAAGATATTTTTATAATTATTTACAATATAAAATAGTAGAGCACAAATAGTAAAACACAAATTGTAGTAAAGACTTAATACCTCAAGATTTATTCCTAAAAACCGGCCAAGAGCATGTCGGGCCACGCTCAGTGCAGGGTTCCGTAGTTGCTCATCCTTCACAATAGACTTAAGTTATAAGAAAGATTTCAAGCTCTATAAAAAGGTCGTAAATGCCAAAGTAACTGTAATTACTTTTTACCTCCTGGATGTCACCTTACGTCCTTTTAAGAAAATTATGAAATTTCGCGATAACTCAAAAACGGCTCGACCGATTTTGTTCAATATAGCTTTCATTGAAAGTACTTATAAGGTCTCATGTTCATGAATTTTCCCATAATTTTTTGACCCGTGGTTGAAAAGTTAGAGGGGGGGACACTATTTTTTTTTGGAGCGAATATTTACAAAACTGCTGACTTTATCAAAAAATAATGTTTGGAGACCCCTATTATTTTCAAAAGACCTATTCAATGACACCCCACACACTAGTGTTGAAACGAAAAAAAAATCACCCCCACTTTAGGTGTTCGAGAGGTACACGAAAAAAAATATTTTTTTTTAGTTTTTATTTTACCGTTTTCTCGGCGTGATACATACCCATACTCATACCAAATTTCAGCTTTCTAGTACTAATTATCAAGGAGCTAAGCCGCGGACGGACAGACGGACATGGCGAAACTAAAAGGGTTCCTAGTTGACTACGGAACCCTAAAAACGCTCTTTTACTCTTGTCCCACGAAAATATGAATAGTAGTATAAACAAGGTGGTGGCAAGTTCGCGATACTTAATATAACTATGAATAAGTTTTGGTATTTGCAAAAACAAAAGAAAAAAACATACGGTAATCCTCTGGTTTCACTGAAAATAAAAAATAAACCTTCATTTCTTACTTCTACTACTTTGTGATAAAATATGAAACGTTCTACAGACTTTGTGATAAAAAATTTGCAAGTGGACCAATATTCATGAGAAAGTATCAAAATTTTAGGCTTGGTGAACTTAAACAGTATCTGAATAAGAGAAAAGAAATACCTGTTTACTTTTAGAATATTGGTTTAAACTAACAAGATTTTTACAAATTATTTAATTACCTCGGCGTTTCGGGTGCGACCTTACGTCCATGGTTTCAAAAGGACTTATCTTCAAAACAGTCACGCCGCAAAGAGCCACTTAGTCCCTTCATGACTATAGGTAGTATCGCGACCGAAACATCGAGTTTAATAAACACCGTTTTGAACGCAACGAATTAATACTTTCAGAATAATAATAATAATAATAGTACTCTTTTTTGTGCACCACAAAGTAAAAATAAAAATAACAAAAGAAATAAAAAAAGTATTACAAATGGTAACAATAGGCGGTCTTATCGCTAAAAAGCGATCTCTTCCAGACAACCTTAGGGTAGAGAGTAAATTAAAAATAATTATGAAAAAGGTAGTACAAAGTTGTTGAAAACGATACATTAACACAATACACCTTTACAGATACTTAAATATAAAATCCAAAAATAAACAAATATACTTTAAAATAGATACTAAAATAATATACATACACAATACATATATACATACATACGATGACGTACTTAAAAATGAAGCAACTACATCGACAACTAGGCCTAGGGAAGTGACAGATAATGCTGCTTAAGATGAGTTTTAAAAATTGGAAGAGATTTAGCGCGTCTCAAATCTAGCGGCAAAGCGTTCCACAGCTGGATTGCGTGAAAGGTAAATGAGTCGTCAAACGAACAAATGAGTCAGAATGTCAAACGGGAAAGATAATTAGTGTGTTCGTTACTAAGTACTTACAAGAAATTGGTTTGTTGGTGGTACATATTGGAGCATTGGTGGGTTTATGACTCTCGCTCCTCAGATGTTGTCCAGCTTGAAACAATAGTTGAATTAACAAAAAAACAATTTTAAAGACAACATTTTGAATAGGGTTTGTTCAAATATGGGACACTAGCTTTTGCCCGCGACTACGTCCGCGTGGAACTTGGAAGTATGGAAGCAACCTCGTACAACACGATAGATATCCACCTAATCACCTTAATTAATAAAAAGAGCGCCTAAGCAAATGTAAGAGCAATTGTGCTTTTGGGTTTATCATTACATTTTCTACAGGGTTATCAATGTCATCATGAATTACTTACTCACTTTTCAATCTTTTAGGGATAATTTCCAGGATGAAAACTATCCTATGTCCTTCCTCGGATCTTAAACTATCTCCATGCCAAATTTCATCAAAATCGATTCAGCGGTTTAAGCGTGAAGACGTAACAGACAGACAGACAGACAGACAGACAGACAGACAGACACACTTTCGCATTTATAATAATTATATATATATATAATATTAGTATGGATTTTCAAGTAATAGATAGCACTTTGTCGCTTACCATAAACGCGTTGGCAGGTAAAAAAAAATCTTTTAGGTGAAAATGTCACATAATATGTATATTTTTGAACGATGTACTGTCATAAAACATTTTCAAAGATCTTTGAAGGAGCTTTTAGAACAATTTCTGGCTTTGGCATGTGTTCACGATCACATACGGTACGGGACTTACTTTACTGCTCTTAACGGCAGAAATGACCGTTAAAGTTCCATATTCCTACGGATTACTAAAAACGCTCCATACAAATGGCGTCCAAACCGTGACATCGTCGACTAAAGGTATCAATATCTGTATGGAAAAACAAATAAACTGCCATTTTTTCTGGGAAAAAGTACATTTAAGTACATGGTACATTTGTCATCAGCCATCGTCTATTCTATCCTCAAAAAAGTTTATTCAACTTAGCGATAAGTCTCACCTTTAGGTTTCTGTTTAACAATTCGCGTTCTGTGACTAGGGAGTGCTGTAACTACCTGGAAAAGAAAGTATCTCACTTTCTCAAATAGATAAAATACTATTATAACGCGCGTCGCCAATCGTATAGCGTCATATAGTCTGACAAAAAAGAGTAGAAATTAAAAAGTGGCCCTACTGTAGTGTCCCATTCTAATCAATCTAAGAAAACGGGGACGATACTACAGTATTGCCACTTTTTTAGGGTTCCGTTCCAAAAGGGTAAAAACGGGACCCTATTACTGAGACTTCGCTGTCCGTCCGTCCGTCTGTCACCAGGATGTATCTCAAGAACGGTAATAGCTAGACAGTTGAAATTTTCACAGATGATGTATTTCTATTGCCGCTAATAACAACAAATACTAAAAATAAAATAAAAAAATATTTAAGGGGGCAACAAACTAGTTATAGATTATGGTACGGAACCCTTCTTGCGCGAGTCGGACTCACACTTGTCCAATTTTTTCTACTCTTTTTCGTCGGACTATATTATGTTGGTAAACATTTCTTTTTCCGCTCATCACGCCGAAACGGCAGAACCGATTTTAATAAATATTGGTACAGGGACATCCACAGATTATAAGATACATTTTTCCCGTACAATAAAGTTTTTTTTTATCGCGGAGCAAGTTGCCTTTCTAGTATTAAAATGGCGGCGGCCAATCGAACACAGTGAGTAGCACACCGATTAGAAATATGTCGACCGATATCCGAATTGTACAATGTGAGTAAACCTGTTTTTATAAGTATTCTAATAAGATAGCAAGTTCTTCTGTGCTTATAGTATTTTACGGTTTTAATTTAGTTAAAGTTATGTTTGTATTATTTTATGTCTCGAATTAATTTCTTAAACGTTATATATATATAGAACACTAGCTGTTCCCCGCGGTGTTACCCGCTCATCCCACGGGAACACTACATTTATTCGGGATGAAAAGTATCCTATGTCCTTCCCCGGGACTGAAACTATCTATATTCCAAATTTCATCTAAATCGGTTCAGCGGTTTAAGCGTGAAGAGGTAACAGACAGACAGACAGACAGACAGACACACTTTCGCATTTATAATATTAGTATGAATGTATTGTAATTTGGATTGTCATTAAAATACCTAATATACGTACATGAATTAATATAATACAAGTAACTATTCGAAGATATCGCGTGTCACACATTCTGCTGAATTTGTGAAACAATTCAAGCAAAATTTTTTCATTAAGTGGAAGTTTAACAAATCGTAAAAAAATGTTTTCCGTAAATGACTTTATACGGCTCTAGTGTGGAATTATCATGGTTTGTAATCAATTGTTACTTATACTTATATCATGAAATATTCCTTATTTCACAGTTTTTCGATTCCGTTCCGTATATAGCTATTTTAAGCAATCTGAAATTAACCATGTGCATACATTTTTTTAATGTGAACCACGATTTGAAAATTAAAATACGATAAGTTATTTATCACATTTTTTTGTTTACACGTAGAAAAAAAATGGTGTAATTTTTTTGCAAATCTATATTAACTATGTCGTGTTTTTTCTATTTTTGTACAGATGGAATTTAAAGAACAAAGTTCACCCTGCATTTGCAAGGTACTAACTTGTGCTACTTAGGCTATGAGAAAACAACAATTGTGATATTTCTAAATAACAGATTATCGATATATTCTTTTGTAGAACGGCGATTTTGATAATAAATATAATATTAATGGTCGTCTATGTAGTGATCAGGAACGAAGGTCCTTTTGGGTCCGTAGTACTTCTTAGTGGAGACGGTAACATCGTAGTCATCGTCCTTGCTCGGGTCTTGATTATCTGATTCTTCATCTGAAAAGGAAAATACAACAATATCAAAAATGTTTCTATAGTTTTTATGTACTCAGCATTTTTTTTATTGAACCATTAATACTAAAAGAAAAGCACAAAAAAATGAGTAACCTGGCGCTAAGGTGTAACAGTCTTTAAAATAAAAAATACAAAGCTTAAGGAAGAGTTCTAAAGGTTGCCTGGCGTTGGGACGGCGGAGTGGTTGACACGATGGATCAGTAATCCTGAGATACCGGGTTCGATTACATGCTTTTCCGCCAGGTTAAACAATTTCAATCTTTGTTATCAATGGTTCAATATTATAGATACTTTTTTTATTGCATTGATCGGTGCTTGGACAGGGTTTTTGCGCAAAGGCTTGTAATAGTAAGAAAAAATGTTGTTGCATTGTATCACAGCTTGTATCGTACCCAACAGAAGGGACCAACAGCTAGATTTTTAGGGTTCTGTACCCAAAGTGTGTCAACGATACCCTATTACTGCCTCCGCTGAAATTTTCGTATAATGTGTATAGTATTGCCGCTATAACAATAAGTAATGACAATAAAAAAATAGACATTTTTTTTCTAACGGCATAGAGATAGACACTTGAACAAAAACAGCTAAAAATAAAACATTTAAAATATATCTTTGATGGTACGCAACCGTTCGTTCTTGTGCGAGTCCGACACACACTTAGCCAGTTTCTTAATTCATACTTGAGTGTTACTAATTAATTTGTTTTGAATTAGTGCTAAGATTGATTAATCTTTGCCTTCAGCTAAGAATATTAAAATATTCACAATTTGTCATTCCAAATCTTTAAAATATATTGGCCACCCGACAATGTGGTACCTTTTTGTCTATGCCGAGATCGTTACGTTTGTCAAAATATCGGTCATTCAACAATATGGTACCTTTGCTTAAAACTGAGAACTTAGATAAACTACAGATTTAATTAGCAGGGAATACTGGCCGGTTGAGGTTGCCTTCGGATTTAGCAAATAAAAAACACATGAGAAGTGTCATTTTTGTTATGATAGATGCTGCTTATATATTTTAGTTGTAGAAAAGATTAAAAATAAATAATTAACGTTAATTTACTTAAAGTTTTTATCTGGATATAATAATAACACTTAAGCCATTAATTGTTACCGGTTTTATTATCAGGAGGATCACCATTGTCGTCACCGGTACCTCCATTGGTTTCACCGGTACCACTATTGTCTGGCTCGATACCACCCCCAGATTTCTCACCGCTCGTTACTTCAGGGGTTACCGGTGAGTCAGAATCATCTGAATATTCCGGATCTGAAAATAAATCCGACCATAAACATTACATGCAAAAAAATGCGAGTCTCGCAAATTCTTCTACTGCACAAAGTTATAAGTTTGTGATATTTTAGTCATTTTGATACTATGGTAATTTTGTACACTGGGACAATTTAATCCTTTCGACATTTTGCATACGAAGACATTATGATACCCTGGACATTTTGATACTCTAGACCAGATGACCCTGAGAGTCTTAGAATGAGTAAGCCTAGAACGAGATTCTTCATACAACAGATTTGCGTAAGATGAAGCCGCTTTTGGTTGTATGTGTGCGTGTCTACGAACCAATCAGAGACGTGTTGCTTGTGAGCTTGACGTTGTGACAGACGCGCACACGGACGAAACTTAGCCCGTGGCTAACCGCAACTGGGTTCACTTTCAAGCGATGACTAGGTTTCTATGCGTGTTTATTCTAAGGTGACATTAATGATAGTCATAAAATTCAGAAATTCAGGGGTTATCAATGACTAAAATTAATTTGAGTATTTAAATAAGTACCTACAATAATTCAAGTATTTTAAAAGTGTCCTACGCTTTTAAATATAGTATTAATAAAAATTTGCTTACTTATATCGGCCGGATTCACTAAAAAAGAAAAAACAATTCTTGTATGTTTACAGTTATAAAACTCACTTGTTGTATGTATTACATCTAAACTAAAACTTAGTTTCGCGAAGAACATTTTAACCCCCGACGAAATAAAAGGGGTGTTATAAGTAATGGTTTACCCTTGAAATGTCGACAAGCGTTTCATTTCGTCGAATTTTCATTTCACCGAAAGCATTTTTTTTCTGAAACCATAAAATATTTTTGAATGTTATAACACAAACCTAACCTAACCTAATCTAAAGGTTATAATTTATAAAATGTCTGAAAAATTTATGACTTACGAGTAAAAATTTATCAACGAAATGAAGCATTCGGTGAAACGTTTGTCGACATTTCAAGGGTATCCGATAAGTAATACATTATACTTGTATTTGTACCTATTTGTGTTTCCTTATTTTGGCAGATGAATAAACTAAGTAATTCATAGTCAGGAAAGGAGGTGGTTCTGATGTTATACTGTATGCACATATGTTTATTTTATTTATGTATGTTCGATGTACGACCGATTTCTCCGCATATTGTGGACCGATTCTGGAATTTCCTGGAGCTCAGAAGGTGGCCCCATTGTCACCAAGTCGGGATCTGATGATGGGATCCCAGGGAAAGCGAGGGCAACTCTCATGCAAATGTTATAAGCACTAACAGTGTTTTTTATGTATTATATATTTGCGTTTGGTAGTCATCATTTTTTTTACTGTCTTATAGTTAACTACAAGATTTATCCTTTTCTCTTCTTGTTATTTTATGTACCTATCACCAAATTTGATTGTTTCTTAATTAAATAAGGGCAGACGGACGGACGGACAGCGAAGTCTCAGTAATAGGGTCCCGTTTCAGCAGCGGTGTTGCCGATCTTTATTCTAGGTTATACTTACCTGTGAAGGCTTTGTCGGTGGTACATCTTGTGGACTTAAAGGTGCTTTTTTCTGGGAAATTCTGGAAATCTCCAAGCTTTTTCGGGCCGCCTGGTCTTTTTTGTCCACCAAGCCGATTTATGTCTTGCAAGAGAAATAATGTTGTAAGTTAACTTTATTCTGTAAGTAGGCCACTTTAACATGTCTGAGTCTACCGGCATTTCAGATGAGACCACTGTTGAGAAGAAACGCCGAAAGAAAGTCAACAGTAAGATTTCAGAAATTAATTTAGTAAATAAATGGAGAAACTCACACAAATCAATCTATTCCTACAGTAGCTCTAATAGGCTTGTGTTATGGGCAATAGACGTAGACGACATAGATAAATACAAAGAAAATATCCATAGCGCAGGAACAAATGTTTAAGTAGGTACATCACACAAATATTTGCCCTTGCCGGGATCAAACCCACGTCGACTCAGTAAGTCAACTTGCGAATTTATCGTCAAGTAGGTTTCTAAAAATCCTTTTTTTCAGACATGTAATGAATTGGCTATATCAATGGCGGTTTTTAACCGACTTCACAAAACGAGATTATCCGTCGGGGTGATTACAGGGTAACCGACATAGCCCGAAGGATAGCAAAACTTAAGTGGCAATGGGCAGGGCACATCGCTCGTAAAACCGACGGCCGCTGGGGCCCTCGAGTTCTTGAGTGGCGACCACGCACCGGACGACGCAGCGTGGGTAGGCCCCCCCAAGGTGGACTGATGACCTGGGGAAGGTGAAGGCTGGAGTCCGCTGGATGCGGGAGGCGCAGGACCGGTCATGGTGGCGTTCTCTGGGGGAGGCCTATGTCCAGCAGTGGACGTCTTTTTGGCTGATAATAATGATGATGATGAATGATGATTACAGAAAAACGGCTACCAATATAAAAATATGTTTTTTTGTTGGAAAGGGAATACGTTCTAGTAATATTCTTTACGTCACCTTAGGCGGTAAGTGTGATTTTCAGCCCGCTGTGGGGAGAAAATCTCACTTCCTGGCCAAGGCAAGAAGTAAAACTTAAGACAAACCACGGGCAGTAATTCGTAAAGCCCCAGATCGCATATTTATGCAAACACCTGCGATATGGGACATTCACGAATTCACAGCCCTGGTTGTGTAATGTGCCATTATGTGTCGTGGATCCAGGGCAAGAGGGGAGAAGGGAGGGGGAAAATAATCTGGATCCGTCCGAGTTCCAGTTGGTGGCTTGGTTATCAAAACCAAGGATCGGAAATTCGGATAGATCACTCATTGCTAGGGCTGCCATCTTTAAATCCGTCGAACCCGGACAAAGACTTAAAAAACTCGGATATTTGGCGTAAATCGCATTTTTTACCCGGACGTGTCCGAAAATAATATAATTAAAAAATTGGGCAAGTGCGAGTCCGACTCGCGCACGAAGGGTTCCGTACCTATACTACGTATATATAATGTATAACAAGTTTGTTGTATGGGAGCCCCCCTTAAATATTTATTTTATTTTATTTTTAGTATTTGTTGTTATAGCGGCAATAGAAATACATCATCTGTGAAAATTTCAACTGTCTAGCTATCACCGTTCTTGAGATACAGCCTGGTGACAGACGGACGGACGGACGGACGGACGGACGGACGGACTGAAGGACGGACGGACGGACTGAAGGACGGACGGACGGACGGACAACTAAGTCTTAGTAATAGGGTCCCGTTTTTACCCTTTGGGTACGGAACCCTAAAAACGATCGCTCTATTTTTCATTCACATAAAGTGTCCGGGTTTTTGAAAACTTATTGAAAATCCCGGACGGCCTCAAAACCTGGACGAATCCGGGGAAACATGGACGGATGGCAGTCCTACTCATTGGTGATGCTTTGCCGGCTGGGTTCATCTTCGGAGCCTCGAACAGCGCCGCAAAGTTGCCAGCTGGTCAGTTTTCTATCGGATATATTTGGAAAGTGTGCGCAGGAATTGCACAATTCAATTCCACCGTCCCCGTTTCACCACCGAACAACCAGGCGAGGAGAGCGTCACCCCTATGTTGTCAGTTTACTATTTATTCGCACGAAGCAATTTGTTTCATCATTTCTAATGTGAACCGCTAAGGAATGGAACTCGCTCCCATCTTGTGTATTTCCAGAAAATTATAATTTGGGTCTTCAAGGTAAGAGTGAATATGCTATTACTGAACCGGCGAGCTACATCCTCGACCCGTACTCACTTTCCTTCAGGTGATACTGAGGTCAATCGTCGGTCAGTTTGTGGATAAAAAAGTATATATATATATTTATCTCACCTAAAGCTTGGCGGCGCCTTTGTAGTTCAGCTGTAGACATGGGCGGCCTCATTTTAGGTACGAGCGAGCGAATCGTATTGATTTGGCAAGCTTTAGGTAAATATCTATCCGAATTTCCGATCCACGTTGATAACTTTACTATACTGTGTGAGAATTTAACCCTTAAATGCATGGTGTAAGATACAGCTTACCTATTAAACAAAAATTAATTACTGGTTGAAAACTAGAAACATTTATTTGAATTAACATAATATTTTATAATATTGTGTTTTTTTAATTCATGCATTTAATGGTTAAGTGAATGAGTCTCTATTTCGAAGTGCTTCAACGAAGAAGTGGAATATGTAATTATTGTATTAAGCGGTTTACACTCATGTGAAATTGAGTGACAAAGTTACCCCGCCGCAGACCCTGATGAAGAGCTCTGTACGAGTTCGAAACATGTCGGGCCGTTCCTGAGAAATTCACGTGAGTGTGAAGTGTGAACCGCTTAATACAGTAATTAAGTAGAATATGTTTATATTATGTACTTATAGTTATTATGTTCCTAGTATTTGCACTTATTCATTAATGTAATTAATGTATTTTAATTTTGAACTAAATTTAAGTTTTATTTATATTTTTTTCCAGACCAATAATGTCTCTGTTAGGCCTTATGTTTGACTAGTAGAGAATGCCTCATGACAATAAGTCAATAAAGATGCAATCAATTTAGAATTGCATTAAAATTTAAATAAGTAACTTACTTTCATCATCCTCGATACCTAGATATTAAAAAGTTAATATATCAATTAGTAATAGTATCTAGTTACAGTTTTCAGAAGATAAACCACCCTTATAATAGCGTTACATTTTTGTTATTAATGTAGATAATTGTATTTTATTGGTCAATGACCCGGTTATTAGCCCGCATGCGTAGACTCCTCCCCGCAGGCGGTATAACGACCAGTGAATCTCAAATTAGGGCCGAAATTTCCCGCACCCCGCATGCGGACCCTATCAACCAATGAAAACCCCCGAATGCGAGCCCTATGGAATGCGGCACGGTATAAGAAAATAAGGTATGGTATTTGAAAATAAGATAGGCACTCCGGAGTGACAGCCCAAGTAGCAAACCAAGCTGCAGAAGCGCGTATACAGACCTTATACTGCTGATTTAAGCTGAATAAAGGCTATATAAGCGCTTCTGTAGCTTTTTTGCTACTTGGGAGGCGAGTCTCTAACGTCATCACGCTATTCTTGGTTTGTGGTTCTGTCAATCCGTTTTTGTATTGCCTGTGGTGTAACATAATACTCCCCGATTCTCTTGTTACTTGTATGAATCTCATAAAATTGTGAGTGTTTTAAATCAGTTATTACGACAAAATATAACTTAGTCAAATAACATGACAATTGTAATAAATAAATGTATAATTTATTATTTCTTGTACGACTGGCGGCAAACAACTTTCTCTTTACAATTTTGTTACCATAAAGCGGCAACTATTCACTGACCTAGAAAGTCTCACTAGCCAGAGTGGCATGCCTTATTTTCTTATACTATAGATTGCGGGATGGAAACCTCCCGCATCCCGCTCGCGGGCCATATCAACCAATATAACTAGTTCGGTAAATAGAGCCTAAACGACCTTACAACGGTAGTTCTGAATTTTTGATATGTTATCTAGAATAGTTAGTGCGTACTTAAAATGTAAAATTCACAATTCCCCCCTCCGCGCCCGCCGCCACATCTATGCCCTAAAAACAAAATTTAAAACGATTTAAAAATATTTTCCAACAACATTGCGTAACCTTTTTTCTACCTAAAATGCTCCTAACCGAACATATAAGCAAAAATCTGAAGAAATTGACTTTTTTTTTTTCAATATGGAGGAGAGGAAATTGTGCATTTTGCATTTTAAACACACATCCAAACATCCTAGACAACATAATATCAAAAATTCAGAACTACCGGGCCGTTTGTAAGGAAAAATCCTTTTCATCTCTCCTGTTCGGAAAGTGTCATTTTCATGAGTAGATAGCCGGGTGGAAAATAGCTTTTCCATCCCTAGGGTGGAAAGTAATTTTTTTTTTAATTGCCACGGAGTCAAAGACTATTGCCATCTAGATGCACGTCGTGACCAACTCAATTAGGTACAATCTAGTCGGCCGTGGTAAGTGGCCATTAAAAAAAATCTCCAAAGGTTAGATATATTTATTTATATCCAATTATTATTAAATATAAATATGTATTATTGTATTTATAATAAAATAAATAAGAATAAAAAATAAAAAAATAAAAAAGCCTTTTATTTCATGCCAATACAGTACAATGTCAATAGTCAATTATTATAGTTTCAATTTTATATATATATTTTTACATTTAATTTAAATGATTCGTCTAATATAAGAATGTCTCTATAAATTATAATATAATATCATTTGTATTAACCGGTTCTATGTTCGTTTATTATTTTTATTATGTCAATTATTAATACAATTTTGGATAAAGCAAGAACCCTCTCTCAGGTGAAGGCGTCCTCCAGAGTGAGCCAGTCAGATCTATCCTGCGCCTTTTCCGTCCAGTTTGCGCCTGCGAGCTTTGCTATCTCGTCCGACCATCGCATGTACGGTCTCCCCCTCTTTCGTTTCCCTGACGGTCCCGTCCATGTCGTTACTTTTTTTGTCCATCTGTCATCTTCAAGTCTGGCGACGTGTCCTGCCCATTTCCATTTCAATTTTTTTGCGTAATTGTATGCGTCTATCACTTTTGTTTTTTGTCTTATTTTGTCATGTCTAATTCGCTGCGATTTTCTGGTGTTCGTGATACTGCGCTCCATGCCCCTTTGGCATGTTTTGATCTTATTCTTTACTTTGACCGAAAATTTCCATGTTTGTGCACCGTATCGTATGTAAGTGATGGCAGTAGGCACGAGTCCATGACTTTCTTTTTCAATTTTATGGGTAGTTTGCCCTTTAATATTTCTTTATGACTCCAGAATTTATTCCACGTAATCTTGATTCTTCGATCAATTTCATTTTCATTGTTATTTCTGTCGAACGAAATTTGCTTGCCTAGATATATATAGTTGTGAACGTACTCGATCTCCTTATCTTCTATAATTAATGGAACTTGTGTCTAGTTAGTCATAATTTTCGTCTTGCTAAAGTTTATTTCAAGGCCTGTCTCTCTACTTGCTGTCTGTAAGGTGCGTATCATATATTCTAAGTCTGTAAAGCGTTCAGAGAGGAGCACGATGTCGTCGGCGAATCTGAGGTGGTTGAGGTATTTTCCATTTATGGGTATCCCCAGTCTACTCCAGTTTAGTTTATTGATAATAGACTCTAGCACAGCGATGAATATCTTTGGAGATACTGGATCGCCTTGTCGGACACCTCTCTCTATTTTTATAGGCGGACCGGTAGTCTCCAATTGTACTCTGCTTGTACTGTTTTGGTACAGGTATTTTAGGACGTTGATGTATTGAGGCTCTACATTTTGTGCTTTTAGTGCCTGCCATATAGACGAGTGGGATAGAGTATCAAAAGCTTTTTGATAGTCTATAAATGTTATATAGAGCGGCCTTTGGTATTCCTGATATTTTTCTATTAAGAGCTCTACAGTGTGCACGTGATCTACGGTAGAGAAACCTCTTCTGAACCCTGCCTGCTCCACGGGCTGGTTTTTTTCAATTGGTTTACTAATTCTTTTATCTAAGATCGAGGAAAATAACTTATATAAACTTGGTAGCAAGCTTATTGGCCGGTAGTTTCCAATGTCACTAGGGTCTCCTTTCTTGTATAAAATAACTATATTTGACTCCGACCACTGCCTCGGTGTTGTTGCTGATTCCAAGACTAGGTTGAAAAGATGTGCAAGAGGGTGGGCAAGAGTAGTTGCGGCATACTTGATTGCCTCATTCGTTATTTTATCCGATCCTGGGCTTTTCTCTAACTTTAAATTCCTTATTTGTTGGATTACTTCGGTTTCACTGATAACTTCGACAGATTTTTCACTACATGGACCACTTTGTTCCTGTAGACTGATGTTAGAAATGTTATTTTCTTTATACAGGTCTCTATAAAAGTTACTTGCTACCATTAATATTTCGCTTCTTTTGTGCGTTAGCTGTTCATCGGACTTTACTCCTTGTATCCAGTTTTTGTGCGTTTTCAGTTCTCTATACGCTTTTTGAATACTTCCAGATAGATGCAGATGTTTTTTAAATACTTCTTGCCTGTGGTTATTTATAATACAGACATATAATTCTGTCCCTCATTTTATTGATAGAATCATACATTTATATAGAAAACAAAATTTAAACCATTGGATTTGTTTTTTTTTTTTTAAATATTAGCGGTACGTATATTTTAACTTTTTTTTTCTATTAAAAATAATTATAATGAAAGTTTGCAATAGAAAAAGCAGGACGCAGATTAAATATAAATACCATGTCTTTTATTGATTATAGGTTAAAAATAAAATGGACATTAATTTAACTCACTCATGACATTAGAGTGTAGTATTTTATTTTCCTCGCAGTCGAAATGAAAAGTAGAGTGTTTAACTCGGGTGAAATTACCCATTTCACCCTCGAACTATTGGCGCTCTCACTTCGTTCGAGCGCCAGAAATATCTCGGGTGCAATGGGTAACTTTCTACCCTTGGTTAACAATCTACTATTTATTCACTGGATTAAACTGTGATTTGATACATTTATGTGTTTTATTTTATGCGTTTACTTGACATGACTGCTCCATAATCTAAAAAAAAATTAAACCGCAGTACAAATATGAGAGTTGGCTTTAAGTTTTACATACTGGGTGGTGTTTTAGTCGTTAATGCGTTACCCAAAACAAAAAAAAATTAAACAAAAAAAACAATTTCAATGTTGGAAGGCAGATGTTACCAAAAAATATTTTATTAAAAAAACCGACTTCAAAGTTTGGATGGCATAGCTTTGTCAGATTTCGATTACACCAAACTATTAAATGTTCCGACAATGAAAGTCACACATAATACTCACTAAGCCAATTTAAGACATATATGGTTTTGTCATGGATGCCTTAGACCAAATTGAAATGGGACCACACGGGAAGCACCATTTTTCGAAAAAAAAATAATCATTAAAATCGGTTCACCCAGTGGAAAGTTCTGAGGTAACAAACAACAAAAAAACGTTTGGTTTAATTCAGTGAGGTACTTTTAGTTAGGGGTCGTAATATTTCGGAAAATAGCAATAAGCATTTTTTGTTTTGCGTGTTGATTATTTGTTATGTATAGCAATAAAAAAATGTGAGAATATCGTCCGCGTTAAAAACTCAATTTGAAAAATATATTTTTAATTTGAAAAATATAGTATGAAATGAAATATTCATCAATCAACTATTCATGAATATGTCTGAGTCTACCGGCATTTTACAAATTAACACTGTTGACTAGAATCACCGCAAAAAAATCAAAACTCGGTATTTTTTTTCGAAAAAATACTTAACTATTACAGTAATATGAACTTAACCTATAAGTATCTTAAGAAGTTCGGTCTATACCTATACTATACCTATGTAGCAGTATTATAGTATAGTATTCACTGATTATTTTCGCAATTAATAATAATTAAGTTAAGTACTTCACTTACCTAGGTCTCTATCCTTTGCTTGTTTTTCTAGATAAAAATAAAATGAAAGTTAGTTTGTTAGGACCCGGACTGAGAGGGCCAGGGACTCTAGGCACTTGGCATTCTCGAGACGGTTTAAATAAGTAGGTAGTAGTATTTTAAGAGGCCTTATTCCTTTGAAAAAATATTTTTAGGGTTCCGTACCCATAGGGTAAAAACGGGACCATATTACTAAGACTTCGCTGTCCGTCCGTCCGTCTGTGACCACTGTCACCAGGCTGTATCTCAAGAACGGTAATAGTCAGACAGTTGAAATTTTCACAGATGATGTATTTCTATTACCGCTATAACAATAAAATACTAAAAATAAAATAAAATAAATATTTAAGTCTTACCTGTTATGACCTACGGAGCCGAGACAGACGTGGCCACTCACCATATGACTAGTCCACCAATTTAAAGTTACTCAGCGAGCCATGGAAAGAGCTATGCTTGGTGTGTCTCTTAGGGATCAGATCCGAAACGAAGTAATTCGACAGAGAACCGTGAAAAGTGACCGACATAGCACAGCGGATAAGCAAGCTGATGTGGCATTGGGCTGGTCATATCTGCCGTAGAGCCGATGACCACTGGGGCAAACGAGTCCAGTGGAGGCCACGAATCGGTAAACGTAGTGTAGGGCGCCCTGTAACAAGGTGGAGCGACGACATTCGTAGGACAGCGGGTGGTAACTGGAGGACGAGAGCTGAAAATCGAGCTCAGTGGCGTGCCATGGGAGAGGCCTATGTCCAGCAGTGGACTGAAACAGGCTGATGATGATGATGAAATATTTAAGGGGGGCTCCCATACAACAAACTTGTTATAGATTATGGTACGGAACCATTCATGTGCGAGTCCGAATCACACTTGCCCAATTTTTTTCATATTATGATAAATTTATATTGATAATTTAAATCAACTTTTTGGAGTGAATAATACTTTTCCGTAGTAACATAGCTATTTCGTGCTTTCATTGCGTGCAGTCGAAAATAAGTCAAAAAACAAATTTCCGCGTGAATTTTGTCCATTTCGAGTAGTTTTTGAAACAAAAATTATCAATGAAAAATTCAAACTGTAGGTTTTAAATATATACCAATCCATCCCAATAGCCCTGTTCTAGGTAGTATCATCAATAATTACGTTAAGAAACATATGTTAAAACATAGAGAAAAATGTCTAAAACAATCAGCATTTTATAAGGAATAAGGCCTCTTCATTACACTTACTTTAGTAGAGATAATTGGCACAAATAAGTATGTACTATAATCATTGTATTCATTGAATGTTCTACTTACGAGCTGAAAATAAAATAGAATAATTCAAAATTATTTTGATTATTTTTAATTTTGTTTTTTTCATGACATCGGTGTATTTTAATGTGTACATTAAATTAAATCCACAAATAAATCTAAAATCGACGTCATGGTTCCTAAGAACAGATATCCTATCCCTATATCTTCTACTTTCTGATTCATATCCCACTGACCCATTTCAATTGATCACCCTGTATATGTAGCTCAGACAGTCGCCAAACTTATGTGGCAGTGGGCGGGGCACATTGTTCGTAGAACCGATGGCCGTTGGGGCAGAAAGGTTCTTGAGTGGCGACCGCGAACCAGAAGACGCAGCGTGGGAAGCCCACAATAAGGTGGACCGACGACCTGGTTACCAATCGCAGTTAGCAATTGGACTTGGGCGATGCAAGACCGATTGCTGTGGAGAACATTGGGGGAGGCCTTTGTAAGATTTAAATCGGCGCGTTGAATTTAAAATCATTTTCTTCCTGAGTCTCACTAAATTATATAATTTAAAAATTTACATAAAATTGCAAGAAATCTTACCCTGTTGCAGTTTTAGCAAATAGTCTGACGCTGTAACAACCTGGAAATTTAAACTGGAATATGACTACACTCACAGACAAATTATACGGGTCACTAACCCTATGTTCCCCGATTATTTGAAGAAAACTTGACCGATTTGGAAAGTACTTTTTTTGTTTAAGGGCATACTTTTTAGTTGGGCCTATTGTTATAAGATCAGGATTTGAAGTAGGAGATGAGAAATCAAGTGATCGCTTTAAATAATATTAAGTATTAGGCACAACTATCGTTATCCCATTTAATTTTAATAACTAACTTATGTTATATTTCATTTTGAGAACATCATTTGCTTTCAAAATGAAATATAACAGCTGCTTTCCAGTAGGGTTTAGCGTAAAATGTGTGGAGATAAAAAAAAGTTGTCTGGTCGACCTGGAACCTTTATAATTTGTTGCCTTTAGATAAGATATTTATGAATATATAAAAAAATACGTTTTTGCCCTCTAAAGTTTATTTTTTTACTCAAAAATGGTAAAAAATCTTCTTTTTACGAAATTAGTATTAGATTTATAAAAAAGGGTTTCAAATGTTTTGAGCTCATTTCATACTTACGGCAACTACTACGTGAACCTGTAACAAGTTAAAATTCAGTATTTAAAATAATTTAATGTTTTTAATGTTGTTATATTTTTGTGAAATATATCTTTTATTTCGAGTATTATGTGTTTAGAACAAATTCACTTGACTATCATTAAAAAAAAAACAAGATTTTCCTTAATTGCATTTTTAGGGTTCCGTACCCAAAGGGTAAAAACGGGACCCTAGTACTGAGACATCTCTGTCCGTCCGTCCGTCCGTCTGTCACCAGGCTGTATCTCAAGAGCGGTGATAGCTAGACAGTTAAAATTTTCACAGATGATGTATTTCTATTGCCGCTATAACAACAAATACTAAAAATAAAATAAATATTTAAGGGTCCCATACAACAAACTTGTTATAGATTATGGTACGGAAACCTTCATGCGCGATTCGGACTCGCACTTGCCCATTTTGTTTGGGTTCGATCATAATATTCAAGATGACAGTAGAGGGCTAAGAGTAGTATTGAATATTTTAATTATTATTATTCTCGTACACCTGGCAGCCTATTGCAACGTTTTAGAGGGTTACCTATCTGAAACGCTATTTTTTTTTTCCCATCTGTTACGTTTCGCCAAGTTTTCATTTTCCGAAAGCCATTTTTTTCAAAAACTGCCAATTTTTCAGAATAATTATAACACAAACCTAACCTAACCTAATGGGTTCTTTAAAATGATGTTTATAAAATCCTGAAAATATTACGGGTTTTAGGGAAAAAATCACTTTTGGACAAATTAAAATTTGGCGAAACTTAACAGATGTGAAACAATAATTAGTGTTTCAGATAGGTTACCGTTTTGGAGAAGTTCTGAGTTGAATTTTCTAAAACAAAAAACTCTCACCCTACTGTCCAGTCGTTCGCACAACACGCTGAAACGGCTGGACAGATTTGAATTGAATTTGGTACAGGGACAGCTGGACATACAAAGATGGTTGTATGTATATCAACTACGAAACATTCTTTCCCATCTGTTCGAAACATGTTTTCACCAAATTTTCATTTGTCCGAGAGTTTTCTCGAGAAACCCGTAATATTTTCAGGATTAAACATCGTTTTAAAGAACCCATTAGGTTAGGTTTGTTTATAATTATTCAGAAAATATACAGTTTTGGAGAAAATGGCTTTAGGACAAATTAAAATTTGGCAATACATTACAAACAAGAATCAAAAATGTGTGTTTTAGATGGTTACCTATCTAATATCTATAAATCGTCGACGCGGTTGGCGCAGTTTGCAGACACCTGCCTACTGAGCCGGCGGTCCCGGGTTCGAATCCCGGCCGGGGCAAATATTGGTGTGATGAACTCGAATATTTGTTCTTGGGTCATGGATGTTATTATGTATATAATATTGTCAATTGATTATATTTTTTATTGGGATAAAATTACTTGACTGGACTACTTAGACCTTTCTAAAAGTTAGAAATGACCGCTAAAGTCAGACATTTTACGGAGCGCTAAAAAAGCTCCATACAAATGGCTATTATAGAGAAGGGACTTTATTTTCTATGTTCTATTTTCTATGTATATATGTATTTATATATTATGTATATTGTCGTCTAGTACCCATAGTACAAGCTTTGCTTAGTTTGGGACTTGGTCGATTTGTGTATGATTGTCCCATAATATTTATTTATTTCTTTATTTATTATTTATATATAGGATACCTTTTATACGCCTACGACAAAGAAAACATATTTGCGCGTATGAAGTTGCCTTCTAGTAAACATTAATTTTTGTTTTAAAAATAAGTAATATCAGACAACCTCACACAAATCAACCTAAGCCCAAATTAAGCTTAAGAAGGCTTGTGTTATGGGTCCGAGGTGACAATATAATTATATACATATACTATATAGATAAATAAATACTTGAACACACAGAACATCCATGACCCAGGCACAAATATTCGTGTTTATCAAACAAATTGTCCTTGCCGGGATTAGAACCCAGGACCGACGGCTCATTATCATTAGGCACTTGCTTAACCGCTGAGCCAAACGCGTCGTCAATATGTTATAGGATACTTTTTATCCCACTTGATAAAGCAAACGTATTGGCCTTCTAGTAAACGATGTTTATTTACAGTTACATTATAATTGAATTCGTAAATGTCCGTTATATGTAAATGTAATTTGGTCTAAATAAATGATATACGTACATAACACAGTGTAAAACAAGTTAGTATTCGGAGACAACGTGTGCGGCTCATTCTTTGCGATACTAAAGTTGTGAAATATTATTTCAAACAGTATTCCGAATGTTATTTTAAAGTCGTAAAATGCTCTTGTTATGTTTTAAGTGTACGAATGTGCAACAGAAAATGTAATGTACCTTCACTTTACCTTTTTCTCTTTATTCTATAGGTAGGTATATCTCCTTTAGGAGTATACTTTAGGGTGGTTCACTTATGTATGAAAAATATTATTTTTTAGGGTTCCGTACCTCAAAAGGAAAAAACGGAACCCTTATAGGATCACTTTGTTGTCCGTCTGTCCGTCTGTCAAGACCCTTTTTCTCAGGAACGCGTGGACGTATGAAGCTGAAATTTATATCAATTACTCAGGTCTACTGTCCCTTGAAGCTGTGAAAAAATCAAACTTCTAAGCCAACGCAATCAAAAGATACAGCCGTTTATGCCGCAAATTTTCGACACTTGCAAGGGAATCAAAACCTACAGGGTGCTTCCCGTGAACTCAGAATCTTGAAATTTGGTACGAAGCAACGTCTTATAGCATAGATAAAGGAATAATTACGAAAACCATAATTTTTTTTTTTAATACCTAACTTTGCACCTAATTTGCAAATTTTCGACACTTGCAAGGGAATCAAAACCTACAGGGTGCTTCCCGTGAACTCAGAATCTTGAAATTTGGTACGAAGCAACGTCTTATAGCATAGATAAAGGAATAATTACGAAAACCATATTTTTTTTTTTTAATACCTAACTTTGCACCTAATTTATATGGGGCGCTATACATACCAGGTGCAAACTTAACTTAACCACTTAGGGATGGAAAGTGTTTGTACGGAACCCTCGGTGCGCGAGTCCGACTCGCACTTGGCCGGTTTTTTACCCTCTCCACAAGTTTCTATTTGTTCGTATGACTATAAATAACGTATGTACCAAAAATCAGACAATTTCATGCATGTTTAGAGGTCGCGACAATTTGCACGATTTAAATAAATAACAAAAATAGTAAAAATACCAACTAGCCCCCATGACGCTCGAGTGTTGTCGTAATGGTACCAGATTTTTAGCGTATCGTACGATTAGAGACACTTTAGTAAAATCTATGAGTATCACTTACGCATAATTCTTGTGATTTGGTGGGTAGTTGTAAATACATAATACCTAGTCGCGACGTGACTCAGTTGCGGATAGAACGGCATGCAGTGAATGTTACTTCAATTCATCTTAACGACAATTATTAACGTTTAGTGTATTGTGTTGTGTTGTGATAAAACCATGTCGTCTACCCGTACTTCTGTGTGTACTAGGACATCAGCTGCAGGGCAGACATACTACCAGAATGCAGTCAAAATTCAGCAGCCTAGAGACGACTACCTTGAATTGTTAAATCTTTGTCAGATTTTCCTTGGACGGACAGACGCCTCCGCTGAAATTAGGTTTCGTGCTCCTGGTGCCCTACATCAAGCTCGGTGGATATCCAAAGCAATTTACTGCCTGAAAATATATCTCTTTCATGGTCAATTCAGTCTCACTGCAGCGGAAAAATGATCCGTGACGGAATTAAGCACGTTTGTAAGTCTTGTTTATGGACGATTTTGGAACGAGGCCCCAGTGGCAGAAAGAGCTCCTTTAATTGACGCAATGCTCCTTGCTGTAAACAAAAACTACCCAAATCAAAAGATTTGTCATACTGCAATTGAAGCATTTCGTCGCCATCTGTGGTATTTTTCGGAACAGCTAGGTAGGACTCTCATTATTTGATCCCAGAGTTAGTATTGAATCTAAAAGAGAAATGGTTCAAAACTTGCAAAAACCACCTAAACGAAAGGCACTGAAACGACTAGATGGTAAGACTTTTGACCCAAAACAGCCGTTACAGTATTTTTTTACACAACGGACAGCGACCCTGTTTGATTTATTAATTCGTAACAGACGCGAGAAATCAATGGGTTTTTGAAAAAAGATTCTTTTAATGGTCTACTGATGAAATATACATCCAAATAGAGGAGAAAGCTCGCCAAATAAAGGTCATAAATGACTGTGCAGAGCGTGGTAGCACTGATCCAAAAATTTAATACTACTGTCACAAAAGATGAACACTGAAACTGAACAGCAAAAACAATATCTCTTGTGTGTGGTCGACCTTCACAGGAAGAAGTTTCCTGTGGCGTCAAAATCGAATATAATGTCGATAACTTGTGAAAATGATGATTGAAGATGTAGATCATGTAGACTAATTATAATTTCGTTAAAGTTTAATACATTTTATTATAGTTAGGTACTTAAATGTTGTCAATGCAGCTAAGTTTAACTTTTTTTCATAATATCGTTTGATTTAGAAAAGTGTCAAATCGTCGCGACCCCTAAATATCATTTGTTTTGGCTAAAAATTGGTTAAAGTGTTCTTGAGGCGATATAGAATAAAAAGAGGCTTGTGGAAAACCAACATTTTAAACTTTGTTTTTTTGGACCACCCTAGTATACTTGTAATTCAAATGTAATCTAATAAAATTGTTTTAAGTTTTATTAACGAAAAAATGACCATCCGTTGAGTTTCTTTCGGCTCTTTTATCAACAGCGGTTTCCTCTTTGGAAATGCAGGTAGATTCACAATCTGACCTGTAAAAGTGCCCTTGTGGCCTTCTTACTGGATAAAATAATTATTTCATTTCATTTCATACCTACTAATAATAAGTATATCTAGAGTGGTTTTTACAAAAATTAGCACTCATTGATAAGATTTTTTTTGTGTTTGTGAACTGCTAAAATAATTATTCGGCGCGGCTTGAAATTAATTATTATGGTGTCATGTTTTTATTTCTAGGTGGAGGGAGAAGACTAGCTGCACAGAAATGAGAAAGAAACGAATGATGTAATGCTTGAGGCGGTGAAAAGAAAAGGAAAATATTCTTAATATCTGAGCTCTAGTCGGGTGTACTTTGTGATATCGTTATAGTAGTTTATGCCACTGTTACATAAAGATGGATCCTTAAACATGACTGTGGTTTTATAAAACGAGCTGAAGGCGAGTTTCATAATAAGATCACATGAGGGTTTTCATGCCTTCTTAAGTATGCACTTATTTATGTACAGTTGCATACACTGCCTTTTATCTACTTCAGCGGTTTTTAATGTGTACCCAGTGGAGCCCAGAGGCTCAATAAGCGGAGAAAGATTAGGAGAGGCCAATATAATATCAATCTGAAAGCTCATTAAAGAATAACAAGTTAAAAAAAAATTGAGCCGATGCTCTATTGGAAAGTTTGAGAGCCTCTCCTTTATAGAAAGAAAGAAAGAAATAAAACACTTTTATTCGTGACGTGATCATAAAAGATAATTATAATTATAAAGGGTGCGAAAAAAACAATAGGCAACTATAATATTATGGTTGTGCCACTAAAAAGTACCACCTCAACATGATGCTAGCTCGAGAGCCAGCGCTGATCTTCCGGTGGGACCATAGGTGTTTATAGGAAGTTTGAGAACCGCTACTAAATAGGAGACTGAGAACTCTAATGGAGGAAGATATTTCGAATAAATGTCAGTGTCACCGGGCTATGATTTTTTCTTGCAGTACGAAATAGGGTACCTACTAGCGAATAAAACAGCAGATTATTTATCATCTTTTATTTTATAAAAATAAGGTACAAAAGGTCTTTATTCCTAACAACTTACCAATGTTGTATTTTACATTACAAATAAATATAACTAAGAAACGGCAGTATTTATGAGTATTATTAAGATTTGTGACGTTTAACAACACATCCATCTTGTATATTATTGAAACAGAAGTAAAGAAAAATAAAAATGACAAAAATAAACGAGAAATAAGACGGGGAAATAATTTTATCCAATTACGGTAACTATAAGTAATTTAAATATTCTATCTATTTTAACTAGAAATGGTAACTTCAGTTTTACGATTAAACAATTGTACAATTTTGGCGCATATTATTTAACAGTTATTTAGATGACCCAATTTGATCAGAGCCGATTTAATTTTGCATTGGATCGTAAGTCCACGCCATCTCTAAATTGCTGAGAAGTCTGACTACTGAAATTTGATCCCTGGTTTAATTAATTATTTATTACACTTTACACATGAAGATAACTATTGCTGTGTTTTATAATAGTGGTAATAAGTATCTGTATTTTCAGTTGTAAACACTCGCAAACTACTTAAGTTAAAAAAATTGGTCACAATGTCCAACCGAGCTCTTGGCACCTATTTGCAGGATTAATAAATATGTTTTTTACTCATACGATACTTATCCTTTGATCACAGTGTCATTATATGATTATTGTTTAAGAAGAGGAAAGGGCGTTAACACACTACTTCCGATTTCAATTTGATACAATCGACAAAGAATGGTCGGCGCAATTGTTCATACAAAGCATACATTATGAGCCCTCTCTACTGAGTCGAAGTGTACAGTAATACCAACCCACAAACGGGAATATTTCCTCGACTGGAAAATGGAAGAAGTTTGGATCAAATGCGTAAAATTTAGGTGACAGTAGTCAGTTTGATCGCTTAAGTCTAGTACTGGTAGCCACCTCCTTGGCTGGGGGGTACGTATTGCTGTCCGGGGCCGCTGCCGGGGGCTGAGCCGGACGGGTAGCCGGATGGCTGGTCGGGGTACCGGGCCTCACCTTCGTAGGACACCTGGAAGTAAAAAAAACAGTTTAACAAAAGTCTTAATCGTAAACTCCTAGCGGAATGGCTAGGAAGGTCGGTGCAACTTTCGCGAGATTTAATGATTTTTCTCTATTTGTGGTACGTGTACGATGAGCATCAAAAGTAGCTGACAATTATTGTTGCAGTAGTTGTGTAGTAGCGTAGTTGCAGAGTATATATAGTTGTATTTTGGTGCCGTGACCAGGATGTAAATTTTTATAACTATTGGAAAAAGCCACCAGCCAGTTGTCATTTTAAATACTCTTTGTTGTTTATGGTCTCACTATAATTCTGGCAATAAAAAAACTATAACTTTGAAATTTAAACTGACCTCAGCGTTGAAACCGTTCTTCCAGTCCGCGGTGTATTTCACGATCTGTGTACGGCCATCAGGGAGGGCTACACGGTATTCGCCGCGTGTGACGTCACCGTCGGAGACCGCATTGTGGCTGTAGTCGTTGCCGTCCTCGTTCACGGAGTAGGCGAAGTCGAAGGGCATGCCGGGCTCGTGGTGGTGGTGCTCGTCGTGCGAGTGCTGAAAAGAATCACACTCAGAGTTAGTCATTTGTTTACTAGTCAGTTGTTTAATATTTAGTCCTAATTCCTCTTTGTTGACATCAGTGACATTACCTGACTTTTAAGTTACCAAAAATTTGTCAGTGCCAGTAAAATAAATTAGTACCACTAAAAATCCGCAATATGGCGCGGGTTTAAAACCATGTTGGGCTATAATTGGATGACGTGGCGCTTCGACTGGCTATACACACGCGTCAAATATTGCCCGATAAAGATGGTAGTGAACTAGTGAGCACGCTTTGGTGAAACTGAAATATGCCTGAGTACATAATTACGGCATAAACTGGCAGTTTGGATGCGTTGCCATAACATTTGTGACAGGCGCTTTTAAAGAAATATTTGCAGATTAATATAATCAACGTGATTTCAATTTGGCTTTCCGTTTGGATCAAAATATTGATATGACTCACTACTTTGAATTTATCGCCAATAAAATATGCGGGCGATGATTGTGTTTATCACATGATAAATTAAATGATAAAGCTTCCTGTCACTCACACTCGCAGTTCGTCCAAAAGTGACAGATGTTTTGTCACTTATTTATCGCGTGATAATTGATAAACGTAACCATTATAGGCCCGATGTTCATCTAGATGAGAAAGGCAAAAAGTGCACATCGCTAAAGTAATATACAGGCGACATCTCGGACAGAGCTCAGTGTTAGAGGTAACAATAGGACTCAATTATAATTATAAAATTACGTAGGTATACAAATACATCTCTAAAATCCGCGACCAATCGATTTGTAATCGAAACGCATTCTTACCAATTTAGCCGGTTACGCATAACATGCAGTTTTATTTTACGATTGAATAAAAATAAACATAAAATGATGAAATTATTGTGAAGTTTAATGTGTTGAATTCTGTTTATTTTGCTACTCGATTGCTAACGGGGTCTATATATGTGTGTGTAGTATCACGTGATAAATAAGTGTCAAAGCATCTGTCACTCACACTCGCATTTTGTTAAAACGTGATGATCGTCCGCAGAAAGGTTGACGGAATTGCAACTATTGTTTACTAGTATTATCTCATGAAGAAGCTGGATACGCTATCGTGGTGTTCCAGTAAGCAGAACTAAATCCTATCATACTCATTTTATAAAACGAAAATGTGTCTGTCTGCTATCCAAGAGGCGTGGCCTAGGAACAAACTTGTAGTTGCTGGCAGTGAATGCGTTAAATCGCCGCTGAACCGATTTAAATGAAATTTGGTATGGAGATAGTTCGAGTGCCGGGGAAGGACACAGGATACTTTTCATTCCGAATAAATTTAGTGTTCCTGTGGGATGAGCGGGTAGCACCGCGGGGCACAGCTAGTCACTATCACTACACAGTATAAAACAAGACCGCTTCCTTCTGTCTGTCCTTATGTATGTTTAGATCTTTAAAACTACGCAACGGATTTTGATGCGTTTTTTAAAAATAGATAGAGTGATTCAAGAGGAAGGTTATAGCATTGCAAATGTGCGAAGCCGGGGCGGGTCGCTAGTCCCAAATAAATTTAGTGTTCCTGTGGGATAAGCGGGTAACACTGCGGGGCACAGCTAGTATCATATAAAGTAGGTATTGGTACTTACATCATGAGACGGCGGTGGCGGAGGGGGGTTGTTGGGGCCGGGGGGAGGGGGCACGTAGGCGGGGCCGCGAGACGGTGGCTGCGGCCGGAACGGACCCGGTTGCTGAAAGAGATGTTCAATCATTAGTACTGTAGGAATGTACGCCTGCTAGAAATAAATATTACGATTTTGGTTTAAATAAATATTATGTCAGGTGAACGATAATATAATAAAATATGTGATTCCTTTACAAGTCGCCACCAAATAAAGATGCTTAATATATTTCGATCTCAAATATATATTCAAAATCAACAAGTTATGTGTTTCCCTGAGTCTCCACCTCAACAGTACATACTAAAGTGCTGGAAGTGTAATTCATAATATCACACATATGGAACCATGGAATTGATGAAGAAAGATCAAAGCACAAAGAAAAAGAAATGTCGGAAGATATTAAGAATCCCGGTACCACTGGATTACCGGTCCATCGTCACCTGCAGGATCAGGAACCCTTCAGTATCATTAAGGAGTGGAGGAGGCAGTGGCTCGATCAGAGTGGCGCTTCTAATGGGTTTAATCAAAGGGCCTTGGCAATTCAAACACTCATTTATTTAAGCACAACACATTAAATATACAACTTCTAAAAAATACAGTACACATGTCAACATAAGATGTTGTTCCCTTTAGCAGCTGTCAACGGAGTAAGTCAACATTAATAAACAATCTTACATCTGTCACTGGATTTGAATCAAATCAAATCCAGAACCATAAATAGTCGATTGCCAGTATCTCACGACACACCCCCTCAATCGACTCACTAATCTAAAGTTACCCTGTATGTACACAAATTTTGAACCACCCTGTATACCTAAACTACTCAACTTTATTCACAATTTTTTTTTTCAATCTTTAGACACCCTGTATAAATACAATAAATTGGTACAATTTCCAAGCTCCTCCAAACAATTATAATTTTACATCCATATCCACAAAACTTTAACCAAACCTTGCTACTACGTTCATTGACCCTCATCTCGACACACACTCATCATTAAAATTCGATAAAACCAACTAACAAAACATTATAAATCTCCACTAGACTCGTCATCAATACTCAACATGAATTTCAAATTCTTACACTCAAAAACTTCAATACACGACTTCAATATTTAAATCAACCTCTATTATACTCCACTCGACACTTCATTTATTAAAAAAACAAAAAGTATTTAAACATCCCTTCCCAACCTTTCCTATAACTACCTTTAAATTCTGCAACTCGATACATCACCTCATTAAACTACAATTAATATTTAAAAAACTTCATCATCTCCTGAATCCTCACTTCACTAGACTACAATAAATATTTCAACTACTATCTTCTCCCACTCGAATCCTCACTTCATAAAACTACAATAAATATTTCAACTACTATATTCTCCCACTCGAATCCTCACTTCATAAAACTACAATAAATATTTCAGTTACTATCTTCTCCCACTCGACTCCTCATCTTCATTATACTGCAATAAATATTTAAACCTTTATCTTTTCCTCAACCAACTCCTTCATTTTAATAAAGTCATAAACCTACAACATACAACAACCAACAACAACAACTCACACTCATATCACCAATTCACACTAACAAGAAAAACCTAAATAACAAACAATACCTATACAATATATAAGAAACAAATACAATCAAATTAATTCATATAAAATATAAAAAATAGAAAATACTTAATAATGATTCAGTTACAACATGATTCACCTTATCTTCACCCCCTTAAGTGAATCATTATTTAAACAAACACCCCCTTAAACCTGACTATTTATGATATGCTGACATTTTTCGAACTTTACAGATTCTTCTATTTTCATTATTCACAACTCTTTCTCTTCAATTACTTCTGCTCGATCATCTTCATTAACCAATATCATAAAATTCTTCATCTCCATCAAAATAAATCTCATTATCAAAATTGAAAAAATTTCCAAAATTATCACAGTTTTCTCTTCTTCTTTCATCGTGATTCACAATCATTTATTTCCCCTTCATTTGTTTCAACTTCATTTATTTCTCCTTCATTTATTTCACTTATGTCACTAAAACTGCTTAACCTTCTCAACTGAACTCCTTCTCGAAACTCATTTTCAATAATAATTCTTATATTTTCACCTTCTCGAAACTCATTTTCAATACTTCTTCTCATATTATCACCTTCTCGACCACCTACTTCATTACTATTATTTCTTCTTACATCTCCTCTTCCATCTTCTTGATTACGTGTTGTGCCCTCCGTGACTATTTCTTGTTCTTTTTCTTCTAAATGCCAAAGTCCTCCGATTCTTACATTGTTATCATTTTCATTTAAATATACCTTGTTCTTTTTCCTTTTGACAAGCCAGTTGTTAGGTAAACAACTTCTGGTTGCTAAGCTTATTTTTATATAAGCAATGGCTATCCTTTCTGGGCTAAAACTTTCAAACACCAATCACTGATTCTATAATGCATCTATAATGCGCCGCTGGGCCCATAACCTCTAATGGGTTTAATCAAAGGGCCTTGGCAATTCAAACACTCATTTATTTAAGCACAACACATTAAATATACACTTCTAAAAAATACAGTACACATGTCAACATAAGATGTGTTCCCTTTAGCAGCTGTCAACGGAGTAAGTCAACATTAATAAACAATCTTACATCTGTCACTGGATTTGAATCAAATCAAATCCAGAACCATAAATAGTCGATTGCCAGTATCTCACGATAGCGCTCCTATACCGACGTGGATCCCACCAAGCAACCAGCTGGATTTAGAGAACACCGCAAAATCTGGGTCACACTAAATCGCATTCGGACGGGTGTAAGCCGGTGTAACTATAACCTACATAAGTGGGGCATCTCTGCAACTGCGACCTGCGACTGTGGAGCGCCGACTCAAACTGTCCGTCACATCGTTGAGGAGTGTCCCGGGAGACGGTTTGCGGGGCGATTGCAGGATCTACTGGCACTTACACCGGAAGCAAGGGACTGGCTACTTAATCTAGACATAAAGTTATAATATAAGCTGCATGAAATGTATACATAAATTGTAAAATTATAGGAATAAAGTCATACGATATAATAATAACCGGTCCAACGTCTTAACCTCTCCACCACCCTAACGCCAGATAACCTTTCAATTTTTTCCTTATGCTTTCTGTGTCGATCGCATTGTTTATTTGAAAGGCTTTGCAATAAATACCTTACATAAAATTAAAAGTAAATCGATACCTTTGGGTTCAATTGGCGTAAAGGACATTTTGGCGAAAATGAGTTATATATAGTTTTGTTCACAATTTCAAGCTCTATCGTTCTGTGTAGTTAAAATTTCGATAGCTTTAAAAAAATGCCTTTACGACCCAGTTTTTATTCATCATGTTCGCAAATCTAGCTCAGGTTAAGGGACGTAAGTGTCCAGTTATAAATTACGAATGAAAAGGTGTATCGTAAAGTAAACCGGTAAATATTAATACTGTCGTAGATGACGTATTTTTTTCTTGGTAACCTTTAAGCCCTTAATTTCTCACGATTACTTTCCATTAGCGCATAGTCGAAATGGGCGTTAAGGACATGTTTTCTTTTACTTGTCCTTTACGACCTGCATTCAAATTATGATACTCGAATTTGATAAACCGAATAAGGTTGTAAAGGGCATGTATTATTTTAGTTGTCCTTAACGACCTCCTTAAAAATGATTACACCATTTTTTGATAGAATTAAGTAGGTTGTAAAGGATATGTATTCCTTTACATGTCCCTTACGACCTACCTTCGAATTATTATACTTGTTTACATACCGTAATTTGATAAACCGAACACGGCTGTAAAGGGCAAGTAGTCTTTTAATTGTCCTTTAAAACCTGCCTTAAGTCTAATCGATACCTTTGGGTTCAATTGGGGTAAAGGACGAACGCTGGTTTTGAGGAGAAGCAAAAAACTGTTTTATTTTACAAAAAATGGCTATACTTTTTTTGTTTCTCGACCTATATTTTTGACATGTATATGAAATATATTTGAATTGTCCATATCTTTAACCTTTTATGACAGTTATTCCTGTAAACAATGAATTATGGAAGTTAGATGTCCTTTACAACAGGTAAAAATGCTATCAATGTCATTTACACCCGTGACTTTTTTGGGGTATTTGGAAATGATGGGGTTGTAAATGACGGTCTCAGATGACTTTAGTCTAATTTCGGGGCGTAAAGTTAATAGCTATGTAATAAAAATGGACAGTTTTCAACTTAATTTACCTTAAAGAGACTTGAAAAATGTATTACAAAGATAATGAATTCAGCTAGGCATGTCCAGATTATATTTAAAATGAATATTTTCTGGAAAACGCAATAATGACTATGAAAGAACTAACTATTTTGTAATCAGATTTGAAATAAAAAAAATATTAATTGTTTATAAACTGACTAGATTGCGGGAACAAGGAGGGAAATAATGTCATACTAGTGTTCTACTCTCTTCCAATAGCACTAAATAATAGTAATGGAAGTGACAGAGTGGCTAATGATTATCGACATTAGGATGTCAAACATTATTAGGACGAGTACGTATTGAGTAAAATACTGTAAATGTAAACAATAAGTATAATAGTATGAAAAATAATGCAGTCTTGCGTACATAATGACAGTTACATTAAAAAATCTTACTACTAGGTCTTATTTTAATTAGTAATATTTGTACCTCATGAGAAAAGTCACGGTACAACTATTATTTATTTAGTTTCCCGTAACTTGTACCATTTTCGACTATACATTTCCATTAGGGTTTATTGCCCAAATTTAAAACAAAAAACTTAATGGTTTCAACGATTGTTGAATATAGAAATATAAAAACTTAACAGGTCTTAGTGGACGTATTATTTATTTATAAATTCGTAGCAATATGTTTCAAACACTTTATAAGCCTTACGCTGTTTTTTACCCTGCAATCCCTTCATTCACGATTAACTACAATAAAATGTTAGAGACCAATCGAAATATTAAATTTTAAATACTTATATATCAGGGACTGGAACCGGTAACCGGAATTAATACAAATATATATACAAATATTACTAATTAAAATAAGACCTAGTAGTAAGATTTTTTAATGAAACTGTCATTATGTACGCAAGACTGCATTATTTTTCATACTATTATACTTATTGTTTACATTTACAGTATTTTACTCACTACTTACTCGTCCTAATAATGTTTGACATCCTAATGTCGATAATCATTAGCCACTCTGTCACTTCCGTTACTATTATTTATGTGGCGGGATGCTCCCGCAGAGCGCATAGAAATGCACTAGAGCGCAAGTAAACGATCAAAAGATTATAAATGAAACATAACAAATTATATTAGTACTGAAAGAAACGTCTAAAGGTGAAGCGTCATAAAATTGTTGTGATTTTTATGACACAGAATAAGACTTCTAATTCAAATCTATACAACCAGCAATATACACATTAAAACCTAATACGCCCCCTTAATGTATATATTAACAAAACAACAAAAGAACATTCGCAAATAGCAATAAACTTCAACTAACGACTTATACCTAAACCAGTCATGCACATATAGTGCTTCGCTTTGGGTACAGCCTTAAATAAAACATCTGCTAACATCAAGTCAGTCGATAAGTAAGCAAGCTTGATATTAGCATTATCTTTTAATACACTTCGTATAAAATGATACCTTATATACTGTGGCGGGATGCTCCCGCAGAGCGCATAGAAATGCACTAGAGCGCAAGTAAACGATCAAAAGATTATAAATGAAACATAACAAATTATATTAGTACTGTATAATAGAAACGTCTAAAGGTGAAGTGCTATTGGAAGAGAGTAGAACACTAGTATGACATTATTTCCCTCCTTGTTCCCGCAATCTAGTCAGTTTATAAACAATTAATATTTTTTTTTATTTCAAATCTGATTACAAAATAGTTAGTTCTTTCATAGTCATTATTGCGTTTTCCAGAAAATATTCATTTTAAATATAATCTGGACATGCCTAGCTGAATTCATTATCTTTGTAATACATTTTTCAAGTCTCTTTAAGGTAAATTAAGTTGAAAACTGTCCATTTTTATTACATAGCTATTAACTTTACGCCCCGAAATTAGACTAAAGTCATCTGAGACCGTCATTTACAACCCCATCATTTCCAAATACCCCAAAAAGTCACGGGTGTAAATGACATTGATAGCATTTTTACCTGTTGTAAAGGACATCTTACTTCCATAATTCATTGTTTACAGGAATAACTGTCATAAAAGTTTAAAGATATGGACAATTCAAATATATTTCATATACATGTCAAAAATATAGGTCGAGAAACAAAAAAAGTATAGCCATTTTTTGTAAAATAAAACAGTTTTTTGCTTCTCCTCAAAACCAGCGTTTTGTCCTTTACCACAATTGAACCCAAAGGTATCGAAATGATTCAGTCTGACAAATATACATTACCAATAAAATAAGATTCTACCCATCCATGAGAAGAACAGTGCTGTGAACTCAAACTACGCGTCCTCGAATTGCAACGAACTTTATTGTTCCGACCTTTAGTTTAAGTATATACTAAATAGCATCCGACCTCAGCCACGACGCTAAAACAACGGTCAAACGACTATAATCTAGCTATTAGCGATTATTCGCCGTTTTCACGGACGCTGCGTTCGGGGCGAGTGGAACTTTAACCGTGGATTAAGTTGCGGTTAAGATTGCAATACCATCATTTTATACTGTGTATTTTGCAATGAGTAAATTCTTAAAAATATGAAGATGTAAACAAGATTCGTTCTTGACGATAAAAGAAGATATCTAGTTTTAGTTGTAGTAAATGAATCCAATTGACGAACTTTATGCTTTAAGGCATGCTCAAGCATCAGGTCAATCAAAAATTAGTTGGTGTAGCGTGATATCAACCATTATGGAAGAAATGAGTCAAGTCATACTAGAAATATATTTGATAAACTTACATTGTTCTGCTTCTAAAGTACGGAAATATAATTATGTACCTACGATTAACCCCTGAGTAGGGCTATGACGGTTGCGTTACTCACTCGATAAGTCAGTGATAAAGCATGCGTCATCCTCGCACTCAAGTTCTTATCATAAAATGACTGATGCCTTGTCACTTACAGGCGATAAACACAATCATCATAGGATAGGCCAAGTTAGATTCTATAGAGAATACAGCTTTCAATCGCTGCCCTTTCTTTTAAAGCTATGTGAATTTAATCACTTCATAGTGTAAAACAATACGCAACGGATTTTGATGCGTTTTTTTAGTAGATAGTTATTCAAGAAAGGTTTATATGTATAATACATGCATAATATAGCATTGCACCCGTGCGAAGCCGGGGCGGGTCGCTAGTAAGTGATAGAGCATGCGTCACCCTCGCACTCAAGTTCTAGTAATAAAGTGACGGACGCCTGTCACTTATTTATCACGCGATCAACACATCCATCATAGGATAGATAGGTATGGGAAGTTAATTAGAATTTAAAGTAAAAGTATAATCAAGCGTCAGTTAGTGTAGTACAACTCGGCCTAACAGTATTTCGGGGTTCAAGAGTGTTCATTGTTTATAACTTATAGTTTTATTAGTATACAGCTATACGCATGCGCGAGGCCGGTTTGTAATTGTTACGAGCGTATTAACGATTATTTAACATGTTGGAAAATTGCATGGTAAACAAACGTAATGAAGTTGATAGATGAGCTTTTTAATTATAATTAGGTACCTACACTAAAATGTTTTACACTGATCTTTGTATCAGTAGAGCTCTTTGTTTTATGAGAATAGTAGCTATAAAAAACAAGATTTACTTACATAAATAATATCCGTGATTTGATATAAATATTTCTAATTTTTATCTTTTTCTTAGTAATTGTTATAATGGCTGGGGACTGAATTCAGCGAGGCTGTTCATAGGATTCTAGAGGCTGACCACTGGGAAAACGTGCCATTTTTTGTGCAAACTTAAATATATATTTTATTAGAACCATGATCATTTTTGGTATATATTGCTTAAAAACTACAATAGACTATTAATCCAATCATGTGGTATAGTTCATTATCCGACGAATACTGTACAATTGCCAACTGTTCAAACTTCAAAAAGTTGATTGGGGGCTGACCACTTGGTGCCTTTACCATACTAGGCAAAGCATAATGTTTACAATGAAGCGAAAAAAAGCATACTAATAAAAATGTGGTACGTGGGAGTATATTTGTATTTGTACCCCTTTTGTGGTGGAAGGTAGAAGTCTATATCTGATGTTTCATATCTTAATTCCTGCTTTTTTGTGCAAAATCAAAGCCTGAATTCTATCCCTTAAGAATGTCAAAATTGCTTCTATCTCGATCGCCGTCAACGGTCTTTACTATGGTAATATGGTATGGTGGTCGGTAATTATGGTATTTTACCTTAGTGCCAGCGTTTTCTGTGGGGAAGGGTACAGAGGGGGGTGGGTAGTTGTACCCCTTCTGTGGGGGGAGGTACTCGTTCGCGGCCGTCGCCATGGCAACCACGCAGCTCGCTACTAGGCAAGAGATCAGCATCTGGAAAGAGGGAAATTGGAATTTAAATAAATTCTTAGAACAGGCATAAAACGATAGACCTTTTGATCTACGCAAAAACTTAAAGTAAATTTTATTGGTTGTTGCTGTAAAATGCGGCGCAACTTGTGTTTGTATGGGTCTAATCTTGGAAGCTGAATTAAAACCACTTCCTTCCACGTTTGTTTTACGATTGTGCGGGTAACTAATATAGATGTGGTTTCCAATGAAACAAGGTGATTAGTTAGATACATTATGTGGGGAGCGACTGCCTCAGGCAGAAGTTGCCTACCGGGTCGGCTGAGGCCCTCAGCCGACCCGGTAGGCAACTTAGCTATTTTCTGTGACAATGCTTGAAGCTGGTCTGACGATGAAATCGGGAGGAACAGGAACTCCTTGGCCAATCAAGAAAAACTGAGATTGATTCGTTCGATTCGTTTCAACAAGCAATTAGACAATAAGTCTCAGAAACATTTTTCAATTATGTTTGTTAATAAATTCCATACAAGTTGTCCTCAAGCGTTTTAGCGCAGAATCACGGGTAAGGAACGCGTGTTTTTGCGCAGGCGCGTGAGATCGGTTGTCTCGCGCCTCGCGACCGCATCTGCATACAATGCGCGATACCGACAGCAGAACAAATTCGTGGTTTATTATTAATGTCAGCCTCTTTTCCATTGGGCACTGTGGGCACGTGCCCAGGGCCCCCAGTTTCACAAGGGCTCCCAATATCAAAAAGATTAAAAATATATATTTGCTAGGAATACAGTGTTATACATGGATCTTACAATATTTTTTGTATCACGTATTCAGCCTATACGTAGGCATGCGAATTATCTGTAGTGCACCCGCCTAATGAGCCGGTGGTCGTGGGTTCGAGTCCCGGCCAGGTCAAATATTCCTTCCTGGTTCGAATTGGTTCCTGGGTCATTGATGTTATCTATATATGTATTTGCATATCGTCGTACAAGCTTTGCTTAGTTTTGCGACTAGATCGATTTGTGCCTTAATATAAAAAATATATAAATTCAAATAAGTCAGGATGGAGAAATATTATATTGTTAAGAATATGTCTGTGCACTTTTGCTGTCGCTCCTCGTCGTTGCACCAGCGCAATGCACCGATAGTGCAAGGCCGAGCCTCTCGCCAAATAAAAATGCGCGATCAATGTTAGATACAGGCATACCAGCATATGACCTTCAGTCTCCCAATAAAAAAAAAAAGGAACATCCTGAAATAATACTAGATCGTTATTTTAGATAGAAAACTACCGTGAATCTCAGACAAAGTGTGTTTAAGTATTTTTAGATCGATATTTAGAAAATTTCAATGACTTAGACCATCAGAATAAAATAATCAAGAGTAGATAATTGATATAGCTCGGAGAGTTGTAAAACTTAAGCAGCAATGGGCTGGGCACCGAGTGGCGACCGCGTACCGGAAGAAGCAGTGTGGACTCTAAGTCGATGAAGCCAGGTTTCAAGGTGTAGAAGCCATTATGGTGGCGTTCGTTGTCCAGAAGTGGACGTCTAATGGTTGACGATGATAATTGATAGATCCTCACAAGTTTTCAATGATGTAATCACGATTTTGAGAAGTTTCTGCTTGTGACTCGCAAAGCAAATTGGTATATTTTTAGGAAACATAGAAGTTTTATTTAGAGACGAATATAATAAATACATGTATAATAAATATAAACAGACATTGCTGTATGTATTTCCGTCCTTTTAGCTGTAAAAGCCTGTTAACGGTGGAATAAATGAGCTCATTCATTTGCCTCCCACAGCGGATGAATTCGTGCTAACAATGTTTGGCAACGCTTGGCTGCACTCAATGCATCAGGTGCGGTGCAATTTGAAGCAGAGGGCGTATTTCAACTCCCACAGCGGTGATAACCGCGTACTAACAATGTTTGCCAGCTTGATGCACTCAATGCAAATGTCGGGTACAAATTCAAGCGAAGAGCGTGGTAGCTTGGGAGCGTATTCTCATGGTTTGCCACAAACAAGCATGCGGCCCGCGTGATGTTAAGGAGTTACCGCCGCCTATGGACGCTTGCGATACCAGGAGCATTACACTCGCATTGCCGGCCCTTTAAGAGCCTATGTAGTTACTCCCCTCTTTAAGAACCGCATACTGTAGGGTCCGGGGAAAATTACATCAAATTATTTAAGTGTCTCATGACTTTAACCCAAACCGAAGTGATCATTGACATTCTCATCGATGAGTTTAACGCTTATTGATAGTGCAGTCCTTGGCTATCTTTCTAAAAGACCTTATTTTCCTGAAACTAGTTAATTTTACATTCAATCTTAAACCTACGCTAACAAAGTTTAGTTTCAAAAGACTTCGAAAACTGCAGTGAGGCATTTTGAAGTTATTGCATTGCACATTCGTACTATTTTATCGTGTGGAATGTGGGTAGTTCAAGGTGTTATATTGCAGAAGTTCAGGCACAGCATACAACAGCATAGAAGGTTCTTTCTTTACAAAAACACCTAAGAATACCTGACTTGTGAATGAGTAGCTCCTGGTTACAAACGTACTCCAAATTTGTCCGGACAAATTTGAAGTCAGTGTCAAACACCCTGGTCTGGGCTGGTGCGTAGGCTACTAGCACTACTCTTGAGGGTGCAATGAGATTATCTTGTCACTATGTACTTAAAGTACCTAATAGTGGCGTGGCGTGAAAAATAATATCTATACAAGCCGGAACCGAAATAGCTTATATTTTTTAGAATGCATCATTTCCTAAAAATTATAAGCCAGTGCGAATCGGGATCTATGGACGCCACGCTACTGGTACCTATGCTAAAGTTGACTATAAATCAGGTTCTATTCTTAAATATACGTTTTGTCTCTTCGATTTTTTGTTAGTGCATCAGGTTTTGAAAATTGCTAGTTGGTATGGTAGGCCAATACAATAATCGATTTGTAAGCTGAACTTTCTAGTTTTGAAAAGTATATGGACTTGCATGGTGGTATTGAATCAATTAACACGCATATAAGTGCCACAATTAAAAATAAAAAGTTTTTGTACAAAATGTGAAGAATGTCTTATAGAAAGTTGAACAAAAATGCCCATTTCATATTTTTACGAATGCCATTTGGGTTTACCAACGCTCCCGAATACTTTTCATCATTCAAAGCTATTGTAACCACTTGTAACCATTGCTTTGAACCTATGTTTAACACTAAAATCTATCCAAGATCCCTGCAGTATATTTCTATTTTAGCAATTTGTGCTATTTATCGCTACTGTAAAACCATTTTTTCTTGTAAATATACATGGTATCTAACTATTTTGACAGGCGTAAAAGTCATATCACTAAAGTCCAAATGACAGGAAAGAGGCATATCTCTAAATTTACCACGTTCTGACCGTTTGCAAGATAAATTCATCATATCTAGATGTCAGTCAGTCAGTTCGTGGTCTCTATTTTTATTTTATTCACAATATGACTGGCCATTGACCTCAGTATCACCTGATGGAAAGTGACTACGGGGTCGAGGATGTATCTCGCCGGTTCAATAGCCTGTTCACTCTTACCTTGAAGGGACCTAAATTATAATTTTAAGGAAATACACACGATGGGAGCGAGTTCCATTCCTTAACGGTTCGCATTGGAAATGATGAAGCAAATCGCTTCGTGCGAATAAGTGATAAACTTACAACATAAGGGTCTCTATTCTGGAATTTGCCTATCCCATCGGTTATTGGCATGTCATACTTAGATCGTTTAGTATCCGACTCGGCAAATGCTACGGTTCCCCACTATCGGGTAACCTTAAAGTAAGATCGGCGGTCACGAGTCGGGTGTGGTTACATCCATACCTTTGATGCTTGAGTCGAATAAATTTATCCGTGGTTGTAAGTTTAAGCTTACAGGAGAATGTCCCGGACCTTTGAGAGACCAAGTCAAAGTGATTGGACTAGATGCATTTATATCGTGATAAAATATATTATAAGCATTATTTTAACTACTATGGAACATGCTGAGTCAAATCCCTTTCAGGGCTATTTAGATACCTGTATAATCTGAATAGAAGTGTCTTCTTCTTTTTCCATGGGATTAAATAAACGGCGTAAACTACAATGTCTGATTAAAGGCTTATGCCTAAGTTTAAGGAAGATTCTTTGGTAAAATAATTCAAAGAATGCAACATGATCTTTGATTATCTGTATTTATAGAAGCCATTACACTGAAAAAAAATAGATTTGTTAACAGTTAACCCAAATGTTAGCTGCTAGTTATAAAATCGGAGGACTGACAAACTGAGGGCTATTACTAATGAAAATAAGTTGGTTACTACTAAGCACAATTTGGCTATTTCTCAAGAGGTTAACTACCTATAGTTAAGCAATTTTTTTTTCAGTGTAATAAAATACCCTCTAATACGTTAGGGCCCTGTAGAATTAAATTTGTTTGGAATCTTATACATTGTCATTGCCTTATAGCATCCTAACACTTACATCACAAACAGTCGTGTTATCATGACCACGAAGCTAAATACATTTTTATCACTTTATAAACCTGTGCTCAACATTGTCCCAATAGTTGCCATCTTGAATGTTATGTCATTAGCAATAGAGGTGACAGCATGGTGTCAACTATTAGGCATTAGCGTGTTGAGCACAGGGACGTTTACTTTAATAGTAAAGATATAATTAATACAATTATCAATTTTGCTTCCCATTGTCAAGCAGATAATGTAATCTGCCAGACCACAAATTATTCTCCCGTCAGATAGCATTAAGATTAAGATTTAATCAAGGAAACGAATCAAAAAGCGAGAGTCCATTGCGTAAAACTTTAATTAAATTGTCTATGTGGACAAAGCACGACTTTGTTTTTTATTGCAGAATATAAATTATGTTGAATTGAACCTGTTTGAACTATGATCACCAATTAGTTCATATAATATAATTGATATTGATTTAAAGTTACATGATTTTCAGATATTATTAAAACAAAATAGGATATACAAAAAGTGTTTCTTCCAGACCATGGAGGTAACATCACATCGTCGAGTTAATTAAATATAAAAATTTATTCCCGTTTTGTTTACAATTCGTTCGTACGTTGACATTATAATTACTACTTCAGGAAATCTATTGGGAACACTTATTTATTAAATTCACAGCAAATAATGTTATTAATATTGCACGGATTTCAAGAAAAGTTTAAATAGCGTGATGCACGTTTTCTTTTGTTTCTTTTAAACATGGATTACAAATTTATCTATACTGCTCGTATTAAAAAAATGAAAAATTGTTTTGTAAATCCGTTTTATATGCAGAGGGGTTATTTTAGGTTCAGCGCTATCCGTTGGTAAAATTTTCATTCTCCTGTCATCACGTTGAAACGGCTGGACAAATTTTGACTAATTTTGGTACAGGGATAGCTGATGGTTAAAGGATTTTGAATCGGCTCCGGTACAGAAAAAAAAATGCGCGGAAAAAATTGCGGACACCGTCTAGTTTCTTTTCAGAACTTTTTAATTTTTCTTATTGTTTTACGTGATTATCACGCTAATATAAAGACTAGGCAATCTTGGTACAGGGATGATTGGACATCCGAAAATGGTTATGGTATACTTTTTATCCGACTAGACTTAGAGCAAAGAAAAAATAAGGGTAAAGGTATGTTAAGGTGAAGTTGCGTGCTTCTTGTGATGGTTGCGTTTATAACGTGATAAATAAGCGACAAAGCATCTGACACTCACACCTGCCTTTGTAAAAACGTGACGGATGCTTTGTCACATATTTATCGTGTGATAAAATCGACCATCAATAGCTGGTTAATATAACGTGACATATTAATTTAGTCGCGCCATAATCCTTTCAATTTGCAATTTTAATCTTCTATCGGTCGCCAAAGTTCAATGAGGCAATTAAATAGATGTCGCCTTTTAGAACTGTATTGTTCATACAGAAATAGTTCAGTTGCGTTTCGAAATGCAATCACGAAGTTAGTCTAACAAATGCTAGGCGCTATATGTCTTCAATTCTGCAATATCTTTGCTTTATCATGACATCTATAGGTACTATTATACAATTCTACATTTGTATTGATAAACAGTTTTTTATGGAGAGGGGTCATGATTTCAGGAACAATTGGTCCGATTTGAATGCGTTTTTTTATCGAAAGCTTTCTCTGTTTAGATAGTTCTACTATATTTGGTTGGGTCGGCGTTTGAATTTTTTTTGCATACAAGTTAATATTTTAAATTTCTAAAACGATCGTATAAAGCCTCTAAGCAAACACTTATGACATTATGAAAATCATAGTCAAAACAAAACACTCTCTTTATATTAGTGTCAGATATTTTAAATTTAGAAGTTGTTTCTTTCATTCCCTGTTATCAATCTCGAATGTGTTCATTCCCTAGCAGTATTCTTGGTTTAGTAATTAGTGCTGCAATAGCAGCGGGCGACAAATACTACCTATAAAATGCCTTTCAATACCGTTGGAGCAAGAACGCATAGAACGCGAGTCTTCATACAACAGATTTGCGAGAAATGAAGCCGCTTTTGGTTGTATGTCGCCCCCTGCCTGCTATACGGCCACATCTCAAAAAACCATTTTTTCGAGAAATCGCTTGTTAAAGTTTTAGCAGCGTAGTGCGTAGTAGTAAAACGGGGATTACTCCCTGAGTTTTGGGTCAATTCATTTTTGATTTAGCTCTTTTTACTCAAGATGATATAATGCTTCTAATGAATACATTTTTTTTGTATAAAACATGTACATTATTTAAGATACAAGGCCTTTAAGTCAGGTACTTAGAGTTGTGGCCGTATTGCAGACACGTTTTGTTGAAATTTTGAGATGCGTCCAAAACCGCTTAAGAAAATTATGGGAAAATGGTTACATGAAAATATAAATACACCCACCAAAATAGTTAAAATACCATTATTAATCAACTTTTGTTACAGTAAGAACACTGTATGCGATAATCAGTGCATCCAGCTTAATTTGTACTTTTAGGTTCAGGAATACTGAAAGAAGACTGGTTCGATTCAGAGTAGCAATTTATGTGAGTTGGTATTTACTCACAGTTCTATTCTGGCATAGTCTTGAATAATAGAATTCCACCTAAATGCAACCCGTCCAAAATAATAGCCATGCTGAAACCAGGTAAGCCAGGCGACGACCCAAAGAGTTAACAACCAATTGCTCTACTTAGTTACGTCTACAAACGTTTGGAGAGGCTAATATCTACATCGAATCGATTCTATTGCCGATAAAATAATTCCTGTGGAACAGGCTGGATTCCTTAGTAGACGGAACTGCGTGGAACAGATAATGCAGCTCACAACACACATAAAGGCTGGGTTTAAGAGGAAAGAGAAAACCGTGGCAGTCCTTATAGACCTCTCAGCTGCATTCGATACCGTATGGAGACAATGACTTTTCTATAAGCTCACGACCGTGGTGCCTTGTATATATATACATCCTGACCGTTTTCGGCCACGGCGACTGCTTCAACTCCTCTGTTGGCGTTCGTGTGCTCTCATGTGGCTAACGTAGCCGATCTTGTTATTAAAGCCCCGTGAGCACAACGGGCACGAGAGAACACCATAATTATAATTATAGCTGATCACCGCTGGTGGTCGGGCTTTCAGCTCATCCCTCTTGTCGTCGAGTTCAGTACGCGTGGTGCCCTGTAGAAAGATTGTGAGACTAATTAACTCTATGCTCAGCAATAAGGGAATTTATCATCTACCTTGAAGCACTCCAAGCAAAGTCAGGAAGCTGAACAATAGACTACCGCAGGAATCGGTCCTGGCCCTGCTTCTGTTCAACCTACAACTCGCGATCTGGAATATCTTGGGAAATACTTTAAAAAATGGCAACTGCAGTCCGTTGCTAGGAAAACAGAAGTTGCGACATTCGATCTCTGCAACTAAGAAGCAAATTATGGGCCAAAAATCAGCTTCAGAGAGACGGCGATGAAATTAAATTCTACACCAAAGTACTTGGGTGTAACTCTAGACCGCAGTCTCACCTATGCGCCACATATTAGTTAGGGAAAAGGCTACAGACGCGGAATAACATACACCACAGACTAGCGGGAACCCCCAAGTAGTTCCCATCAGCATCAGCTGCTGTGCTACGCACCTCCAGTTTTAGCCAAGTTTACTCCACGGCAGAGTATTGCGCGCCAATTTGGCTCAACAGCGCACATGTGCATTTGTGCATCGGATAGACGTATAGCTAAACCAAACCATGCGATGTATATCGGGAACCATACAAATGTAATCCTCTGGTTTGGCTGTGTTGAGTCATATAGCTCGCGCCGAACTAAGAAGACATCAGGCACTGGTCCACGAAGCACAAAAAGTCGTGGATCATCCCGATTTGCCCATTCGTGCAGAGTTCGCAAACCCGCCTCATCGGTTGAAGTCGAGGCACCCATCGTACCATACTGCTCGAGACCTGCAATCAAATTCTAACCTACTTGCAACTCATAATCACCCGACTTACTCAGAGATGCAAGTATAAAAAGCCCACGGCAAAACCTCCTGGCTTCATTCTGCCTCGAAAACAATGGTGCCTGATCAACAGGCTCAGAACTGGGAGTAGGCGATCCCGAGACTTCCTCTACAGATGTGGTTGGAGAGACTCACAGTATAACGACGACCCTGCAGACTTGTTTGTCCTCATTAACGACGCAATTCATTGGATAAAAGATCTTGAATTTAACTTATAATCCATACTAATATTATAAATGCGAAAGTGTGTCTGTCTGTCTGTCTGGCTGTCTGTCGGTCTGTTACCTCTTCACGCTTAAACCGCTGAACCGATTTAGATGAAATTTGTTATATAGATAGTTTCAGTCCCGGGGAAGGACATAGGATACTTTTCATCCCGAATAAATGTAGTGTTCCCGTGGGATGAGCGGGTAACACCGCGGGGCACAGCTAGTTGTATATAAATGACAACCATAATGGGAAAAAAATTATTACAAGAAAACATAAAAAAAAAACAAATAAACTTATACAAAAAGACGGCTAAAACTATTAGAAAGTATTATGCTATACGAATAAATTTAAATAAATAATAAGTACTATAGGTAGTTACTGTTGTGACACAATCAAATGCCCTTTAATTCGCTTATATTTAAAGGGATTCGTCGGAATAACACTCCAATAATCTTTATGCCTTTAGGACGCAACTCAAAAAATTGATTATAAATTAATGTTATACAGCCATAACTCCAAAGTGGCTGTCTTGCAGGGAGTCAACTGGTAATTTTTGGTCAGATCCATAAGGCCACTTGTGGAAAAAAGGCTTTTAAGGACACTTTTTCTTAAATCTCTCGAAATAAGGTCGTAAATTAGACAATTCTGAATACGAATCAGCAATAATCCAAAAAAAAAATTTTTTTGAGATGTGGCCGTATAGCAGGCAAGGGGCGATGTGTGCGTGTCTACGAACCAATCATAGAGACGTGTTGCTTGTGAGCTTGACGTTGTGACAGACGCGCACACGGACGGAACTTAGCCCGTGGCTAACCAAAACTGGCTTCACTTTCAAGTAGTAACTAGGTTTTAAGGCGTATTTATTCTAAGACCGTATTGAGGTCCTTGTCTTCGCTCCATTCCAAAATGGAGTTTGAATACTTGGTGAAGGCTTCTTAAGCAAGTCTGTGGTTACGTTTACGCGGCTGTAACGTTGGGAGGCGTTCGCCACGATTCTTGTGAAAAAATTGTACGTTAGCTCATTGTATTCATTGAGAAATAACATTACCACCAGATTAAAAAGCGGATATATCACTGTTCAATTCTCCATACGTTTCGTTTTCTACCTTTAAAACTTAACCAATCGCAACGAAATGTTGGCAACTGAATGGAAAAAAAAATGTTTAGTTGCCTCTACGTTTACAACGTGATGCTACATCCATGGTTTCGAGGGCTCTCCTTTTTTAAATGCTATTAAGTCCCGTCTTGTTATACTCATTAACAGAATTTCAATTGTAAAATGTAAGTTTGCAGTGCAGCGAAACATTTCACGTTTTCCGTACAACTTTGTCACAAACTAGTATTCGGTGTTAAAAGTAAACTTACACTCAAGTTTCCGAATACGTAAAGAATAAATTTAAATTAGCTACCTTCTAAATAGTTACTTTAAACATGAGCCGACATTGGTACAATAGAAAACTCGCACTAAATTATAGACTAAGTCTTATTTTATAACCCTAGAGTCATAAACCATAGCTTGACAACTGAGCATTGAAATTATTTAAAAGGTCATAACTTACATAATAAGAACTTAAATACAGCAATTAGAATCAACCTTTGAGCAAAGTGCAATGTTTCGCGCAACATTTGATTACTGCGGGCTTTGGGGTTCTGTACAGCAGCGGAAACCAATGATCTTCGCTAGGTCATCAGTCCACCACGCTCCACTAGTGCGCCGCTGTACAAAAACGGTAATATTGGCCATCATTTTTTATATTAAGGGACAATCTTATACAAATCGACCTAGTCCCGAACTAAGCAAAGCTTATACTATGGGTACTAGACGTCGATATAGATAATATATATATGTACACAATATATACGATAACATCCAGGAACAAATATTCGAGTTCATCACAAAAATATTTGCCCCGGCCGGGATTCGAACCCAGGACCGCCGGCTCAGTAGGCAGGAGTCTACAAACTGCGCTAACCGCGTTGTCGTCTTTGAGGGAGGCATGTGTCCAGTCTAGTGAGTGACTTTATTTCGGCGGCCGCGACCTTTACCAGGTCAGCTACCTTTTGGGCTTACTAGTCACCCATTCTGCGTTGCGCGGCGCATAACCAGTCATGATAATACCCCGGGGTGTTCGGTGCACGAATGACACTAGGCGTCAAATCATTAAGTAGTTCACCTAAAACTCCGGGTTGTGGTCATGATGACGTTCTTCGGGGCCTATGTTCAACGTGGATGTCGTGATAATGACGACTTTATTTCAGTTGTTGAAACAATCATCATCATATCATCATCTCAGCCATAGGACGTCCACTGCTGAACATAGGCCCCCCCTTTGGACTTCCATATATACCGGCCTGCATCCAGCGCCTTCTGGCGACCTTTATAAGGTCATCTGTCCATCTTGTAGGTGGACGTCCTACGCTGCGCTTGCTGGTCCGAGGTGAAAGAAACAATGCTGATATTCTATTTATAAATTCCCACATGCCCTTTCAAGTTAAAAAAAAAACTCTCAAGAAAAATTGTCTATGACAGGATGTTCACAAATTGCTCACGACTCAGTGAATAAAAAAAAAACTCAATTCACATAACATACAATCATTGACTTAACACAACGGAAACCAGGTCAGTATTGACAAAAAACGCATCCGGAACGTTAACAAACACTTATAATAACCTGTTATATAAAATTCGAACGAAACAAAACGGTTTCCAAAAGACCAAATATGACCACAGATAATAAACGTTATGACACATTGTGGTGTTGCCAGTTCCCATCCCACATTAAAAAACAATGGTCGCTAATTGGGGCAAGTGTTGCATTATTTCGCAATGTTACCGTTGTGTTGGCATTATTGCTTTTTGATTAAAAGACGTTCTATTGTTTTCGGCTTGTGTTGTCTAATTTAATTTACGATCTATTTTATAGTCAATGTTATTGATAAGGTTTTTTAATTAAAAAACCTAAGACGGAGGATTCGAGTCTACCTTATTTTACAAATACAAATACTCTTTATTGCACACCTCAAACATCAAGGAATATTGTTTTTAAAATTAATTTTTAGTTTGTAATGAAATTTGTACTTATATGACAATCGATTTTGTCATACTTAGATTATGATCATCAACTACGTCATACATCAAAATGTTTCTTTTTAAACTTAGTCTAAAAAGGAGGAGGTCCTCAGTTCATCACACTACTTGTTAATATTTACTTCGCTTTAAAAAAAACTACAAGATCCATTCAAGAACAAAGTAATTTTTAAAATAAGCTGAATTTTAGCGAAGATAGAAAACGTTGAAATAGATACGGGCATGCGATCTTCTTTTTTGGAGTTGGTTAAGTAGGTCAAATTGTATAGCAGATATGAAATATAGATTAGAGCGGATTCAAAGCTTATTAAATGCCTGTACGGTTCACAACGTAAATCAAATTGTAATAGTTGACCCATCCATTATTACGCAAGGCTGTTAGTCTCTCATGTAATGTCAATTACAAAGAGGTTACGGAATTAGCTCAATCATACAACATATCATTAGGTTGACCGAGCGAGCGAAGCGATCGAAACTTCTTCGTTTTAGCTTGGCCAAAAACTCTTTCATATGTCTAATGTCCGGATGTCCAGGTAGGAGTTTTGGAAGCAGGTTCGATAATTCTATGAATATTTTCTCAATTCTACAATTCTTTGATTTTTTTTCAAAATGGCGATGGTATTTTTTTTATCATAAACAGATCAGCGATTGATCTCAGTAACACCTGATGGTTGGTAGCGACGGAGTCTAAGATGGAGCTCACTGGTTCAGTAACAGCCTATTCACTATTGTCTTGAAGAGACCCAAGTTATAATTTACTCGACATAATTTATTATTACGCCGGAAACGTAGAGGTCGCAGGTTTGTGTCCTGCTTAGATTGTAGTAGATCACATTAAATTTTTCTTTCGTAATTTACCTTTGTGTCAATATTTATAAAAATAAAATTAAAAAAAAAAATCTATAAAAAGAATCTATAAAAATATAATTTATTATCTTAAGTAATACGAAAGGGATTGAAAGCGTAAAAAGAAACAAATTTCAGCCATTTTGCCATTTCGCGAGTTTTACTCATAGAGCCGCCAGTTTTAAAGTATTTGTCAACGGAACCCTATAAGTATATAATTTCTGCAAGGCTAATAAAATTTCACCATATTACAACTGACCCTGTGTCAACAAAGATAATCAAATAATGCACTTACGCGAAGTGCATCTTAAAGATGGTCATAATATTACGCAACACAACAATGTAAATGGCTATCAAAATAAAGAGCCATTATTTGGAGCAGTCGTTACATCGGACATGTGGATATCTTGGATTTGATCCAATTTAACTACTTTATTTCAAGACAAGAAAAAGGCAAAGTAAAATAATAGTAAAAACTTAAACTAAATAACAACAACAGAAGAAATACGTATGTATACTACTCTAAATGACCTGTAATGCAATTATAAAAAACCGGCCAAGTGCGAGTCGGACTCGCGCACCGAGGGTTCCGTACAAACACTTTCCATCCCTAAGTGTTTAAGTTAAGTTTGCACCTGGTATGTATAGCGCCCCATATAAATTAGGTGCAAAGTTAGGTATTTGGTATTAAAAAAAAAAACTACCTACTAGATCTCGTTCAAAACAATTTTCGTTGGTAGTTTTTATAGTAATGTACATCATATGTTTTTTTTTGATTTTTCATTTTCTTATTTTAGAAGTTAGAGGGGGGGGGACCAACTTTTTTCCACTTTGGAAGCGTCTGTCACGGAAACTATTCGGTTTAGAAAAAAAATATTTTAGAAACCTCGATATCATTTTTGAAGACCTATCCATAGATACCCCACACGTATGTGTTTGATGAAAAAAAAAATTTTGAGTTTCAGTTATAAGTATGGGGAGCCCCCAATATTTATTATTATTTTTTTATTTTTGAATCAAAATGTTAATGCGGTTCACAGAATACATCTACCTACCAAGTTTCAACAGTATAGCTCTTATAGTTTCGGAAAAAAATGGCTGTGACATACGGACGGACAGACGGACAGACGGACAGACGGACAGACAGACAGACAGACAGACATGACGAATCTATAAGGGTTCCGTTTTTTGCCATTTGGCTACGGAACCCTAAAAAGGGTCATAAGAATACCCCATCTAACAGCTATGTCCTGCGGCATGGTGCCCAGTATGCTGGCGGCGTTACCTCTTTATTTATTATTATAAACATTGTATGCATGCATTGCATTTTATGCCTTGTTTGCCTGTAATTGGTTGTGCATCAACCTTATCTCCTTATATATTACCGTCATCAAATGTGTCGATGTAATAACTGTTGGTGAACCTTAATATAAAACAACAAAAAAAACATGGCCAAACATTACAATAAAAACATACGCCTAGGACGAGAGTCTTCATATACGTAATTAGATTAGATTAGATAGATTAAACCTGGAAAAGCTCTTAGTGAGACAAAAAATCAAGGAAGAAGACCAAGAGGAAGGAGTTCCATGCGCTGGACCGATCAGATACGAGACACAAAGGTCACCAAGTTTGCCGACGCCATGCGGTGTGCAGTAGATCGAAACAAGTGGAGCTCGATCGTCCGAAGAGTGGTAGAGGTCACGACCCTCAGCAATGAGGAATACGACACAAGAAGATCAGTTTACAAATGTTTGTTTTCTCAATTTCCCTTCAACATAAACGTTTGAAGCCCATACAATGTCGACACTCAATGTCTTCATTGTGCGTTACGCGATCGCATGGTCGATTAAAGATTAGTTTCGCTTCGTTACAATGTTTTTTGTGTGTTTTTTACATTATAACGTAAACGACATGATGGTGATATGATGAAGTCGTTTGATGAGGTTGCATGACTGCTCGTTTTTGAGAACCTTGGGAAGGTCCTGCAGTGGACGTCTTCGGATTTATTTGTCGAGCGATTCATCGTGACCAGCAAAGCAGATGGAAAAGGCCTCGTGGACGCAACCAACATTGGTCCGACCAGACCCACACCGCTCTTGACTCTAGTTTACTACGCCCGTCACCCCGCTGTAGACAGAAACAGTTGGAAGAAGGTCGTATGAGAGAAAGTGATGCAAAAGGAAGATCACGACCCGCTACTCTGAGGAATACGAGGCAAGGAGGAGAAGGACTTATTTGTATTGACTTGTGAAAACTAACTACTTGGCTAACTTGGCTAAAAGCTGGTGCATGGTCTCTGTTATGCCTGTGTAAAGTACGTATTCGTACATCTGCATTATAAAGTTATGTTTACTTAGTCCAATGATGAGACGCAATAGAACCAAGGCTTAAGATATAGCTCAGACAGTTGCCAAATTAAAGTGGCAGTAGGCGGGGACATTGCTCGTAGAACCGATGGCCGTTGGTGCAGAAAGGGTTTTGAGTGGCGACCGCGGACCGGCAGACGTATGGGAAGGCCCCCAACAAGGTGGACGACCTGGATCGCGGGCAAAAATTGGATGAGGGCGGTCGTTGTGGGGAACTTAGGGGAAGGCCTTTGGGGGAGCAGTGGACGTCTATCGGCTATGATGTTGATGTTGAACTAAATGGTCAAAGGGCGGCATTAGCATTAATTTGATGGTGATACGGCTTTTTGTAAATATACTGGTCGTAGAAGTAGTTCAAGTCTATGAAAATATCTTTGACGCAGCAGTTTAAGTTCCATCCATGTCCAAAAGGGTAGATCCTATTAGCTCTACAAACAGGCCAATGTAAAGCCTAAACACATCGTATACGTGCATCTCCAATAGTCCATTAAAGCCGCGCACGGGTCAAGGGGTGACATTGGATGTTGGTAGCATGATTGCTCTATTCATCCTTTTCGTGACTCAGCGGTTCCGAATAAGGAAGTGTTATCTTTTTAATGTGCGAGGAAAGCAAAAGTGGATAAAGCATGTACACATTATGTGGATGATTTAAATAAATGTAAGAAGAAGAGTACTAATTGTGTGTGGTTTTCATAAACGCCAAAGCCTCAATGACTACTGAGTTAAACGCTTCGATATGAAGGACTGTATACTTATATTATAGATGACTAGTTACACAAAAAATAGCACCGTTGTCGCAAACAGAGTGGTGGGTTGACTAAGATGTCTGAAGACTGTAGGCTCTTGACAGACATACGGACGGACGGACAACAAAGTGATCCTATTTGGGTTCCGTTTTTCCTTCTGAGGTACGGAACCCTAAATATTACAACACGGCGTCTTCAGTTCTTTACACAATATATGACATTTAAATTTTATTGTCAAGCAACTTTCTTTAATCCTAATATAGTTTAGACACGCTCTCTGTATAGATAATCAGCCATATTTAACAATAAGTTAAATAACATATCAAAAATGAAACTTGATTAGGATGTTATTCAGAATCATGTAAGTAAGAAGTTTGGTAGGCGTATGTAAAAGGAAATGACAACTGTATCTAATATGATGTCTTAGTAATGGATACATTGTAATGTAACAAAGTAATATGTAACTTTCTTGTGATATTAACATGACCTTATTATTTCTATAAGATATTAATTTTTATTAAAGCAGTAACGTCTGCTAACGTAACCAAAATGTTTAGAATGAAGTGAAAAATTGTTATTTTTTTAATGGTTCCGGTTGGGGTCACGCAGGTTCAAACTGCGTCTCCAACGGCTTACCGGGCCATTGCGAGTGTCCTACCTCTTGGACCACTGAACCTGATGCGAGAGTGATTGAAGTTTTTAACCATGTGCTTCTTGCATGCCTTAGGGTGACATCTATTGTAAAATTCTAAAAATTATTGCAAAAACCGTTTTTATGTAGAGGGGTTATTATTTCAGGAAACATCTGAGCGTCAGCGCGATGCAGGATTTGTATATACGCGCGGCGCCAGCCGTACAGTGCCATCTCTTAGAAAAAATATGTGTCCTCTTATCACAAGCTGGACAAATTTTAACCAGTCTTGGTACAGACGCTGACGATCTAGGTCCGACCGAGGAATTACCATCGTCCATGGACACCTGCATCACCAGAGGAGCTATTAAAATTCAGTGCTCGGTTGGCCGCTACCGCGACTGATTGGCTCTCCTGATGATGAATCGCGTACCGATTCGAAACATGTCGACCGATATTCGACTTCTACGACGTGAGTAAACCCGTTTTGCATTTTAATATACCTGAGACTCATAGTAGTTTTCTATGTAAAATACCATAGGAGTTAAAACTGCGTTGCCTTTCAGATGGGAGTAGGTAAGCTTTTTTTAAAATTTTGTATTTTATTTAATGTTGTATCCGGAAATACCACGAGCGATAGTTCATTCCATAGTTTAGGTTAGATTTCTCCTTTAATTCCTGTATTTTGAATGCCAGAATGACGGTATAAAGTACGATGTTACTATAAGGGCTTATTTCCATACATTTTTAGTACCAAAGACAATAATTGCATGGTGTTCCAAGCAATTACTCGTAGTAAAACATTGTGAAACGGTTTGCAGCGATTTGCCGTAATTCGCTATCAATTTGAGACCATTTACTTCGCATCTTACTTCGTATTTACGTAAACTAATGCCTATTATATAACTAGGAAACAGATAGGCCTAGTTATACGTGTTTTTCATATGGAAATAATGAAAATCAAGGAATCCTTCATAAAGGATATTTCAATAATGATAAGGTCCAACAGTCAGGGTACACAACTGACCATAGTTATTCATTGATTAAGACTTAAGTCACTTTGACAAAAAATCTATGCTGGCTTTACATTACAATATTATAAAATGCGTGAAGTAAATTACTGTTCATCTTTTCATACCAAATAAACGTCTGTGTTAAATAATCTACTTAGATTGTAAACGATACTATGCCCATTGGCTATAAACCATTTAACTTACATAACACAATTTAAAAAGTTAACATTCGAAGTTCAAAGTGACAACACTGGCAGCCTGTAATTATCATTAAAGGTTTGCCAATTTATCTATTCAGTGTGCACTGTTTTACTTCACGGTAAAAAAGCTCATTTTCGTTCGATTCGTATTTCAGATATGTGTGTGGTGTGCGGATGTTTCTGTGATCATCTATGTTCTCTATGGAATTATGTAATCTGCGATTATCTTGTGGCATTAGATGTTTTTGTTATATTTTAAACGATCTGTTTTAGGCCTCCCATGCGTATTTTATCAAAATTGCCATTTATTTCCTGTGAATAATGTGATATATTTCCGTAGTCTAAGTTTAAAAATATAATATGCAAATTGTGTAAAAGGCCATTTCTTTTAGCTTTCTGTTTATGATTGATTATATGTATCATAAAAACAATGGTTCCTACTTCACGTGTACGCGTTACACTTAAACGTAATTTTCGTCTGTTATTGTTTTCGGGTAATCAAATAGGTTCGTTTCGCCATTTTGTTCTATCATCATTCTGATTTTGAAACTCTTTTGTTTGAAGAAAGAAATTGTTAGTCTATTCAATTCTAATTTGTAATTCTATTGTGCTTAGTTTAAGTACATAACTAGAAGCCTTCGCTGTTTCAGTTGTGTTTGAATTAGAATAAGGGTCGTATAATACATTTATTATTCGGGTTTGAAACTGGCTCCTCTGAGTTTTTCATTTTGCTATGTTGTCTTTTCTTCTTCTTCTACCTTAAATTAGTATTTTTTTTAATTGCATAACTGTAATGAAATATATGTAAATGGGAAAAAGTGTAAGTTAAATTGAATCTTTTGTTCAAAAGAGGATGGGAAAGATGTCGTATTTCAAAAACAGAGTTATCTGAATGTCACTTTTTGACACCACTCTTTCCTCTGACCTACGGGAAACATAGACTCCCGTATCACTTAGATATTCTTGTATTCATTATTAACTTAAAACCAATAATAAACCTCGAAAACTTCAAGACACTTTTTCATTTCAAGATCTTACAGCGCTATCTCTAGCTAGCTTCCGCTTTCTTACTTTATAGGCTTTATTATTTATATATATTATTTTATACTACGACGGTGGTATACAAGCATGCGGCCCGTCTGATGTTAAGCAGTTACCGCCGCCTATGGACGCTTGCGACGGTGGGAGCAGCACACGCGCGTTGCCGACCCTTTAAGAACTTATAATAATGAAATAATGAACTTTATTCTGCAAGTAGGCCACAAGGGCACTTTTACATGTCTGAGTCTACCGGCATTTCACAAGAGGAGACCACTGTTGAGAAGAAACGCCTAAAGAAACTCAACAGTCAGTCATTTTTTCAGACTATTACAATGATATGAACTTAACTATACGTAGTTCTACAAGAAAACATATTAAAAGTGTATTTTATGACATAAGTGAGGAAAAGTGTAAGAATAAAATAGAAACTACAAGAAAGCCTGACGGTTTATCACAATTTATGTACGTTTGATATGCTTTCTTATTAGAACTGTGTCCCTTAAACTAGTTAGGTACAATCTAAGAAGGAGTCAGCTACGCGGTTTCTGGTTCAGGCCATGCATTTTTGTCTGTCAGATAGTCCTCTACTGTATAATATGCTTTTGACATTAGAGATTTTTTTAAATAATTTTTGAGAGATGGAAAGGCTAATTTTAAAACATGATCAGGTAACTTGTTTTCTGTATGTGACAGTTCTGAACTTAAATATTTACTCCCCTCTGGACGAACCGCATACTGTAGGTGTAGCCCCCGGGTACCTCGGCAGGAGCTCATTCCACATGCGGAGCGGAGCGGTAGGAAATTCCTCTGGACCGCACAGTTCTCAACCATTTAGGTTCCAGTGTATGAGCATGAACACCCTTCCTATGTCGAGCAGGTATTATATTTCTAATTTCGTATTTCTTGTAATTTTACAAGAGATATGCCTTACATTTGTTTCTCTGCCTATACTCTGCCACTGCCACTCTGCCACAATACATCATAGTTACATGGCACGGCAGTTCAAGCGATGACATGAAAATTGCCACCAATATAGCGCAACCTACATAAGTTATAGCGTTAAAGAGATGACAAAATACGATCATCTGTTATGTACATTGTACATCAATGAGACCGTATTATGATTGAGAACTTAGGCTCCTAATCCGTTCAAAAATGCTGATAGTTTTAGAGATTTTTCTCTATGATGAACTTTGTTTCTTAACATATTATCAATGTTACTACTTAGAATATGACCATTGCGATTTATTGGTGTATATTTGAAACCTACAGTTTGAATTTTTCATTGATAACTTTTATTTCAAACTCTCGTCTGCGAAATCTACTCGTTTTTGCGTATTTATTGCGAAATCTGGGATTTTCAACTTATTTTAGACTGCATGCACTAATATCATGAAATAGCTATGTTAAAGTATTATTATTCACTTCAAAAAGTTGGTTGAAATAATAAATTTGTTTTTGTCATTATATGAAAAATATATTTTTTTAAAGGAAGAATGCCTCATATGTGCGCCTAGAACGAAAGTCTAAATACAACAGCTTTCTTTATAACACGGTGAATAGAGACTAAAGTACTATGTGTGACCTTACAAACGGTCCGGTAGTTTTGAATTTTTCATATGTTGTCTAGGATGGTTAGTCAGTGCTTAAAATGCAAAATGCACAATTCCCCCCCCTCCGCGCCCGCCGCCATTTTGAAAAAACCGGCACACTTCATATTTTTGCTCATATCTTCCTTTAGGAGCATTTTAGCTAGAAAAAAGCTTCAACAATGTTATAGAGAGTTAAATTTACTACATTCTCCATTTTATATTTTTTTTCTAGGACAGATAGTTACGGAGATATCTACATTTAAAAAAACGTAAAAAATCACAATTTCCTACTGAAAAACAAACTTCTGGATTATATCTTCGTTTAGGAGCATTTTAGCTACAACAAAGCTTGGGCAATGTTGTAGAGAATTAAATTTACTATAATTTACACTTCAAATTTTGTTTCAAGGACGGTTAGTTACGGAGATATGCACATTTAAAAAACAGGAGAAGTCGAATTTTCCGAAAATTTCTCAAAATTCTTGGTTTAGAACGCTCTCATTCAGTTATGGACTAGTCTAGGACAAATTAAAACATGTAGGAAATATAATTGCTTATAAAACTCATGTCCATTTTTACATACATTTTCGGAAAACGTGACTTTATTTTTTACATATCTCCGTAGCTATCTGTCCTAGAAACAAAATTTTAAATGTAAATTATAGTAAATTTAATTCTCTACAAAATTGCTCTTGCACTGTTCTAGCTAAAATGCTCCTAAACGAAGATATAATCCAGAAGTTAGTTTTTGAGTTGGAAATTGCAATTTCTTAAGTTTTTTTAAATGTGCATATCTCCGTAACTATCTGTTCTAGAAACAAAATATAAAATGGAAAATGTAGTAAATTTAACTCTCTATAATATTGTCGAAGCTTTCTTTTAGCTAAAATGCTCCTAAAGGAAGATATGAGCAAAAATATGAAGAGAGTGCCGGTTTTTTCAATATGGCGGCGGGCGCGGAGGGGGGGGAATTGTGCATTTTGCATTTTAAGCACTGACTAACCATCCTAGACAACATATCAAAAATTCAAAACTACCGGACCGTTTGTAAGGTCAAAATCCTTTATTCACTGAATTATTACCCTCCGTCCCGTGGACAGACCATCACATCCGAAGCATCGAGGTAATTAAATAAACGCCTTTTGTAACGTGTTTTAGTCCCGTTTTCTTATATCAATGTGTGAAAATCGTGTAATTTTTTAGTTTATGCAACTGTTACATAATGGGAGGTGTTAAAACATGGATTAGGGAAGTGTGGTTTTATGAAACGAACCGAAGAGAAATTATGGTTAAGGTTTTACTTATCATTTTTAGGATTCCGTACCCGAAGGGTAAAAACGGGACCCTATTATTGTCTGTCTGTCCGTCAGACAACAGGCTGTATTTCATGAACCGTGATACTGCCTAGTTGATATTTTCACAGATGATAATATTTCTGTTGCCGCTATAACAACAAACACTAAAAATAATAAAAAAGTTAATTGTACGATCATTTTTTACTTTATGTACTCATCAAATGTTGTTACTTTCTAAAATAATGAGTTTGAACCAAGAATTCATGATGCACCTTTCTCAGACCTCCGTCTGACGCGGGCTACGTATGATGAGACCAAATTGCAGTACATCGCGTAATAGTCATTTGATGACGTAAATATTTGTGGGGTCAGTGCGATCACGACGCAAAAACGGTACGTGGAGATGCGGTTATACTACTGACTAATATTATATGCGTAGTGAATCACACTAATATTATAAAGGACCAGACTAAAGTAACCTTTCCATTGTGTCATAGTTTTGGAGTTACTACATTTAAGAGAGTACATTTTAATAAATAAAATAATAAAATTAGTAATCTCAGGAAAATATAAAAAAAGTGATTAGTTGATTACCTACGTTTTCTTTCTAAGCGGGATACAGGAAAGTAATAAAATAGTAGTCTCAAAAATAATAATTATTAACTTGGCGGCTCGAAGCTTGTGCCAGTAGGTATCAGTTTTTAGGGTTCCGTAGCCAAATGGCAAAAAACGGAACCCTTATAGATTCGTCATGTCTGTCTGTCTGTCTGTCTGTCTGTCTGTCTGTCCGTCTGTCCGTCCGTATGTCACAGCCATTTTATTCCGAAACTATAAGAGCTATACTGTTGAAACTTGGTAGGTAGATGTATTCTGTGAACCGCATTAAGATTTTGATGAAAAAAAATAAAATAATAATAAATATTGGGGGCTCCCCATACTTAGAACTGAAACTCAAAAATTTTTTTTTCATCAAACACATACGTGTGGGGTATCTATGGATAGGTCTTCAAAAATGATATCGAGGTTTCTGAAATATTTTTTTTCTAAACCGAATAGTTTGCGTGACAGACGCCTCCAAAGTGGAAAAAAGTTGGTCCCCCCCCTCTAACTTCTAAAATAAGAAAATGAAAAATCTAAAAAAAACATATGATGTACATTACTATAAAAACTACCAACGAAAATTGTTTTGAACGAGATCTAGTAAGTAGTTTTTTTTTTTATATTTTAATACCTAACTTTGCACCTAATTTATATGGGGCGCTATACATACCAGGTGCAAACTTAACTTAACCACTTAGGGATGGAAAGTGTTTGTACGGAACCCTCGGTGCGCGAGTCCGACTCGCACTTGGCCGGTTTTTACTTTATTTGGTTTGTAACCAATGCATGACTTCCGTGTTAAATAAATAACTTATCAAAAAAATAAAACATGAGATGTAATGAACATGAACAAAGATGGCCGATACTTTATACAACACTTCTTAAAAATAAGAAATGTTGTAAATTCTTTTGTCTGTAGTCGAAGAAATCGTAAGATGGTTTATCTATTACTTTTGACAGTCACACGCGGTAGTGTCTATAGACATACTTCCAAACCACATACACACGAAATACGTATGTGACTTTATTTTCCTGTCGCAAGTTACAATTGATTGGCGTTTCGTAGTAACTAAAAACCAATTGCATTGTCAAGTAAGCAGTAGGTAGGTATTAGTAGCGCACAAATCTCCGTAATTATCTGTTGTCAATAGTGAAATACGTATAGTAGTAGATAGGTACAAATGGAAATATTGCTATACATAGTAGTCTTGTTCATACTCTGAAAGAAGCCCGCAAGTTTGTCCGCGTAACCCCCTTTTCTATACCGTAGTTGAGTAAAAGTATTATGTAACATTTTTAGAGGACCCGTTGTTTACAGATTTGAAAAGTCCCTAATTAAGCAGTATGAGAAAATATTAACATTTCGGAAATCTAAAAAAAAAACGTCTATTCGCAGTGCAAGTCTTAGTCGCGAAGTTGACCGAGGTGGGGCGGATATGTTAGTGTGGAGAGGCATTTTGCTGCAGAAACTCATACTTCGGACGACTTCGCCTCGGTCAACTTAGCGATAGTATGGAGCCGAGGTTAGTGTTTACTTTCATCATAAATTAAGAGTCATACTCTTCTCTGCATAGCTGATGTAGAGTGTAGCTGTCTCCATCTATCCCTATCCATAGCCACCTCCTTGATTTCCCTATGCGACATGACGTTTACCTTTTCTTTTATTTGTTTTATGTAGCTTATTCTTGGTCTTCTCCTGCCTCGCTTTCCTTCAACTTTTCCTTCCATGATATTGCTTATAAAAGCGTCATCTCGTATTAGGTGACCAAACATCTTTACTCTCCTCTTCTCTATGGTATTCAACAAATTCCTTTTTTCTGTCACTCTTAACTACTTCTTAATTTGTGACCTTTTCTGTTCAACTAATCTTCTCCGTCCTACGCCAACACCACATTTCGAAGGGTTTACTAATGTTTCGCAGAAAATTATTTTACCGACCGTTATTAATATTCATTTCACATAATTGTTATTTTACGGACACCATTGTCTTCTCCGAAAAATTATAAAATTAACCTAACCTAACCTACTAGGACTATGTTTTTCTGCCAACAAACTGCTGTGCAGTTTGGCAGATATTTAAAAAGTTTATTGTACTATTGTGTTACATAAATAAATTAAAAAAAAAAAAAAAAAAAAGGATAGACCAAAATGGGTTACCCTCATCTGGCAGAATAATATTGGTCAGAAATACACTTCGCATAACACGTTTCGCAGATACACTTTCGGTCGAATGGTAAGATGGCATAAAGGTATAGTTGGCATTACTACTACCTCGCATACGACACATTTTGCAGCACATTGTTTTGTAGAATATCTCTTTGGCCGACTTTGGTGTAGCATAATTTAATGGACCATAATAATCCTATAGCATACGATTACAATAGCATAATTATTTTCTACTAGCAGAAAAGTGCGTTAAAAGTAAACTTTACGTTGTAGAATGTACGTTAGGTACGACGACGACGAGCGGTTCGAGAAGCAGTGTTAGGTATCTTGCCGCCGCGGGGCAACTGCCACTAAATTTTTAATCACAACAATTGTAATGCATAGATTAGGTCCTGATTCCACCTTAGGGCAGGTCTGACTCGGATTAGATTAGGTACGACGACGAGCGAAGCGAGGAGGAGTGTTAGGTTGAACTGAGACCCTAACGAGCGAGCGAAGCGAGCGAGCCGCGCGGCATCTGCCGGCTACCATACCACTCCATGGACAAAATGTGTAATCACAACAATTTGTAATGCATAAATTAGGTACTGATTGCACTTTAGGGCAGGTCCGACTTGGATTAGGTTAGGTATTCCGCATATGTCCTGTTCAACAAGATAAGACAATGAAGTCTATCTTGGAATCAAATGGTATTCGGCTTGACAACTATATGCCGCTTAAAATATTATGCAAAAAAATTATCTGCGAAAGTACTATTCGTTTAGAAGACTGTTATGCTCATCAACATTATGCCAATATAAGATTCGGTATTATAAAAATCTGCGAAATTATTTATGCCAAAGCATACTCTGCGTAAGATGTTTCTGTCAAACGTTACTTCTGCCAAGTATCGTTATGCAAAACAAATATATGTCAAAAAAGTTTCTACAAGATAATAGTGAACCCACCAAAATATTTTTAAATATATTTCCCGTTTCAGCTAAAGAAAATTTCTTGCAAAGAAGCATTATGCAAAACATTACTTTCGGTTAAAGAATTTTCTGCCAGATGAGGGGTTTCCAGTACCTCCCCTGTCCCTTTGCTTCATGATCTATGTCTCACACCCATATAAAGCTATACTCCGATGTTTTCTTTTGCTCAATAAAAAAGACATTAATCTCGTAGCTACCTTGTACTCTGCAAGAATTTGAACGCATACAACTGTCATTGTTCTACCTATTGTCTCGATTCGATACTTTCAAGTACGAATACCACAATTAATGCCAACAATGTTTTCATGGGAATTGTGTCCGTTTTGTGGCCTTATGATTATATGTTCATTGGTTTTTGATTGTTTGAATTACCTTTAAGGTTTTGTGAAGCGTCGTTTTGTATGAATACATTGTGATAGGTCATTTAAATTAACCATGGTATAAGGTAACAAGGTATTACACTTCAATTAGACTTTCTTCTGATGAGTTGCCGCTTTATGGTAACAAAATAATTATAAGAAAAAAATATTTACCGTCAATCGTACAAAAAAAATATGCATTATATTTGCCATGTTCTTTGACTGAGTTTTATTTTGTCGTAATAATTGATTTTGAACACTCAAGATTTTATGAGATTCATACAGGTAACAAGGGAATCGGGGAGTATTATAATACACCACTGGCAACACAGAAACGGATTGATAGAACCAACCAATCATAGCGCGATCACGTTGAATTTGTGCCTGTCATTCCAAAGTAGCATACCTTGTTTTTTTATACCATGAAATTAACCAACTGGGTTCCGCAAGATGGGCCGCGACGTCAAGTGTGACCGAGACGAGGATGGTGGGACGATTGGGATGCATTCCTAGTCGACTGAACAAGCAACAGCTAATAGGGAGTTGTGGAGATCTAACTGAAAGGCCTTTGCCAGGTAGTGAGACACTAACGGGTAAAAAAAAAGTTAAGTAGTTAATTTGTATTGTAACACTTACCTTTCTTGAGGATTCCATTTCTATTTCTATCTAAAGGTACCTGCAAACAGAAAATAGTCATGAATTTATTTATTAGGTATTAGTTGCTTTTATAAAAATTAATATCAGACAACCTCATAAATCGATCTTATAGTAAGTTCTAGGCTTGTGTTATGGGCACTAGACGACGATATACATACTTATATAGATAAATATTTACTTAAATATATAAAATAACCATGACCCAGTAACAAACATTCGGGTTCATCATACAAATCCATACTAATATTATAAATGCGAAAGTGTGTCTGTCTGTCTGTCTGTCTGTCTGTTACCTCTTCACGCTTAAACCGCTGAATCGATTTTGATGAAATTTGGCATGGAGATAGTTTAAGATCCGAGGAAGGACATAGGATAGTTTTCATCCTGGAAATTATCCCTAAAAAGATTGAAAAGTGAGTAAGTAATTCATGATGACATTGATGACCCTGTCGGAAATGTAATGATTAGACCAAAAGCACAATTGCTCTTACATTTGCTTAGGCGCTTTAAATAATCCCTTTTATTAATTAAGGTGATTAGGTGGATATCTATCGTGTTGTACGAGGTTGCTTCCATACTTTCAAGTTCCACGCGGACGTAGTCGCGGGCAAAAGCTAGTATTTAAATAAAACAAGTAAGTTTAGTCGCGGAAACCGAAGAAAATATTATACAAATATTTGATCTTGCTGGGATTCGAACCCAGGACCGCCGTAGGCAGCTGTAACTATACAGTTCCGACTGGTGCAGTGTGTAGTGCAGTTGCCTACTGAGCTGACGGTCTTGGGTTCGAATCCCAGCAAGGTCAAATATATGTGTGATGAACTCGAATATTTTGTTCCTGGGTCATGGCTGTTATCTAGTACCCATAGCAATGCTCGTATTGCTTAGTTTGGGACTAGGTCGATTTGTGTAAGATTGTTCCCTTAATATTTAATTGTTTATTTAAGTATTTTGAGTAATATTAATTTAAATAAAACAATTTAAACGGATTAAGTGACAGATTTTATTATTTCGAAAAAAAAAACAGTAACTTTTCAACGGTAACTGGAAATTCACAGAAACGTCAGGGAGGCTCAAATAATTAATATACGCGATATAATTCATTTAAATTGTTTTCATAATAAAATGTGTGACAGCCGCGGAAACCGAAGAAAATAATATTTATTTAACTTCTACTACAAGATTTGTCTAACACCTCTCATTGCCCATTTGGTGAGAGCAGTTTGACTGAAAGAGATTCCTAAATAAAATATAGGTAATCACTAATCACTAATTTGAAGTCTCAAAACGACTGCCGAAGATCCAAATGCTTTAACAATGATGAAACTTCGCTAGTTCAGTTGATTGTTACTAAAACTTTATTTCACTGGCATTTGTCTTCCATCAGTTTTTACGACAAGCACTTTACATTAACATACTTTTGATATATTGAGTTATTTAAACAAATCAAACCCCAGCTCTACACTACTCGCGAAGTTGATCGAGGGGCGAATGATAGTGTGGAGAGGCACTTCGCGGCGAAAAATATAATTATATATACATAGCAAGGACATTAAACTAATGATATGTACAAAGGCGAACTTATCCCTGTAAGGAACTCATACTTCGGGCACAAAACAAGTACAGAAATCAATCTACATACAAGCGCGCTCGAGCAAACGCACACATAGACATTGCTCACGGACACGTCAAGCGGATGGCACTCGCGCTCGCACTGGTCTGAACTGGTCCGAGATATCGTGTCCGTGAGCAATGTCTATGTGTGCGTTTGCTCGAGCGCGCTTGTATGTAGATTGATTTCTGTATCTAGGTATCTGTTTTGTGTTTCGGGCAACTTCGAGTTACGCTTGGTATAAAAAAACAAGGTATGGCATGCCGACAAGGCAGACTTGTGACGTAGACTGATTAGTTGCTACTTTATGGCAACAGAATAATTAGAAGGAAAAATTGTTCAACGCCAGTCGTACAAAAAAAATCCAAACAAATAGGATTCCCAATAGGAAACAAGCAAAATGTTATGAAACCAAGGTCACGTTGCACAGCGTCAACCATAGGCAATTATTGTTTAATGAAGTTAACACATTTCGGCGTCGCTTCATAGACAACCGCAGATTGCAGCCTAACCGCGAGTCACGAGCGGGGCAACACCGAATTACATGTAATTATTACACAGATGGTTAAGACATCAGGAATGAAATGGAGAATAAGAGTATCACGGGGTCTATTAAAAATCATTTGAAACTTTATTTACGTCACCCTAGGCTGTAAGTAGAACTTTCTGCCCGGGAGAAAATTTCACTCCCAGGCCAAGGCAAGACGTAAAACTTTAGACAAACCACGGGTGGTAATTCCTAAAGCCCCAAACCGTTTATTATACAAACACCTGCGATCTCACACTCAGGAATTCACCGCCCATGCAACTGACCTACTTACGTACTTAGAAATACACTTGTTTTTGATCATAGTTAAAAAAAAAAATTATACCTATTATGAATACCTACTTTTAAGAAATATGTGAAACTAAGGTTTTTGGTTAAGTCAAGCGAGTAATTTTAAAGTTACGGCTCTACTTACCTACAGGTTGCACTAAGTCAAATTTTGTAAGTAGGCTCAATAATTATATGAAATTATTTTAGCGAAACGTTTTCAACCACCGAATCTTTGTCAAAATGACAGAGAAGCGAGGGTTGAAAACGCAATCAATTACGAAAAACACGAGGTCTACTACCTACTTGTATCTTTGTTTTGAAAACAGTTTGTTTGTTCTGGACTAATTAGTTAAGTAATAACATTACGTTTTTACGTTGTTGTGGTTGCGCCTGTCTACCGTTATTAAAATTATTGTTCTGAATTGAATTTGTAAACTTTTTTGGTGTGCAATAAAGCATTTTGTATTGTATTGTACGTTAAACAAGTTAATGTAAAGTTTTTGCTCCTTCAATTGTAATAATCTGCATAATAATGAAATAATGAAATAATGAACTTTATTCTGCAAGTAGGCCACAAGGGCACTTTTACATGTCTGAGTCTACCGGCATTTCACAAGAGGAGACCACTGTTGAGAAGAAACGCCGAAAGAAACTCAACAGTCAGTCATTTTTTCAGAAAGCATAAGTACTTAACTATTACAATGATATGAACTTAACTATACGTAGTTCTACAAGAAAACATATTAAAAGTGTATTTTAAGACATAAGTGAGGAAAAGTGTAAGAATAAAATAGAAACTACAAGAAAGCCTGACGGTTTATCACAATTTATGTACGTTTGATATGCTTTCTTATTAGAACTGTGTCCCTTAAACTAGTTAGGTACAATCTAAGAAGGAGCCAGCTACGCGGTTTCTGGTTCAGGCCATGCATTTTTGTCTGTCAGATAGTCCTCTACTGTATAATATGCTTTTGACATTAGAGATTTTTTTAAATAATTTTTGAGAGATGGAAAGGCTAATTTTAAAACATGATCAGGTAACTTGTTATAAAAATGAATACATTGGCCTAAAAATGATTTACTTACTTTACGAACACGAAACTTTCTAACATAACTAAGAATTTCCCATTGATTGAACTTTCGTTCGTCAGCGATATTCGCATCGTGACGTGGCCGTAATGCCAATATCGTGCGAACGTTAGGTCATTGCCCTCACACTGCATCTGAGTTAGTGTTTCTAGTTTTAGGGCTAAAAGGACATTTTTAATTAAAACGCTGCCTCCATTTTTATAGTTCCGTATTTATAATTTAGTGAAGCCCCGGGAAGGGCAACTATTTGTGTGATGAACACGAATATTTGTGCCTGGGTCATGGATGTTCTATGTATTTAAATTTTTATTTATCATATGTAAGTTTGTATATTGTCGCAAAGTACCATAACACAGGCCTTCTTGAGTTTAATTTGAGCTAGGTTGTCTGATATTTATTTACTTATTTATGCCGTCGCTAATCAGAATCCCGAGTATTTTTAAAACTTCTTGCACAGTGCAAGAAACGTACATATGACGGCCTTAATGTCGAAAGGCATTCTTTATCAGAACCGTGACGCCAAACAGAAACTAGCATTTTGTGCAGGATTATTTAAGTAGTGAGAAAAAAAATAGTCACAAAAAAATACCTACATAGGTACCTACTACATACCTCCATTGACAAATGTGTGTGTACGTACAAACATATTCTTCATAAAATAATAGAGATTTAAGGACAGTCGGTTCTTACAATAGGGCCCGTGACTATAATGTCAATACTGTGCACACGAAAGGTCATTGCCCTCAGACTACGTCTGGGTTAGTTTTCCCAGCTTTAGGGCTAAAATTATCTACGAATTCTGGCTAAATTAATCAATAATTTCAATTGTACTACGTATTTTGTATTAAGTATACAAAAGCTACGAATGCACTATATTGAAGTTAAGATGTAAAAAAACCTAAGCTTCGAAATCAATCGGATCCAAATAATATATGATATGAATACTTAAAAAACTATTTATTTATTTATTTGTTTTTTAACTAAAATATACATATCACTTACAGATCCAACACGTGAGCGGTGAGACAAAAAAAACAGATGCAGAGAAATATATACAATATGCATATAATTTTAAGACACAATAGTAGTTTACTGACTTATATCCCTTTAACGTAAATGACATTGCGCATAGTAACGACTGGCTACAAGCATGAAGCAATAGCGGAAACCCAAGCTGAGCAACGTGGTGCGTGCTAACGCGTAGGCTAATAGCTCGCTCTTCAAAATGTAGTGAGCCCGTAGGTATCGACAAAAGCTTGGAAGCAAGGTCAGGGACACAGGTTCAATTCAAACTAGTATTTCATGCACCTGCACCCACTACTTCTGCCTGTTGCATCCTATATTGCATCTTGTTGTGAACAGTTAGAGTCTAGTTTCAGAAGTAAAGAAAGCCCTTTCAAGTGATGTGATGAGTATTTAGGTCGCCTGTGGGTTTACTGCAAGGTGTATTGTGTTAGTGCCTTAGTGGTGCTAGACACCTTCTGTAGCAGTATTAGATTGTAAAATCCAGTAGCTGAAGGGTTACGATTCCAAAAATAGCATTCTATAATTATTTACGTTGCAGTTTAAGAGGCCTTATTTCTTTTTAAAATGCTGATTGTTTTAGACATTTTTCTCTGTGATCAAACATGTTTCTTAACATATTATTGATGTTAAATTCGAGAATGCCGTTTGAGATATCGCCGAACGTCAAATCTCCATTAGATAACAGTTATATCGCCATTGAAATGTCATTTAAATGCGATGAGCTTGAAAGTGACATATCTCATCTCAATTTTGGAAATACGAAGGCGATAATGATTGTCAAAAATGTTATTCATGTATATAAATTTCTGTTTTGAACGAAACGTAACGGACTAATTTCACGTACTACGCGGTCAATTTAAAGTATGCGCCTGTTATTTATGCCGTCACATACAAAGGAAACGAAAATTTTGCGCGTCCGAATTGACGAAGTTGCGATATCGCCACTTGTCAAGTAGGCACACGTCAAAAGTGACGGATGGCGATGAAAATGAGAGATCTCCATTATATCTCTAAAATTGGTGGAATACCCCCCCAGGGTTATTGAGATTTATTGGTTTATATTTGAAACCTACTGTTTGATTAGTTATTGTTTTTCATTGATAACTTTTGTTTCAAAAACTACTCGAAATTGTCAAAATTCACGCGGATAATTAGTTTATTCATCTTATTTTCGACTGCACGCAATGAAAGCATGAAGTAGCTATTTTACTACCTAGAACTTGGGGAAAAGTATTATTCATACCAAAAATTTGGTTGAAATTATGTGTTGTTTGTTGTTTATTTTAATGCGAATGTGTATTACAAATACCTACACCTTCGCATTAAATATATATACGTAGTAACATGGTATGGGTACGTGATGCGAAGAGAGGAAAGCCACGTAACCAGAAAAGCGTTAAGCATGAATGTGGACGGATATAGAAGAAGAGGAAGACCAAAGAAAAGATGGATGGATTGTGTGAAAGATGATATGAATAAGAAGGATGTAAACGACGATATGACGAGTAATAGGGAAGAATGGAGGAAGAAAACATGCTGTGTCGACCCCAAATAATTGGGATAAGGGTAAGGGTAAGGGAATGATCCCAAAACCATTCTCATTTCAATTAGAATTAAATTGCATATCATAAAGATTATGTTTCAATCATTTTATTACATTACTCTAGACTTACATTAGTTTACGATTCCCACGACATAAAATAAAGATTAGATGCTTTATGGCTATATAATAATGTTGAGACATATTTCTCAAGCGAATGAGATCGTTAAGCATTATCCAAGGATTCATCTAATTCAGTTTAGTTTCCCGTGGTACCAAATGCAAGGAATTTTGTGAAACTTTGTTTTAATAATAGATATAACAGCAATTGCAACAGGCTCCATTATTGCATGAAAGAAGAAGAAATTCACATCATTTTATTCAGTTTGTTAGAAGTGGTTTTTTGAAATAAGATCAAATAATATGACATTTACAGATTCTATCTCGGAAGTATGCAGAATTTTCCAAGGATGAAAAAGGCAGTGGGGGAGGCCTATGTTCAGCAGTGGACGTCCTGTGGCTGAAATGATGATGATGATGAAAAAGGCATTGGTCTTGGTGTACTTCAGATTTTTTACTTGATTGTTCATCATAGATTGACTATATTTAGTGTGTTAACATTGCACATTAAAAAAATGTGTACATAGGCCGAACTTATACCTATAATGGATTTCTTCCAGTTAACCTTTGAGCAAATGAGAAAGAAAGGTAGAGATCATAGTGATAGACTGACGAAAAATATATTGAAGATCCACAGATAATGTGAAGTAATGAATTTAAATATAAATAATATAATAAATAAAGCTATTTTGGAGGCTACAGACAAGTGAAATACACTTTATTTGGCTGTTTATGTGTAAATGTAAACGCATCTTTGCGCCCTCATCTTACCAAAACGACATAACAGATTTAAACTATTTACCCGACTATGGCGAAGCAAATAGGAGGGTTATGATTTTGACTTGTATGTAAGTAAGGTCATCCGTTCCCCAAATTTCTAAACTACTTATCATTATTTTTTGGTACTCGCAAGTTGCATTTTGAATTTAACTCCTTTAATACTACTTCTGTCTCTACACATTCTCAAGGAAAAATAGGTTCTTTCTAAGCATGAGTATACATTACTTTTATAGGACACTTTTTACCCGACTTCGCTGAAGTCAAAATAAAGGTCATGAATTTTCCTCCCGGGCGAATAACTTTGCCTTTCAATGTTATATAATGTTATTAGTTACAATGTCATAAATGTAACAATATTGGCCGATTCGGCTTCTAAAGTTGTTATAGCATCGGCCATTATATTGATTGATCATAAATCATCTTAACGCTGACATCTTGACATAATATGTCAATATCAATCAATTTGGTATTGTTAGAGGATCATTATCGAATTTGCATGTTTATTTGTATGTATAATAATATGTTTAGCTATTGGAAGTTTATTGCCATTTCAATTTTAGGTTATGATCGGAAGTATAAAGTTATAGTAACTCTATTAGTATCGATTTTAAAATCGATATATAGGAAGGAAGTGATAGTATGGATTTTAAAAAAGAACATATTCTCTACCAGTCAACTAAAGGGCTCTTGGAATCTTGGAGCTGGAGTAAGTTCGTTAAATTATATGATTTGTGGAAGGTGAGCAATTTTTTTAGTGTCGTATTTTTTTTTAAGAATTGACTGACTGTATTATTATTATCGTATGGCTTTATTTATTTTCGAGTCTGTTGAAGATAAAGAAAAAAAGAACCATAAATTTTGTATGAAGATAATAATAATAATTATTTTTTACTTAATGGAAGTTTGGATATACTGATGTTTTGGGATATAACAGGTTTTTGTACAATATGATATTAACTGGTTACTTATACTTTTTTTATATAAAGAAACTCAAGACTAAATAAAAAAATCGGCAATTAAACAAAATCTTTGTTGAATTATCTTCATGGTTCTTATTAAATTTTTTTTTTATCAAAATTACTCTTTTTTAATAAAAATGGCTAATTTTGTAACAAACAACCAGTTAAATATATTTCTGTATTATTTCACCATAATGTTATCAATTGAGCTAAGTAACAAAATTAAAAACATTGGAAAAATCTAACTTAAATTCGCAATTTAAAAATGCACGAATTAATCGAGTATGTAATAAATAATCATTATTTATCACAAAATCCTTGTCACATCTATAATAAATGTAATTTAATAAAAAAAAACACCATCATATTTCACAAACACAAAATCACAAAAATAGATCCTTTAGAAAAATCACAAAAAATATATTATTACCGTACCGTATCACAAATCCAAAAGGCACACACACACACTGATTGCGCGGCTGGTACTGCGCGGTGCACTGGTGCGCATCTTTTTATACATGCTCTTGTTTCATAGCATGGGGGGGTGTTCCGGGTTGGATGCGCCGAAAATACACGTTTTCCGTTATTTTGAAAAAGGGTTCAGGGTAAGGGATTTTTTAGTTTGAAATGTGATATTTATAAGAATAGAATATGTACAATTAGTTAAATAAAAAATGGAAAATAATTATAAATATTGTATAATAGTATAACCAAAAATTATAACTAAATTATTAAAAAAAAGAAGTTAAATAGCAGACAAGACAAAGAAACTTAAAAAAAACGTATTAATATACATTATTTATATCAGTTTATTTTTCTTAAGCACCTAACCTAATGTATTTAAAAAAATGATATTAAATACACATATATTACTAAGTTTTTTCTTAGTCTAAAATCTATTATAATAAAAAACTTATGCGCATCTTTATACATGCTCTTGTTTAGCATGGGGGCCATTACCATGTTGCGGGTTGGATGCGGCGTAAATTCATGTTTTCCGTTAATTTTCAAAAATATGCAAAGCAAGGTGTATATAAATACACAGAAATAAAAAATATTCATAAATAAGTTCCTATAATAATATAATGAAGTCTAAAATGTATAATGATAAATAACTCGTGCGCATATTTTATACGTACTCTAGTTTCCTTAGCATCGGGAGGGTTCTGGGCTGGATTACTGATTTAAGAGACCAAAAATAAGGTATCTCAAGTTAATTATACGCTTTGGGACATTAGGTGAATATTTCAAGTATTTTCTAACGATTTCCTTTAAAAATATTGTAAAATATATTAAATGGAAAATTTATATAATAATAATCATCAAGTACCGTGCCAAATTATTGTGAATTTATTGCTTGGGTTTGGGTTGGTATGTATCTTAAAAAAAAATTGACTTAATAAAAAAGTAGTTTTTAACCCTTAAATGCATATGGTATCAAAAATGATACCACATTTTACTTCTGAAATGACTTAAATAACAAATCTAATCCATGTAAATTTTGAATTTGAGACTCAGCTTGACAAAGTCTGAATTGACTTTGAGTTAATTTTCGACGTGTGTCATTTCAGTGGTATTGTTTTAGATACGTCATCCGCCTAAAGGCTTCACCTTCGTTTTATTCTACCTGTCCCGGAGTCTCTTTCGATAATCAAATCTAAAATGTGAAAAAAATAATGGTATGGAGCAGATTTGACGAACGGTGGTTATCGGCAGTCATTAAAACTGCACAAACCCCTTCGAGTTTGGGCTCGGTCTATAGTTATTTGTGTTGTGATAGCACTATTTATAGTGTGATACTAAAAATAAGGAATATACATATAGTTAGATAAAACAGATAAATAGCCGTTAAGTAAAAATAAGTGTATTTTGAGATTATAAACGTGTATACTTATTAAAATGTCACGGTAACTAAAGTTTTGACAGCTTGAAAGTATAATTTAAGATCTTTATTTACAATACACGCTTAACTATTATCAGATAATGGCATTGTCATCGTAATTTCACACGCCTGCCAAATTTCGAGTCGAGTAACGAGAAATGCGTGAAAATTGCAGATTCCTAACTTTCTATCCTTAATTTTATAAAAGCTTAATTATAGATAATACCATTCCCAATCTAGGTTAGGTACTGGGTTAGATATCTATCCAAATATTTCATATTATTAGCGAATTGATATTTCATTTTTTAACCAGGTTTTTTTCGATATTATCAAATAAAGGAAAAAATAAAAATTACCTCATTTGTACATTTTCGAAAGTATCCCAATTTGTGGTTCAAAAATTCATTTCAAAAGTTCCTCATTCTAAAAGAGCGTAAGCGACCAATAATTGGTCGCAGCGCTGAAAATCAGTCTGAAAAAATATTACTAAGGCGGATTTAGTATAGAAATTTTACCACTGTTTTTTTTGTGACTCGAGAATCGGTGTCTTAAATCCATATTAATTAAAGCAATATTAAGCAAGTTTAGGTTTGTTTTATAACACTCATGAACTTAACTAATCAATAAAAAAGAAGATAATTAAAATCTATATAAACAGTCAACTTTAAATTATGCCAAATGATACATTATGCCTATCAATTTTAAGCCACTCATATAATAGGGACCCCAACCATTATCATCAAAATAAATCATCCATTTGGACATAGGCCTCCTTTAAAGAAAGCCACCGTCACCTGCGCTGCTCGCATCCAGCGGACTCCAGCGACCTTCACCATGTTATCAGACAAGCTTGTGCGTGCGGCGGGGCTTACTGACCTACTTCATCCAGTGTGTGGTCGCCTATCAAGAACTGTCATCTATAATGCACTCTATAATGGTTAGTTTTATTATTATTATTTATTATTATTTATTTACAACCAAAATTTATACAGCATTACAGTTATTACCAATACACTGTACAATTTATAAACATTCAAAAGAATATAAATAAAACTTAAAAGTCAGGAAATCCCACAATCATCCATCGCCTCACAATACCTCAGGAGCATTCGACACACATCCGTCCATCGACTCGCAAACAAATCAATCTCTGGTACAGATGACAGCAGCGCGTTTAGAAGTTTGAGAGCAAAAACGATGGGGGAATTTCTGTGTGCTACTGTGCGTGTTAGCGGGACAGCGAGGAGATTACAGTTTCGGGGTCTGAGAGCAATTTTGGGAACAAATGGAACAACAAGTCTGACAGTCTGTTCTACCAGTTCGGGGCAATCTGAGTGGCCACGCAAAGTATTGCAAGTCGTTAAAAGCAGCTTGTGGTTACGTCTCACTTGAAGAGAGTTAAATCCTAGTGTACCCAGTAAAAACTTTGTTGGATACATGAATGGGTATTGATGGAACAACTTCTTGTATAGAAATCTGAGGAACGCTTTTTGTACTTTTTCAAGTAGCAAGATATAAGTACTTTCAAACGGATTCCAAACAATGCAAGCAACCTCAAGCTTACTTCGGACGAGAGCCATATAGAGGATTTTGATTGCTCTCGAATCGTCAAAGTCACGTGCATTTCTCATTATAAATCCGAGCCTTTTGTAACAATCTGTAGCAAGTGTCTTAATGTGATCATGAAAAGTAAGACGCGTGTCGAAAAGAACACCAAGATCTTTTACAGTTGTTACTCTAGCTATGACTTCAGATCCGAGCAAGTATTGAGCATGTAGCGGCTTTAAAGAACGGCTATAGGACATAACAAAACATTTGGAAACATTAAAGTGTAGTTTGTTTATGATGCTCCAACGTAACACAGAGTTTATGTCCTCTTGCAGTGCCTCACAGTCCGCTAGACGCTCTACTTTATAAATAAGTTTCAGATCGTCCGCATAAAGAAGGCATCTGGCATGCTTTAGCACAGACTCTAAGTCGTTGATCATGATCCCAAATAAAATTGGACCGAGAATAGAGCCTTGACTAACACCAGAACGAGTTGGGTAATCCGATGATATGAAACAACCATGCTTCACATATTGTTTCCTATCTCGCATGTAACTTGCGAACAATTTTAGAAGTCGCGGTGAGAAGCCCACATAACACAGCTTACTCAATAGCACATCGTTGTCTACTTGATCAAAGGCTTTTTTGAAATCGAAGTAGAGAACGTCGACTTGTATACCCCTATCGAGGTGTTTAGAGATTATACTCGAGACGGTCAAAAGGTTGGTATCAATTGACCGCCTCGACCTAAAGCCATGCTGTGAGTCACATAGATTTGGCCGTAATTGCGGCGAAATCAACTTTTGCAGGACCGATTCAAAGAGCTTTGCTAAGGAAGAAAGTATAGCTATGGGTCTGTAGTTATCTATGTTTACTGTGTCATTGGATTTTGGAATGGGGGTAACTCGACTGAGCTTCCATCCTTTAGGATACTTGCCAGTCGAAAGGGATAAGTTAAATATGTGATGTATAGGCAAGAGAAAGGAATCGATACACCCTTTGATCACATAAGCGGGGACTTTGTCAGGCCCAACCGAACTCTGAGCCTTCAGACGTCTAATGGCTGATTTCACATCTTCTAAAGTTATAGAGGCTATGTGCACGAAATTCGCAGAACGTGACTTGTCGTCGCTATTAGCCGTGCTATCGTCCAGCAAGGGGGCATTAGGTAAAAAAACGCTCGAGAAGTATTTGGCGAAAGCCTCTGCTGCTTCGTAGTGTCGCTTTTGTAGTGTTTAAGGCTCTTTATCCGTTCAAAAACGCCGATTGTTTTAGACATTCTTCTCTATGATCAAGTATGTTTCTTAACATATTGATATCTAGTCAGAGGCATGAAAATACTTAACCAGATATCAGAAGAAATGGATTTGTTCATTTGCAATCTGGCCGAGCTCACAAGGGTTCTCCTAGACCATTTATGTTCGTGTTAGTTCCTATTTATTTTGTTACGCTGTGTTCATTAATATTGTACTTCTCGCTAATTTTATTTTTATTTTTCTTTGACATATGGTTTGACTTAATAGTATATATCGCGCATTGGACTAGTCTGTAAGTGATATGTATCTTTTGTAATAAATAAATAAATAAAACTAAATAAATAAATATTATCAATGTTACTACTTAAAACTGGGCCATTGCGATTTATTGTTATATTGTATTTGTACTCGAATACATAGAATCGATTACAGACCCATGTTTCGTTGTATGTATTTATCTATATAGGTAAGTATGTTTATCGTCTAGTGATCGTCTACCTAGTGTCCATAACACATGCCTACCAGAGCTTACCGTGGGACTAGATCGATTTGTGTGAGGTTGTCTGATATTTATAATCTTGTGTACCTCTATTTTTTTATCTACAAAGATAATTTTGGTTAAGCGTGTTATCTTTTAAAGATTCGCGTGGTAGAAGGACAAACATACATCAACTGATCACTACCTAATATTTAGCCGTGTGGTGATTTATCATCAAGTGAACACGACACGTATTTCCGGTTGAATAGTTAATTAATATAAATATATGTTTTGCTGTACATTAATCAATTTAACGCCGGGTTGCTATACATTACATGTCTATACTATTATAAAATACTAGATTTGTCTTGAAAATCACTGTTCTATGGAGAGGGGTTATGATTTCAGGAAATCTTAATAGCGTGATGCAGGATCGTCTTTTGTTTTGTATGGGCGCGCGGCGACGTGTTAGTCCCATCGCCAGCGCCATCTGTTGGTCATCATTTCGATTGTTCTCTCATCACGCCGAAACGGCTGGACGAATTTTAAACAATTTTGATACAGGGACAGCTGGACATTAGTTATAGGATAGGTACTTTTCACCCGACTACGGTCAGGCGGGGCGCACTCCGCGATTAACGTTTCCCGCTACAAGTACATGCCGGTCGCCGCATGCATGCGGACTATTCAGTGGCTGACACGCTCTGTCTCGGAACGCACGTACCTACACGATTTTCGCACGCGTCTCGCGCACGATTTACGTCGCAAGTGAACGTACCGCATTTGTCTTTTTATACTAGTGTTTAAATGAATAAAAAGATAGTTAAGAAATATTGCATCGTAGCAGGATGCAGGAATTAGCTCGAATTCGGTTATATAATATTAAATTTAACAGCCACCAATTTAAAGACGGCAAAACAGTTTTTAGAAGTTAACCATTTGTAACTAATGTGTCATGTGTACCTATATTATTGTGCGTTATTAATTTATTATCGTCCTTTGTAAACAAAATCAGTCTTTTTTTATTACTGCATCGCACCACCACGCCTTACTATCGCTATTTTTCTATTTGTTAGGTTGCATTATTCTTCTTTATATACGTATTATTATAGTGTTTAAAAATAAAACAATAAGATTTTGTATTGCAGTGGTTCGCAGCAACGCCAATAAAATGTAGCCTGGTGGGGGATTAAATTTGTGTAAATTTTGAAATTTATTATTTTATAGTTAAATAAATAATGAAATAATATATATAATGTATCAATAATATAGTTTGCTCTCTATATTGAATGCAAGAAATAAATGGAAAATACATTACCTATTATTTTATTTAATCATTGATAACCCTCGCTAGCGTCGACGCGGCAAGTGAGCCAATTCATTTTCACCGTTATTACACAGCCTCAACGTTCCGTTTGGCTTGCGCTGGAGACGACGACTTTAGAAGGGCCATAAATCATATTTTTTTGGCTAAAAAAAGCGGCTTTTGTAAAGATCAAAGTAGTGTGCCTTCTGTACTTGTACTATTATGTATTCTGTGCTACGGTATAAAAAAACGCGTGCGAAGTTCTAGTATGTTTATAAACTTTTATGACGACGCGGTTGGCTCAGCCGGCGGTCCCGGGTTCGAATCCCGGCCGGGGCAAATATTTGTGTGATGAACTCGATTATTTGTGCTTGGGTCATGGTTGTTTATTTATTTATTTAATCTTTATTGCACAAAAGAAAACTTATCGTACAAAAGGCGGACTTAATGCCATGAGGCATTCTCTACCAGTCAACCTTAGGGCAAAGCGGAAAAATTGTAGGCTTAAAATTGTAGGTTTGTTCTATGTATTTAAGTATATATTTATCCATATAAGTATGTGTATCGTCGTCTAGTACCCCATAAAACAAGCCTTCTTGGGCTTAATTTGGGACTAAATCGATTTGTGTGAGGTTGTCTGATATTTATTTATTTATTATTATGATTATTTATTCAGTTTGACCTGCCTCAGTGACTGTCTATCTGTCTATGGTCCTATCTTGAAAGTTATTGACCTATTTCTGGGCTTGGGTACTATTGAATTGTAGACTATTACTGAAAATATTTTTTTATGGAGAGGGTCATTCGTTCAGGAAGTATATGCACAGCACGATGCAGGATTCGTATGGCGGTAGTGAAACAGCGCCTTCCGTTGGTGAACATTTCTTTGTTCTAACATCACGCCAAAACGGCTGGACGGATTCAAATTTGACACAAATAAAAAAATAAAAAAATACAAGTGTGTACAACACACATGTGTGTATGTGTATTATGTGTACGTTTTATAAAAGTTTAGATTTAGTATATAAAATTTGTAAATCTCGATGATGAGTCAGAAGTAGCTATCTCGCATTCCGACCTCCAATCTCGCACAATGCATAAAACTGCGTACTTCGGTATAGTGTTAATTATGGTCCATTCGTCCGTCGGTCAGGCATTGTGCCGCTGACGTATGGACACTTTGTTCGAATACTTGATTGTTCGAATTGCTGCTCGGTAAACTGAGAACTTGGATTATTTTTATTACAATATCTTGTTAAGGCCAAAACAAATTATAATCAATAAAAAACCATATTGAAACTTTCGTGAGACATATTTAATTATTGTATTGTGTACAATCACAACGAAGACGGAGTGACGAAGTTGCCGCAGCGGTGTATGGATAGCAGTCCCTGAGGAAGAGCTCCATACGAGTTCGAAACATGTCAGGCCGTTCCTGACAATTTCACGTGAGTGTAAACCGCTTAGTAAAATAATAAAAAAACAGCCAAGTGCGAGTCGGACTCGCGCACCGAGGGTTCCGTACAAATACTTTCCATCTTAACTAAGGGTTAAGTTCACAATCACGTTTGCTGTAGCGGCAACAGAAATACGTCATCTGTGAAAATCTCTACTATCTAACTATTACGGTTCATGAGATACAGCCTGGTGAGAGACGGACGGGCGGACAGACAGCGGAGTCTTAGTAATAAGGTCCTGTTTTTTACCCTTTCGGTACGGAACCCTAAAACTGCACTCAAATAGGATCATCGGTGATATTTACGCCACAGTCAGATAACGGTTGGACTATGACAAAGGGGGGCCGGGGACTTAGAATTTTTTTGATGGGGTTGGCGTCATTATGACACCTATTTTTTAGGCTATCGTATAGGACGCTAAATAAGCATGTTTTGTATGGGCAACTTTTCTCTAAACTTGATAATTACCAAGATATTGCTCCTAAATGGATACAATTTTTTGGAATTAGAAAAATTTGGTCGGGGTTGGTGTCATTATGACACCTATTTTTTATGATTGTAACGTACAGAACACGACAAAACAAGCGTTTTTTAGTTAAACAACTTAAAAAGCGAAGCGGAAATCAAAAATGAATGGCCGAGAACCGAGATAGGTATTAAATAATACTAGGTACTTTTGAATTACTATTTGGGGGGTTTTAAAACAATAATTATTATTCGGTTAAAATTACGAGATTTACGAGCCTAGTGCTACAGGATGAGTCTCGGAATTGCACGTAGTGGCACTTGTTTTTACCATGAGGTCGAGGAACCCATCCAGAACTGAAAGGAACAAAGTGTACATGAATCGCGTATTCAGTTAATACGTTTTTACTGGAGACAGTGTGGATGTCGGTGTCACTGAGCGATCTTATATGGAAAGGAACCAGCAAAAACTTGTAGTTTATTTTTAAATAGCCTTTTGTCCCATGCGTATGACCTTTTTGTTCGAATTAAAGTGAATTTAATAAGGATTTTGTTTATTTTCGTACGTAATTGCGTTTTTTTTTGTTGAATAGTGACATTATTTTGTTCCGGCGTTTCACGGTCTTTAACGTTTTATTATAGTTGAAGTATGGTTATTTATTATTTTTTATTGGAACATACATTTTTTTATTATGCTTTTGTAAAATTATACAATTTTGTAATTAATTATTAACGGGTTATGTTATACCCGCTATATTAGGTAAGTGTTTTAGTAATGGATAAAGGATTCATGCCTGATTCGGAAGTTATAGAAAGTGCAGACATGATCTAAGATGGAGCGATGCTTATTCAGATGACGCTTCTTTACTAGTTGCATTAAAACCACGCGGTTCATGAATGTGTAAGCCAAGAATATTCGTAATCAGAAGTGAATAAGAAATTATCTGCGACATACATAAGATAAAATAAATAAATAACAGACAACCTGACTCAAATCGATCTAGTCCCGAATTAAGCTTAAAATTAGTTGTGAAGAGATCGCTATTTAGCGATAAGACCGCCTGTTGTTTACCTCTGCCTGTTATATTAAAGTATCTCATGTTATGTTGTGTATTCCTTAATGTTTGAGGTGTGCAATAAAGAGTATTTGTATTTGTAAGCTCATAAAGGCTTATGATATTGGTACTAGACGACGATATACATACATATTTAATAATAGATAAATACATAGAACAACCATGACCCAGCATAAATTCGAACTCGGGACCGCCAAACCAGTAGGCAGGGTGTACTACAAATTGTGCCAACTACGTCTTTACTGTGCGAGTCATTAAGATTTCACTGATAAAAGTTTCTGCTTTGATAAAATTTCTCATAAGTTTAATTATTCATATTGACGACATAGCTACATACAGAATAACGCCATCCCATGATTGCCGTACCCAAGTGTCATAATATTAAATTAAATATCAATTTGTCATAGTTCCCGTATAATTACCATGTGGTAGTATGATATAACGTGTTTGGGAATCTGGTGAAGGACAAGGGTTAGGGCTAACGACATGTGACATACTGACATGTGACATTGACATGAATGATGCCAGCTTGAGATTTCTATCAGACACTATGGAGGTGACAGAATTCCACTATCTTAGATTGAACATAGAGCTTAACACGTGTCAATCCGGCCCAGGGTTAGTGGCGCTACAAAGAGTTTTCATATTGGGAATAATGGTGAATACGTCATATATTTGCACTATTAAACGTCAACAGTGATTTGTCAAGGATTTGTCATTACATTAACTAAATTCGAAACATTGTTTACCGAAATGCTGCTCAATCCTTCGTTGATCTTGCGAAATGAATACTGAATCATATTGAAAAAAACTTGACTTGATTTGGTGCCTAAGTAAGACAGTTCAAAATTCTCAAAATTTTCTGTTCCTCTTTTTCTCTATGATCAAACATGTTTCTTAACATATTATCAATGTTCCTACTTTAAACAGGGCCATTGTGCCATGAATTTTTCATTTATAATTTATGTTTCAAAAACTACTCGAAATTCAAAAAAATCACGCAGAAAACTGGGGTTTTAAACTTATTTTCGAAGGCACGCGATAAACCATGAAATAACTATTTTACTTTCTAGAACTTCTAAAAAAGTATTATTCGCTTTAAAAAGTTGGTGGAAATTATGAATATATTTATCATAATATAAAAAAAAATACATTTTAAAAGGAAAAAGGCCTCTTAAATATTATCAATTTAAAAAGGAATAGGGAATAGTGACATTCACTGACTTTCAACGTCAGTTACCAAAACGTCGCCAGTAAAATAAATTAGTACCACTAAAATTCCGCAAGATGGCGTGGGCTGGGAACCTCCTGTTGGGTTAAATTAAACTGAGTTCGTTTCCACGACAGGACCAGACAAGTGTCCGCGAGGAACGTTCTATTGACTGAGCGAGCGAAGCGTCTTGGTTTCAGCTTGGCCAAAAGGAATGGAACTCTCTTCCTGCGCACCTGTTTCCTGAAAAATATAACTTGGATCTCTTCAAGTCGAGAGTGAATAGGCATCTTCTAGCCAAGCATGCTCCATCTTAGGCCTTATTGCCACTTAACATCAGGTGCAATCGAGGTTAAATGCATGGCTATTTTGAATAAAAAAAAAAAATGTTGGATTTAAATTTAGCGCCCTTAAGTAAAGTCAAAGTCAAAGTCAAAATTATTTATTTGCAGAAGTACAGTAAATATACAGTAACAGGTCTTATTGTTCATACAACGTGCCGTGTACTCGGCCTGCATGCAGGCATGCAAATATGAGATGTCACTTAACTTGACGTTCCTAATGTTTTACTATCTATATTCTATACTCTGTGATATCCAAACGCGAGTGTACATTTGTTTAGTGAATTAAACCAGATTATTATAAATTAATCGTTTATTTCAACTCAACTTATCAGGTTAAGGGCCCAGATTAGCCCAGAGACGTTTAGTGACTGTTTTCCAAAAAGTAATTAGTGCAACAAAGAATAAGTAGTGAACATAACCTCAAAAACAACGTGACTATACATATGAAAACTGTTTTTCGTGTCTAACTACTAAAGTGTTTACAACGAATAAAAATGGCATCGAACAATTCATTGGCATTAATCGAAAAGTTAACTGGCCGTGAAAACTGGCTTGCGGATGCAGCCTTTTAGGCTTCCGTCGCGTCAAGGAGAGGAAAAAAAAAAAAAAAAAAACTCAACTTATCAAAAAATCTTTCGTATATCCGAATTTCGGATGTGCAGAATTTTTCTTCTCGCCATTGGCAAGTTCATCTTCATATACTGGAGCCTAAATGGTTGAGAGCTGTGCGGTTCCAGAGGAATTTCCTACCGCTCCGCTCCGCATGTGGAATGAGCTCCTGCCGAGGTACCCGGGGGCTACAGTATGCGGTTCTTAAAGGGTCGGCAACGCGCGTGTGATGCTCTTGGCGTCGCAAGCGTCCATAGGCGGCGGTAACTACTTAACATCGGGCGGGCCGCATGCTTGTTTGTCACCATCGTAGTATAAAAAAGCAGGTCACATTTTGTCAGCAGTTGGCTGGATACTTGGAGCAAAATAATATACTTCCGATGGAACAATCTGGTTTCCGTAAGAATCGGAGTACCACAACTGCTTTACTTGACGTGACAGATAATATTTTAACGGCTCAGGATAGGGGACAGGGCATGTTGAGTACAGGTCTCAACAGGGCGGCTTCTTCGGCTCAGCTCGCAGTGGACTGTATACGTTGATGTTCGTCGTGGATCTTCCTGTAACAGCTTGTTCGGTTCGGGTTCGGTTCGGTTCTGTTCGCAGGTTCAGGTTCAGGTTCAAGTTCGGGTTCGGTTCGGTTCTGTTCGGTTCTGGATCAGGTTCGGTTCGGTTCGTGACGAAAACGGGCCGCGACGTAGTCCAACGTAAGGACGTAAACGCGACGTAAACGGGCCGCGACGTAGTACACACGTAAGCGACGTGGTGTACACGTAGACGCGACGTAGATCGGACGCGGGGTACGGACGCGTGATGCACGGGGCGCGACGTAGACCACAACGTAGTTCTGCCGTAGATTCAGCGTAAGCGCAACGTAGACCGACGTAAACGCGACGTGAATGTAGCTCGGCGTAGCGATGGACGCGTCCAAGGATTCGGAGCTCGACTGACGGACAGGACCTCAACGAATCGCTTGGACCGACGTGCAGGCTGGAGCTCTTGCTAACTGTAGGTAGGCAGGATCTTGAAGTGAATAATAAGACTGGTTCTTCGGTAGTGCATAAATTTATTTGTGTTCAACTTCTTATATAATTTTAGAGGCTCGGTTCGCCAGACATAACTCCCGTAAGCAAGATATTCTTATTAGGAACCAATCAGAGTCGAGGGAGCGTTCATTTCCCCTCGGGAACGCCCCTTTCGGTCAAGTGTGTTCAGTTTTAATTTACAATGTTCCAAAACCTGCTCCTCGCTCTGATTGGCCCTTCAGTTTCAGGCTCTGGACAATAACGGCCGTTTTTTGGCTTATCAAAATTGCTTATCAATTAACATATCTCGGCTAATTATAGTCCGATTAACATTACACATATCCCGTTCGACGGGGCTCAGTAAGGGCTCTTAGGTTCTATCTGAACCTTAGGGTTCAGGTAACAGGGTTCAACTATACATCGTGTATAGTGGGTAACTTTCGTTAATGTGAATCTTGCAGGATTGTTCCTGTCGATTCTTATTTACATTTGCTTACGGTAGGGGTTCAATTTATGTGATTTCGTTACAGGGGGTTCGGGTCTACTCTTATATACTAAGGGTTCGTTAGTCCCTTATGTATTTGAGGCGGTAGGTGGCCTTATGTAACCGGATCATAAAACTTTTACGTTTTACGTTATGCTTTATTACGGTTCACGTGATCGAGTTACATAAGCTCTTTTGCCGCCTCGGGTGTCTTACGACGGGGTGCTGCGTCCCCGGCCCATTTACCTGTGGTTTAATAAGGGTTTCGAGACGCCTTATTCAACCAGTACCTTATGGACCGTGGGCGCAACTGATTTGCAGGTAGGATCGGATGATTTTACCTTGGGGTTCTTATAGCATCTTTTATGTGCTTTATATAAGGGTCATTAAGTATATAAGGATCATGTCGGTAGCTTTTATGTACCTTACTTATGTACTAAAGGTTCTTATGACAGCTTTTACGTGTCTAACTTATAACTATGAGATCATGTAGTATATATTAATCAGTCTTAGTATAACTTAACCTAGTACATAGTCGTCGTCACGGCGTTACATTGGTTCGCTGTCGGCGTGGTTGCTGGCGTTCTCAACATCCTCCCCTCGGTCGCTGCATGGCGGCGACCTCCTGTTGACGGGTAGAACAGCCAGCTTCGTCGTCGGCCTCCGGAACACGCCTCCTCTCGTTCGGACGTCCACGTTGCGTGTGATGCCATCGGGTCCCGGGTAGACTGCTTCGACGATGCCTCTTGGCCATGTGTTTCTTGGCAGGTTCGGGTCGGCGATCAAAACATAGTTGCCGACCGCTATGGCGGTCTCCCGGGGGTTTGAGGAGCCCCGGGGTGCGAGCAATGGGATGTACTCGCGTAGCCATCTTCGCCAGAAAGAGTCGGCGAGTGCTTGGCTGGCGCGCCAAGCTTTTCTTTCATTTTCTTCGCAGGGGCCAGTGGTAGGGACCCCCGACGGTCCTCCCAGTATGAAGTGGTTCGGTGTGAGCGCCTCGGGGTCATCGGGTTCGACGCTCACGTGGGTGAGAGGTCGAGAGTTCACACAGTGCTCGACCTCGGCGAGCAGTGTCTTGAAAATCTCCTCCTTGGGCGATCTTGTGTTCAGCGTGACGGACAGCGCGGTTTTGACGGTCCGCACCATCCGCTCCCAGGCGCCGCCTTGGCGCGGCGCTCCCGGCGCGATGAACCTCCAGTCCATGCGGTGTAGCTGCCCGTGCTCCTGCAGGGCGGGCAGCCATTCGACGTAGGCGGCTCGCAGCTCGGAGTCGCAGCCTCTCAGGTTCGTCCCGTTGTCCGAGTACATGACAGCGGGCCATCCGCGCCTGGCTCCCAGCCGGCGCAGCGCCATCACGGCGCTGTCGGTTGACAGCGTATGCACCACCTCGAGGTGCACGGCGCGGGTCGTGAGGCACGTAAACAGTGCCACCCATCGCTTCTCGGTCCGCCTACCGATAGTGACGGCTAGCGGGCCGAATAGGTCCACCGCGCAGTAGTGGAATGCGCAGGTGAACGGCTGTAGACGGGCCGCGGGCAAGTCGCCCAGCGGCGGGTCGCGCGGGCGCGCGCGCCGCAACACGCAATGCATGCATGTCCGGGCCACGCTCCGCACCGATGGTCGCAAGTGCAAGATCCAAAACTGCTGCCTGAGATCATTAACAACAGTTTCGTTAAATGCATGGTGCGCTCGCTTATGAGCGCGCAAGATCAGTAGTCTCACGTACGGGTTGCGGCCGTCTAGTATGACGGGCTGCTTGTTGACGGATGGCGGCGCTGCGTTTATGCGCGTCCGCATGCGCATTAATCCGTCGTCGTGCAGTTGCGGATCGAGTTCGTATAGCCTGCTACCGCGGGCTAGCGGCTCCCCTCGTGAGAGAGCCCGTAGTTCGTCAGCGAAGTCCCTCCTCTGCGCCCATTGCATCCACAGGTGCTCCGCTGAATTGAGGTGTCGTACCTCTAATGGGACTCTCACCTTTCCTTTTAGTCGTTCGATGAACTGCAGAGTTCGCGCTGTAGCTCCGATCAGTCGGTCGAAGTTCGAGAATCGCTCTATTTTCGGTAGTGGCGGGTCGACGACCTGCGCCACATTACATACCTCGATTATTTCGTGTGGTATCTCCGTTGTGTCTCGCTGCTCTTGTGGCCATTGCGCCTCCGGCAGTCGTAAGAAATCCGGGCCTGTGTACCAGCGGTCGGTATTTCTTACGATACGCTGCGGGTCCGCGCGTGTCGCGTCGTCGGCCGGATTGAGGCGGGTCGGGACCCACCTCCATTGCTCGATCTCTGTTAACTCGGCGATCTCGCCGAGTCGGTGTGACACGAATGTACTATACCGGCGTGCATTATCTCGCACCCATTGCAGTACTGTTCGACTGTCTGTCCACAGCACAATCTGTTCGGCGGCTACTCGATGCGCCTCGCGCAGTGTTTGCGCTAGTCGCGCACCTATAAGCGCAGCTTGTAGTTCGGCTCTCGGTATCAATATCGGGCGAATGGGCGTGACCTTTGCCCTCGCCGTGATCAACTGCACACGTACCGGCTCGTGAGGTCCTCCCTCGGTTCTCCAGTAGGCTGCGGCCGCGTATGCTTGCTCGGAGGCATCTACAAATATATGTAATTGGTGTCTCTTACCTCCCCCCGTATACAAGCATCGCCGTGGTAGCCGCAGCGCTGTAACATGTTCTATGTTACTGAGCCACTGTAAAAATAGCTCCTTCTCGTCGTCCGGCAATGGCTCGTCCCAACCTAGTTTTAAAATACAAATTCGCTGCATTTGTATTTTTGTGGTAACGGTGTATTGCGCTATTTGCCCCAATGGATCGAAGACGGACATTACCGCGCTCAAGGCCTCCCTTTTTGTTGGCCCTCGGTTCAGGTTCCGCACGTCGGCCGGGACTCGTACCATTGCCGTGTTGAAACCTAACTCGTCGGTTTCGGCGTTCCAAAACATACCTAATACTTTCTGCTCTTTAGATCCCAGTTTCTTTGGTTCGTCGGATCTCTGCGCTACAGGTATCCGCTCTAATATCTTTTTAGAGTTCGACGTCCAGCCGCGCAAGTTGAAGCCGGCGTGGGCGTGCGACGCGATGATTTGCACCGCGGTCTCGGCCGCCGCGTCTTCATCGTCGTAAGAGGTCACGAGGTCATCCATGTATGTATTTTTCGTGATATCATACACGGCTGCTGGATAAGTGTCCGCGTTGTCCTCCGCGTTTCGGTTGCGGACACTATGTGCTAGAAATGGCGAAGATTTCGTTCCAAACAACACGCTCGTTGTTTTATATACCTTCGGCGGCTGTTGGCGGTCCGATCCCCGCCACAGGAATAACTGCGATTCTTGGTCCTCGGGTCTCAGCTTTATTCGCAGGAACATCTCCTGTATGTCCGCCGTAGCGGCGTACGTACCCTCACGAAAACGCAGCAGTATTCCCGTCAATGACTGTAGTAAGTCGGGTCCTTCTAGCAGCTCGTCGTTCAAGCTGGTTCCCAGCGATGTCGCGTGCGCGTCGAATACTAGACGGACGCGATCGGGCTTGTTCGGGTTTCTTACCGCAAAGTGCGGTAAAAACCATGCCTTAGGGCTCGTTAGGTCACCTAAGTGCGGCTCTGCATAACCTTTTTCAATTAGGTTATTTACCTGTGCTGTATATTCGTGCGCGAAGTCGGGATCCCGGTCCATACGCTGCTCTAAGTTGCGTAACCTTTTGTACGCCATGTTGTAGCTGGGAGGCAGGTTCGGTTCGTCGGTCCTCCACAGCTGTCCTACTTCGTACCGGGGTCCTTCGATGCGTCTTACCGTTTCGTTAAACAGCTTTGTTGCTCGTTCGTCTAGGGGGCTCGCTTTATCTATTAGTTTCACCCCTAACGCGTCAATGTCGAAATATCGCCTCATCATCGCGTTCAGCTCCTTGTCCGGTTCTCGGTGCTGAGCCGTAAATGCACCATCCCAGTCGGCTACGTACGGCTAGCGGCTCACTCGTCTTCCCCGTTCGGGCCTCTAACGGCAGTGTTAGATGCCAATGATCTGCTCCTATTAAAATTTTAGGTATCACATTAGTATAGCACGCTTCGGCTAGATCGGCTAAGTGCGGCAGGCGCACTATACTGTCGCGCGGCATTGTTTGTTCCCTAATGCCTAAGCGCGGCACGGTTCTGAGCCGCATACTGTACGACGGGCCTCCGTCGGCACCTCGTACAGTCGCCTCGACTCGCTGGCTCGGTTGGTTCAGGCATAGCGCTCCTACGCCTTGTATAAGTAGCGGCGCTTGAGGTCCCTCTAGACCCACTTCGCTCGCTAACTCCTGATCGACGATGGAGATTGTCGATCCCTCGTCGACCATCCCGTAACATAGCACCTCCTTCTTGGGACCGCGCAGTATTACGGGCATGATTTTTAACATAACCTTGTTTGATTCGTTGTGTGACGTCATAGCGATTGTCTCTCGCTCTTGTATGGGCTCTGCGCGGCGGCGTGCCGGCGCTGTGTTCGGTTCGCTGGGCGGCGCAGTGTAGGGCGCGCTCGCGGGGGCGGGCGCGCGCGACTGCGGCGGGCGGGCGTTATTGTCGGCGCTGTCTGTACTCACATTTGACGTAGTTCGGTTCGGTTCGTGCAGTATTGCATGATGTGAGTGTGGACAGCCGGGTACACTGCAGCCTTTTGCAGTGCACGTATCACGACGATGTTTTTGGTTCATGCACTTAAAACATACGTGATTTACCCGTGCCCATTCCCATCTCGCTCGTATGGGCATACTTAACAGTTTGCGGCACTCGTTCGTTCGGTGACTATTGCCGCAGCAATAGCACGCTTCCACTCGTTCCGTGGCGAATGTCTGGGCTCGTGTCGGTTGTGCTCGCTGTATCCCGCCGCTCGTTCCCCGGTTCGGGTATGTCGTTCGTCGGGGAGGTTGCGGTTTCGTGGGCGCGTTATGCGCGGGTCTGCGTGACGGCGCTCTCGCGTGCGAGTATAATAACTCCGCGTCACTCTCGTCCATTAAGAATTCGGCTAGCAATATTATTTCGCACTCACCGCCTTTTACGTTGTCTTTTGCGAAGGAGCACCACCTCGACCGTAGATGCGGGCTTAACCTGTCGGTTATCTCCCGTATCAGTAACGGGTTGCCGCCGTAGTTTCGACGGTCTAGATCGACCAATGTCGACACAATATTCATTACCTTTATTGCGAAGGTGTTCAGGTCGGTGGCGCTCGGTCCGAGTGACGGCAGGCGTTTAAGCTCCTCTAGAGCTCGGTCGACTAGCAGGTCGGTTCTGCCGAAGTTCTTCTTTAGGACTCTTATTATAAGATCGGGGTTCGACGTCGACGCGAGCATGTGCTGCACGCACTCTCGCGCCTCGCCTTTCAGCGCAGCTCGTAGGCGGGCGACGTTCTCGTACTCCGTGAACTTGTACCTTTTTGTTGATTCCGCAAAACTGTGGTAGAAGGTCAACTCAGCGGGGTGTCCGGAGTACGCAGGCAACTCGTACACTTGTCTCGGCGGAGGGCGGGCCATCGTCTGTAGATGGTCGGCTAACCGATCTATCGCCTGAGATCGGCTGGAGGATCGTTCTCGGGAGGTGCGGGTCTCGCGTTCGGCTCGCTCGGGCGTGACGGTGCGACGCCTCCCTGGCATCGGGTCATCGCGGTAAGCAGCGTCACTTACCTCGTGGTGTGTAAGCCACGCATTGATCCTCCGCTTCGATTCCTCCGCTGTCTCTGCCGCCGGACGTCCGGACTGCGAGCCGCCGGCCTGTGAGCCCTCCGCTTCGATGCGATGCAGTTCGGTGTCCAGCCTCTTCTTGACCAGATCCTCCTCCAGTCGCAGCTGTTGCCGCTTGATTTCGGCAAGCCGCTCTGCTGCCTGTAGCTCCGCTTCTTTCTTCCGCGCCTCCGTAGTGCTGCTGGTTCTCGATGTAATCAACGGCGCGCGGCGTTCGTCGATTTGAAATCGCACCTGTTCGAGAGCTCGGTCTCTATCGAACGTGCGGGGTTCGCGCGGTACGGGTGTCGCGGGTCGCGGGATCGGTGCGCGGATCGCGGGGTCAAAGGCCGCGTACGCGAGTGACCTCATAGCCGCGCGGGGCTCGCGTGTCTCGGCGGTACGCGGCGCGTGCGTCAGACGGGACGCTAAATGTTCGCCGGTCGGTGTCGAGTATCCGACGGCTGTGGGTTCTTCGGGTTCTTTTTGGTTGAGACTGGTTCTGCGCAGGTGCTCGTCCAGTTTCGCCCGCCACTGGAGCGTGTCTTCCATCTGTGGCGGCGACTCTGGCGATATCCTCTTCTCGGGCTGCATGCCCGGGGCGCGTGTCTCTGTGGTTCGCGGACGTGCTCCCAGCAGCTCTGCAGACGTCTCGCCGGAGGTTCGGGTCGGTTCGGTCGGCGGGTCGTCGTGCGAAGTTGCTTCACTCGTCTGCTTCCTTGTCTGCACCATGGTGGTTCGGATGTTCTGGCTCGAAAATCCGGCTCTCGAATGACCAACGCTGTTGAGTACAGGTCTCAACAGGGCGGCTTCTTCGGCTCAGCTCGCAGTGGACTGTATACGTTGATGTTCGTGGATCTTCCTGTAAAAGCTTGTTCGGTTCGGGTTCGGTTCGGTTCTGTTCGCAGGTTCAGGTTCAGGTTCAGGTTCGGGTTCGGTTCGGTTCTGTTCGGTTCTGGATCAGGTTCGGTTCGGTTCGTGACGAAAACGGGCCGCGACGTAGTCCAACGTAAGGACGTAAACGCGACGTAAACGGGCCGCGACGTAGTACACACGTAAGCGACGTGGTGTACACGTAGACGCGACGTAGATCGGACGCGGGGTACGGACGCGTGATGCACGGGGCGCGACGTAGACCACAACGTAGTTCTGCCGTAGATTCAGCATAAGCGCAACGTAGACCGACGTAAACGCGACGTGAATGTAGCTCGGCGTAGCGATGGACGCGTCCAAGGATTCGGAGCTCGACTGACGGACAGGACCTCAATGAATCGCTTGGACCGACGTGCAGGCTGGAGCTCTTGCTAACTGTAGGTAGGCAGGATCTTGAAGTGAATAATAAGACTGGTTCTTCGGTAGTGCATAAATTTATTTGTGTTCAACTTCTTATATAATTTTAGAGGCTCAGTTCGCCAGACATAACTCCCGTAAGCAAGATATTCTTATTAGGAACCAATCAGAGTCGAGGGAGCGTTCATTTCCCCTCGGGAACGCCCCTTTCGGTCAAGTGTGTTCAGTTTTAATTTACAATGTTCCAAAACCTGCTCCTCGCTCTGATTGGCCCTTCAGTTTCAGGCTCTGGACAATAACGGCCGTTTTTTGGCTTATCAAAATTGCTTATCAATTAACATATCTCGGCTAATTATAGTCCGATTAACATTACACATATCCCGTTCGACGGGGCTCAGTAAGGGCTCTTAGGTTCTATCTGAACCTTAGGGTTCAGGTAACAGGGTTCAACTATACATCGTGTATAGTGGGTAACTTTCGTTAATGTGAATCTTGCAGGATTGTTCCTGTCGATTCTTATTTACATTTGCTTACGGTAGGGGTTCAATTTATGTGATTTCGTTACAGGGGGTTCGGGTCTACTCTTATATACTAAGGGTTCGTTAGTCCCTTATGTATTTGAGGCGGTAGGTGGCCTTATGTAACCGGATCATAAAACTTTAACGTTTTACGTTATGCTTTATTACGGTTCACGTGATCGAGTTACATAAGAATAACACTCAATTTCATATTTGTGTAGTTTATGTTCACCCTAGAGCTAGCGACCAGGTTTACATGCAGTGGTTTCAGAAAGTCGAATCAGTAATCGAGTCATTAAATGACAATGTTATTATCTTAGGTGATCTAAATCTAAATCCACTTTATACTTCTCAGAATATCCTATATTATTATTGTTACTTTTTAACTGTTTGTGGCCTGACTGAGATGAATGACGTAGAGAATATGTTTGGAGGTAAGCTAGATGTGGTACTTGTGACAGGGCGCGTTTTGCTAACGGACATTAAGGAAATTACAGGAGGTGGGCTAGTACCAAACCGTGATGCATACCACCCACCGTTAGATTTAGTCGTCTGCCCTGAACGCGGGCATGATCGTACCGCAGGCTTCATCGATCCAAGCAATGTAGAACCGCAACACGACTGGAACTTTGCACGAGGCAATTACGATCTTTTATATGAGCTCATATCTAATGAGTCTTGGCTTGATGTGCTTAATGCAAAAGATGTCGATAATGCTGTTGATATTTTTTACAGCATTGTTTATGACACATTCGACTTGGCTATTCCTAGGAAAAAACGCTCTAAAAATCGATGTAGACGGTATCCTGTTTGGTTTAGCAGTGACATTATTAAAGACATCACGCGTAAAGCCAATCTCCACCGGGAATGGAAAAGTACAAAAAACGCATTGGTTTACCAAGAGTTTTCAAAATTACGCACTGATATAAAGAAACGTCTCAGCAAAGCTTATGATGACTACGTCAAGGATTTGCAAGCCAACATTAGCTCAAATCCCCGTGCATTTTGGAAGCATATAGCCGATCTTAAATCAAAGGGTGGATTTGAAACCCGGCTACGTCATGACGGGCAAGAATACGAGGGCGCCGAAGCAGCAGAGGCTTTCGCCAAATACTTCTCGAGCGTTTTTTTACCTAATGCCCCCTTGCTGGACGATAGCACGGCTAATAGCGACGACAAGTCACGTTCTGCGAATTTCGTGCACATAGCCTCTATAACTTTAGAAGATGTGAAATCAGCCATTAGACGTCTGAAGGCTCAGAGTTCGGTTGGGCCTGACCAGTGTTGGGCATTCAAGAATAAAATCGTAATTTGAATAAGAATTCGTAAGAATAAAATCATGCCGATTTTAATCCCGTCAAGATTATTCAAATAAATTCGTCGGGAATAATTCGTCGCTGAGAAAATTGAATGAAGATAGCTTATTCTTAATCAAATAATTTTAATCATGATTTTTTTATTCAAATAATATTCCACGAATACGAATGTAAGGGTTGGGGTACCTGGATTGTTAATATGACTTATTAGGTATATGTAGAGATAGTAGTATTTTGTCTTATCAAGCCCACACTCGAGGGGTATACTAGTAGCCATTGATTGAAGAGTTCCATCACCCAACTCCTGACTCCATCATCAAACTAACCTCCCCAATTGTAATGTATAGGACTCATAAAAACAAACCAAATGAGCCCATACTCGAGGGCTATACTATAGGTAGTACCCATTGAAGAGTTCCGCTGTTCAGTTTCTAGCTTCATCATCAGATCATCATCAACATTTCGAAGATACCAAAAAATACCTATTGTCATAAAACCTACTTAATTTCACATAAATCCAAACATTAAAAATTAGTAAAGATCGACTTACAAAATAAAACCGATTGTAGGTATAACATCCATACTACAAATTAACGTTATTCAATTAACATTTTAATCAAATAAAATGGTATTTAAATTATGCCATTTCCAAAATAATTATTTCGTTTTGTATTCTTCATTTAAAATAAAAATTACATGATTTATTCACATTAATTTTATTTGAATTACGAGTACAAGAATTTATTCTTATTCAAATCGATTTGAATAAGAATACAATTTCTGTTTTTATTCTTATTCTTATTCAATTAATTTTTGCCCAACACTGGGCCTGACAAAGTCCCCGCTTATGTGATCAAAGGGTGTATCGATTCCTTTCTCTTGCCTATACATCACATATTTAACTTATCCCTTTCGACTGGCAAGTATCCTAAAGGATGGAAGCTCAGTCGAGTTACCCCCATTCCAAAATCCAATGACACAGTAAACATAGATAACTACAGACCCATAGCTATACTTTCTTCCTTAGCAAAGCTCTTTGAATCGGTCCTGCAAAAGTTGATTTCGCCGCAATTACGGCCAAATCTATGTGACTCACAGCATGGCTTTAGGTCGAGGCGGTCAATTGATACCAACCTTTTGACCGTCTCGAGTATAATCTCTAAACACCTCGATAGGGGTATACAAGTCGACGTTCTCTACTTCGATTTCAAAAAAGCCTTTGATCAAGTAGACAACGATGTGCTATTGAGTAAGCTGTGTTATGTGGGCTTCTCACCGCGACTTCTAAAATTGTTCGCAAGTTACATGCGAGATAGGAAACAATATGTGAAGCATGGTTGTTTCATATCATCGGATTACCCAACTCGTTCTGGTGTTAGTCAAGGCTCTATTCTCGGTCCAATTTTATTTGGGATCATGATCAACGACTTAGAGTCTGTGCTAAAGCATGCCAGATGCCTTCTTTATGCGGACGATCTGAAACTTATTTATAAAGTAGAGCGTCTAGCGGACTGTGAGGCACTGCAAGAGGACATAAACTCTGTGTTACGTTGGAGCATCATAAACAAACTACACTTTAATGTTTCCAAATGTTGTGTTATGTCCTATAGCCGTTCTTTAAAGCCGCTACATGCTCAATACTTGCTCGGATCTGAAGTCATAGCTAGAGTAACAACTGTAAAAGATCTTGGTGTTATTTTCGACACGCGTCTTACTTTTCATGATCACATTAAGACACTTGCTACAGATTGTTACAAAAGGCTCGGATTTATAATGAGAAATGCACGTGACTTTGACGATTCGAGAGCAATCAAAATCCTCTATATGGCTCTCGTCCGAAGTAAGCTTGAGGTTGCTTGCATTGTTTGGAATCCGTTTGAAAGTACTTATATCTTGCTACTTGAAAAAGTACAAAAAGCGTTCCTCAGATTTCTATACAAGAAGTTGTTCCATCAATACCCATTCATGTATCCAACAAAGTTTTTACTGGGTACACTAGGATTTAACTCTCTTCAAGTGAGACGTAACCACAAGCTGCTTTTAACGACTTGCAATACTTTGCGTGGCCACTCAGATTGCCCCGAACTGGTAGAACAGACTGTCAGACTTGTTGTTCCATTTGTTCCCAAAATTGCTCTCAGACCCCGAAACTGTAATCTCCTCGCTGTCCCGCTAACACGCACAGTAGCACACAGAAATTCCCCCATCGTTTTTGCTCTCAAACTTCTAAACGCGCTGCTGTCATCTGTACCAGAGATTGATTTGTTTGCGAGTCGATGGACGGATGTGTGTCGAATGCTCCTGAGGTATTGTGAGGCGATGGATGATTGTGGGATTTCCTAACTTTTAAGTTTTATTTATATTCTTTTGAATGTTTATAAATTGTACAGTGTATTGGTAATAACTGTAATGCTGTATAAATTTTGTTTGTAAATAAATAAATAAATAAATAAATAAGCTCTTTTGCCGCCTCGGGTGTCTTACGACGGGGTGCTGCGTCCCCGGCCCATTTACCTGTGGTTTAATAAGGGTTTCGAGACGCCTTATTCAACCAGTACCTTATGGACCGTGGGCGCAACTGATTTGCAGGTAGGATCGGATGATTTTACCTTGGGGTTCTTATAGCATCTTTTATGTGCTTTATATAAGGGTCATTAAGTATATAAGGATCATGTCGGTAGCTTTTATGTACCTTACTTATGTACTAAAGGTTCTTATGACAGCTTTTACGTGTCTAACTTATAACTATGAGATCATGTAGTATATATTAATCAGTCTTAGTACAACTTAACCTAGTACATAGTCGTCGTCACGGCGTTACATTGGTTCGCTGTCGGCGTGGTTGCTGGCGTTCTCAACAGGGCACTATCCTTACATTATTAGATTTTTCAAGGGCATTTGACACAATTAATATTGACCTGTTACTGTCAAAGCTGGCTTACTTCGGGTTTGAGGTTGGCACAATAAAATGGTTTGCAAGTTATCTCGGTAATCGTAGCCAATTTGTAGAACTCCAGGGTCCGCATGGTATAAGCGTGGTGTCGGAAAGACGCCCGATGGAAAGAGGAGTACCACAGGGCTAAATCCTGGGTCCTATCCTGTTTATATTATATAGTAGCGATATCACACGTGCCATTAAACACTGTTGCTATCATATTTACGCAGATGACTTACAACTGTACATTTCATGTAGTATAAACGAAGTGAAATCTAATGTGGACAAATTAAACGATGATCTAGAACGTATTGCTGGGTGGTCACTAGAAAACTCTCTTGCTCTAAATCCCCTTAAATCAAAATATTTAATATTAGGTACAAAGACTCAAATAGAAAGGCTATCTAATTGTAATATTGAAGTGCGTCTAAACAACAATGCTTTAGAGCGGGTGAACGAAGCCCGAAACTTAGGCTTGCTAATGGACGGAGAACTGCGCTTTGAGAACCATGTGCTTAATTTAGTTCGTAACTGTTTTTATAGGCTTAAAGTGCTCTATAGAATCCGTGATTTTATCAATGTTGAGCTCAGAATAAGATTATGCGACATATTAATTCTTTCCAAACTTAACTACTGTGATATAGTGTACGGTAGAGTGGATCAAAATATATTTTTTTGGAATTAAATATTCTAATAGGAATAAAAACTTGCTCTAGTTGATTACGATTAAGATTTAGTTCTACACGATAGCAATCGGAATAGGTTTTTTGCGTCCGCAAGGTCGTTGAAGTTTCCTAAAAACCTATACTAGACCCAATTTTTTCAAAACTCTAACCGCATTTAAAATTATATATATGATGTTTACTATAGTTATTCTCATTAAATACATAGTTATTCATTTAAAGTAAGGCCTGTTTCTTTCAAATTTAACCTCAAGACGAATCATGCCAAAATAAGGCAAAATAGTAATATGAATGGGTTTTATAATAATGGTTTCTGAATAACCATTATTGTTAATTTAATAAATTTATACCCTCTTAATAATGTTTTTAATCTTGTGATCGTTAAGGCTAATAATTCTGCATCAGTGTTGTTTGAAAATTGGACTTATTTCCACATTTTTTTAATTTTTTATAGCGATGCGGAGGCAAAAAACGTTATTTAAAAAATATGAAAAAAAATCGTCTCGCATCTTTATACTATGCTACAACTTTTAAGAACTATTAGAAGTTAATTATGTAAAGTTTTTTTTTCTCATACAAGCGCGATCCACCCTAGTGTACGGGCCGCGCCTCTTGGCCAGAACACAGAGGGTGATCCAGCGAGTACAAAATGCCTGCGCGCGCTTCTGTTTCCCCATCCCACCACGGGCCCATGTGACGCCTTTCTTGAAACAGAATAAAATCTTAAACATGGTCACTCGTCAAAAATTGCATTTGGCCACCTTGATATTTGGTGTAGTTAATCGGCAGCAGCCCGCATACCTGTATGAAAAGTTAATCTGGGGCCATAACTCCAGGTCTTCGCAGGTGAGACCGTCCAGGTTCCTGCAACTTGTTTATCCCCAGCACCAGTCAGCAGCATTTCGTGGCAGCTTTCGCTACGCTGCCACGAAGTGCTGGAACAACCTTCCTCCACCAATTCGAGCGTCAAAAACAATTGGATCCTTTAAATCAAAATGTCAAAGCTTCTTCACAAAATCATAGTACTACAGAATACTGGTGTTGGAGGGGGGGTTTGGGAGTCTGGATGGACATCAGATTTCTTGTTGTCGGTTTGTTTTTGTTGTGTATACATTTTTTTGTCATTTTGTTATTACCTATCTGATTATTTTTTCTTTTTTCCTTTATCTACTTCGTTGTGTTGTGTTCCTATTTATTAATTTACATATTTATTTATTATTATTATATTATTTTGTGTATTTTTTTTTTTTTAGCATCTAAGTAGTTATAAGCAGGTCCCCACTGAAAACCAGCGCCCCGGCTCGCCGTGGCATCATGCTGAGTGGGGTCCTATTCAACGATGATTGTTTATGTTCGTTTTTTTCTGTAACTTTGTTTTTCGTTGAATAAATGTATTTTCTTTCTTTCTTTCTTTCATTTATCAACCGATTTTCGTGAAATTGAAACAGCATATTCGATAATTTATATAGATATTTTAGATCGATTAAGTTTTTCGATAGGGCGTTGAAGATGTAAATAAACATAATATATCAGCTATTTCCTAATAGATCCGCGAGGTTAGCTCACAGCCACTAGTTTGTTTGCTATTGATCCGATCACAACACAACATTAAATCTACATTTCAGTATGTGTGATGATACATTGCAATCCCATAGATATTGTAACTGTACATTACTCAATGTTGCCATGGTAATACCATGATTTACACCACTATAGCAAACGACGCAAAAGGTCGTTTATAGCACTCATAGTTGTATAATGGCTGTAATGTGACCATTACAGAATCGTGCGTTGAGCTTCTATTGGGCGATTATCTGATATCAAATGGCTTCGATTGGATTCTGTATATGTATGTGAGTACAAACATGTAGAAAGAACAGTTACTTGTTTTGTTTACGTCCTCTACAGGTATGTAGGATTTTCTGCCCCTGAGAAAATCTCACTTCGTGGCCAAGGTGGGGCGTAAAACTTTAGAAAAACCACGGCGGTAATTCGTAAAGCCCCCGATCGCGTATTTCGCCTCATTTTCGGTTCGGGACACAAATGTCATCGTCATCCTGAGGGTCGTAAAATTGGAGTCTCGCCACGACGTGAGTTTTAATTCCTTCGTGCTGAGAGTTCCGACGGACCAACTAACGACCTTCACCAAGGAAGAGTACTGGCCGAAGGGTGTCATGTTCCGGCGTTTCCGTGGACGGCTACCTGACACTTCGAACACGCGTAACACGTCGCTGTTGAAAAATGTGACTAGTTTAGTTACTTATATTTTTATTATTTTGTATTTGATATGTATGTTAGTTTTAAGGTATGTATCTATGGGCCACAGTTGCCTGATAAATGTTTTCATTCATTCATTCAAATACCTGCGATTTGAGACGTTCATGAATTCAGCGCCCTAGGTATGTAGTTAATGTACTACCTCCGGCACTCCTTGTTATAAGAATCTACAAACTGCTGTTTCTTGCCAAATAAATACTAAAAGTAATTAAAAAAAAACTAGTTTTTCATCACTGTGGATAGATTTGTCTTTATTATGCAAATATTAATTGAAAGGACCATGGGCAAATTGGACCAAGAACCAACAGAGATAGCGGCATATTCAGTCCTGTTTCCTCTTTGTTTACATCAGTGACAATCACTGAACTTCAACATCAGTTACCAAAAATTTGTCGTTGTTAGTTAAATATTAAACTAGGCCACTGAAAATCCTCAATACGACGTGGGCTGAAAAGCACCCATATGTATTATTATCAACTAGCGACCCCCCAGCTTAGCATGGGTGCTGTAGTATATAGACATTTATAGACAACTAGCTGTGCCCCGCGGTGTTACCCGCTCATCCCACGGGAACACTACATTTATTCGGGATGAAAAGTATCCTATGTCCTTCCCCGGGACTGAAACTATCTATATACCAAATTTCATCTAAATTGGTTCAGCGGTTTAAGCGTGAAGATGTAACAGACAGACAGACACACTTTCGCATTTATAATATTAGTATGGATAAATGTACCCTCGAGCCGCCAGCTACCGGTCATTACATTGACAGACGTCACCGGTGGCGGACGCACTGCAGGTTTACTGAAAGCCCGATTAATGTGTTTATTGTAGTATCCCAATAGGAAACCCTAGTGAATACTACAGGTGCAATGGTTATACTAACTCTACTATACTATATTATGCATGTTTTATCGATATAAACCTTCCTCTTGAATCACTCTACCTATCTACTAAAAAAACGCCTCAAAATCCGATGCATAGTTTTAAAGATCTAAGCATACACAGGGACAGACAGACAGCAGGAAGCGACTTTGATTTATACTATGTAGTGGAAAGAATAGTTAGAATACTCATGTATGTATGTCTGGTTGGTGACTAATATAGATCAGGGCGAAGCTTCACACATCATAATCAATATCGATTGTTTCGCTAAAGCTGAAGGCGAAGCTTTAACAAATAGCTTTTCTTAATTAGACACGGACAAATTGGGTAACAATGCCTTGTTGGAATAAGAGGATGAAATTATATGAGCAATCGAGCCACTTACGATGTTGTAGTTGATTGAGCTAACTTAAGCTAAAGCCTTATTTATCATTGCATTGTGATCTTCAGCCACGGAATTTCGTTTACTTATACTGGCTTAAAGTGTATGTAAACGTTTGTTTTACGTCTTCGCCCCCATATCTCTGCTATTTAGTAATTTTTTGAATCAATTTACCGACTGTCAGGTCAGGAATAGGAACTGATGGTCAATCTGAACAATTTTGATTTGGTTGGTGGTTTACTCTTTTACTCACTTAAGTGGCATTGGGCCTCAAGAAGGCTCAAAGTTTCCTTGCGGGGATCGAAACCGGAATGATGAGATATGCAAGAGAACCAAGGTTGTAGATACCTCAGACAGTCGCCAAACTGTTTTGTTGTGGGGAATAGGGTTTGAAGTTGAAGTGGGGCAAGCAGCATGCTGGAAGCAATAAATTTGTACCCCTAAACTCCTGTATCATCTTACCCCTGGACCTCTTTCTTAACGCGCCTCAATACTCATTCAGACGATCAACCTTCAGAACCTCTTCAAAGAAAACGTCGCATCAAGTCGCCAATCGACCTTAACAATAACCTAAAGAGACAAAGATCACCAAACGTTTGCAGGTTGGTCCAAATATCGCAATGTAATGTGGAATAACGACCAAGGTCGCAGGTTCGTTCCCAGAAGAGGAATGTGTAGCATTCGAGCGAGGACGCGCTGAACTTTAACACCTGATTGACAGCTTTTTGACGGCATGCTATTATGAGAGCTCATTGTTCAAGATAACATTTGCCGAATGTGCTGTAGTTTTTTTAGCTAGAAGCTACGATTAATCCGAGTAGTGGATCAGGATGTACTTGCAGTACCTCTTGTTGCTCTTTTAATAATAAGGAATAAGGATGATGACTCGATGACGAAACAGCGTATTTACTGTGGTTATGTAAATAAAATTAGCTCAATATTTCATGAAACAAATAAAAAAAAAATTAAATGAGTGATTTGTGATTTCAAAGGTACGATTTTTTTTTAACCAAAAATAAAATTTGAAATTATTTTCAGAATCCACAAACAAACAATTATTGTCGAAAACCATGAACCAAAACGCACTTTTTCACGATGAACATGGCAAATTACTTTAATGTCTCCATACAAATATTGGTACCCATAACATATAATGACGTCACGATTAGGTGGCCATTTGTATGGAGCGTTTTTAGCGCTCCGAAGAAATGTTGAACTTTGGCAGTCATTTCTGACTTTTAGAGCAGTCTAAGTGTAGTAAGTCCCATATTATAGACATTCAACCTAATAAAAAATAGAATCGATTGACATCTTCAAAAATATTTCGTCATGCATTTTTTCTACGAATTGGCAAACTGAAACGGCAGTGGGTCATTTTTTCCAAAGAATTGACAACATGACAACTCATGGGTTTTTAAACTGGAGACCGTGTTACGGCATAAAGACATAGGTCATCTGTGATGGTGATGATAATGTTCGAGCTGAATTGCTCGTGAAATTACGTGCCTAGCTATTCCTAGAAACGCATACAATTATTCGCGTCACTATATTCTATCTGAATGGTTCAATATAAGTGATACCTTTTGAGTGAAAACGTTGCAAAATATCTCAGAGACTACGAATGCTTAGGTATGACGTGAGCATCTTTTACATTAGTACTTGTACATGTCACTATCTTGTGTCGCACACGCACGATCTAATGCTGCCAATATCAATGGTAAATATCAATTTAATAACATCATAAATGCTCACCATGTCATCGTGTGTCATACTAATAAATGTTTAATGTACGAATACCGTAGACTAGGACATAAATAAGACAGTTTATTGCCTAGTTCTAGACTGGATAAGATGCGCATAGGTTTAATAATACGGAAGTACTTTTATTATCCAGATTCTTGAAGTATAAGCATATACAGTTTTGAATTGAATTAAACCTGTTTTGTAATTAGTTATACAAGCTTTGTAACCGAATGAGAAGCGTAGTGCTAGAAAACATGTTGGGGATATTTGAATTTCCTTTGATGGCATTTGGTCTCATAACTGCTGCTGAAAAGTTTCATTAATAAATGAAGGAAGTATGATCTACACAGGTTTCTTTTACATTTTCAGTAGTTTTGGTATCCAACCCTTCAGTAGTTTTCCGGTATTGTCTAAAGAAATGTTGTCTAAGAGTTTTTCTTAAAGCACCCACGTGCTTGACAGTAAGAAATAATGTAGACTCCCTGTGCATTTTGGAAGCTGTCCAAGATATACACCCACCGATATGGTCGGTATATCGTTGTAATTAGGTATATGTTAGTGTCAAGGTCCCAGCGTCTCGGGGATTGTATTTGTTGGGGATATAGTTTGCTGTCGGATCGGTAATGACGCAAATAGGGAATTCCACATCAGCAATTCTAAAGATAAACGACGGCACGAATTGCCATGTCATATTATATATATACTATCCTAAACTTCTAGAATTGGTTGGTTGGGATTTCAGGAAAAATCTAGATAGCGCGATGCAGGATTGTCTTTTGTTCTGTATGGGCGAGCTTGACATTCTAGAACCATCTGTTGGTCATAATTTATTGTCCTCTCATCACGCCGAAACGGCTGAACGGTTTCTAACCAATTTTGGTAGAGGGATAGCTGGACATTCAAAGATGGTTACAATTTACCCATCTACTTACTGTAAAGAAAAAAAAATATGCAGGTACCTCCTAGTCACCAAATAAAGCTACAAAATTCTGGCCTTGCGTTTGAACTTAGCGTCACCTGATAATACCTAAGTTGTGAAAGGGCAAAAGGTGAATCATATACGAAGGCTATGTGAACCCGGAACACATGATATTAGAGCGTTATATACTGGCTACCAGACTTTTATCTTTAAGTGACCCAATTACATTAAAATAAAAGAAATAGGAACGAAAACTTAAGTTGTTTTCGACCTTGTCAATAACGTCTAGATGCATTCTAAATTACTTGGTTATAGTTCCTTTGCTACTTCGTAAAATCTGGCCAAGTGCGAGTCGGACTCTTGAGTGAAGTGTTCCACAGATTACTGGTGTATCGTTGATTGACTTAATCATATCAAAACTAGAATGTTGTATTTTCGGGTATCAATTTCTGCACTAGGGATAACGTATCTTCTTCCAATTCAAAAAGTTCAATTAAATTTATTAGTACAACAAAAGCCTTGATACGTTTCACATTGTATCCGACAAAGCTCAAAAACAAACGCACATAACCTCAAAAACTAAAAACATTCAATTACGAAACTCTATGGTTCATCTAACTTTTTAAATAGGAATAAAAATGAAGCAACGCCATTAGAGAACTGTAACAAAGTATCCATTACAGTTTACAATAAAAAGTACAGTCGGCAATCGATTGGTTCCACCAAGCTATGCGGTTCAAGGTGCACAGTAATTAGACTGTATCTTCTTTGTTCGTTTCGTAATAAATGTGTGTGATTATACTTTGCTAATGATATTGGGAAATGGTTGCTTCAGTAGCTTTTGCGATGCGTGTAGTTTTGCACAAAATAAGGTTCCTTTATTATAAGAAACACTTTCATTTGTTTTTTTAGGGTTCCGTACATTAAAATAAAATAGGAAAGCTTATCACTTTGTTCCTGTGTCAAGGATTTTAATCTCGGGAAAGCGTGGAGGTATTGAGTTAAAATTAAAACCATTATGTAGGCACACTTCAGGCGCTTTATCTGTTCAAAAATGCTGATTGTTTTAGAAATGTTTCTCTATGGTCAAACATGATTGTGTCTTAACATAATATTATCAATGTTCCTACTTAGAACAGGGCTACCGAGATTTATTGGTATATAATTGAAACCTACAGTTTGAATCCTTCATTGTGAATTTTTGTTACAAAAAAATTGTTTCTCTATGGTCAAACATGATTGTGTCTTAACATAATATTATCAATGTTCCTACTTAGAACAGGGCTACCGAGATTTATTGGTATATAATTGAAACCTACAGTTTGAATCCTTCATTGTGAATTTTTGTTACAAAAAAATTACAAATTTCACACAGAAAACAGTTTTTTTTTATTTTTATTTATTTTCCACTGCACGTAATGAAAGTATGAAAAAGCTGTGCTACTTTCTAGAACTATAGATAATATTAAAAAAAAATAGGTATATTACCCATGACATTAAAATTAAAAGGAATAAGGGCGAATAAGTCTATTCTATACACCCTTGAACCTGTAAAAAAATCGAACTTCCAAGTTAAGAAAGGTACAATTTGGGAGGCGTGCGCGGAACCAAAACCAACGCATCACCTTTCAACATTTTAATGATTTTCATTTCAAACAGTATAACACAAATCCTCTTTTCTCAAACATGCAATGAAAAGTCGTCATAACGTGCGTTATAAAAGGCTTCAAAGTATCACATTTCGGGAATAACTCGAGAGAACTGTAAAGGAATTACATACAGAATTGAAGGCCTAAGCCGGCAAGTATTTTTTTTTTACATAGCGTTTGTGTTTATGAACAGGCTAAACAACTGAATTATATATTTTTGAGGGGCGTATTTTTTATTTCATTGCATATGTTTGGAAAAGCACTATACATACCAAGGGCTTGCCGGCTTCGTATCACTATCCAATCTTCTATACCTATTCACCCGGTAGGCCCTTCTATCCCGGCGTCTGCAGTAATGTACTATTATTTCCCACTCCAAATGCACGGGACAATGGTCCCGTAAGCGACTGTAATATACAAATAGATATTAAACAGTTTCATGTCCTTCAATCGCCATTACATAACCAATAAATAAATCAGCGGTGTGAGAATAACGAGGCAAATTGCAACGAGATGAGTGCAGCTCTGTAAATGGTAAAATATGTTTGAAGGCTAACGGATGTAGCCTCACACCTTATGTGATAGTCCAGTCAACGCAGCTGATCATGGCAGCAACCCAATTAGAATTAACGGAGTATACTACATTACATAGGGGAGGGATCATTTCCAGACGGGGACAGCAGGCAATAAGGTCTACTACCCGCCAACTTGACTTGACTTGACTTTTTAGGCTTTTTTAGGGCTTTAGGGACCCTTTTACTAAGCCTCCGCTCTCCGTCAGTCTGTCCGTCTCTCACAAGGCGGTGTCTCATGAACTGTGCCAGCTAGACTGATGATGTGGCTGTATCTGACACATATCAAATCTTCATAGTAGTTCTAGGTCCTTGGTTTAGTTCTCTTCATCATCATCATCAGCCTGTTTCAGTCCACTGCTAGACATACGAGTAGTCCTCTCCCATCCATGGCATGCCACTGAGCTCGATTTTCAGCTCTCGTCCTCCAGTTACTACCCGCTGTCCTACGTATGTCGTCGCTCCACCTTGTTACAGGGCGCCCTACACCACGATTACCGATTCGTGGCCTCCACTTCAGCGGGCCTATTATGGTTGCTTTTATCACGCGATAAATACGTGATAAAGCATCCGTCACGTTTTAACAATATGCGAGTGTGAGTGACAGATGCTTTGTCACTTATTTATCACGTGATAAACGCAACCATCATAGGCCCTCCAGGAATCGTTTGCCCCAGTGCAGTTAGTTCTCTTATGTAATAATTAAGTAATTATATCTATAAATAAAAGTAAGAACAGGGGGGTTCTATAACTAGTTAGAATATAAATATTATTAAAATAATAAAAGAGCCAGAGAAAAGGTTATACAGAGCGATCAATCCAAATTGGTCAGTAGGGAGAAAACGAAAAGTATAAGAGATAGGGAAATCTGTTCTTAGGAACCATGGCATCCATTTTAGATTTAATAGAAACTACATTTTTTAGGGTTCCGTACGGGACCCTATTACTGAGACTTCGCTGTCCGTCCGTCCGTCCGTCCGTCTGTCACCAGGCTGTATCTCAAGAACGGTGATAGCTAGACAGTTGAAATTTTTACAGATGATGTATTTCTATTGCCGCTATAACAACAAATACTAAAAATAAAATAAAATAAATATTTAAGGGGGGCTCCCATACAACAAACGGGTTGGTTGCGTTAACTTTGCACCTCATTTGTATGGGGCGCTATACATACCAGGTGCAAACTTAACTTAACCACTTAAGAATGAAAAGTGTTTGTACGGAACCCTCGGTGCGCGAGTCCGACTCGCACTTGCCCAATTTTTTATAATCTCATGCATAACTGAGAATTGAACCTGGTTTAAATTCTGTAAGCAACCGCATATATCATATTGCAACATTCTTAACATTTTGACCAAGTTATGTATGAGATTTTTTAAAAAAATTAGACCCAATTTAGTTTTCATTAAATCTAAAATGGACGCCATGGTTCCTAAAAACAGATTTCCATAAGTATCTCTTATAGTTTGTTACTTCTATTTACTAACCCATTTGGATTATACTTATTCGCTACAAATCCTAAGGTTAGTTGACACAATAATGAACAAGTTGTACGCAGTAATGTATGAATAGAGTTGAAGAATGCGGTCGGTGGCGATAGCATGCCCATTTGAGACGTCTAATGTCAGAGATGCGAACGTCATTGGATGTCGGGTAGTCGGAATTCCACGGAAGCTCTTTTTGTCCTTCTACGCAAAAACACTACGATGATGACTTACGAGTTAGTTTATTTAATAAAGTAATACATTTATTATGGGTCAAAAATAAAACATATAAAATAACAAATTAAAAATATTTATAAAACTAAGACCTCTAGGTAGGGTGCCCATGACGCAGGCAGCATTCCCACGCTGTATGGCTATGGAAAGCCTTTGCGCGAGAAAACTGCCCGCGCGTGGGTCCCCTGTTGCTTCCCTCAGGCGCTTGCTGAGCTCCCTGTGGAGTCCACGCGCACCCTGGCCCCACGGACCAAGTGTCTCGACGCCAAAAGCGATGAAGTCGTATTGGGCGCCGAGACAGCTGTATATTTATTTATTTTGATCCGCTCCCGCGCGTCCGCCGCCGCGCCCGCCCGCCTACTCGTGGCCGGGAGATAGGATGCCGCTAGTGTGTCTGCGCACGTCGCGTCCCACACCAGCGCGCGCCCCATCCTCTACGGTATTAGAGACATCCCGTCAGGGCGCTTGCCGTCATCCCGTACGATCTGTGGCTCGAGAGCAGCTGGCACGTTGACACTGACGAGTGCCCTTCTTAGGATGTCGTTGAGAGCAGCATGGCGAGAGTGGCGGCTGGCGCCCGATGAGCAGACGAGACCGTGGTGACCGAGGCGATTCACGCTGGCTCCACAGGCGGTGCAGGCATGTTCCTCGCACACGTCTGCACCAAGTCGGAGACCTGCCGCTATGCGTAGGGTGTTGGGGTCAATATATGTCCCTGCGTTTGGACAAGGGTATCGCCCTATCTCTGCCAGAGGAGTTGTGAATTAGTGTGTCAAGAATTGTGTCAGAAGCTAGAGTGTCCCATGCCCTTTGTTTTTTGGGTGCATCCGGTAAAATTGGGCTCGGTCCAGCCAGCCACGCGTTCTTAGCTTCATTTAATTATTATATTTATATATTAGGAACATCGATTGGTAACTCGGTTCTAGAAGTTGTTGACGAATACCTCTGGGACAAACAATTCAGTTAGGCAGGTCCAACTTCGAGATAGAGATCAATCGACGGATTCAACTCGAATGGATAGTGTTCGGGAAACTGCGAAGTGTCTTCTCGTCCAAAATACCTCTGTGCTTGAAGACGAAAGTCTTCAACCAGTGCGTATTACCGGCGATGACCAATGGAGCCGAGACGTGGCCTTTAACTATGGGCCCTTTAAGGAAGCTCAGAGTCACTCAGCGAGCTATGGAAAGAGCTATGCTCGGGATTTCTTTACGAGATCGAATCAGAAATTAGGAGATTCGTAGAAGAACCAAGGTCATCGGCATAGCAAACCAGGTAAGCAAGCTGAAGTGGCAATGGGCGGCGCACGTAGTTCGAAGAACCGATCGCCGTTCAAGGCAGCCGGCAGAAAAGTTCTCAGTGGAGACCACGTGCCGGCAAGCGCAGTGTGAGATCACCCGCAAGGTGGTCGGACGACCTAGTTATAAGAGTTGTGGGTACTCGCTGGATGCGGGTCTATTGAGGAGGCCTGTGTCCAGCAGTGGACGTCTTATGGCTGAAATAATGGTTTGGAACATCAACTACAAAAAATATATAACAATGCCTTATAGGTAGCTAGAACATAAAGCCAGTAACAGATGTCCACAGATATACATTTAACGGGGCCATTAAAAGGTAACGATATCAGATTTTAATTGGTATTTTAAGTAAGGTACAGATGACATAAAATAGAGTTATATGAGACACTTTTAAAATAAAACAAAAGAACGCAAGTAATATTCCATGTGTGTGTGTGTGTGTTCCGCTACTTAAATTACAAGTGTTAACTATGTAGGTATACATTTATTTCCTGGTGAGGTGCGTAATGAAAATATTTTATCTATCTATATTAATGTGTGTGACATCAAATAGTTACCAAACCGAAGATTTTGTCACCAAATGCAATAATTCTGTATTGAAACATCCATTGTCTCAATAATTGCTATATTCGCAACTCATAGGCATTGTTTCTTTACGTGTTGCCAGTGCGAAAATCATTTTACAGTAGTAATTATTACAAATGGTCATTACAGCAATTATTTTACATATTCTGAATTTACGTTGATTCTTCACCATTTGTATTTTGGAGGACACGTTAAGTTGAGCTTAACATTATTGACAGCTTATTTTATTCGCGGATAGTTCGAAGATTACAACTTTATGCAGGCATAGTTGTCCTTATATTTATTAGAATTAAAAAATAATAAATTTATTGCAAGAAAAACTTAACTATTATAACAAAGAAATAGTAATTAAAAAGCAATAAAACACGACATGTAGCAAAAAGTAATAAAACACATCTCTGCAATGCAGTTGCAGTTTATATTTACATACAGATAATTAAATACATATATGTTTTTAGGATGTACACGATTTAAATGGACGACGCGGTTGGCTCGGTTTGTAGAGACCTGCCTACTGAGCCGGCGGTCCCCGGTTCGAATCCCGGCCAGGGCAAATATTTTCGTGATGAACTCGAATATTTGTGCTTGGATCATGGTTGTTTTATGTATTTAAGTATATATTTATATATATAAGTATATACCATGTGGGCGCTGTAACAGGAGCAAAAAATTAAAACATAGATTTTACTCGTCAAACTGCAACAACATTAGTTCAGAAACTTTTTTAAAAATACTGTTTTCATATGTTCATTATTTCAAACAAAGTAAATAGCATTTTCAATGTACGCCGTCCAACATTGACATCGCCTTAGCATTGACATGGCTGTCACTTTACTATATATCAAAAGTTTCGCAATACATTGCTTCTTTGAATAAACTTTGTTTTACAGGTTTACATTATGAATGAGTTATTTTTAAAATTTGTTTAATAAATGTTGTTCAATTTGAGGGGTAGAATCTATGTTTTAATTTATTGCTCCTGTTACAGGGCCCACCCGGTATATCGTCGTCTAGTACCCATAACACAAGCCTTCTTGAGCTTAATTTGGGACAAGATCGATTTGTGTGAGGTTGTCTAATATTTATTTTACTTATTTTTAAAGTTGTCTCGATCTCCATGTTAATTTCCACTTGTTAGAAATATGAAAAATTCAAATATTTTTTTGACGCAAAGCTCTCTCGATATCTAACCTGTTAGATATAAGAAATGTAGCCAACATAGAATACCCTTTATTGCACACCACAAGAAGAAAGAAATACAAATACAGATGACACTTAACATTTCAATAAAGGCAAACAATAGGCAATCTTATCGCTAAAAACGATCTCTTCCAGACAACTTTTGGGAAGCGGATTGATATAAATGAAATGAGATGAGTAGGCGATGCAAAAAGTAATCAAGAAAACTACTGAAAAATTATTAAAATCTACTAAAACCTACATAATGATAGCACTATGAAAACATACTAATGATTTTAAAAGTGTGAGATAGATCCGACACAAGTGAAAACCTGACACCACGTCTCACGCAGTTAAATTCAAATCCAATCTCAATCAATGACACTTGAAGCCATGAAGTTTCGCAATGAGCATTAAACCTTGTTTAGGCATTTCACATAAAGTAACGTGTAATCGGCAACGCAAAATTGATGCCAATTAAATGTGAAATTGGTCAATCGGCTGTGTCACCACAGCTATTATTGTATGTCTTTTATTACATACTGGACAGTGACAGCAACTTCGTCTTGAAGATTTTTTTTTACCGTGGTCAGGTAAAACGTATGCTATAACTATATTTGAATGTGGATCGCTATACAATCTGCTACTTTTTTTCTAGGATTGAGGGGGGTTATATTCATAACTGTCAAATAAAAATAGGGATTGCGACTGTTGTTAACTTCTAAATATACAGCATATTGTTTATATGGATAAAATTCGCTCAATGCGTCATAAATAAAAGTTCTTTTTTTTAAATATGTGACTTCAAAGGTTCGTAAATTTTATGATTTTTTATTGAAGTCCAAAATAAATTCTGAAATTGTTAAACCATTCATAAAAATGTTAAAGCTCAAAGAAAAATTGAAATGAGATTTGAAATTGTTTTCAAAACAATTTAACAAAACAATAATTGGATGATAACTATAAACTTAATCATACTTTCTCAAGGTCAAAATGGTAAATTAATTCATGTGTCCATACAGACATTGGCATCTATAACATATAATGATGTCACATGTAGGTGGCCATTTGTATGAAGCGGTTTTAGCGCTCCGTAGGAATATTGAACTTCGAAGGTCATTTCTGACTTTTAGAGCAGACGTTAGTATATATATTCTTTGGTCTAAGTGTAGTAAATCCCACATATACATCTGATCCCAATAAAAAATAGATCGATTAATAGGTATCTTTAAAAAAAATTACTTGCCTATTCACGATTTCTTCATAATTTAAGAGGCCTTATTCCTTTTAAAATGCTGATTGATTTAAACATTTTCTCTATGATCAAACATATTTCTTAATATATTATTGATGTTACTACCTAGAACAGGGCTGTTGGGATATATTGGTAATATATATTTGAAACCTACAGTGAATTTTTCATTGATAACTTTTGTTTCAAAAACTACTCGATATTTACAAATTTCACGCGGAAAAATCGTTGTTTCAACTTTTTTTTTACTACACCCAATGAAAGCATAAAATAGCTATGTTACTACCTAGAACTCGGGAAAAAGTATTATTCACTTCAAAAAGTTGGTTGAAATTATCACTATATTTGTCATAATATGAAAAAAATAAATTTTTAAAGGAATAAGGCCTCTTAATCCATTCCCAGGTATGCATCAAGTTTATCAATGAATGCCAAAGAGATACATATTATTTGACACTTTAAATTCACATGGTTTGTTTTATAGTCATTTTAGCATAGAAGTCCTTAATTATATCGTTACAGTAATGTCGATTGTGAAGGCAGCAACCCACCTGATGTTTGTGTTTGAATTGGATATAATATTAGTATTGTATAGGCAGAGAAGAAATTAGTCATTTCGACTTTGTTTCATATGTTTTCAATTAAAGTGGGAGACCTTTTTTTGGTTTACTGCCTGTGACATAATTCAAAGCACTATAAAATTAATCTATATCGTACGTTTATTATTTGTGAGTCATATTTAGTTATATATTTATTTATGCATCTCATTCCATTTATTTATCCGCTACCCAAAGAGTGTCTGGAAGAGATCGCTCTTTAGCGATAAGACCGCCTATTGCTTACCATTGTAAAATTAAGGTTTCAAGTGTAATAGTTTTCATGTTGGTGTAGGTTAAAGAATTTTTGTATTGTACCTATTGTATAAATAGGTACGAAGAAAACATTCATGATCAGGTAACAAATATTCGAGTTCATCACACAAATATTTGCCCTTGCCGGGACACGAACCCAGGACCGCCGGCTCAGTAGGCAGCTGCATTACAAAGGATGTTATAAGTTTATCATGTGTGTCTGTGTGTGTGTAGGTATGTCTGTGGCATCGTACTGCCAATACGGGTGGACCGACTTCTTGTGGTGGTGGTTCTTTTATCGAAAGCCTGGTTTGTGGAACAAGTGACCAACCGAATTACTATCATTTTGAAACATGACGCCATCATCAAATTACCTTGTTTTTTTGGCAAATCTGTTTACGCGCATGATTTTGTAAACTATGTGGTTTTATAATTACGCATTGACAAAGTATATTGTTAGTACACCACAAGACTTATGTGATGGCAAGGCCAATCGCAACATCACGAATATAATATACTTAAATATGATTAGGCTATTTCATGTATCTACATACATATGTGTTTTTGGTTTAAGGTAAGGTGAGGTTAACTGGTTGATGTGAAATGTGGTGCTGGAGAAGACTGCTTGGCACATGAACATAATTTCGCACCAACCAGTCCATTCTTCAAGAGTGAACATAGAACAGCGCCTGTCCTCAATAGTGAAGTCCCGAATCCTCACCTTTTTCGGACACGTGTCCGTGATGTCCACAAGACGTGGAGCTTTGTCCATTGAGCGCCTGGTGGTTCAGGGCAAAGTAGGCGGTACTAGACCACACGGTAGATCTCCCATGAGGTGGACTGACCAAATCAAATCGGCCACAAACTGTTCTACACGAGAGCACCAGACGCACTGTGAGAGAAGAATGGCGCCGCGTGGTCAGGCTTGCCATACAAGGAATGACACCACGACCCTCTGCCAAGAGTGTAACTCCAAAAAAGAAGAAGGTGGTGTAAAACTATCACTGGGAGAAGACTGCAACTAACTATTTTGGCTCAGTGACCCAAACAGGATCTTACGAGAGCACGCCACTTGTCCCGATCCTGCACGGGTTCTCGCCAGTTTTCGACGAACACTGCCACAGTCCAATAAATAACTAATTGTTAGTGATACCTCATTAGATAATAAACTATATTAGTCTGACCCCGCCCTTACCTTCGAACCTTTTACACTGACTCGCGCACCGCGGATTCCGTACAATTACTTATTCCATCTTAACTGGCCGGGTTAAGTTTGTTTGATCACGTTTGTTGTATGGGAGCCCCCTTAAATATTATTTTTTGTTATAGGGACAACAGAAATACATCATCTGAAATTTTAACTGTCTATCACGGTTCATGAGATACAGCCTGGCAGACAGACAGACAGATAGACGGACAGATGGACAGCCAGTCAGGTGAAAACTTGACGGCAAGTCAAGTTTTCTTTTGGTTTGTATGGCGCCGGATACAAATGAGGTACAATGTTAACACAACCGATCACGTTTGTTGCATGGTACGAGTATGTTGTTATAGCTGCTACAGAAATACATCATCTGTGAAAACTTCATCCGTCTATCACGGTTCATGAGATACAGCAGCATGAGTGACAGACGGACAGACCGACAGGAAGACAGACAGACGAACGGACAGCGAAGTCCAGCACCATTTTTATCGCATGCTCTCCACAACGCTGCTAAAAACGGCACGCACCGAAACCGCAATCAAATGAGTGAAAAACAATAGAAGTTCGCGTCACGTCTTTTCAACACATTTGATGTTCGTCAGCGTATTTTGAGTGTGTAGCTTGCAGTAAAGAAGGTACGGATACGACACGTCACTGCGTATTAGACCTTTAACTAGCACATCCTGCTATGACTGGGTACTGGGTAACTTGCAGGGCCAATTTGACGAGATACTGCGATATCTCTAATTCAGCTATACATATATCAGCCTAAGAAAATCCTACGGATTATGGTGGTTGTTTTTATCACGCGATAAATAAGTGACAAAGCATCATAAAAACGGTTTAAACTCACTTAAAAGTTGTCACGAACGGCCCGACAGTTTCGAACTCATATGGAGATTTTGAAATCTACATATTCGGATAGGGCTGCGAGTCACGTAGCAGCACGGATAGCTGCCCCTGATGAAGAGCTCCATATGAGTTCGAAACGTGTCAGGCCGTTCCTGACAATTTTTACGTGAGCTGAAACCGTTTTTTAGGGTTCCGTAGCCAAATGGCAAAAAACGGAACCCTTATAGATTCGTCATGTCTGTCTGTCTGTCTGTCTGTCTGTCCGTCTGTCCGTCTGTCCGTCCGTATGTCACAGCCATTTTTTTCCGAAACCATAAGAGCTATACTGTTGAAACTTGGTAGGTAGATGTATTCTGTGAACCGCATTAAGATTTTGATGCAAAAATAAAAAAATAGTAATAAATATTGGGGGCTCCCCATACTTAGAACTGAAACTCAAATTTTTTTTTTTCATCAAACACATACGTGTGTGGTATCTATGGATAGGTCTTCAAAAATGATATAGAGGTTTCTAATATATTTTTTTTCTAAACCGAATAGTTTGCGTGACAGACGCTTCCAAAGTGGAAAAAAGTTGGTCCCCCCCCCTCTAACTTCTAAAATAAGAAAATAAAAAATCTAAGAAAAACATATGATGTACATTACTATAAAAACTACCAACGAAAATTGTTTTGAACGAGATCTAGTAAGTAGTTTTTTTTTAATAATTTAATACCTAACTTTGCACCTAATTTATATGGGGCGCTATACATACCAGGTGCAAACTTAACTTAACCACTTAGGGATGGAAAGTGTTTGTACGGAACCCTCGGTGCGCGAGTCCGACTCGCACTTGGCCGGTTTTTTTAATTATAATTATTGAAGATGTCTCTGTTGTTTTGACAAAAATGCGAGTGTAAGTGACGGATGCTTTGTCACTTATTTATCACGTGATAAACGCAACCATCAAGGCATAGGCATCCCCTCCATAGAAAACTAATAATCAATACAAATCCAGAATTTTATAAAAGTATAGATGGGCAAATTTTTTTTTGTTGTCGATTTCTCGATGAGTCGGTAAAAAAAAAATTGTGCAAGTGCGAGCCCGACTCGCGCATGAAGGGTTCCGTACCTATACATATATATATATATATATAATATATATAATCTATAACAAGTTTGTTGTATGGGAGCCCCCCTTAAATATTTATTTTATTTTATTTTTAGTATTTGTTGTTATAGCGGCAATAGAAATACATCATCTGTGAAAATTTCAACTGTCTAGCTATCACCGTTGTTCAGATAGAGCCTGGTGACAGACGGACGGACAGACGGACAGCGAAGTCTCAGTAATAGGGTCCCGTTTTTACCCTTTGGGTACGGAACCCTAAAAATGGTTTTTTTTTACTAAATTTCGTATTTTATACTAAAGTTTAGTACAAAATGAGGAGTTCGAAATGAAAAATGAATAATGCTACAACAAAAAAAAATTGGCCCATTGGACAATTTCTGTAAAACATTTTGTGTAACTCAATGTAGAAAAATTTGTAGGACATATCGTGAAATTGGGCTTGCTATGGTCTGAAGAAGCAACTTTACCAACTCACCAAATTTTATTGAAATCTGAGAAAAAAAAGAAATCAAAAGAAAATACAAAGTAGGTATACTTAGATATTGCCACCTGTAAAACCATTACATGCAATAAAGCATTGCGTTAATGCCTATAGATTTGCAAGATCAGTGTCGTGCTGAAGTCGGTTTTATTGCACTTGATTAATTTGTAATTGATTTTTAATGCTCCTTATGAAATATTTATGATTGATAATTATAGTGACACATGTGAGTTTGTCACCATCCGATATTATATGTACAGAGCTCCTAGTGTATGTTTACAACTCATTAAAACGTTTCGATTATGTTAGAATTTTCCTTTATTACAATCTAGCTAATTTGTTCGTTAAAACGGGAGCTGTTACTAAGCCCGTGCTGTCAGTCTGTCCGTCTGTCACCAGGCTGTATCTCATGAACCGTGATAGTTAATAGGCAGTTGGATTGTTCTGTAACAACAAATACTAAAATACAGAAAAAAACAAATATTTAAGGGGGCTCCCATACAACAGACGTGATCGCTTGCGTTAAGCTTGTTTAGGTGGGGGATAAGTATTTGTACGGAACCCTCGGTGCGCGAGTCAGACTCGCACTTGGCTGAATATTTATTTGCGCTATGAATGCTATGATCTTTGTACTCGTACCTATAACGAAAAAAAATACGGTGTTAATTTACCCACATCAATATCACTTTAGAAACATAATATTGTCTATTGTCACATAACTTTTTTGTGTGTTTAAAACGACTATTGTTCTTGTTCGTAATACAAGATCCAATAAACACTACGTAGCCTTTCCCATAGACCACTAGATCTTAATGCAATAGTAAGTGATTCCGACAAAAACTCTGCAATGCAATGATTGATGACCTGACTCAGGTCAGGCGTGAGAATTCGCACACTATCATGTTTCACTGATGGTAGGACCCCTGGAGTGCTGTTCTTAAAGTCTAGGTATGATCATTTTAGTGATCATGTGTATGCGTGTTTCTCGGGCTCCCTGTGGGCTTTGGTAGAATAACAGACTGCTTGCGAATTGCAACACCACGCTGAGTCAGAGCCTTTTCTTTAACGCATTGCTGGACTCATTGGAGACAACTTTACTCCATATAAGATAATTAATACAACACAGTTAGGCCAGTGTCTTTGTGTGCTTTTATGTTTTTGTTTTGTTCATTATTATCTTTTCTTTTCTCACAGAGGACGCGAATAACATACATCTTCGTTCTTCACGTTCCTTAGGTATTCTGAAAGTATAATTATGATAATATTAAGTCAAAAATGTCATAACATAGATTATGAAATTTTTAACTTATATGGTGTGTTAACGGTGTGACCCCTCGGAAAGTGTGGCCGATTCAATAGTTGAGAGTTTTAGCTAGGTCATCAACACAAGCGGCAACAATCCAGGGATACTACGCCTTCGTGCAATCCCACGCCTTCGTGCAATCCCACAGTATTTATGGTATGACGATATGGGGTAGTTGTGTGGATATAGATCGATTGTTAATGCTGCAAAAGAACTGTATAAGAGTATTTGTACATGAACGAAACACAATGCCTTCGGCCACAATTGATAACATTTATTTTTGACCTGGCCTTTTTCCGATATCATTAATCAAATATAGGATAACAAATTAAATATAACCACACTTTTTTGCATTTCCCAATATCCGTAAAAGGCGACAAGTTATTGGTCACAGGGCAGTAAATTCATACAGTAGGACTATTACTGTTCGTTTTGTTGCGACTGTCAATTTTTTCACAAGGTGACGTCATTTAAGTGCTGATTCTTAGACGACGCTGCCTTCTCCTTTTTATAATAATATTTTCAAAAGTCCGAATAAAAAAAAATAAGCATATTAGTTTGGGTTCTGTAATTAGAGTTTACTGTGGGTCTGCAGTATCATTTTTTGCAATGAAAATAATCTTAAAAGATCCCATAAATACCGACATATTTCACGTATGTATTAACATAATCGATAATCATTAACCTGTCGGAAACGGAAGATGTACATAATGATTATAATTAAAAGTCTCACATGGTGTGGGCTGCATCATATTATGGTATCCTTTACATATGTACAATACGTGCTAATTTAATTGTGTGGGCCGTGCGTCTATGCTGGCGGTGTGGATGTGTTAATGCAACAAAGTACCGTAAATGTTTAATGTAATGATAATTATAATGTTTTGCCTTTTGGTTAACTAATAGAGAATGCCTCATGGTATGGTCCACCATTCGTACCTACGCAATAAAGGTTAAATAAATACATAGACTATTTATAATTATTAAAAAGATAAATTATAATTAATGTTATCACCACTACCCAAAGATTGTCTGGAAGAGATCGCTCTTTAGCGATAAGATCGCCTGTTGCTTACCTCTAATTGTAATGTCTTGTATTTTTTTCTGTATGTTTTATGAGGTGTGTAATAAAGAGTACTTGTTATTGTTTTGTATTGTATTATATTGTATTGTATTGTCTTGTTATGAATACATTTTTCATATTCATTTTCCATGCATTTAATGTTTAATTGTGACTACACGTTTGTTAATGAGGAAAAATTTGATAAAAAATATGTGAATTCGCCTCTATCGTTGTCGGTATAAAGGCATTATAATAACTAAATAGGATTCAATCACGTTCAGAAAGTATTTATTTAATTTGCTACGTTTAGTCTAGAAGGGACTCGAGGGCTTCAAGGTAATTAAATAAACACTAATTAAACACGATCAAGTCCTGTTTGGTTACAATAATGTGTGAAAATTGTATGTTTAAATCCATGTAATGGCATATAGGCGTGTTGAGATCTTTTTGATCACATTCTTGCTCATACATTTAAGCACTTGATTGTACAAGTAGTGCATACATTTAACGACGTACAAACAAAGATAATATACATTTGTAAACTAATATAAACCATAGTACAACGTGTTATGGTCTGTGTTTTCGTTTAAACTACGTGTGTTTTTTTTTTTACTATAGCATCGTAAGATTAATGGTTCTCTTCGACATATCGCCGTCCCGCCATTCATTAGAACAGCGCAACAAAGCCGCAGATGATTCGTACGCCACTAACCCACTATAATGACGCTATGAATCTATTGAACCATAACAGGGTTCCGTAGGCAGCGGCTGTTGCTAAATCAAAACCGAGCGATAATTATTTTTTATTTATTAACACTAGTTGATAAATATAAATAAATATCAGACCACCTCACACAAATCGATCTAGTCCCTAATTAAGCTCAAGAAGGTTTGTGTTATGGGTACTAGACGACGATATACATACTTATATAGATAGATATATACTTAAATACATAGAACAACCATGACCCAAGCACAAATATTCGAGTTCATCCCACAAATATTTGCCCTGGCCGGGATTGAGGTGCAAAGTTAACGCAACCAATCCCGTTTGTTGTATGGGAGCCCCCCTTAAATATTTATTTTATTTAATTGTTAGTATTTGTTGTTATAGCGGCAATAGAAATACATCATTTGTGAAATTTTCAACTGTCTAGCTATCACCGTTCTTGAGATACAGCCTGGTGACAGACGGATGGACGGACGGACAGCGAAGTCTCAGTAATAGGGTCCCGTTTTTACTCTATGGGTACGGAACCCTAAAAACGGTAGACAACAGGCGGTCATATCGCTAAGGAGCAATCTCTTCCAGACAACCTTTGGAAAGTGGAGTTGATGCTAAAAATCACATAGTGAGTGTGATGCAAAATGCGAAAGAGTCACATTGTAAAAAATAAAATAAAAAAATAACTCAGATATCTAAAACATAAATAAATAAATAATATATATATACAAAAATATGCACAACAATATAGTCATCAAAAAACATGATAGATCATCATGATCTGTGATGTGATAGTTGTCAGGCCCTTTCTTTCCTACGGAACCTCACTTTTCGTAGCATGTCATGCTTGTCCGCTATGCACGCAACTATATTGATGATACTCGGAAGAACGAGAAAGGTCAAAAACTTACAGATAATAATACATTGTTAACAAATTATATCTTTACACGCAATTATTGGACCTTGCGCGTCTATAACCCAATTCAAAAAGGACTTATATACAAAGAATATTGATATTTAAGTTACCTTTTTGATTGATAGTTCGGTATTTGAGTAAGGTCGAAAAACAGGTCGTTTAAGGTATAATTGATACGAAAATTAAAGTAAATGTGTGTTATTATAATATTTAAAATGCAGTTCGTGGGTGGATACGGTTTAGCTAAATTAGATGATTTCGTATTGAACGTTTGCAATTATTTGTCCAAAATAATTAAGTCCAAGATTGTTTATAAAATGTTATTGGAATTGCAAGTTTCCTACCTACGTTCTCTAAATACAAACGAAGATAATCTTACACTTAAATCGACCTTATTCGAAATTAAGCTTTAGTAAGTAGGCCTAAGATAATACCTGTACAGTTGCAACGCCCACAACTTATCTGCTTTGCCCGAAGGTTGACTGGTATAGAATGCCTCATGGCATTAAGTCCGCCTTTTGTACGATAAGTTTTCTTTGGTGCAATAGGAGTGCGCATTTTTTCACATAACGATTGATCGTCATAACGTATTATTTCTCATAAAATCGGTAGGCATAACTCTGAAATTATTGAGAGTGAATAATACCCTTCAGCTTAGAGGTTAGGTTAGGTTTGTTTTATAACCCCCGAGGGTGTCCACCTTGTCGTGGTGGGGGGGCTCAGTACCTGCGGTTGGGGTTGGGTTGGACACCAGGGAGGGGGCCTACGGGCCAGCGGGCGAGGGAGACCGAGAAGGAGACCGGCGGAGCATGACTCGGGTGGGCACTTCGGTGTTTGTAATGGACTTCACCTCCGTCGGTGGAGGAGACCGAGGAGGAGGCTGACGGAGCATGACTCGGGTGGGCACTTCGGTGTTTGTGATGGACTTCACCTCCGCCGGTGGAGGAGACCGAGGAGGAGGCTGGCGGAGCATGGCTCGGGTGGGCACTTCGGTGTTTGTGATGGACTTCACCTCCGTCGGTGGAGGAGACCGAGGAGGAGGCTGGCGGAGCATGGCTCGGGTGGGCACTTCGGTGTTTGTGATGGACTTCACCTCCGTCGGTGGAGGAGACCGAGGAAGAGGCTGGCGGAGCATGACCGGGTGGGCACTTCGGTGTTTGTGATCGATTTCACCTTCGCCGGTGGAGGAGACCGAGGAGGAGGCTGGCGGGGCATGACTAGGGTGGGCACTTCGGTGTTTGTGATGGACTTCACCTCCGCCGGTGGAGGAGACCGAGGAGGAGGCTGGCGGGGCATGACTCGGGTGGGCACTTCGGTGTTTGTGATGGACTTCACCTCCGCCGGTGGAGGAGACCGAGGAGGAGGCTGGCGGGGCATGACTAGGGTGGGCACTTCGGTGTTTGTGATGGACTTCACCTCCGCCGGTGGAGGAGACCGAGGAGGAGGCTGGCGGGGCATGACTCGGGTGGGCACTTCGGTGTTTGTGATGGACTTCACCTCCGCCGGTGGAGGAGACCGAGGAGGAGGCTGGCGGGGCATGACTCGGGTGGGCACTTCGCTGTTTGTGATGAACTTCACCTCCGCCGGTGGAGGAGACCGAGGAGGAGGCTGACGGAGCATGACTCGGGTGGGCACTTCGCTGTTTGTGATGGACTTATAACGAGCAGCCAGACCAGGACCACACTACACGGACGAGGGCCTGACGTCACAGCGCGCGTCACCGCAGCGGGGCCGGGCGGAGCAGAGCGACGCGTCGTTTACCGTTAGCCGGCCGCCTATATAAGCCGACGCGCGCCCAGTATCGGGAACGGTGTCTTACAATCCCTCGAGGCAGTCAGGTCGTTGTGACGGCATACACTGTGAGGGTTGTAAGATAGCGTTTGCTCGTAGCTCGGAGTGTGTACCACGCTTCTTGAGATACCGTAGGTCCTCCCGTACATTCGTAAGTGGTGTTTGGTCTCTATCCCGAAGTCTGGGCTAAGTCTTGGGTCACCTTAGCGCGGAGTGTGTACCACGCTTCTTGGCTCGCTAGTGCAGGGACTTAAGGCTATGCTCTGGACGGGTTGCTGGGCGTGGTGTGTGTAACACGCATCTGGCACGAACAGCTAACCCGGGGGGGGGTCACTCCTAAGTGCGGTGTGTGTACCACGCATCTGTCGCCTAGGGTGGTGGCTCTCGCCAGACGGATACCGGCCAAAATCTCCCTAACCCGCGTATTAACATTCTGTCGTTTACTAACCATACCCTGCCGCGTGATTGGGACGCCGAGTCCCCTAGGATAACGTAGGGATACCGTAGGTATTAACATAGGGAACGTAGGATCTAGATTTAAGGGTTTAGTTAAATAAACAGGCATAAAGCCTGCGTTATTTATTATATTTAAAATCCCCGGTTTCATGTAACCCAATCCCTTGCCTCCCGATTTGAGCTAGTTACGGAAACCCTCAAGATCCCGTCTGGATCGAGGGATATGGACTAGTGCCTAAACCCGTTACGTCATAGCGTACCTGGCGGGTTTAAGCACTACGTCACAGACTTCAACTCCGCCGGTGGAGGAGACCGAGGAGGAGGCTGGCGGGGCATGACTCGGGTGGGCACTTCGGTGTTTGTGATGGACTTCACCTCCGCCGGTGGAGGAGACCGAGGAGGAGGCTGGCGGGGCATGACTCGGGTGGGCACTTCAGTGTTTGTGCTGAACTGCACCCCCGTCGGCGTTGGGGGACCCACGGGGTAGGGGCTTCTGTCCTCCCGTGGCGGGTCGAGGGGTAGGGGCGTTTGTCCTCCCATGGAGTGGGGAGGATGTTGTGGGGTAGGGGCGTTTGTCCTCCCATGGCCGGCTGAGAGGTAGGGGCGTTTGTCCTCCCTCAGCAAGGAGGGTGGGACCGAAGCACCGTGTGTCGGTGGCGGTCCCCGCTTCCTGGGGGCTTGGGGAAGTGGTGAGGGTAAGGCACAGTGCTATGCTACAGTGTGTCTTTCGGTGAGGGTTCGCCCTAGGGCGAAAGTGCCGGTGGTGTCGTGGTAAAGTCATGTTCGCGATCCCATGGCATCACCAGATTCATCATCAGATTTTCCTATCTCTTATAGTTTGCGTTTTCTCCCTACTGACCCATTTGGATTGATCACCCTGTATAGTTATTAACAACTGACGAACAGGCGGTCCTGGGTTCAAATCCCGGCATTGGCAAATCTATAAAACGGGTCCATATTGGCTTCACTTTCGAAGTCATAATTTCTACTTTTCTCTGAAACAAATAACTTTTCAGAATTGTTATAATACAAACCTTTTTTTTTAACCCGAAGAAATGCATTGAATTGCATACCACTACGTAACATGAGACCTTCGGGGGTAGAGTCAAATATTACGCATTGGTGATGTGAGGCTCTCTAATCCTAAGGACTAGCCTACCCACTAAAACTCTGGGATGCTGCCAAATCGAACCCGGTCGGAACTGAGAAGAGAAAAAAAAATATTTAAGATGTCAATCGATCCTATTTTTTATTAAGAACAAATGTCTGTATGGGACTACATACATTTCGATTGCTCTAAGAATCAGAAATTGCTGTTAAAAAGTGACATTCCTTTAAGACCGGGTTCGATACCGGGTTATGCATGAGATATACGAAAAAAAATTGAATGCAGTTTTTAATAAATCTAAAATAGAAGCCATGGTTCCTAAGAACAGATTTCGTCCCTATCTCTTATAGTTCTCGTTTTCTCCCTACTTACCCATTTGGATTGATTACCCGGTATATTGCTAAATGAGTCGTTATTTGCTTACTTTGTTATGATACCATCAAAATCAAACGCATATTTGATGTATACTCGAATCATTGCTATTACTTTGTCCCTAATAGTTCAATGAACCTTAAGTCCTACACTACAGTAAAGATCAGTCTTATCGCATCCCAGATTCCTGAGTGTGTGCTCAGCCTACCTAAATATAGGCTGAGGTACCATCGCAACTTGCTGAATCAATTTTATTATTTTTATTTATTTATTATAATTATACATACAGGGTATAAAAAGTTACACATAAGAAAGTTCCTACAAAAGTTTGACTAAGCTGTAGGTATCGTCTTTACTTATTATAAATACTTTATAAAATTAAGTTTACATGAGGTAGGTAAGTAGGTACTTGAATGACACTTTGCGTGAACATAATATAAAATAAATATAATAATAAGTAATAATAATAATGAATAATAAATATCGGACAACCTCACACAAATCGATCTAGTCCCAATTAAGCTCAAGAAGGCTTGTGTTATGGGTACTAGACGACGATATACGTACTTATATAGATAAATATATACTTAAATACATAGAACAACCATGACCCAAGCACAAATATTCGAGGTCATCACACAAATATTTGCCCCGGCCGGGATTTGAACCCGGGACCGCCGACTCAGTAGGCAGGTGTCTACAAACCGAGCCAAACGCGTCGTCAAAATCGGTAGATGCTTTCTACCGATTGGTTGTTGAGGAATGTATCCAATTCATCCCGCCATCTCCGTCTGAGTCTGTCCCGTCTAATGAAAGTGTAGAAATTAACGATGGGATCTCGGCCTAATACGTGGGAAGAGAATTTGCGATTAATTTGTGAGTCTGAGAATATGTGGTCTTAGCTCCCAAGATTACATAGAACATCGTTCTAGGGAAAACGGCATGGCGGAAAAGTTGAATCACTAATTGGCATCAAAAGGTCGAATTGTCATACCATGGAGATGAAATTTGGCGCGCGTAGGTATTGCCACGTATTGCTAAATAAGTTTCTGTCAAAATTGTGTTTTTTGTGACAAGCTTTTATAGCCGACTGTACTCTTCTTTGGACATCCATCAATTGTTCACTGAGACAGTTGTAAAGACCACAAATTCGGTAGAATTATTTTGTCCATTACAGGATTTCTAAGGGCCACCTTCCGGCTCCATCATAAGACCGTCATCAGTCCAGCTTGTTGGAGGTCCACGCTGCGTCTTCTTGTTCGCGGTCGCCACTCGAGAACCTTTCTGCCCCAACGACCATCGGTTCTATGCAATGTGCCACCCGCATTTTTCATCTTACGATCACCTAACTAATTATTATATCATTTACGTATGTATTCAAGTTATTGATTCCCCTTTTTAGGGTTCCGTACCCAAAGGGTAAAAACGGGACCCTATTACTGAGACTTCGCTGTCCGTCTGTCCGTCCGTCTGTCACCAGGCTGTATCTCAAGAACGGTGATAGCTAGACAGTTGAAATTTTCACAGAAGATGTACTCGTATTTCTATTGCCGCTATAAAAACAAATACTAAAAATAAAATAAATAAATATTTAAGGGGGGAAAAACAAACTTGTTAAAGATTGTGCCACGGAACCCTTCATGCGCGAGTCGGACTCGCACGTGCCCAATTTTTATAAAAATCATAAATTTAAGAGTCAAACTCTTGTCGGTGTAGCTGTTGTAGTATTTAGCTGTCTCCCTCTATTCCTATCCGTATTTTTTATATTTGTTTAAATTATTGAATAAAGGTATTGCAAAAACTAAACATGGCGCATCAACAAATAAGAAGAACTTTTATCGTCGTCCCTGTTTATTTAAAATAAATAAATAAATATCAGACAACCTAACACAAATCGATCTAGTCCCAAATTAAACTCAAGAAGGCTTGTGTTATGGGTACTAGACGACGATTCGGGTCATTGTCAGATTTAGGTGCACGTCTTTACTGTGGACATGGTGGTGAAATTAAGGATTCCAGGGCCTAATTTTCTGATAAAAGCCTGTAAGAATAAAGAACGTTCCCTCTTCTATAATCCGATGTAATAGCACAGAATAAAGGTAATAGCAACATAACCTAGATTCATACAAGCTCTTAACTTTTGACCACTCAAGGGACAAATTTTGTTTTTTGAACTGACAATGACCCATATACTCGTACATGCCATGACTCAAGCACAAATATTCGAGTTCATCACACAAATATTTGCCCTGGCCGGGATTCGAACCAGGGACCGCCGGCTCAGAAGGCAAGTGCTTACAAACTGCACCAAACGTGTCGTCAATGTGTGTAATTGTGTATTTGATATTATTCATTTTACTGTGTACAAGTAGAGTACGATGAAATGTCAATGCCAAAATGTCAGCAACTAAATATCTCCTAAACCAAACAAGCAAATAGCAAAACCGCTGAGAAATGCCATGAACTACTTATGATTATTTATTTACTTCGGAAGTTCAAACACCATGTCAAGGCTTCGCATTGTTACATCGTTTGGAAACAATGTAAGACAATGCGCTGAACAATGCTCCAGTTGCATATGTGGCGAAATGAGTCAAGGCATTATTTAGCAAAACCGATTCGACATTTACTTTGTGATCGGGCTGTCGGGTTTGTGGCATAGCAAACCGGGTAGGCAGGCTGAAGTGGCAATGGGCGGGGCACGTAGCTGGAAGAACCGATGGCCGTTGGGGCACGAAGGTTCTCAAGTGGAGACCACGTACCGACAAGCGCAGTGTAGAGCGGCCACTCGCAAGGTGGTCGGATGACCTGGTTACAGTTGCGGGGACTCGCTGGATGCGGGTCGCTGCTATCCGGCCCATGTCGAAGTCTATTGAGGAGGCCTGTGTCCATCAGTGGACGTCCTATGGCTGAAATGATGATGATGCTGATGATGACGATCCTTTTTGGGATTTTTCGTTTATTTCTATAATCCAACGTGCCAAACACTTCACCATCCCAACGCCAGGAGACCTCTTAATCGAAAAAGCAGAAATTGACATATAAAGCACTAGTAAAAATTTGGGAAGTCTCAGGAGACTTGGGGTGGTGGGGTGGTTGAAACGTTGGAAAATCCAGAACTACCGAGTCCGATTAACGGCACATTACGCATTTAATTTTAAAAGCTTTTATTTAACTTGCAATGTATGTTTATGATTTCTCATGTAATATTTTTCTTGTTGGTGTGCAATAAAGTGTTGTTGTATTGTATTGTATTGTATGTATGTATGTATGTATCTAAGTATGTTTGTTCGGGTGAAATCTTGCAACTCAATTTTGAAGCAGATATCGTCAACCGATTGAGCTGAAATTTTGCATACTTACTTAACTTTGATGACAATACAATAATATGGTACCATGGGGCTGATCTGATGATGGAGCCGGAAGGTGGCCATAGGAACTCTATAATAGAAAAAGCAATCCTACCGAGCTTGGGCTTTTTAGAATCGTCTCAGTGAGCATTTGATGGATATCCAAAGAAAAGTACAGTCGGCTATAAAAGCTTGCCACTAAAATGTCATTTTTGACAGAAACTTATTGCTTTCTGCTTTAATCTTTGTATCATGATTACTCTCTCAATCTCTGTGTTCCAGGACTTGAGAGTCTTTAATCGTTAAATGATTTCCTCATCATCATCATCATCATCATAATCAGCCGATGGACGTCCACTGATTTAATTATGTTAATTATACAATGTGGGTTCTGTAACATAAGCAAAAAATTAAAACAAAGATTTTATTCGTTAAACTGAACAATTAGTTCAGCAACTTAAAAAAAAGTCAGTTTTCAAAATTTTATTATTTCAAACAAAAATAAATACTATTTTCAATGTATGTCGTCCAACGTTAACATTCCCTGAGCATTGATATAGCTGTCACTCTACTAATATCGGACATTTCGCAATACATTGCTTCTTTGTCTAAACTTTATTCTACAAAATGTCATTGAATACACGTTTTTTTCAGAAGTTCCTTAACAAATGTTGTTCAGTTGCATGGGATGTTTTAATTTATTTCTCCTATTACAGGCCACACACGGTACCTACGTGGGCATCGTCTAGACACAGGGTACTTCCACGAAACCTAAGAAACAAGGCCTTAAAACTTAAGCTTAAATAAGTACAAACCATGAAGTTGAATTACGACTGGGGTGTATAATTACCTACGATCGCTAAACTAATTAACCATCAAATCGACTGACGATCCGGTCCGAAGGACCAATAAAAACCCAACTCTCTTGACATTTGCCCTCCATACATCAGTCAAGCTAAACCTTCTGCAAAACCCAGTTCATTTAACTTTGCACCTTATTAGTATAAAATGTCTTAGAGACGAGTGCAAACTTATTTCAATCGGTTATTAACCGTAATTTCGACCTATATTACTTTACAATTATATAACGCATCCTTATTCAATGTTAGTACTGCAACTGACCAGTTTAATATGCACTATTTGGCCTCTCTCATGAGACAGAAATGGCCTTATTCCATTGACAAGAACTAGATACAAACCTTTCTAATGAATCAAGAGGTCATACTATTTTGATGAAATTAATGATGAGATCTGATAGATGCTTGATTGTATCAAATTATCGTTACTTAAATACCAGTACTTTAGTACCATGTCGCTTTAACATCATAAAATAACCGATATACGATTTTATTTAGTGAGTTAAGAGGCCTTATTCCTTTTAAAATGCTGATTGTTTAGACATTTTTCTCTATGATTAAACATGGTTCTTAACATATTATTGATGTTACTAATAAAACACAATAGCTGTTGCAATGAGACTAACTTTTTTAATTATAACCACAGATTAGGAACATATGGTACAAACAACAAATAATGCCACTAGGTGGCGCTACACGTAACAATAAGTTATTAGATTATTTTAATATATTTTTACACCTCCACTTATTAAAATAATCTAAGCTTCATAAACATAAAAAACAAAATAAAAAATTTAACAAAGCTTATATCATACAACGCTTTGAATACCCAACTTATTAACAAAATAGTTATGCTTTACACTGCTTAATCCTTTTGTTAATAGGTCAGCAGGCATTTCAGATGTTGGCAGATGAACTATTTTCACAAGTTTGTTAGCAACTGCTTCCCTAACAAAATGGTGACGCACATCAATGTGCTTTGTCCTTTTATGAAACAAAGGATTTTCTGTCAACTTCTGAGCACCTTGATTGTCATTATACAGGGTAATGATATAGTCGCAACTGACAATTTCTGAAAGCAATTTTTTTAAATAAATTGCCTCCTTACATGCCTCAGAAATTGCCATGTACTCCGCTTCTGTACTAGATAGGGCCACTGTCGGTTGTTTCTTACATTCATATGATATTACAGTGCCCGATAGCTTAAAGCAAAATCCTGTATAGGATTTCCTATCAATGGTATTTGATCCCCAATCGGAATCAACAAACCCTTCTAAATTACAACTATCATTTGTGAACATCAACCCAAATGATTTTGTCTTTTGCAAATATTTCAATATTCTTTTAGCGTGTTTCCAATGAGCGTTTCCATAACAATTATTAAATTGACTCAGATAACTAACACTGTAACTAATATCTGGTCGGGTGAGTACAGAGAGATACATTAGGCTACCTATAAGCTGCTGATAAGGATATTGTGAATCTACAACATTCTCAGATTTCTCTAATTTTAAATTGTTCTCTATCGGTGTATCAACAGTATTACAATTTGACATATTAAATTTGTTTAATATATGACTGACAAATTGCTCTTGGTCTAAGGATATACTGCCATTTTCATAGGTTTTGACTCTCATACCTAAACATCTTTTTACCTGACCCAAGTCTTTAATTTTAAAATTTGACATCAAATTTTTTTTCAACTCCTCTGTCATAGCATTACTATTAGAGAAGATGAAAAAATCATCTACAAACACAGTTATTATTATCTGCTCATTATCTTTTTTCTTACTGTACAAGCATGGCTCGAGTTTTGACTTTACATAACCAAGTTCCAACAAACAGTCATCTACTCTCTTATTCCATGCCCTGGCAGATTGTTTTAGTCCATATATTGCACGTTTTAATTTAAGGACAGTATTCTTACTACATTCTAAGTTTGGTGGAACTTGCATGTATACATTTTCATCAAGATAGCCATTTAAGAATGCCGTAGTGACATCAAGATGGGTTATTTCAAAATTCATTTTTACACTTAAAGCAAATAACATTCTCAACGTTGAATACCTAAGAACTGGTGAATAAGTCTGTGTATAGTCCACTCCTTCTTTCTGGGTGAAGCCCTTAGCCACTAACCGAGCTCTATAACGCACTTTGTTATCACTTTCGTATTTTTTCTTAAACACCCACTTGCACTGTACTACTCTGTCTGCTTCTTTTTCATCCACCATCTCCCATGCTTGATTTTCGTCGAAAGTTTTCAGCTCTTCCATCATTGCCTTCTTCCACATCTCTTTCTCTGGCCCATTCATCGCTTCCTCGTAGGTGATTTCTGCATCACAGGACATCTGCTCTTCTGTCACACATAGGTTTGTAAAACCATACCGTTCTACTGGCTTTCTGACACGCTTGCTGACTAGTATGTGAGCTTCGTCTGTATTCTCTTCTTCACCTATAGTGCGATATGAGTCATCTGATGAGGATAAGCCTGAGCTGGATTCATCACAGACAAAGGTCGGATCATTTTCATCTAGTAGAGTCCTTTCTTCTTCAGTTTCTTCCTCCACTGACTCGTCGTCCTCTTCTTCATTTCTTGTTCTGTCTGGCACCACCTCCTGCACTACTATCTGAGCATAATCTGTTTCCTTCTCTTCTTTTTCCAGGACAGTTACATCTCTGCTCGTAGTAATCTGCTTTGTATCTGGGTTGTACAATCTGTATCCCTTTATATTTTCTGGATAACCCACTAAAATCAACTTCATGGCCTTTTTATCCCACTTTTGTCTTCTGTTTTTGGGTACATGCACCATCACAGGACTCCCGAATACTCTGATGTGACTCATATCTGGTTTCTTGCCTGTCCATTTCTGAAATGGTGTAATCTGTCCTAAGCCTGAGGCCGGCGACCTGTTTTTCAGGTAAACTGCTGTGTTGACCGCTTCAGCCCAAAAACTTTTGTTTAGTCCAGCTTCAAAAAGTAAGCACCTGGCACGTTCAACTATTGTTCTGTTAAAGCGTTCACAAAGACCATTTTGTTCAGGACTGTAGGGATTTGTCTTCTGATGGATTATGCCTGACATTTTTAAATGTTCTTCCATCTGTTGTGAACAAAATTCTCCTCCTTGGTCTGTCCGGAGTACCTTTATTTTATTTCCTGTTTGGTTCTCTACTATTTTCTGGTACTCTTTGAAATACCGTAACACTTGGTTTTTTTCTTTTAAAAAATAAACAAATGTCATACGACTGGCATCATCCACAAAAAGTAGAAAATATCTTGCTTGACCAAGTGATTTTGTCTCCATAGGTCCACATAAATCCGAGTGTACCACCTCCAGCAGTGTTTCACTCCTATGGTTACCAGATGGGAAGGGTAGGCGGGCCTGTTTTCCCTCACAACAGACTTCACAGTTAGATTTCTGAATTTCTGCCTTATCCTTATATGACACACCCTCCACAGCGCCATTCTTCATTTTCTCTAGGTCACTGCTATTGATGTGTCCCAGTCTTCTATGCCACCTCCTAGCATCTCTGGCATGTGCTGCCACGGCCGTCGGTGCCGCCGCCGCCGCTGTCGGTGCCGCCGCCGCCGGTGTCGGTGCCGCCGCCGACGATGTCGCCGGTGCCACTGCTGTCGGAGCTACTGCCGCCGCTAACACTTTCTCTTCTTTCACAGTGTTTAATTTGTACACTCCATTTATTAAATTAGCTATTCCTATTAGCACATTCTGTCGATTACGGATATGACAAGCATTCTTCTTAAATGTAACAGTATTTCCGTTTGCTATCAACTGGCTAACTGACAACAGATTTGTCGTGAGATTTGGAATGCACAAAATATTTCGCACTGGAATGTCAAACTGAGAATTATGCACCACTGTCGTAATCTGTGCATCGCCGCAACACATAACTGGCATAGTCATTTTATTAGCAACAACTATTTCTTTAGTTTCTTCAGTTTCTTGTCCGTGTCGTGTTTGCAATAGGCTTTCTTGGTTTGCCGTCATATGAAAACTTGCCCCCGAGTCGATATACCAGTCTTCTGTGCTGAATTCTCCATTTAAAAAGGCTACGCTGAATGCACCTGCTTCTTTCCTTTTTATTAATTCAGTACACTGGTTCTTGTAGTGGCCGATTTTCTTACAATTGTAGCATTTTATTTGCTTCGTACCAACAGACGCTTTGTTGACATTTGTCGTTGAAGGTTTTGACTTAACGTGTAGAGTGTTGCCAGGTTTCGATCTATGGTGCGACCAAAACGCAGATTCTGCTCCACTACTACCAACCTCAGAGGTCATATCAAGCAACTTCGTTTTTATCACGTCTGTACTAACGGTCAAACCTGAATGTTCAATCGCCATTATCATTGGCGAGAATTTTTCTGGAAGTCCGGCTAACAGCAATGAACCGATCCACTCGTCATTGATTTCAAAACCCGTTCCTTTTAAACGTTGCGCTGTTTCCACCACTTGAGACACATAATTTGTCATCGATTCACAATTATCAAGACGTATAGATATTAATGTCCGAAGTAAATTTATCTTCCGAGTAAATCCCGTATCGTCAAATAACTGTTTCAACTTGAGCCACAATGTAGAAACTGTGTTCTCGTTCTTGATGTGCACGTACAACGTAGGATCGATTGTCATCACGAGCTTCGCTTTAGCCTTCTTTTGTTCTGCTTCACTCAAATCCGCCGCTATGTTGTCGATATCAATTCCTTCCAACAACAGAAAATTTTTCACCGCGAACGCCCAATCATCATAGTTTTCGCGTCCCTTGAGTTTCGGCACATTAACTATATAACTTGCCGTCGACATTTTGACAAAACTAACTAAATATTTTAATTTAAAAGCGCTCTGGACCAATAACCTAATAAAACACAATAGCTGTTGCAATGAGACTAACTTTTTTAATTATAACCACAGATTAGGAACATATGGTACAAACAACAAATAATGCCACTAGGTGGCGCTACAAGTAACAATAAGTTATTAGATTATTTTAATATATTTTAACAGTTACTACCTAGAACAGGGCTATTGGGATTTATCGGCATATATTTGAAACCTACAGTTTGAATTTTTCATTGATAATTTTTGTTCGAAAAACTACTCGAAATTGACAAAATTCACGTGGAAAATTCGTTTTTTCAACTTATTTTCGATTGCACGCAATGAAAGCATGAAATAGCTACGTTACTACCTAGAACTCGGGAAAAAGTATTATTCACTTCAAAAAGTTGGTTGAAATTATCAATATATTCGTCATAATATGAAAAAAATAAATTTTAAAAGGAATAAGGCCTCTTAATGCGACTTGGGGGTATAGTTTGTAAGTAAGTGCTAAGTTATTAGCCCATAATACGGTTGTAAGTAATTATGGCTCTAATTTTACGCAATTAAATGATTAAATATATATCTCAACTTTGTTAATTGCAGCATATTTTAAAGGTTAAGTATTCTTTAATGATGGGTTAAAGATTGCACCAGTTTTTATGGTTCGGAACTCAAAGGTTGTAATTTTAGATCCAATTGACAACATTTCATATTATTAAGATTACAATTTTATTACTTTTATATATTCCGCTTAGAAAGAGGATGTAATCACTGTTTTTGTATTTTTACTGTGATTACTAATTATATTACTATTTATTTTTAAAATTTACTCATTCTAAAACTATCTCACAATAAAAATATTACTTTATTCTGGTGTCTAATTAAAAAAAAACGAACGACGTTGAGCTTAACATTATCGACAGCTTATTTTATTTCGCGGAAAGGTCGAAGACTACAACTCTATGCAGGCATACCTAATTGTCGTAGATTTAATATTTTTTTATTAAAGCAGTAACATCTGCTAACGTAAACCAAATGTTTACAATGAAGCGAAAAATTGAAAAACTTTTTCGCTTCATTGTAATTATATAATTAATTCGGGTGTAGCACATCGTTACTATCGATTCTCAACAAATTTGAGACGATGGTGCAGACTATAAAGTCTAAATCTTTACGGTAGATGGCGCTACGATGCCACCCTAGAGCATGTTGAAGCAACTGGTTGAAAGATTCAATGGCTCTGACATCTGGTTCGGTGGTCCAGTTGGTAGGACGCCCGTGTTGGCCCGAAAAGCCGTTGGAAACACAGGTTCAAATCCTGTCTGAACCATTAAATTTTTCAATTTTTCGCTTCATTGTAAACATGTCGTAGATTTTGGTTATTTTATGCATCTTATATTTCTTTACATACAGAAATATAAATTCAATTATTCTTAGGGTGTACACGAGGTAAATAAAGCTTTCTCGATCTCTATATTAATTTCCACCTGTTAGAAATATTAGTTGTGAGACAACCATAGGTATAAAACACCAGATTAGCTTAATACTCTCTTTTCTGACTTGCTTAGATTTTCTTTTTGCTCTTTGATGTTTGGAGACACTTTACAGCTCCAAAATTACTCTCGAGACCTTTTACATCTCCAAATTTATTCTGTTGACCACGGAGACTCTTTATGGGGCTTCTAAATGGGCCATGTTTTGCTGCAATTTGTGGCCGGCCATTATTTGCATCTTGCCCTAGCGTGGGGTGTCAGAGAGGGACTGCCATAGTTGCCAGCCACAAATTGCAGTAAATTATTTTATTCAAGTTAGTGATAAGCTTTTTACAATTTTATTTTAACCTTGACGCCTAACACCCTTTACATCTCTGAAAGTATAGTTTGAGTTATTCATCTTGAAAAATATGTCGAGTGATTTGTCTGCTGCATTACTACTATGATATTACCTATTATTGAAAATTGTATTTTTTTTAATATGTAAGTTAGAATCGACAACAGAATAAAGTTTTGAATTTTGTTTGTTTGTTTTTTTTTTTTTTTTTTTATAACGGCGCTTCATCTGATAGTCAATTTTGATGATTACGGTAGCAGTGTGACACAATCCAACATGCTTCAACGTATAAGTACTTACCACGTTATAGTGATGCCATGTTTAACTGACAGCTAATTAATCTGCCACATAATGGAACCGTAAATAATAATTAGTAAGGAATGGTAGGGCTGGTTGTGTCTGCAACTATTTAACATCATCATTTATGTACCGTGAATAGATTAAATTTGAAGTACATGTACATTAATGATCCTAACCTACTAGCACATCTATTAGTTGTTTATGTTCTTAGTTATGTGTTTTGCCAATTAACAATATTAATACTACTGGCTAAATGCCACTTCTGATGAACTAAGTTCGTTGTTTATTGTTTCAGTCATACGATTTCCCTCTCTGATTGCACTAGCTAAAACGCAACAACCAATTTCAATTTCAATTCATATTTATAAAATACCCATCATTTTTGCACAAATGTAACTTTGACAAAGAAACATTTTGTTATTCTCAGTCAACCTTCGACAACGGTAACTGTAATAGTTGCCGAAACATCAGGAAGACTCCAATAATGGATATACGTGATATATTGCGTTTAAATAGTGCAAAAAAAAATTAAATAAACACGTAAATCATATTTACAATATTTAAAGCATATAGATAAATATAAGAGAAAGGATACTTAATTATATGTACAAATGTCCTCAATATGCTAATCGGAAAAATTAAATAAACACAATTTCTATTAAAAAGAATACCCCGTCCAGTAGGTCTGCCTGCGGCATGGTTCCCATTACGCTGACGGCGTTGCCTCTTTGGATCGCAAGAGCGATCCTCTGTGAGAGGTACGCGCCAGCTCTGAGACGCGAACCAACCGAGGCGACAGGGCCTTCAAGCACGCCTTCATATCGGCTGACCAGGGTCCCAAGGTCTCCACCGCAAGCACCACAAATTCACCCGTTTAATAGTACATGACGCTGGGAAAGAAGGGCTTGCCGGGTGAGTAGGTATAGATAAGACACCGGATAGTGATACGAAGCCGGCAATCCCTATTCACGGCTAAGGCATGTATAGTGCTTTCCTCAAACATTAACACCACTCAAAAGAAATATAATTCAGCTGTTTAGCCTGTTTACGAACACAGACGCCATGTTTGGATAAGATAACTTCCAAGCCTAGGCCTTAAATTTTATTATGAAATTCCTTTATTTCGAGTTGTTTCACCCGAAACGTGATAGTTCGAAGCCTTTTATATCGCACGTTATGAAGACATTTCATTGCATGTTTCAGAAAATTGTTTTATTTAAATGTACAACAACCAATTCACAATACCAGCACTACTGGTCAATCCCTTTTTCCGATTAAGGTCTCGTCTTCACCTGTATACGTCGCACGCATGAATATGTATGACGCGTGCGCAGATAATTGTATTTCATTGCAGTTCGTGATTTACTGGCTCATAACCTAACCGGTCTGGTTGTCACTCTGTCGCAGTGCGAAATCAGAAGATGCGCGACTTGGTCAAAAATGCCATACGATTAAATAAATAAATCAAATCAACCATTATTGGAACATGTTGATTTGGTTAATGTGATATTTAGGGCTAGGATTTTGGTGGCAGCCGTGTTTCAAAAATTCCACAGTGTAGCTAATTGTAAACAGTCAAAGTTTAAAAATATACCTTTACTAAACGTACTACTTTTAGACATTGCAAGCTTTATTGCTCTTGGTACACTGAAATGGAAATTGCTGTTTCCAACGAAAACTTTTATATAAAATTTAAGTATAGGCTATTGGCTTTTTCGCGACTAATTGTGACATATTAAGAAATGTTTATAAACTGTCCACTTTGTAACCATTTCTAAGACACTAATATGAAAAAGTTAGTAACAAAATGGACAGAATTAAGTACATTTTTTTTTCATAATTTAAGCCATAAGACGAATATACTCGTATATGACTAATATCATGATGTGACTGACCTGTGTGTGCGCGTCTCTAGAACTTTCTATAAACGCGCGCCGATTTTGTCCGAACAGATGTGAAAGACGGTACTGGACACCTTGGTGCGCTTGGTGTGTGGTATACAGCATATTCTTTCCAGTAAATGTTGGTTAATTTTTTTTCATGCTTTAATTATAATTACAACAGCCAATTCACAATATCCTCACTACTGGTCATCCCACTTCTGATCATGGCCCTCTTCATCCACATACGTCGCAACATGAATATTTATAGCACAGCATATTTACTAGTTGATTTCATTCCACTTCGTGATGCACTCTAAACTAACTGGTCAGTTTGTTACTTTGTCACAGTAACATAATAGTGACGCTGCAACTATTGGAGCGTCCTACATTGGTAAATGTGACAAGGTGCTACAGTGATCAGGCGAGCTGTTGCACTCGTTAGATGTAATTTATGATGGTTTCTAAGAGTTATTTATAATGATTTGTTTGTTTTTATATTTATTTCGGAATACAATAGGAATAGTGTAGACACTAAACGAAAAAAATGTATTTATAATAATATGATATAGAATTACCGAAAATCGCACACATAAAAAAATATTATCATGTTTTTATGATTTTTGTTTAAAAATTTATTTTATAAAAATTTAAAGGTTATGTTATTTACATATGTTATAAGATTACATGTGACGCACTAACAGATTCTAAGCTCATCTTGAATGTATCGATTCGATCGATACTAGAAGTACTCGCGTCGATATTCGATAAAGGCCACTTGCCATAATTATCTACAGTGTTGGACAGCCGCGACGGCCGACGATAGATAACCCGCGGGTCCAGGTTCAGTGCCTGATTCTGTATAATTACGGAAAATCTCATACACTTGGCTATGCATGGTTTATGACCGGTAACCATTGAACCTGTATGTTAGGACTTTGTAACCATGTGAATTTTCGTACAGATCTAGTAAGTATAGTTTTGAAATTCACATTATGTTGGGAATGTTCGCTTTTATTAATTCATTAATAGTATCTTATTGCATGTCAAGACACCTAGAGACTTTATAAATTTCTGGGAAAATGATAAGTGTAGTGTTCACTAGGGTTTCCTATTGGGATACTTCAATAAACACATTAATCGGGCTTTCAGTAAACCTGCAGTGCGTCCGCCACCGGTGACGTCTATCAATGTAATGACCGGTAGCTGGCGGATCGAGGGTACATTTATTATGTACTAGCTTTTGCCCGCGGCTTCGCTCGCACAGGGTCTAGAACCGTTAATCTGTGTAACTTTCTACCCGTTTTATTGTTTCTTAAAAAAATACAACTAATAGAAATCTGCGCGCATACATAATTTTTTGGGTAACACATTTCTATTTTTTCTAGATCACGTCGTGGTATACACATGGGACAATTCATTTTCCGATGAACCGAAAAAATCATAGTCAAAAGTTTAATCTCTTTAAGGATAGGAATTTCCTCTAACGTTTAAATCAGTATTCTCAGTTGATACAAATAGCCAGTCAAGTGCGAGTTGGACTCGCGCACAGAGGCTTCCTTACGAACTATGAAAACACTGCACATTACTAAAGGAAAAGATAAAATGTACTCATTGGCAAACTTCACATTACCGTTGGAAAACTGTTAACGTACCTACTTTAAATGCAGACTACTTTTTTATATAATTAGAAATGTATAGTTTCAGATTACTCCCTATAAGTACTTCTAGTAAGACACGGTATTACTTGCCAAATTCATAGTTCTAGTACAACTGAAAATATCTAAGTACCCTATAATTTTTGATTCCCTTGAGAGTATCATCGTTTGTTGTGGCACAGGTAAACAGACGGATCTTTTTTTTACGTTATAACTTAGAAGTTTTTTTTTTTAACAACTTCAAAGGGCTATAGTCCTGAGTACTTATACCTATGGTTTTCATTTCCATTTTATTCGATAGACGGACAGACAACCGAGTGATCCTTTGAGTGTTGCGTTTCTTCCTTTTGAGGTATGGAACCCTAACAATGCACTTTTTTACACGAAGTTTTGTCACTCAAAACAAAAAAAAGTTTCAGTTCAAAGTTGGTTTTGTCTCGTTTTGCATATAAAGTTTCTAATCACTCCAGGAGTGTTATCTCTTCCAAAAATGAATGCAGAGTTTATACACGAAAATATTCCTTACATGAACTTTCATCTTCCCCCTTTACTCAGACAATACAGGTACATTTCAAAAATTTCTGATAGTAGTATTTTAACACACGGAATATGACCAGACTTACGAAAAGAATCTCATCTTTTCTCATCCAAACTTTCGCCTCCCATTAGACCCATTTTGGAGATGAATTTCCCAAAAAACTTAAGTTTATTTTCTCAATTATCACTCTTACTCAAAAAATTCCAAGCTCTTTATACAACCTGTCACCTCTCAGCGTATCCCAGTAGGGGTTGAATTTTCAAAAATGCTGAAATCAATATTCAGTTTTTGATGAAGAGTCTACACGCAAAATAGGGCACCTCTTACTCAAAAACGGCCCGTTCCTCATACAAAGTTCCATTTTCATTTAAACCCTTTCAGGGATGAATTTCCAAAAATGCTGAAACCTGGTTTCTTACTTTGTGTAGAAGAATCAATATATACGTAATGTTACCATTTTTACTCAAAGAACCTCAAGGTCTTTGTTGAAACTCACCTCCCTTACCCATTAGGGGTTGAATTTTCAAAAACGCTGAAATACATGTTACTTAGTTTTTGATGATCAGTGTACACACAAGATAATGCACCTCTTCCTCAAAAAGGCTCGTTTTATCAAATAAAGTTTCACTGCCCAAGTCCATTTAACCCCTTTGGGGGATGAATTTCCAAAAATGCTGAAACTTGTCTTCTTACTTTGCATAGAAGAACATATACACGAAATATATAAATAAAGATCTTTATACAAATTTTCACCTCCCACTTTATCCCATTGAGGGTTGAACTTTCAAAAATGCTGAAATCAATATTCAACGTTTTTGGTGAAGAGTCTACACGCAAAAGAATGCACCCCTTAGGCACTCAAAAAAGCCACGTTTCTCAAGAAAGTTTTACTGTCCATTTAACCCCTTTCGGAGATGAATTTCCAAAAATGCTGAAACTTGTTTTCTTACGTTGCAAATAAGAACCTGTGCACGAAATATTCCAACTCCTCAAAAAATCCCAAGCTCTTCATAGAATCTTTCACCTCCCTCTTTACCCCATTAGGGGTTGAATTTTCAAAAACGCTGAAATACATGTTTTCAATTTTTAATGATCAGTCTACACGCAAAAGAATGCACTCCTTACTCAAACAGACCACGTTTTTCTTACAAAGTTTCACTGTGCATTTAACCCCTTTCGGGGATGAATTTCGAAAAATGCTGAAACTTTTTTTTTACTTTGTATAGAAAGAGCTGTACACAAAATATTATCACTCTTACTCAAAGAATTCCAAGTTCCTCATACAAACTTTCACCTCCTATTTAACCCCTTTAAAGGAATGGTTTTCAAAAATCCTGAAATTAGTTTTCTTGATTTTAAACCGAAAATCTATGCACAAAGTTTTATTACTCTAACTCAAAAATTACGTAAGTTCCATACAAACTTTCAACCCCAATTTGACACCTTTAAGGGATGAATTTTCAAAAATCCCTTCTTAGTGCTTGCTTGCATTGTATACTTGATCTATTCCAGAAATTTGAAGTTCCTAGGTTTAGTAGTTTCGGCTCTACGTTGATGAGTGAGTCAGTCAGTCAGTCAGGACTTGTCCGTTTATATGTATAGATAAATGTCTATATACTACAATTAGTTTAAATTGAATAGGTACATTTCGTATAAAATTTGTAGTTTCATAACATTGGTTTGGAGAATACATCTACCTACATCTCCTTTACGTGTAGGTACCTTATTTAGTTATAAATTGAATTGATTGTTTTAAGTATGATTTACAAAAAAAATATTTCCGGTTGAGTTTCATTCGGCTTTCTTCTCAACCTCGGTCTCCTCTTGTGAAATGCCGTAGATACACACTCTGACTTGCAAAAGTCCCTTGTTGCCTACTTACTGTTATTAGTGCCATAAGCGTCAGAAATTGATGGGACTAATTTCATATAGATGCCAATTTTTTACGTTTTTAATATTCGCCTACGATCATCATTAAAATAACGACATAATAGCTCTTCAATATTAATAATAATAATTGCAATAATTACCCGAGCCCTTCATCCTTGGCTAAAATTATTAAATAAATAATATTATTGTAATAATAGCTTAAAATATCCCTGACCTTTGATAACATTTTTCGTTGGCCTTAGATCATACATAAGTATACAACGAGATACAACTTTGCCACAGTAATCTGTATAACTAAAATACGAAGAATTGTTCATACTATGTTAGTACGACAAGGTTGTAAGATATTTAACGGTTCAAATTGGTAACTATGCGGTAAAATTATATGGTAGCTCAGCAATTACTCTAATGCCTGCTTCCCAGGCGGTTCAAGGTTCGATTCTCACTTTCTGTGCACGTTTTCTAATATTTGTATGGTATTTTGGTGGGTGGTCTTACAAATGTTAAATGTTTTGCAAATAGCTTTGTGTTGTCCGTAGCTGTGAGTTATAGAGTTTGTAGGTGAAACGTGAGATTGGTGCTAAGAAAATTGTAATCATATTCAAGTAAGAATATTAATTTACTTCACCGTTACTAATTTTGTGTTCAAAAATACCAATTAATTACAAAAAAATAGTAACAGTGAAGAAAATCAATATTCTTGTGGGATTGGTATACTGGTAGAGTATTTAAGGAGTTGGCTGATAAATACTGACGATTAATGTTAGTTCGAATAGAATGAAATAAGGAATTTGTTAGATTTGACGTATGACGGAGTGTCAGACGATAGAATGATTTAGTAGTGGACGGATGAAGATTTATATTAAGTTGTAAATAAAATAAGTTAAGACCATCTTCAGCGTTTTCCCTGCCCCATTCCCACATTCTTGTGTTCAATATTAATATTTTTGTGTTCAAAATTTGTAGATTCATTAGCTATTTTTAATTTTTGGAATTATTGTGCCAGCATTAGCTCCTCAATTCTTTCAAAATAAAAACCCGTAACTGTCGGAAAATAAATAATTGTTGTATACTTTTCAGGGTTTTCGCCCAGATGTTTTTGTAAATTTACTTCAGCGTAATTTTTTTTAAGGTGTTTTGTTCCGGTGTTTCCTAGGTCGGCTACCCAACACCACGGACTTGCGTAACTTATAAATGTGACCTAGTGGTTTATTTATATTTGTATTTAAATGTATGTATGTAATGGGTAGGTATATATGGGTGTTCTTTACCCTTATATTTAATTATTTTAGGTTAAGATCTGTAACGCGTTGGCTTTAGCTGTAAGTTATAGATATGTTATGAATAAATAAAATAAAATAAAATATCTCTAAGCCACAGTTGCCTGAAAATATTTTTTTCAATTTTAATTTATCCGCATAAAACTTAAACTTGTGACAAAGTAGTCCATGCCCAGTATCCCGTGCGACGAAAAAGGGGATCCAATGCACCGAATATTAAAAAAAAAATCAGTTTCCAATATAAAAAAAAGCATAGTAGGTATTGCTAAGATTTTATAGGCAACCCAATTGCGAGATATGTTTTTACATTCTGGTATAAAATGCTTTTCAACCATTAAACAAATAATAATAAAAAGTAAATAAAATAAAAAGCATTTATTTTGGACAAATTAATCATAACTTAAACAGCTATAAATTTATGAAACATGTAATGTCTATTTTTTTTAAAGTAGGTACACACTACAATTTTTATTTTAAACCATTGATTTACAAACATCAAAGTTCAAAGAAAAAAAAATTGAAAAATTCAAATCTGTTCTCTTCCATTTCAATTTTTCTTTGAGCTTTATCTTTGTATCAACGGGTGAAATAACTATTTTAATATCTAAACTAAGTTAACAGTTTAATGTAATTTCTAATTCATATCATAGACTATGTGGGCGCCAAAATCCCACGAACCAAAAGGTCATGACCCGAAAAAAAGTTCTTGTCTGAAAGGATGCGAACGAAATAATTATTTGCCAATTTGTCAGCCAACTTCACGCAACATCGGGCGATCAAATCAAATGTTACAAATGACGTAAGTGTATCATACTCGTAGGTTAAGTGTTAACAATACGCTTATTGTCATGTTAATGCTCTGTACTTGACTTATGGCCTGAACTTGTTAAAATGCCACTCCCATTTTTTGTAGCGCTAGAAAAAAGAAGCCTTGAATGCAAAAAAGTCACCAAGTAGAAATATGAATCTTGAAATTTCTATGAACGTGCACTGGAAAGATATGTTTTAAAAATATTGGGAAACTTTTTTCTTATTTTATTCTGCATAAAATGAGCTTAAAAACATGCAGGTACCCTTTTGCAACGCTCAGATGATACAATAATGGCGAAATTTCAATTTATTTGGTAGGTAGACGCGTCTACATGTGCTTATCGTCTATATACAATAGGGTGAAAGCGGAAAAAAGAAAATAAATAAATGTAATAATTCGTTATCCTATTTTGTCGGAAAAACTCATATTCATATTTTTATCTCTACTTATTCACAAGCTTATTGAGACTGCAAGCTAAAACGAACGACAAAATGCGATGGAAAAGTATTATTCACTACATCTGCCTGTTTCTTTATTTTGACGTTTATTCTTCAAAAAATTGGTAACTTTTATAATACATTTTACACTAACCTCCTAAGATCCAACGGCCTATTTTAAAGACCAGAGATCGTACTCATTGCGGCCCAATGACATATATGAATTTATCAAATATCCACCCAAGGTCCTAGAATTATGACACAGACTAAAAACCTAAAATTAGGTCACTGGGTCGCTATTACAAATGTCCTAAAAATAGATTGGGTCTTAGGAGGCTATCTGGCTACACTATCTGGGGACATTTGCAAACAAGTGTCTTCCCAAACCAGTATTTTGTACAATTTTTAGGGCAATTATTGACAGGCCCGGTTAAGCTCGCTCCAGTGTCACCAGGTTTACTGGTCATGTGGGGGGAGAGGACCACGTTGGTGATGAAGAGGAGGCCTTCGTCCAGGGTGGTGGCTTCTGACAACGTCTGGAACGCGAGCACCACAAAAATAAAGATGGCGGCTTTCAGCAGCATGATTACCCTGGAATGGAAGTTTTTTTTGTCACACGCCACAATTTTTATAAATCATTGATACAAAGATCAAAACTAAAAAAAAAAAATGTTACCTGGTATAAGAGACTGGGAATCGAATCGGTACCTCTGGACCGAGAATCCAGAGGTACCGGGTTCGAGTCTCTTCCACCAGGTAATTCATTTAAATTTTTCTTTGAGGTTTGAATCTTTGTATCAATGGTTTTATATACAAATTGTGGTACGTACTTACATTAAAAAAAGGAGACATTGTATCAAATTCAAATTCAAATTATTTATTTGCTGAAATTGTGGTACATGTTGCATTTAGAGATGTAACATGTACCATGTAGATGAGATGTGGTATGTTTCATAAAAAAAAATGGGCAAGTGCGAGTCCGACTCGCGCATGAAGGGTTCCGTACCTATATATATGTATATATAGGTATAACAAGTTTGTTGTATGGGAGCCCCCCTTAAATATTTATTTTATTTCATTTTTAGTATTTGTTGTTATAGCGGCAATAGAAATACATCATCTGTGAAAATTTCAAGTGTCTAGCTATCACCGTTCTTGAGATACAGCCTGGGGACGGACGGATGGACGGACGGACGGACGGACGGACAGCGAAGTCTCAGTAATAGGGTCCCGTTTTTACCCTTTGGGTACGGAACCCTAAAAAGCAGTTTTTTTTAATACGAGTACTCTTGGTGTTAGGGTTGTGAAGTTTTTAGCACGTTAGACCGGTAATTCAGAGGTACCGGGCTAGATTTCCGATGGTTAACATAAAAGTGAAAATCACCTAATTCAAAAAAGTACGAAGGTATCCTAGAGGACACCAATGATCTCCCAATTATCACACATCGGGCTGTATACTTATACAGCCCTTATGCAGCTAATTTAACATGTATAACTGCTGTATTAAGTGTCTTTGAGCTTTGATCTTTGTATCAATGTATTTATTAATTCAAGATAACCCCAGCCTGCCCAGTCCAACCAAACATGGCGGCCAACCAAGCCCTAGGGACTGGGCAGGGCACGTCTGCCGAATGCATCTAGAACGTTCGGCCAAACTATCCGCGGAGTGGATAACGAAGGATGGCTACCGAAGCAGAGATAGACCGAAAAGAAGTGGCGCGTGGCGGGACGAACTATACGTATTGAGATAACACTGGGCAGGACTTTGCTCTTCACCGAGACGACTGCCGAGAAAGTAGGGTCTTTGCCCAGCAGTGGGAGACACATATAGGAAAAGAAAACACACATTTGTCACTAAATAATTTAAAAAAATATATAATAATTATGTATGACCTCTTTAAAGTAAAGTGTTAAAACGTATGTATACGATTTTCTTTAAATAGCTTAGTAAATACAGATTACTTTTTAACTTCCAGTGTTGTTCAGCCACTAATACAAGATTTAAAAAACTATGTTAAATCTAAAATATTACATTGAATTTGGTGATGTTAAATGTGGCATTATAAGAAAACAGATATGGTCAGTCACAGTGGGATAGATGCCCCGATTTCAATTACCTACTTCTAAAATAGGATGTTACTTCAGTGATCTATTGAGAGATTCTCCAGCCACTATTAAGTTGACGAGTTGCATGTGTCTGTGTTTCCATACAAAAGCAATTTTTAAAGGCAAAAGTAACTACAGTAGTATTTTAGTTATCAAATTGTTAATATCTACTATGAAAAAAACCCATCTATCGCGTTTATAGTATACACAACCAATTCGATAAAAATAAAGTTAAAGTAAAGGGGAGAAAGTTCTTTTACGGCTTTTTTTGCGTAGTTCATATTTTGAATTACCTACTCGTATTTATGAGGTGAGCGCAATTTAATTTTTTTTTGTATGTTGAGGTTAACTAAACTGTTCACACGTAAACATTTCAAATAACGGTCTTCCATAGCTACGTTAATTCCTTCATAGTACAGTTTTTCTTTTGCCTATGTATCTATAATCAAAATATATGTATATAAAATTATTTGTACCTACGTAGTAACCCTTGTATTGCTGTAGCTGGACGAGCGACACACTGTAGTGTACACAACAAACTGAATTCCTTATCTGCTGGTTGCACTTTGTAGCGGTTTTCCCTATTATTTCATATTAAATAATAGGACATACCATTGCAACATGTTTATACTTCTGATAGTTTATAATATGTATTAATTCATGACTGCAAATATATGCCAGAAAACCAAAAATAAACTAATCAAAACTTTTGTTTGGAGCATAGTTTTATATGAGTGTGAGGCATTGATCGTGACGCAAAGGGACATGGAGGTACTGGGAGCCTTCGAAATGTGGGGTTGGCGTGGGATGGAGAAAATTAGTTGGACAGAGAAAGCCACAAATGAAGAAGTACTTTAAAGTGACAGAAAAAAGGAATTTGTTGAACACCATAGAGAAGAGGAGAGGGAAGATGTTTGGTAACTCTATACGACATGACGCTTTTATAAGCAACATCATCGAAGGAAACGTTGAAGGAAAGCCAGGCAGGGGAAGACCAAGAATAAGCTACATAAAACAAATAAAAGAGAAGGTAAACGTCATGTCGTATAGGGAAATCAAGGAGTTGGCTATGGATAGGGATAGATGGAAACAGCTACATACTACATCAGCAAGAGGTTGACTCTTATTCATGTATTATTATCTATTTCTAGTCATCTCATTTTTGACAGAGTGGTCGTGGTTTCGATGATGATGTATTTGTAAATATAGGCATTTTTGTTTTTAGGGTTCCGTACCCAAAGGGTAAAAACGGGACCCTGTTACTGAGACTTCGCTGTCCGTCTGTCACCAGGCTGTTACCTATGTCAAGAACGGTGATAGCTAGACAGTTGAAATTTTCACAGATGATGTATTTCTATTATATGCTATAACAACAAATACTAAAAATAAAATAAAATAAATATTTTAGGGGGGCTCCCATACAACAAACGGGATTGGTTGCGTTAACTTTGTACCTCATTTGTATGGAGCGCTATACATACCAGGTGCAAACTTAACCTAACGACTTAAGGATGGAAAGTGTTTGTACGGAACCCTCGAGTTCATCACACAAATATTTGTTCTGGCCGGGATTCGAACCCGGGACCGCCGGCTCAGTAGGCAGGTGTCTAAAGATTGAGCCAACCGCGTCAAACTTCAAACTTCAAACTTCTTAATAATGAGGAAACATTTATCAATTAATGGGAGGTAAACTTTGTTCACGCGAGGAAGGAAAAGCGAACACTGTTTTGTTTTTTGTGGTCTGTTAAAAGTATCCTATAGCTATATCCTCCTATAAAGTCAAGACCTATGCATATAACGTCAAGACCTATGCTCGGGATTTCTCTACGAGATCGAGGAGATTCGTAGGCGAACCAGGGTCATCGGCATAGCAAACTGGACAAGCAAGCTGAAGTGGCATTGGGTGGGGCTAGCTTGAAGAACCAGTTCTCGAATGCAGACCATGTACTGGCAAGCGCAGTGTAGGACGGTCACCCGCAAGGTGGTCGGATGACTTGGTTAGAGTTGCGGGGACTCGCTGGATGCGGGTCGCTGCTATCCGGCCGATGTGGAAGTCTATTGAGGAGGCCTGTGTCCAGCAGTGGACGTCCTATGGCTGAAATGATGATGATGATGAAGGTCACTCGGTGAAACGATGATGATCATGAACAGGCTAAACAACTGGTTTTTTTTTGTTTTTTTTTTTTTTTTTTTTTTCATTGCATATGTTTAAGAAAAACACTGTAAATGCCTTAGCCGTGAAAAGGGCTGCCTGCTTCGTATCACTATCTCCGTATCTACTCACCCGTCAAGCCCTTCTTTTACGGTGTCTGCAGTAATGTACTATTTGTCTGTCGGATGATTTGAAACAACCGTAAAAGGCTTTTGGATCTTTTCAACCCAAGACCATAGAAACATAGTCTCATAGGTGAATAAAATTCCAACGCCAAATTTGGAAGTTCGTGACAGTCGCAGCCTTGTGGGAACCATCAGTTAATAAATCCATTGTGGGTGAAGACTCTATTGAGCCGGATGATACTACCTACTCAGTAACAATACTAGTTAATGAAATTTTCGTCAATACGGATGCAATAGCAATACTATAATAGCAATATAAAAATCGGTAGACATTGTTTAGTGCGTCAGCATTTTCACGTTTTATTTATTTGTTTGAACTTTATTGCACAACTTACAAGGTATACACAACTTCATCCGCATAACGCTGTTCTTTGCCGTAGTAGGGTCAAGAGTATCCTATAATTATCTTTGTATGCCCAGCTGTCCTTGTACCAAACATGAAAACATTTCAAAAAAATCAGAATCCACATTATGTAATCAAACAATAATTGCAACAACCTTGAACATGACGCACTTTTTCACGGTGAAAATGGCAAATCACTTATTGTTTCCATAAAAATATTGGTACTCAAACCACAAAATGACGTCACATGTAGGCCATTTTGTATGGGGCGTTTCTAGCGCACCTAAGGAATGTTGAACTTTGACGGTCATTTCTGACTTTTAGAGCAGTCTAAATGAAGTTAGTCCATATAGACATTTGATTCCAATATAAAATAGAATCTTTGGTATACTTACCTACTCAAACTGCAGTTATTAACTCTACTGCAGTTATTTTCACATGAAATAAATGAATCTGAATCAAAAAAAAATGTCTACACGCCTATTAAGGTACAGTCGCCATCAGATATATCGCAGCATATAAGGTACGTATAGTGTATAAATATCTGAACACGACTCTTATTGACTGGGCGTTACAGTACATGTTCAGATATCTATGAACGCCTTATATGCTGCGATATATCTGATGGCGACTGTACTTGCGCCAAAGATAGCCGTGTTCCTAAGATTTTATAGTTACAACCGTTCGAACGAATTCAAATTTCGCGCCCATGTTCGGTTAGTATAGTACCATAGACTTAACCTATGTCTATGGTCTTTGGCGCAAGTTACTTATGATGATGAATGATCAAGCAATATGGCGCTCAAAACCTTGTACAATGATTACTCGTATTTTTTTAGAGTTCCGTACCCAAAGAGTAAAAACCGGACCCTGTTACTGTTACTAAGACTCCGCTATCTGTCCGTCTGTCACCAGGCTGTATCTCATGAACCGTGACAGTTGAAATTCTCACAGGTGATGTATTTTTGTTGCCGCTATAACAACAAATTCTAAAAACGGAATAAAATAAATGTTTAAGTGGGGTTCCGATACAACACGTGTTTTTTTTGTCGTTTTTTGCTCTCATGAACCGTGATATTTAAACAGTTGGAATTTTCACAGATGATATATCTCTGTTGCCGCTTTGACAAAAAATACAGAAAACAAAAAAAAAATGTTGTATGGAACCCTCGGTACGTGACTCCAATTCGCACTTAGCTGTTTTTTTTTTAATTACGCAAATGTACCTAGTTGCAACTTGCAAGTAATTACCTATAAAAAATAAGCAATTGCTTATACTTTTAATTAGAATACTTATACTTAAACTAAGTCCGTGAGTTACATTAACATTATAGAGGCCGTTTTAAGATTAATTTGGTGCTAATTAAAGAAGCATGATTTATATTTAATTTGCATATTTATCTCAACATCTGTGCAATCACTCAATTCGAATTATATTGGCTGCCCGTGACTTTTAACGGTATGCAGTTTCTTCTGACTGCCTCGTTTTGGCAAATTAAGAACGTATGCACGACCTAATAGCATTTTAAAAAGGCTCCTTATCCGTTCAAAAACGCTGATTGTTTTAGACATTTTTCTCTATGATCAAACATATTTCTTAACATATTATCATTGTTGCTACTTAGAACGTGCAATATAAAATAGCTATGTTAGGTACTCGTAATGTGATCGTAATATATTACGATCACATGCACATAAAAATATAATACTGATGGGCGACTTCAATGGGCAAATTGGAGAACGGCAACTAGAGGAAGATGCAGTGATAGGACCGTTCACCTATAGCACAAAACCTAGAAGTAGAAATGGGAAGAAACTTATAAATTTTGCCATGGAAAATAACTTAAAATTACTGAACACATTATTCAAGAAAAAGAGGAACAGGATGTGGACATGGACATCACCAGATGGCAAATCAAAAAACGAAATTGATTTCATAATGTCCAATAAAGCAAAATGTTTCACAAACGTAAGTGTCATCAACTGTCTAAATTTCAATACCAACCATCGAATGGTTAGAGCGGAATTAAAATCAGCACCACCTAAACAGACAAGGCCCAAGGAAAGGATAAAGAATAGACCACTAACCATGTGGGAAACAGAACAAATAGTCGACTCTTTAAAGGTGGAGCTCACACAGTACAAAGAAAAGGCAGCAAACATTGTTATCCAGGGAAAATATGACTGGCTAGAAAATACAATCAAGAATATTTGTTCTAAACACTGTAAAAATAACAAAGAAAATGCCAATAAATGGATGACAGCTAAAACCATTGACTTATTTAAGCAAAGAGCCACCTTAATAAACTCAAAAGCTACAAACAACAGAAGAATACAAATATCAAAAGTGAGCAAAGAAATAAAAGAAAGTATACGGAAAGACAGAAGACAACAAAGAATGGAAACAATAGAAAAGCATATAAAACGGACAGGTGGAATTAAGAAAGCATATAAAGAGCTTACCAACAAGAAGGACTGGATTGTAAAGATGGAAGATAAAAGTGGAAGAGTAAAAAATAATAGGCAAGAAATATTAAAAATAGCTACATCATACTATGCCAAGTTATACGAAAACGACGGTGCTGAATGTGAACCAGATTTGGCAGGGCGCACAAAAATAGCAACCATCATGCAGGAAGAAATTGAATTGGCCATACAAACACTAAGAAAAGACAAAGCTCCTGGACCAGACAGTATAAGCAACGAAATCCTAAAGCAAACAAAGTCTGTAATGGTACCTATTCTAACAGAATTGTTTAATGAAGTAATTGATACCGAAACAATTCCAACACAATGGACACAATCTAATATAATCCTGCTGTTCAAAAAAGGTAACCATTGGGATATTTCAAATTATCGTCCTATCAGCTTAATGTCAAACATATATAAAATCTTTGCAAAGATCTTATTAAGGCGAATGGAAAAAAAATTAGAAGAACAACAGCCAATAGAGCAAGGAGGCTTTCGCAAAGATTACTCAGTACTGGACCACATTCATGTAGTAAGGCAGATCTTAGAAAAATATGCCGAATATCACCTCACATACTATATAGCATTTATTGACTACAGTAAAGCCTTTGATTCACTAATACACACGAAGATTTGGGAAGCACTAGAACAACAAGGGATAGAACACAACTATATAAGGATAGTAAGAAATATTTATAGACACAGCTCAGCCTGTATTCAATTGGAAAAGAAAGGCGAGATGTTCAAAATTCAAAAAGGAGTGAGACAAGGAGACCCCCTCTCCCCAAAACTTTTTCTGGCAGTCCTAGAAATGATCTTCAGAAACCTAGATTGGGGAAACCTAGGTCTTAACATAGATGGCCGAACCTTATCTCACTTACGCTTCGCTGATGATATTGTATTATTTGCAAAAACGTCAAAAGACCTATGTAAGATGGTAAACGAACTAGCATCAGAGAGTGAGAAGGTTGGGTTAAAGCTCAACCCAGAAAAAACTAAAATAATGACAAATGGCATTAAAAACCCGATACTGATAGGTGAATCACACATCAATTATGTAGACGAATACATATATCTTGGGCAGCTGATGGCACCCAATAACAACATAAGTAAGGAAATTGAAAGAAGAATAGCGAGCGGGTGGAAGAGATACTGGAGCCTGAAAGAAGTAATGAAGGACAAACATCTCCACACATCTACAAAGGGCAAACTGTTCAACACCAGCATTCTACCAGTCTTGGTATATGGAAGCGAAACATGGTCGTTAACAAAAAATACAGTTAGTAATCTTACCATATGCCAGCACAGTATGGAAAGAAGCATGACAGGATTGAAAATAAAAGAAAGGACAAGAAACAGTATTATCAGGAAAAAGACTAGGGTTCAGGACATAACCCTAAAAAATAAGGAGGCAGAAATGGAAATGGGCCGGCCATATGATAAGGGGGCGAGAAAAATGGAGCAAAATAGTCACACAATGGTACCCAAGAGAAGGGAAAAGGAGAAGGGGAAGGCCATATAAAAGGTGGGATGATGACATCAGACAGGTAGCAGGAACAACATGGGGTAGAGTGGCCATCGATAGGCCAGAGTGGAGAAGATTGGAGGAGGCCTTTGCCAATTGGCAAACAGACATACAAAAGTGGAGAAAAACAAACATGTATGAATAGGAACTAAGAAAAACTGTAATTTTATACTTTTACATCGTCTGAATAAAGGGCTATTATTATTATTATTATTATTATGTTAGGTACTATCTAGAACTCAGGGAAAAGTATTGTTCTCTTTAAACAGTTGGTTGAAAATCAATATATTTGTCATAATATGTGAAAAAAAAAGAAAGGAAAAGGCCTCTTAACCAGTACAGGGAAATAAGTAAATGATGATACAATTATTACTTATCTAGTGAGATGAGATTTAGTGCCTCTGTGAGCTTTAGACCTCATATTTACCTATTCCGCCATTTTGAAAATTTTCGAAAAATTGATTCAACAAAAAAAAATTGTACCTATAGTTATCGAACCTACTCACTGAATTTCAAAATACATGTGGCCTTTAGGCGAGAACAGCCGGAAATCCGAACATCCATATCCACATCCATTTACTCAGTATTAGTCATACAACGTCAACATTTGTAATTCAGCAATAGTAACTTAATTTAACAAGTAAAATATATAAATTCATATTATCCAGACATACAAAAGAAATGTTGGTGAAGCTGAAACATTGATGCCTCACTCGCTTCACTTGCTTGGTCAGCTACAACTTTTTTTTTATAACGCCTCAACTTAGTTGCCCAAAGGTTGTCTGGATGAGATCGCTCTTTACCGATAAGACCACCCTGTTGTTTGCCGTCATTAAAATTATTGTTTACGTGTTTAATTTTGTTAACTTTTTGTATTGTATTGTATAGTGGCTCCACTTCGCCTGATGGTAAGCAAAAAGGGAGACCCAAGTCGCAATGACAACTGGCAAGAAACCAACGGTGCTCAGTTGACACTGCCATGCTGGCCCGTGAGAGATGCTTCTTCACGCTTCGTTTGAAGGGTCCCAAGTTATAAGAAGGAGGAAAGCATGAGCCGGCAAAGAGTTCCATATTTTAATACTCGTAGTTCGGCATACTGTCCAAGGATCCCGTATATAAATATCGTAATTTGTTTACAACATTTGTATTGCCACTCTAATTGCGTAATTTATGCGGACATATTTACATTTAAAATGTTCGTGCAGATTCAATTGCAATGGTTTTATGGTCCGATTACATTATCAACTCGCTCCGCTTATAGTTAATCGAAAAACCGGACAAGTGTGACTCGGACTTGCGCACTGAGGGACTCGGCCTTCCCATCTTAACTGGCCGGGTTATGTTAAGTTTGCACCTGGTAGTTATGGCGCCGCATACTAATGAGGTGTAGAGTTAACGCAACCGATCACGTTTTTGTATGGGAGTCCCACTTAAATATTAATTTTATTCTGTTTTTAGTGTTTGTTGTTATACCGGCAACAGAAATACATAATCTGTGAAAATTTCAGGTGTCTATCTGTTCACGAGATACAGCCTAGTCACAGACGGACAGAGAGACGGGCAGACTGACAGACAGACAGACGGTCAGCAGTCTTAGTAATAGGGTCCCAATTTTTAACCTTTGGGTACGGAACTCTAAACTAATTATAAAATTGGATAGGGGTTCTTATTTTGGTAAAAAAAACATCTGTTCGTAAAAAAAAAAATATTATTGTTTTAGTTGGAACATTTCTTTATCAGCTCATATAGTCATCTCGCCGCAACGGCAGGTGTCCAATCTTCCCTATTTTGAATCGACTTCAAAAGGTGATTCAATTGTAATTTGTACATAATCGGGTTATTTCGGACTTTTCAGTTTTTTGAAGCTGGTTCTTTTTTTGTTAAAAATTTTGTTCTCAATTGTTTTTAACGATTTCCTTTTTGACCCCCTACGAGAAAAGAGGGGCGTTCTAAGTTGTACATGTGTATCTGTCTGGCTGTCTTTAGCATCGTAGCTCTCAAACGGATGGACCAATTTCAGTGCGTTTTTTTAATCCAAAGACTTGTTCGTCGGAATTTTTCTTAGGTGGAAATAGGACCGGTAGTAAATATCGAAGCTATGAATTCCAAGTTTTGTAGTTATGTTCAGTAGGGCCGGGGCCTTAGCGAATTAGGGCCTTATCTTACGTTTTTAAGCATATGACAGTATAATATGTCTCTTTTGCACGCTCGAAGTGAGACAAAGAGAGATGTACTGTCGCGGCCACAAGAAGCCGTAGTGTGCGCTGGCCTTAGACTATTAGCACGATTCGCGGGGCACAGTCTTGCAAGAGCTGAAGCGATTCTAAAGTATGTCACGACCCGCCTTTTTTCCATAAAAAACGCATGCGTTACCGACACATGTTATATCCACCCGTCTGTCTGTCCGTCACTCCTCAGTAGCTTCCAACCTCTGACCCGAAGTTACGGGTCTATTTAACTCACTAATTGGGAAATAATCCATACTTAGTAGATACTCTTAAGTCGTAAAAGATGTAAGTGATGTGGCTTTTAAGGCGTTTTATGTCTTATATTAAGTTACGAAGGTATCTCTTGTAAAAGAGGAGCAAGTTAAGGTGAGAATAAGGCAGGACCTCTCACGTTTTTAACCGACTACGGCAAAGCCAAAAGAAAGGGTTATGGTTTCAGCAGTCTATGCTTGTTTTTATGTTGAGTAGTTCCTATATCTTTATGAGGAAACAATAGATTCGATGTTTTCTTCACTTTAAGTATATTATTAGTTACTCTGTCCATAATATTGGCAAATTCACAAAAGAACGAATATAGAAAAAGAGGAATACCAAAGAAAAGATGGATGGATTGCGTGAAAGATGATACGAATAAGAAGGAAGTAAACGACGACGTGACGAGTAATAGGGAAGAGTGGAGGAAGAAAACATGCGCCGACCCCAAATAAATGGGATAGAGGCAAGGAAATGGTAATGATGTAAACAGCCGCGACTTCTATAAGTTAACAAAAAATGGCGCCACAATTCGTATGAAGTTTGTAAATATTAGCGACCACGCTTGTCTCAATGACGTAATCCGTTGGGCCCTTGCCAGCGTAAACGTGCCAGCTGTACTAGAACCACCTGGCCTCGTGACGATGGCAAGAGACCCGACGGAATGACCCTCATTCCATGGCAGGGACGGCCTCTCATCTGGGACGCTACCTGCGCAGACACCCTGGCTCCGTCCCGTTTGTCCAGTACGTCGCCGAGAGCTGGCGGGGCAGCGGTTTGCGCTGAGGCGCCAGGCGTCGTAAATATGTATGTCTCACTAATAACTACATATTTGCGGCATTTGCACTGGAGACACTCGGAACTTCGAGTCCGGACGCCCACACACTGTACAGCAAATTAAAAAAAACTATCATAATGTTCTTCGGACCACAAAACCGGCTCATTCCTCGGCTAAAGGATTAGCTTGGCTATTCAGCGGGCGAATGTGGCCGGCATCATGGGTACCCTGCCGCAGGGCTGTAATCTGGGTGACATCGAATTGAGTTAGAACTTCTTATTTAGAATAGGTTAAGTTAATTACTGTTATTTTTTACTTGTTTTTCGTTTAATAAATATTGTTAATAAGAAGGTTAAAACGCTCAAAATAATAACCACCATTTTCTCCTCCGCAACACCGAGATTTTCGATCACTTTGCCTACTATATAGTAGGCAGAAATACGATTATAGCGATGTGCTCTATTTCAAGAAACCCAAAGCATCGTATTGTTTTCCTGGCATCAAAAATGCAGGCAAGATACTAGTTTGTTAAGAGGCCTCAATACGTTTTTTTTTCATATTATGACGGTCAAGCAACTTTTTAAAGTGAATAATACTTTTCCCTGAATTCTAGGTAGTAACATAGCTTTTTTATGCTTTCATTGCGTGCTGTCGAAAATAAGTTGAAAAAACCAGTTTACTGCGTGAATTTTGTCAAATTCGAGTAGGTAGTTATTGAAACAAAAATTATCAATGAAAAATTCAAACTTTAGGTTTCAAATACCTACTAATAAATCGCAATAGCCCTGTTCTGTAGCAACATGATAATATGTTGAGAAACATGTTTTATCATGGAGAAAAATGTCCCTTTACCGCATATAGAAAAAAAAAATTGTTTGAATTTGAACCTTGACCTGTGCCAATAAGGTCCAAGTTCATATCTGCCATATATGGCTTCGTATGCGGTAAAGGTTTAAACAATCAGCATTTTTGAAGGAATAAGTAAAGTCAATATGGTTGAGCAGGTTCGGTTGGTGAATAGTGCCGTATTTACCCCTAGGCCCACTAGGTCCGGGCCTAGGGGCCCAACCAGCCTAGGGGCCCCAGTCCCAGAAGTAGGATTTGCACCATACTTATGTTCTCTTAAGGGAGGGGGCCCTAAATGCCAAGTGCAGGGGCCCTGGCCCTCTAAGTCCGACCTTGTTGGTGGAACATTAGATGCTGTAAATTTAAAGAAATATAAGAAAAACGTATGCATAAAACCTTACTCGAAATATAAATTATAATATAATAATAAGAAAAGGGGTCATAAAAGGAATACCCCATCCAAAAGGTCCGCCTGCGGCATGGCCAGTATGCTGGCGGCGTTACCTCTTAGATGCTGTTACCTACTAAAATTTAGACAATTACAATGCAAGGATGCACTTATTGGGAATCAATTTGCTCTTCTTTAAGATGAGCTAACGCAAGGTCACGCGGCGGCCTTTCGAGCGTCGTGCGCGGCGCGTCCCTTTCTATTTGTAACTTGGCTTAGGACGCGGCCACATCACGCACCCAAACGCCGTGCGTTTAAATTTGACGTTTCTTTTTTTATGCAAGAAAGTAAGTAATATTGATTATTGTCAAAAATATACGAATTCTTATCATGATCGTGATCGTAAAACGGCCCGTGGGAGATCATCGATCCGATGGACCGAAGCTATCAAAGAAGCCTGTTAGGAAACTCTTCAGGCGTCAATCCGGAAGGCCGAAGGCTTTGGTGCAAGGGATATCGGCCTCAAATGGTCACGACCCTCAGAATAATTTTCGTAATGTATCAAAGTGGAAATAGCACTAAAAAATATCTAATAAGTAATGACATCTGTCCAATCTCGCCACTATATATTTACTTTAGTGGTGTGCTCTATTTTCAGTTTTATTCATTTAATTGTGTGGCAAAATGAGCTAATATAAGGTCATACGGTGCCTTTCGAGCGTCGTGCGCGGCGCGTCCCTTTCCATTTGTAACTTGGCTTAGGTTTAAATTTGACGTTTCCTTTTTTTGTAAAAAATAAGTAATATTGATTATTGTCAAAATTATACGAATTCGTACCATGATCGTATGACGACAATAAATAATGAAAACCATATTGAAAAAAAAAATGCAAACTTGAATTGACGAACAAATCAAAAAATATCGAACCTGCTCAAAAAATTTCACGAGAATCGACTGAGGAACGCGACTTGTGCTCGTGGACATTTGACACTTCGCTTGGTCGATAACAATCTATTTTAAATCCATGAACACACAGAATAAACTCAGTATTACCCTTACCATGAGTTAACAGTGACTGCATGTACTCGCTAGCGATTTCGTATATAAAATTTACGCTGTAAATGATTTGCATGGAAAATTGTAGTTCTACAAAGTAACCACTAGGGGCACTGGTCTGTACTATTCTCCATATGAATCGTTTACAGTCAGGTAGGTACAGACCGAACCGAGTTCTTAAAACGCCGCGTTTTTAACTGTACCGATAACGCACCCTAACCCACAATTTGAAAGGGACTCTGTTAGCAACTTATGTATCACCCGAACCAAAATGTAGATCAGCTCTGTCGAAAGCGTTGAAACGCTGATATAATTGTAGCATTGCGTATTTAAGGATAGGTTGGTCATGGGAACCTTTTACACAAACCAATGATGCAAAGATCAAAGCTTAAAGAAAAATTCAAATGCGTAACCTTAAATATAAGCTTCACTAGAAGTCGTTTTAAAAAAAAACAGTCCATTTAATGTAAGGGCCGCTTCACTTTTGAAAGCGGACTATGGCCTTTCTTTTGGACCTGCTCCGGTCAAGCAGAGGTCGTGGGTTCGATTCCTTGCGCTTCAGTGGATCGCGTAAGATTTTGGCTTCTTATCTACCTTTTGTAGGTATTTATCCATACTAATCCATATTATAAATGCGAAAGTGTGTCTGCCTGTCTGTCTGTCTGTTACCTCTTCACGCTTCAACCGCTGGACCGACTTAGATGAAATTTGGTATGTAGATAGTTTGAGATCCGGGAAAGGACATAGGATACCTACTTTTCATCCCGAATAAATTTAGTGTTCCCGTGGGATGAGCGGGTAACACCGCGGGGCACAGCTAGTATATAAATAAATTCAAAGTAACCAATTTCGTCCATTTACCGTTATCATCATTAGTCTTAACATCGTATCGTTAAATCGGCAACCGTTTAGTTAATCTAAAAACCCCATTATCGCTCGCCGGTTAAACTTAACCTTTGGTAAATGTTACCCGGCCAGGCGCAGCGTGCTTTATGGTTAGAGGAAACTAAGGAGTCTCCATTCTAGTAATATAACCATAATAATAATAATATGACACCTCTCCGCCCTTAGCCTTCCGCACCGGTGTTGCCCTATGCCACTCTATGTGTCGCTATTTTATGGGGGCCCATCTAGCGGGAGGCGAGTCGTCTTTTTTTTTTTTTTTTAATTTATTTACCAACAAAAAACATACATAAAATACAAATTTAAGTAATTTCTCGCCAAACTGTAACGTTTATTGGCGAGACGCGCTCAATTTTAATAAAACAACTTAGCGTATCTTATCAACAGAATAAGCAACGACGAGATATCTCCTTCTCGACAACAACTTTCGCAGTTGAGGTATCCGATTGTAATAGGGTAGGATGAGTTCTTTCAACCTGCTGACAGCATGTTATTGAGAAGGAAATCCCTAAGCTTTGATTTTAACAGTGTTTTTCTTAATTTTGGTTCTTGTCTTAGCAAATCTATCTTATTAAATATTTTTGGTACTAGGAATTTGGACATTCTTTCACCATAATAGTTTTTTACTTTTGGTTGAATATATTTTTTTTGTTTTACACTTCTAGTTTCATATCTTTTATTCGTATTAACTTTGTACTCTTCGCTGTAGTAGTGTTCTAAACCTATCAAATATTTAATTTTTTTATCAACTGGCAGGATTTTACATAACGGGAATAATGTATCATACTCTTTATTACAGTTTTCTTTTACGTTCTTGCTTACAAGGAATTTAATTAATCTTATTTGTAAAGTTTCTATATCTCTAATGTAGGTCATAAATGTTCGCCCATATACAATGAGCCCGTAGCTGATAAGCGAATCGGCAAGTGCATAATATACAACTCGTAATGTGTCCCTATTTAATATTTTGCTTAATAGATAAAATTTCCCTAATACAGACCTGAGCCGGTTACAAACATCGCTAACATGTGGTTTCCAGTTAAACTTTGTGTCAATCGTAAGGCCTAGATATTTAAATGTCTCAACATACTCTAACTTAGCTCTACCAGTGCCATTTTTGCTATGAGACACTTTTGCTGGTAGACGCCCGATAGTCTCAACCCATAGCCTAATTAGCCAGTCCTCCATTTCATCCCCATAGCCCAATTTGTATTTAGATTCCATGTCTCCAGTAGTAGTTCATAGTTCTTGCACCTAGCGGGCGCTGTCTCTGTGTGCGTCCCATGACACGAATAGGGACAGCATCCGCTCGATGTACACCTTGCATTTCATTAAATTGTCGAAAGGGCATCTACGGTTCGGCTTCGGCTCCGCGCACGCCTCCCAAAGGTCCGGGACACTATTGTCCCGTGAGCGGGTGCGACATACAGGAATAATAATATATCATACAACCTCCCACATATCGATCTAGTCCCAAATTAAGCTCAAGAAGGCTTGTATTATGGGTACTAGACGACGATACACATACTTATATAGATAAATATATACTTAATTACAACAATCATGACCTAAGCACAAATATTCGAGTTCATCTCAAAAATATTTGCCCTGGCCGGGATTCGAACCCGGGACTGCCAGCTCAGTAGGCAGGTGCTTACAAACTGAGCCAACCGCGTCGTCTAGAGTTAAGTCAACAAAAAAAAGGTACAATCTTGCACAAATTGACCTAGTCCCAAACTAAACAAAGCTTGTTCTATGTGTACTAGGCGACGATAGATAACACCCATGACCCAGGATCAAATATTCGAGTTCATCACATAAATATTTGCCCTGGTTGGGATAATACGTATAATTTCATTGGGCATATATTTAAAATTAGTATAAAAGACATTTGATATAAGATATAACGTTTCTATTCGCAAGATAACCTAACACTCCTCGCGTCGCTCGTCGTACCTAACCATTTCTATAGAGCCAGAGTAAAAACTGTAATAGTACAGTTTTTACTTTTTTGTTTGGGTGTATATTGAGCCTTTAAACGTATGAACATTATACCATATTATGATGCCATATATATATAAGGTTTAAAGATATTTATTCTAAAAAAAAAGACACAGGTCTCTTACATGGGAACAATACTTAAAGTAAAAATGTACATGATCGTCCGTAATGTTATACATTTAATTTACACTCACCTAATGCATTACAAAGTCATCACAAAGCATGTAGTAAGTAGCAGTGGTTGTAGTATACTAGGTATGGCGAGTAACATGTTGTGATAACTCCGTTTTGAATGCAACAAATGAGCTCAAACTTTTCAAAGCAGGAGGTAGCTTTTATACAGCTGTGCACCTTCAAAAGTATTTTTTTTTTCCCTTATTGAGTTCTTATTTTAGGTAGTACTAAGAAACTTGCGCGGCGGGTAGATCGTTTACTTACTTGTTTTAACTTCGTAAAGGATAAATTAGTATGGAGAGAGTTATTTAATATTTTTCTTACAATACATGTGTTGTAATTGTACATTTGAAATGTATATATGAAATTATAACATATGTTACTATATTATTCGTTTATTATTGCACTCGATCGATATTATTGACGAATATTATATCAAAAGTTATTAAAGCGATCGTTACGCACCCATTTTAATCAACTTTAGTACATTGAGATTTTTCCTAAAATAATGATTTTCTGTACCATTTTAGAGTTTTATAATATGATGATTTGTTATTATGTGAGACTCCATGGAGTCTTTGTTCTGCAGGCACGTGACATTCTCCGTCACATTGGTACTTCCGATACATCCGTTGCACCGAGCTTTAAATCACGCAAATACGTAATAGAAAAATACATGTTTCAGATACAATACAAAGATAAAAAAATCAGACTAATATCATAAAGGCGAAAGTTTGTGAGCGTGTTTATGTGTCGTGTTTGTAACTTATACACGCTTACCAATTGGCTGGACCAATTTTGATCAATTTTGGTATGAAGGTAGCTGACACTCTAAATATATAGGCTACTTTTTTATCCCGAAAAATGTAGTGTTCTCGTGGAATGAGCGGGTAACACCGCGTGGTGCAGCTTGTGAATAAATAACTATTGGATAAAATCACACAAATCGACCTGCTCCCAAACCAAGCTCTAGTAGACTTATGGGCACTAGACGTCGACATACATACTTATATAAGTGATATTTACTTAAATACATAGAATACATCCATGTCTTAGGAACGAATGTCGAATATATCTTTAGAATTTACGCGAATATTCGAATAATCAAGTCATCCCAAGCCACGCACTACAAAGATACTTGATAATGATGTCAGAAGATTTGTATAAACTGTTTGATCTAATAATGAACTCGCCTGTCATACCCTTTGCGCCTCACCTGCATTCCGGCGCGCCCAGACTAGGCATAGGTCGCCTAGATCACCTAAATGTGCCCTAACATCGCGGGCCGAATCTTTATATCACCTAAATTGGTTAAATCTACACATATAATACCTAAAGCTAAAGAGGCTCGAAACATGGAACGGAAAGATATTTGAATCAAAGTTGGCGGGGGATGCATTATTAAACGTCAGTAGCATTTGTCAAGGACTTGTCAAGTTGTCATCAACCAAATTCAAAACATTGTTTACCGGAATGCTGCTCAATCATTCGTTCTTCTTGCGAAATAAGTACTGAATCCTATTGAAAAAAAAGCTTGACTTTCATCACTGTGAGATAGTTTTGGCTTTATTATGCAAAAATACTCGAAATTTGCGGAATATTTAGTCCTGTTTTGTTCTTTGCTTATATCAGTGACATTCACTGACTTTCAAAGTCAGTTACCAAAGATTTTTCCATTTTTCTTTAAGCTTTCAATCAATCATCATCATCCTCCTAGCCTTTGTCCCATATTGTAGAGAATGAATTTTCAATCGGGGTCGGCTACCTAAAATCCCAAGATGTGGCGTAATCAATAGTAATAAGCTTTCAATCAATGGTTTACCAAAATTTTGTCGTTGCCAGTAAAATAAATTAGTACTTACCTACCACTAAAATCCGCAATATGGTGCGGACTGAAAAATCCCCAGTTGTTGGGCTATAAAGTGTGTAAATTAATTTGAATATTAAAGGATCTCAGCCATATTCGAACTTTATTGATTGATAATGTCTTTGCGAGGCAATTCCAAGGTATCGAGTGTTGTTGAGACAAGATTAGACGGATGAATACGATTGTAAAACCCTCGTAAAATGTTTATGCGTACCTACTCCAGTACTGATAATAGCTGGAGAATGTCACCAGAGATACGAAGTGTTGCGAAGTAGCATAATACTTATTGATGGGTGAGTAGTTGTCACTGGCGAAAAGCAAAATCGGCGATTTATCATATTTCCGGGGGTGCACGACGTTTTATATAATTTCAAATAATTCTATTTTGGTTTGATACACCATTGCTTTGTAGAATGTAACTAATGATATAATGTCGTTTGAGATAATTTCCAAATAATATAATGTGACAAGAGATATAATGACTTAGGTGCTGCCGAGCTATAAACCATTCACATCGCCACTTGTTTGCCAGGGTATGTTCGTTAGGTACCATCTATCGTCCTTCAGAGCGGAAATAGAAGCCCCCGAAGCAGGGTTTCATCGGCTTGTTTCTGTTATTTACCATTATAACAGTATATTAATTATTGGAGCGCAACGGCTATAACTGGAGGCAGAGTAATCGGGTTGCAAACGCATCAGCTCGTCCCCGCCCAACTGCAGTAGAGAGGCTGCCTTTATACCTGCCTTATCTTAAGGGCGTGACGGATAAAATCGGATACTTGTTACGCCGTAGGTATTGCATCAAGACGATTTTCCGCCCTCATATACAGCTCAGGCAGTTGATGCGTTCCCCCAAAGATAAGGAACCCCTAAGTAATCCTGGAGTTTATATGATTCCGTGCTCCTGTGGGAAGAACTATATAGGAGAGACTGGCCGGAACATTTCCACAAGAGTGACTGAACACATACGTAGTATGAAAAATCAAGATACCCGGGGTTCTGCAGTGACGGAACATTCACTGAATTCGGATACGTCTCACTATATTCGGTTCGATAAGGTAACTGTGCTGGCGAGAGAAAAGTTTTGCATTCCGCGGAAAGTACGGGAGGCTATCGAAATTAGTCGTCATCCGAATTTTAATCGAGATTGTGGATGGTCAGTGCCCCCTGGTTGGAGGACGGTTTTGGATACTACATCGGTGGTTAGTGTGGACGAGACCTTAGTAAATGACGTAGTGAGTGTTGTGTGCAACCCGACAATTGACATTGTGCGTGATGATGAGGGTAGTTTTGCGCCATCGCCGGTGACACCCGCGTCGAGCAGCCGCGCGGACAGGGCGCGTGCCCACAGTGTTCGTTTGGCCGCCGCCGCGGCTTATCGTCTCTCCTGATGATGAATCGCGTACCGATTCGAAACATGTCGAGCGTTATTCGACTTCTACGACGTGAGTAAACCCGTTTAAGTATTTTAATATATTAATTATTAATTAGCGTACTTACTTACTCCACTGGCGCAGCGACCCGAAGTGGATCTTGGCCTCCGATACGAAATGACGCCAGCGCGCTCTGTCTTGAGCAATCTCCTCCCAGTTTCCTGCTTGTTGAGCGCGTAGGTCCTTATTAGCGCAAAACAAATTATTACTAAAACACATTATATCAAACGTTGCATAATATTAAACAACTGTAACAAGCTACTTAGGTCGATCAACCTAACCTAACTTTAAGGCTCCTTATCCGTTCAAAAAGTTGATTGTTTTAAACATTTTTTCTCTATGATCAACCATGTTTCTTAACATAATATTATCAGTGTTACACGTATATTGGAAACATAGTTTCAATTTTCATAGAATTTGTTTGTTTCAAAAACTACTCGAAATTGACAAAATTCACGCAGAAAACAGTTTTTTTTTTCAAGTTATTTTCGACAGCACGCAATGAAATCACGAAATAGCTATGTTACTATCTAGAACTTAGGGAAAAGTATTATTCACCTCAAAAACATGATTGAAATTATTAATACATATTTGTCATAATATGACAAAAATATTTTTTAAAAGAAATAAGGCCTCTTAATTCAAATTCAAATTCAAATATTTTATTTCAGATAAAATCCATATCAATGTTAGTACCAAATAAAAATATAAATCTTAAACGTAATGTTAGTAATAAATTAAAAGTAACACTAAGACTAAAAGCGGCGTGGTGCGGCTACGACTGGCGCATGCAGCCGCACCCAGCGCGCGAGCAGCGGTGACTCCCAGCGCTGCGACAACACGCTCACAATGCTGTTGGAGCTGCGGCGACAGCGGTCTAGTAAGGAGGCGCACCGTTTTCTTACTATAGCGCCAAAGCTATCTATGTGCGCCTCGGCGAACATGGCTGACGCGCTGCAATGTCGCGGCAGCCCGAACAGTACCCTAAACGCGTTATTATATTGCACGCGCAGAGCATTGTATGCCCGCTGCGTAAAACTGACCCACAGGCTACACGTGTAGAATGTTTGGCAATATGCTTTAAAAAGGGTTAATTTAACTTCATTACTACAACGTGCAAACCTGCGAGCCAGCATATTACAGCGCACACACAACGCTCTGCGCTCCCTCTCAATGTCATCGACGTCTGACATATTCTCTGTTACCCAGTGGCCCAGGTACTTAAATTTTGACACTATCTTCAAGGCGGTACCATAAAGCGTAACGGGCGGCATGCGATACGATTTTTTGCCAGCTTTAAACTGCAATAACTCGCTTTTAGATGTGTTGTACCTGAGCCCATGGGACTTTGCAAAAATTTCACACATGCTCAATAGTCGCTGCAATGCACCTACCGAGGGACTCAACAGCACCATGTCATCCGCGTAACTAATGTTGTTAACACAGACCCCGTCCACGTGACATCCGACACGCGTGCTGCTGAGCTCCTCAATAAGTTGGTTCATATAGAGATTAAACAACTTCGGTGAACTAAGTCCACCCTGCCTTACCCCGCAATCCATCCTATACACGTCAGAATACGTGCCAGCCCATTTAACAGTATTCATCTGGTGGGCGTACCAGTACTTAAATACGGACGTGACTTCGCGGGGAACACTTGTATGTTCACGTAGTTTATGCCATAGCTTATCATATATAACCAAATCGAATGCCTTTGATAAGTCCAAAAAACAGGCGAATATCGGTGTTTTACGACTGGTGTAGTACTGAACAGTCTGCTTGAGACACAATATTGCGCTTTCAGTAGATAAGCCCGGCTTGAAGCCGAACTGAGCGTCATGCAAGTCCAGGTGTTTTCCTAGTATGTCGTCAAGCAGACTATCCAGCACCTTAGCCACAACTGTGGCAAGTGATATGGGCCTGTAGTTGGACAAATCAGAAGCATCGCCTGTTTTATTTTTTATAATAGGTACTACGACGGTATGCATTAGCTCATCAGGCAAATAACTATGGGTAATACATAGGTTGAAAAACAGAGAGAGGACTCTAGGGAGATGATCGCCAGCAAACTTGAGATGCTCAATACTCTTAAGGCATTATGAAAAATGTCCCAATTGGACTTTTGAGCATGTTTACGTTTTTGTTTGGAGGAGTTTCATCAGAAATGTTTTTTTTGTGCGTATTTGATAGTGTCATTAGTTTTGCTAAAAATAAAAAAAAATACGCGTTCGTCATCACCATCATGACTTCTATCAGTGGAGCAAAAATCAAGATCATGAACCTAGAAAAGTTAATATTTCCATATTTCGCATTTCTTCAGCGACAATATGCCCTTAATATTTGCAGGATGCTAAAACTCACAACTTCAACGTGTTATGACGGTCACTAATGACAGTGAACGTAGATTTCCTAAGCAAACATAAAGACGGACAATTAATTAAAATACTTAATACATTTGCTCGAAGCGAGTTAGGGAGTATTAACTGTCCATAAAATTGAAAGTCAACGTAATATTTGTTTTTATAAATTTATGAAACAAGAGTATTCACATAGAGGTCGCTAAGCTGTTAAAACCTTTCAAATAAACAATGAAAAGATCGACACACGAAGCATAAGGAAAAATTCGAAAGGTTGGTTGGAGTTCGGGTAGCGAAGTGGTTGACGCACTGGACCGGCAATCCAGAGGTACCGGGTTCGATTCCCGGTCTCGTCCCCCAGGGAACTCATTTCAATTTTTCTTTGAGCTTTTATATCTTTGTATCAATAGTTTAATATTTGTTTTGTTACCGAGCGAGCAAATAAGCCTATCCGTTTGATCTTGGCCCAAAATTCTTTCGCATGTCCGGTCCGGATATGTTGATGTCCGTTTGTCCGGATTTTTGTCTGTTCTCGCATACAGGTCGCATTTGTTAACCGACCCCGTAATACTATGTACGATTATGGTATGTATCTATAATATGTATTATTTTGGAATTAGTGGTTATTATATATGAGCTAAATTAGTTTTTAGTATCTCTTTGAATATTCTCTTTGAATAATATATTTTAGAGTTGGGATGTCTAGTTCGGAAATTTCCAGCTTACTTTAAAAATCCATCTAAAAACAACCAGCTGCGAGCGAGAGACGAGTATAAACTGTTAATGCCGAAATTTCAAACCCAATTATTTAACAAAAATTGTTATTTGATGAGTATAAGAGTGTACAATAAGATACCATAATGACATACGTAATTTACCCGACAAAATGTTTGTTATCAAACTAAGAAATTGGTTAAAGGAGAAATGTTTTTATTCTATCAATGAATTCTTTGATTTTGGAAAATAATTGTTACGTCGGACATTATAATTTTTATTGTATTTAGTCATTAAGTTAAGTTTGTTAGACATTTACACTAGAATTATATAAATATTATAATAATTGTGAAAAATTGCATGCCATCTTCGGCTAAACATGTGGAACTCTACATACTATATGCTGCATCACCTAACTACCATGTTTATGCAATTAAATAATTTCATTTCATTTCATTTCATATTAACTTGTTTGTTTGTCTCACTCACCATTATTTCTCATTTGCTAAGTGGTTAACTGGGAGAAATCCCTTATAGGGATCAGTTCGCCTTTGTACATATTTATTGTTATTGTATTAAGCGAGAGCCGTAATAAGCCGAGGTTGCAATTGTTATTAATTGTTATTTGCTTTTATGTACAATAAAGTGTTTTTTTGTATGTCATAGGGGGCAAACGAGCAAACGGATGGCCTGATGGAAAGTAATTACCGTCGCCCATAGACACTTGCAACACCAGAGTCACAAGTGCGTTGCCGGCCTTTCAGGTTAGAGTACGCTCTTTTCTTGAAGGTTTTTGAAAGTCGTGTCAGTTCGGAAATACCACAAGCGACAATTCATTCCAGAATGCAGTCATGCGAGGCAGGAAATTTGTAGAAAAACGCACAGTTGTGCACAGTGTTTAAATACATACATAAAGCCTGACCAGAAATATATAAGGATGTCAAGAGGGCGCTATTTAAAAGATGTATACGGCAACAATTTTGCAACCAAACGCTACAGCACGAATTGTTGACAAACCATCATAAAATCATTGCCTGTGTAAGAAATTAGTTCCAGTGAAATTCCGCAATATGGCGCATCCTCATATTCATATATCTCTGGTCAGGCTTTACATACACATTTGTTTAATTTGCCCCAAAGTCGTATAAAGATTACATCATAAGGTCATCTTATTAGCCGTCTCGTTAGACGATCTAATCAATTAGCAAATTGGTTTTAATCGTAAATGCTAAATCGCCAGTCCTTTTATGTGTAACCTTCGAAATGTAGCAAACGTGGGAAAAGGATTTGCCGGTCGGTAAGTGAGATGTACTAGATGTGTAATGTTCATTGCGTGCTCAGAATGATCCCACTTATAAAAAAAACGGCCAAGAGCATGTCGGGCCACGCCCAGTGTAGGGCTCCATAGCTGCTGATCCTTCACAATGGACTTAAGTTACGAGAATGATTTCGAGCTCTATAAAAAGGTCGTAAACGCCAAAGTAAACGTAATTACTTATTACCTTCTGGCAGTCGTTTACGTCCTTTTAAGAAAATTATGAAATTATGCGATAACTCAAAAACGGATAGACATGTTGAATATAGTTTTCAATGAAAGTAAGTACTTATAAGGCCTTATTTTCATGGGGGGACGCTATTTTTTTTTTTCGGAGCGAATAGTTACAAAACTGCTGACTTTATCAAAAATAGTGTTTAGAGACCCCTATTATTTTTAAAAGACGTATTCAACGACACTCCACACACTAGTGTTGAAATGAAAAAAAAAAAACACCCCCACCGTAGTAGGTGTTCGAGAGGTACACGAAAAAAAATTTTTATTTATTTTTTACGTTACAGTTTTGTCGGCGTGATACTTTTACATACTCATACTAAATTTCAGGTTTCTAGTACTAATTAGCACGGAGCTAAGCCGCGGACGGACAGACGGACATGGCGAAACTATAAGGGTTCCTAGTTGACTACGGAACCCTAAAGAAAACCACTCTATATTTTTACATACAAATTGAGGTTTCAGTCTCGTCTGTTTTCTCCTCTAAAACTTAACCAATCTTTACGAAATTTTAGGAACTGAATGGGAAGAATTTTGTCTAAAATCCCGCCGCCGCAAACGAACGCCTAGTACATAAATTCTCTAATAATTTTCTCAAAAATCGAATCGGTTTGACACGTTTCCCTGCCTATTCAGTTTCGTAAAGAAAGTTCTCCTAAAGACAAGCGATGCGAGTCTTGATCTCAACAAAAATAACTCGATGACACTCGAGTGGGTTTGAAATTTTAGGTTTAGCTATTCCTCTTACACGAATAATCCTACGAAATATTTCTCTTACATAAAAACTCCTATAAGTTTCAGCTCATTTAGCCCCCTTAGGAAATGAATTCACCACAATTTGTTGATTTGTGTGCTTATTTTTAAAGTAGGCTGTACACGAAGAATGAAATCGGTAACAAAAAAATACGCATTGCCTATGTCAATTTTCAACCCCAATTTTCCCCTTTTGAATAAAAAATATATCGCTTCTCATCTCTTGCCTACGTAATAAATGTAATAATGGGAATAGATTAAAAATTTCAAGAACCTTGAAATATTTCATCCATTACAAGACAAATATAGATTTTTCTGTAGCTTAACAAGAACAGGAAAATGCTCTTTTTCGCCTTTCATTAAAAATTTCATCCATTCCCCATTATTGAACTTATGCAATGTAATGAAAAAAATCCTAAATTCAGTAGCTTCAGCTATGAGTGTTGTGTGTGTTGATGAGTCAATCAGTCATGACTTTCTGAATGAGCCCTCCAAATCGAACCAGCAATGTAGGTACACCGATGCAGTAACTTTATCCACTACCTTTTCCTAAGTTAGTTAAGTTAGTTTTAGCATTGAGTTACGAACGCATTGAAAGGTCTCCTAATTTCGCATGCCATGCTCCAAACATAAATAACTCGACGACACTTGAGAGGACCTGCAATTTTAAGTAAATAACTATGACATAGACGTTACTTGAATGATTGGCATTTAAACAACTTTGGCAACTTTCAGGCGTAAGTCATCTCTGTTGAGCATTTCTCATAGTAATTTCGCAAGAAATTTAAGAGGACTTTGACAGAATAATATATGTAGTAGAGTGATAGATAATTATAAAAACATGTCACTAGTAGTGATAAACTGTACCTTCTATGCTTTACAAATAAATTAGTCCAACATTTTACTTAAAAAGATATTATATTTACGATGATAATAAAAATAAAATTTAAAATTTAAAAAACCTTGACATGACAACCAATAAAAAGAAAGAAATAAAATCTACGAAATGTGCCTATACAATAAACAGTAGAAGAAGAATCCAAGCTTCGTTGCGTTCGGGGGACCGCTAAGTACCTAAATGAAATGAAATATATTTTTCAACGCAGAATTGCATGTATGCATTTGGGCTTCCCACTTTACGATTTTCAGTACATGGCATTTCATTTACTTAGCGGTCCCCCGACGCAACGAAGCTTGGATTCTTTTTCTACTGTTCATTGTATAGGCACATTTCGTAGATTTTATTTCTTTCTTTTTATTGGTTGTCATGTCGGGGGTTTTTTAAATTTTAAATTTTATTTTTATTTCATATTTTTTAAACAAACAGAAGTTTCGTCCCGGAATTTTCTTCTTTTGACACTATTTTTGTTTTACACCGTTTAAGGTCCAGGGTTTCCAATCTTTTGTCGAGCTTGATCCTTGACTATAATGTATGTACAACAGGATCTCAAGTCAGTGGTAATGAATGCCGTCTTCTCTAAGTTTTGAGAGACCTAATCACCGATACCCCATACCATGGGATAAACATCCCCACTTTTGTTACGTGTAGGGAAGGTACACAATTTTTTTTAAATGTATTCAACCAATTATGCCTCTGAGCTAAACTGTGGACAGACTGACCCAAACTACAAATTCCTAAAAAGCTGTTATTCACTTAGGCAAGAGTACTTTTGCTAAAAAAGCTTACGTGTCATTTAGTCGCGTTAAAAGCTTGCAGGGTGTTGCTATTTGTGACCTCAATCAAAGGAACCTGCTCAATAGTCCTAATAACAATTCAGCTTTAGCAGAATTCCGAAAGTTAAAAACAGTGACCCAGTACTGTGACAGAAATTATGATGAGTTTTTTTGTCAAAAAAGTTTTTTGAGACTCGGTTTTATTACCTATTGACTGTACTTTCTTACACAAATGTTAATTCCTCATCAAGAACAATCAGACTAGCCCAAACACCATGCCTGGGTTTATCTTGTACTGTTTAGGAGTTCCTACGGCCATCTTCAGCTCCAAGGTCCGAAATTATTGTACTGTCAAAAATTTATTAATCTGTTGATTACGCTTATAAAACTTAACATTTAACCAACATTAAAAATTCTTGGCTTAGATCCTTTCATAACTAGCTGGTCATCATGAGACCTTCATTTATTGAGTGATATAGAAAATGCTAATAATACTTAACATTTAACCAAAACTTTGGAATCCTTGGCTTCAATAGTGGCTGAAATCCATTAACAACTAGCTGGTCATCATGAGACCTTCATTTATTGAGTGATAAAAAATGCTAATACATCTTAACATTTAACCAACATTTGGAATCCTTAGCTTCAATATTGGCTGAGATCCATTAACAACTAGCTGGTCATCATAAGACCTTCATTTATTGAGTGATATAGAAAATGCTAATAAAACTTATCATTTATCCAAAATTTGGAATTCTTGGCTTCAATATTGGCTGAGATCTATTAACAACTAGCTGGTCATCATGAGACCTTCATTTATTGAGTGATATAGAAAATGCTAATACAACTTAACATTTAACCAAAATTTGGACTCCTTAGCTTAAATATTGGCTGAGATCCATTAACAACTACCTGGTCATCTTCTTCTCCATCGCTCCCTCATTACTGAGGACCGTGACTCCGCTTCAGCTTGTCAACTGCTTGCCTCCATCGGTTGCGGTCAGCTTCCTGGTGTAGTGTGGCGCTAACTGGTCCGTTGGTCTGCTCGGATATCTGGTCAGACCAGCGTTTTATGCTGGCCCGCAGGTTTGCTCGATGTACAGCAGAAGTTAAAATAATCCTTTTCAAGGCGTACTGCCAGAGCTTTTATTCGAGCAGCCTGTGGGTTCGGTATACAAAGCGAGCCTACAATGCCCTGAGAGTGTTGTATAACAATATATTTAGAATGCTGTTGCGCCTACCCAGCAGATGTAGTGCCTCGGGCATGTTCTGCGAGGCCCGCACGGACGGATTTCCAGCAGTCATGCGGAAAAAAATTGTATTGTATGTACTGCTGGGTCGATTAAGGAATAGTAGCAACAGAATTCTAAATATAATTGCTGAAAAATATGACTGCCCAATATTTAAGTACTGGACGGGACAGATCATAGGTGTAGCACGCTCCCTTGATTAGGCTAGTTTTATTTATTTATTAAGTTTTAGTAATAGGTACTAACATAGCCATAAGGCTGTTACTAACAAACTATGGAATGTAAAATTCTGAAATAAAGACTTTATTATTATTATTTGGGCTCCGGCCTCTAGGTCTCTTTCCTTCCACTTTTCCGGTGACCATCAGACGCTCCAAGTTACCCACATCTCGGCGGGCGATGTGGCCAAACTAGCGCATTATTCGCTGCATACAAGTGGTAGACAGGCGTTGGGCGTTCTCCATTTTGAGCTGTTCTGGTCATCATGAACCCTCAATTAGTGAGTCATATAGAAAATGCTAATAAAACTTAACATGTAGCCAATATTTCGAATTATTGACTTCATTATTGGCTGAGATCTCGTCACTTGTTCCTTTTAAAGCTGAATATCTTGGAAACTACAGGTCCTATTTCCACCAAGCATAGCTAAGAACCATCTCGACGGAAAAGTCTTTCGATTAAAAAAAACCGCACTTAAATTGGTCCATCCGCTTGGGCGCTACGATGCCACAGACAGACACACAGATACACATGTTAAACTTATAACACCCCCCCTCTTTTTTCGTCGGGGGTTAAAAAGAGGTAAAAGAGGGGATAAATACTAAATAACTACTAGTATTAAAGCAAAAATAAAATGATTATAAAAAGAACAACCCCTTCAGCAGCTCTACCTGTAAATAAATTATTTCTGATAATTAGTTACTACAGGTAACGGGCACAGTTATTTCAGTTTTTTTGGAAATACTATTTCTCTCCTGGGGGCCTAAGATGCTTGCGTTTATAGCGTGATAAATATGTGACAAAGCACCTGTTACTCACACTCGCATTTTGTCAATGCGTGACGGATGCTTTGTTACTTATTTATCTCGAGATAAAAGCAACCATCATAGGGGATAAATCGTATTTCTAATACTAATACTACTATCCCTGATCTTAGACGTAAGTTGAGCAGTGAAATAAGGAAAACTCTGATTGGACGTCTGTGGCTAATAAAATATACGTCAATCGATTTCTGCATATTAAAACACTTATTAAGATTGTATAATAAAACATTTATTATTCCCAATCACAGGACAGTGACATCCAAACATGTACTTAAGTATATAAAAACTAACTTACAAAATTAAGTATCAAAAATAAAAATAAAATGGTATAAATTCAATAAAACGCGTGAAAAAACGCATTCCGTAAAACTATCCAACTATAATCCAACCCAACTATGGTCTTAAACAAAACTTATTAATAATTTACTGTCAACATCCATTTATTATCAGTGATTTTATACGTTTTTATTTAAGTAAGTTATTTTTTTGTTTTTCGACATAAGTATTTTAACGAATAACTTTCGAGTTATTATGGACCATAGTTGTTTGGATTGAATTATAGTTGGGTAGTTTTACGGTTCAGGTTTATATATACATATTAAATTATGCTGATGTCTTGTATTGTTATTGTATTAAGTGTTTAATTTATCGAAGAAAATAGAAATGCTTTGTGGTTAAATTACCAATCGTCGATAATGTACCAGTAATGGACATTTTCTAAGTTATATTGGGTGCTACCAATACTTTTACTGTAGAGGCATATTTACAATTTTTGTTCAAACATGAATATAAGAAAATATCTGAGCCTACTGTTCTGGGTTTGAGTCCCGGCGAGGGCAAACAATTGTGTGATGAACTCGAATATTTGTTTCTGGTTCATGGATTTTTCTGTGTATTTAAGTAGGTATGTATTTATCCATCATCAATTCATCATCATCATCATCTCTGCCAGTGCCAGGGTCGACCTTCCGTATCTTTTCTATCCAAATTGCCCCGATTTTTGCATCCTCAATAGTGAGATCCTTGGCACTCATGTCTTTATCTACATAAGTATGTATGTATATCATCGTCTTGTGCCCATAACACAAGCCTACCAGAGCTTACTGTGGGGCTAGATCGATTTGTATTTGGTTGTCCGATTTTTGTTAATCAATGAAACGGTTTAATCAATGTAAGTAGGTACTGGTAGCTTCCATTAAGCATGGAGGTTAATTAAAAACTAAGGTACTTATTTTTAATTAATTTGAACGGAAGTTACGTAAGTAATAGTTACAAGGTATTTTAATTACAAACTTATCCATATACGATAGCATGTATAATAAAGATTATTGTGCCTATACTCATAAATAATTATCGATAATCATGCGGTGTATAATAAGTTCATTGTGTATAATAAGTTCATTACTGGTACTCCAGTCACGATATTCAATTAAATGGCTTAATAATAAAATATAGAGGTGATTTTTATTTTATTTATTATTAAGTTGGAAAAACTTGACTAGTAACTCAATTATAATGTTCTAAAACAAATTCCAACAATTCTGAATTAACTTTAACAGTTATGAATTCTACATAAGCTTTAGTAAGGTGGGGTAAAACTATCATCGGGGGAAGACCGCCACAGTCCAATAACTAACTGTTAGTCTTACCCCGTTACACAATAAACTATGTTACTCTAATCGTTATCCCACCTTACCTCATTTGTTTTTTTTTTCTGTTCTTTTTGGTATATTGCATTGATTATGATTATTCCGATAGTATATAGTATAATAACCAATCTCAAATAAATTATCTTAGGCACTGGAACACAATTAAATATACCGTTCTTAAATATTGCAAAAAAAGGGCAATATTATGCTTTAAATAATACAACAGAATCTATGTGTCCAGTATTCTGACTTGAATTAATTCATTTAATATGTTGGTGTGTTTATCCGTTTTTTGGCACAATATTGCCCAAAAATAGGCTACTTAAATAAAAATTAAACGTAAAAAATATCTACAATCAGAGACTGGGTCAGTTACAGTCCTAGTGTTAACCACTCTGGGACCAAGCTCAGTACTCCAAAATATACAGTACATTATATAATTAAAACTTATTGAAAAAAAAGTCACATACAATAAATAAAAAATGCCATAATTTTATAAACAAGGCAAGTACTCGGCCAAGTATAAGTAGAACTTAATCTAGGAATAAGTTAATTATAGTTTAATACTTTACTAATAATAGAATAGGAACATCATTTCGCTACGGCGGGTAGGAGTCTTGGTTGGCGGATGCTCATGGTTTACTGAAAACAAAAAAGATTCTATAAATAATTTCGGCGATCATAGTGCCATCCAGTGACGGATAGCAACAAAAGCATTATTTAAAGGTTTCGGCATGTGAATATTTCAGGGTTTAATTTATCAAATGTTGTGTTGTTAAACACTTATTATTATTTTATTTAACTATTCGTATATCATATCGTAGGATAGCAGACCCAATTCAACACACTTGATCAAGGTGCTACAGATTCGCTTATTTCAAGCTGCTAACACCATCTACCGTATACATAACGAAATATCTTAGTGTCACTATTCACCACTGCGGCGCTAGTATCTTTGCAGTAAAGCTAATATATGTATAACGAGTTTAGTTATAAGGGTTTACCTGTCTCGCTCGCTTTTATGCTCTTGAGACTTGAACCTTCCTGATTTCACACAAACCATATTCTAAGAATTCACGGACTGCACATAGTTACGTTCAATTAAACTAGTGGGCTTAGTTTTACTACTCGCCACCACGGCGCTAGTGTCTTTGCAAAATAATCATAAATGAATATGCTTACATGCTTAGCCCTCGCAGGGTAGAGGAAGGTTGAGACAGTGGTCTTTCCGTAGAGGTTCTTGGCGGTGCAGGTGTACTCTCCCATGTCGTTCCAGTGGATACCAGCGATGTACAGGTCACCAGAGGGCAGCATCTAAAATAGAAAAAAAAAATTAGTAAAACGTACAGTAAACTGAAAAGGGTAGAATTTTACTGGTTTCAGCAGATGATAAAAATACACCAAATAGGTCTTGGTTTTGGAGAAAAGCAAAACAAGAATGCCTAGAAATAACAATGATAATGTAACCTGGTCTAGAAAGACCAGGCTCATCTATATAGCCGGTAGATTCAGATTCAGACATGTAAAAGTACCCTTGTGGGCTACTTACAGAATAAACATTTTGATTTTGATATCTATCTAAATGTATCGCCTGGGATTTATTCTTACCTTCATCCTGGAATTTCCATAGATAATGTTGTGGTGTTTGTCCTGCCAGTACACCTGCGGCTCGCTGGGGCTGGACACGCGGCAGGGGAGCACGACGTTGCTGCCCATGTCCTGGAAGAGCTGGATGTAGTAGGCGGTGATCACGGGCGCCGAGGGGACAGCGAAGAGTGGGAGGAGCAGGTCGTCGTCACCTGAAAAAAATTGACAGGTTAAATAAGTATACAATTATTTTACTGACCGAAAAAGATAACCTGGTCTTTATTGTTGCACAGCCACGTGAAAAAGGTGGTCCTCAGATCTGGGGTTTGTTTCATTAAGGCATAACTTCTCTGTTCAGACCCAAGCTCCAAGGCAGTATCGGATTGGGTCTTCCCTCATTTCATGTTTTCATGTTGCCACCCAATTGTTAACGTCAGTGGTAATATTTACATTTAGAGGCTTTAAGTAGTTAATGAGCCCCTTTAGCACTGTTTTAGCTAAACTGCAGGGAGCTATTCACATGGACTCGCTGGCTAGATCCGTGTTGTAGACCAGCGTCAACATTAGGTAACCATGCTAGGCTGGATGGTATAAGGAACGTACCAGGTAACCAGGTTCTGTGTAGACGGTGGTGCAGGCCGACAGTGTGGTATTTAAGTACTTTGCGTTATCCAGATTTCCGGATCCGCCCTATGTTAATATATGTACTATCCGGATCCAGAAAAATCAGCAGATATTGAAAACCCTAAGGCCAACTCACTGGCCAGACTGGTGCTGGCAACGCAACTGAAATCGTCGTCGGTGGCGGCGGCGGTGACGACCAACGTCAATATTAACCATGCTAGGCTGGATGGCATAAGGAACGTACCAGGTTCAGTGTAGATGGTGGTTGAAGCCGACTCACTGGCCAAGCCAGTGCTGACGACGCAGGAGAACACGTCACCGGTGGCAGCGGCAGAGACGATTAGAGTCGACATTAGCCAGGCTAGGCTGGATGGGTATACCGCTTGGATCTCGTTGGATTCGTCCAGGTACTGAAATTATAGAAGTATAAATTTAAATAGACGACGAAGTGGACAAGTTTTAGCAGGTAGCAAAGAAGAACTAAAAGAAATGGTTAATACAGTGTTTCTTATCCTGGAATCATTAATATTTCATGTCTTTCTATAAAAGGTCATCAGATAGAAGTCAATAGGTTAGATTAAGAGACAGGGGTCTGATAAAGAGCTGCCGCTGTGAAAGCCGTGAAAGTTTATGCTCAAACTAAGTTATGTTAAAATACAAGGGAGTAATTCAAATCCTAAACTAACTTCAAATTTGTGATTCGGTCCCAAGACGTTCCTATCTCATATTCAATTCTGGTGTCTTGTCTCAGTGAAATGAACAATTTCACAGTCGGCAGTGTATAAGTGTTTGGTAACTAAAATTATTTCTTCTTTCTATTCAGCTTACTTCAGTAATAGGCTCTCCGTTTTTCAGCCACTGCACAGTTGGAGCCGGCGCGCCCATGACCTCGCACTGGAGTTCCAGAGGGGAGCCCATGAACCGGGCGCTCTCGGGAGGCGCCTGTTGTATTGACACGAAGTTGCGTGAGCGCCGTTTGGTGAGCGGGGCCACTAAAATGAAGTAAGACACATTTTATAAATGAATATAAGTATTAGCTCTGTGCTGCGTATGTAGTAAGTAAATAAAGTACAATTAAACTCGAAAAAGACATTAAGGGCATATATCATCGTCTAGTACCCATAGTGAAAGCTTTGCTTAATTTGGGACTAGGTCGATTTGTATATGATTGTCCTTTAATATTTATTTATATTTTATTTTATTTATTTATAAAACTTATGTTTGCATGAGGTGAATTTATATGATAGATTTCTACTGAATTATCATTTAATAGACTATAATGCTCTATGAACAATAATTGTCTTATCTTCATTGTGCTTTATTTAAAACATAACACATATAGTTAATAAAAGTAAGTGCATAATAAATATTCTCCGTTTCGTAATCTAGCAAGTTTTTCGCCTTCTGAACTGAATAATCTGTGATTTTAAGATGAGAATTTTCATGAGCAGCTTATTAACCGACTTTATAAGTACTATAAAATCATAATGTTAATATTACGATTAGATTATAAACTGAATAGTGAATAGTATAATAAATACTGATAAAGGTTTAAAAATTATTCGCAATTCTCTTCCTCGGGACCTCGCGACGGTGCTTTGAAGCAATTTATCGCAGAATTATTCCAATTAAAACTCCAATTAATGGTTGCTTTTATCACGCGATAAATAAGTGACAAAGCATCCATCACGTCACGTTCTGACAAAATGCGAGTGTGAGTGACAGATGCTCACTTTATCACGTGATAAACGCAACTATCATAGAACCCCAGGTCAAACCACATGTTACTATACATATTGCTGAGTCTGATCGAAATTCAGGCCATCTGAATTTCAGAGCCGAAGAATAAAGGAGTGACGAGGCATGTATTTGAATTTGAAAATAGTTTTCTCGTCTCGGTGTTTTGCAAGTCAAAGGCAGGAACTGGTCCAATGTACATTATGTAAAGTGTATTCAGGTATATGTGCTCATTTATTGCTGTTTAGTTTTATGCACAGACAACCCCCACTAGACGGAGCATGTAAGGCGACCCGCGCGCACCAACGATATGGTACGACAGAACATTAAAGTATCAACACGGCGGCCACCGTTTAGTTGCGTCCATGTTTATGAGGTCTCTCTACACCACTTAACACTACAATTTACCATGTTATTTATTTAATTTCTTTTTTCGTTGACGTACGCATGGATCATAAACAAGGACGCAACTAAACGGCGGCCGCCGTGTTGATACTTTAATGTTCTGCCGTACCATATCGTTGGTCCGCGCGGGTTGCCTTACATGCTCCGTCTAGTGGGGGTTGTCTGTGGTTTTATGTAATACACCGTGTAATAAATATATCATCGGTCGATAATGGAGACAAATGGCACTAGACAGTGATCAATGGGCATCTTTCGAGGAGGCCTTCACCCAAATTGGGGCTTTGCAGAAGAATTTTTCTTTTATGTTTACGTGAATAAATGGCTTTTATTTTATAATACAAGGAGTACATTTGAAATGTATTCGTACGTCTATAGCCGTGGTGGTAGGTATTAGAGCCACATAATGTAACCATCAGTTTTTTTTCCGAAAAAGGTTGTGGTGTACATTATTGCAATAGAAATTACCTCATACATTCTGTAGTAAGTCTGATATTTACTTGATAAAGAAAACAATACACTTCATTACAAACACCAAAACTAGTAATACTTATAACTAGTAAGTGCCCGTGACATAGTCGGGTAAAAAGTATCCTATAATTTGGATGTACCCGTACCAAAATTGGTTCAAATCCGCCTAGCCATTTTGGTGTGATGAGAGGACAGAAATTATGACCAACAGATGGCACCACACTGAAAGGACGTGTCATTTTATTATTAAACACGACTATGTCTTCGTCACTTTTTACGTACAAAAAACACCCTTATTCTCTAGAAATGAGGAAGATATAGAAAATAATTAATTAGGAAGAACAAGCAATGAACAATTTTTTAGTCTGTGACAGACAGTATTACAAAAATAAGGTTTACCCTAATTAAAATGAAACGAAGTGGGTTTTCTACAAACTAAGATGATCCTTAAAAATAATTATACTACAGACTATACGTACCATTAGCTTTAATAGTGTTGTCGAGTTGTTTGTTGTCTAGCAGGGCGTTTGCTTCGAATCCACATTGCAGCGACACCAGCGCCGCGGCGACGAGTAGCGACACTAAGTTGAACATTTTGCTATTCTGCGATAGATGGTGCTATGAGGATGAAAATCTGAAACAAATTGATTTGATTTTATTGAAACTGCATTCGACAAAATATACAACGTTACTTCGTAACGAAATTATAAGTGCGAGTTTGACTCGCGCACCGAGGGTACCGTACAAACTATGAAAGTACTGCATGTCTAACGAAAAATTATAAACTACTGAGCGACAAAGTTTTCCGTTGAAAAACTGCGCTGTCCCATACACTGACATAGGTCGGGGTTAGTTTACCGACTGCAAATAAGTTTTGTAATAAATAACAAACAGATTTTTGTAATGTTACTGCAAATATACGGTTTTTGGGATCTTTTTATTTACTAGTGCTACCTACATGATGTTGCCCCTTGCCAAATTTCATGATTTGGGACAATAGAATACCTATAAGTTTTGATTCCCGTGTCAGCGTCAACGATTTTTTTTTAAGGAACACATATTAATCGTCCTAGTCCCAAACTAAGCAAAGTTTGTACTATGGGTACTAGACGACGATATGTATAAAATATAAATACATACATATAATATATAATAGGTAACATCCATGACCCAATTCATCACACAAATATTTGTCCCAGCCGGGATTTTGAGCAGTCCTGGGTACGAATTAAGGTGCATTATAAACTGCGCTAACCGCGTCGTATAAACGTAGTCATCGTCGAAAACAGCCTAAACACATTTTCTCAAACATGCAATGAAATATCGGCATAACGTGCGTTAAAACAGGCTTCAAAGAGTCACGTTTCGGGCGGAACAATTCGAGAGAACTGCAAAGGGATTTCATACAAAATTTAAGGCCTAGGCCGGGAAGTATTTTTTTTTTACATGGCGTCTGTGTTGATGAACGGGCTAATCAGCTGAGTTATGTTTTTTTGAGTGGTGTGTTTTTTTATTTCATTGCATATGTTTGAGAAAAGCACTATACATGCCTTAGCCGTGAAAAGGGCTTGCCGGCTTCGTATCACTATCCGGCCTCCCTACGGTCGGCCGTCTATACCTACACAGCCGGCAAACCCTTATTTCCCGGCGTCTGCAGTAATGTGTGTAAGATAATAATATTTTGATTGTGGTGACTAAGAAGTTTGATTTTTTACGGCTCCAAGGGGTTTCAGTATTCAATATTAATTTCAACTTGATATCTCTTCGCGTTTCTGCGAAATTTACGAGTATGTGTGTAAGTGATTCTGTGATAAGGATTCCGTTTTTTCCGATTAAGGTATGGAACCCTAGACAAGGGTTTCGTTTCGATCACCGTATCTGAATTATTAATGTAATTGGGTCAATCAACTATTTTCTGCCACTCGTTAATATCGTCGATAATCAAATAAAATAAAATATATATATAATAAAAGAAATAAAATAAAATCAATAAATATTAGGGACGGTATTACACAAATGTAGGTATACGTAATTGTAAAAATTGTCGACGTATTATAAACGTTTCACATTTCAATAGAGTGAAACGTAAATTATTGTGAAATGTGAAACTATAGGTCATGAGAGTGCTGTGCTTTCGCGACATACCTACTCGTAATATGAGATCGAATATCGAAGGAAGTATACAGGGTGAGAAATATCAATGCAATAAATGAAATAAGTGAATTGATTGTTTCTTTTAAAAAGTAATAACCGTGGACATTTAAAATTTTGCCAAGCAACAGATGCGTATTTTATTACAAAGAATATGATGCTGCAAAATGTTATAGATGCAAAGATCAAAGAAAATGCCAAATGTAAACCGACGGTCTTGAAACCAACATCTTTGTAAAGAGGTACGTTATTTTTGCAATTAGAAATAAATAAAGAAAAATATTTATTAGGGCATCATAAAAAAAAATCACTATGAACTATAATTATGATTTGCCTTGAAACGGGCCCGCCTCAGCATAATGCTAATTCGAAAGCCAGCGCTTATCTCCTGGAATTACTACGGACTAATATTTGACAACACTTAAAATTTCCAATCGAAACACCAATTGACAGACACAACGAAAACTGGATGAATACAATTTTACATTTACTAGTAGTTAAAACTACACACGTTCTCAATACTAAATTTTATTGTAGTTTGCGACGACAGCGCCACTCTTAACCGCACATTAAAGTTGGTATAGGTGTTCCATTTTCAACACTCGAATAATAAATCGAAACACTGATTGACAGTCACAGCGCACAGAAAGTATGGCAGTAGGTACATTTTTATAATAAGTTTGCCTCAGGCCCCGATTTTTCCCAGCCTGTATAAGAAAATCAAATGGAATATGTCTTACAGATGGCATGGATGCATGTCGGTGCTTTGAAACCGGATTTGCTGATAAGCTATATAAATACAATTACTACGAATTAGTATAAAATAATGAGTGTAGCGTAGTTTCATTGAACGTAATGACCTACTTTGACGCAAATCTTGTCTAGTTTTAAAACGCCGATCATAAAATAATATTGTTCCAGAAGTTAATTGTTAACGTTTGTTTTAGTGGAAGGAGCATTACTATATTAGATTGATTAATTAGGGTTCCGTACCTCAATCGCAAAAAACAGAACCCTTATAGGATCACTTTGTTGTCCGTCCGTCCGTCTGTCTGTCTGTCAAGAACCTTTATCTCAAGAACGCGTGGAGGTATCGAGTTGACATTAACACCATATACTCAGGTCTATGGTCCCTTGAAGCTGTAAAAAATCAAACTTCTACGATAACGTGAAAAAAATACGGCCGTCTTTGTCGCAAAAAACGTACATTTCGACACTCTCAAGAAAATCAAAATGATAGGGTACTTCCCGATGACCTAGAACTATGAAATTTGGCAAGTAATATCGTCACATACTACAAATACTTTTAAAAATCTGAAAAATATAACTACATTTAATAAAATCATAAAAAATATAGTCCTTTTCAAACATCATATTTGGAGAGCTCGGTTGCGTTAAGTTTGCACCTCGTTTGTATGCGGCGCCATACATTTCAGGTGTAAATTTAACTCAACCAGGCTAATTAAGATGGGGTAAGTGAAAGTTTGTACGGAACCCTCGGTGCGCGAGTTCGTACTCATTCGTATGCGATGTCAAACATTTGCTAATCAAATAGAATCAAACTGATTTTTATTGTAAGCTTCAAATGTCCCGCACAGATCTGTGCCTAAGCATACGACGCACATATTTCATAACATATTAATGATTTTGGATTTTATTATTTGTTATGTTATGACATACTAGCGACCCGCCCGACAACGCACGGGTGCAATGCTGATAAATTAAGCATGTATTGTATATATAAACCTTCCTCTTGAAGCACTATCTTCCTGAAAAAATCGCATCAAAATCCGTTACGTAGTTTTAAAGATCTAAGCATACATAGGGACAGACAGACAGCAGGAACCGACTTTGTTTTATACTATGTAGTAATTGAGCAAATTTTATTCATGCAACAATATGTTGTATAGTTCAACATCATTCAATGTAACCCAACACGTAACGATGCAAAGAATTTCATCTGAATCGGACGACCAGATCACATCGAATAATACCCGAACAATCTGGTTATATTGATAAATTACTCATCATGCCCAATACGGTAGCCGATATTGTGTACGTGACGTTTCCACATATCTGATGATGTCCTGATTATACAGGGTGGAACAGATCGAAGGACTTTTAAGGAAACAGGGAATTGTTCAGACTGAGTACTTCATTTTTCACCAATGAACTATATAAATATTTCTATCCATTTTTGTGATACAGTTTGTTAAACATTGGTGTAAAAATCTGCACATATCAACCCTAGCATCTCTTGAACATTTAAGTTAAAGACAGGTGTCAATTTAAAATGTAAATAAAACCTTTGAATCAGTAGGGTTGTCACTGATATTAAAATATTTTATTTTTATGACTTTTTTTTACTTTTTAATCCAGCTTTACAACTACAATATGTCGATTGTAGATCACTCTGATGACATTATCCTGTCCGCTCAGTCTTTACAAATGTTCCACCTTGTATAACAAAAAGTTCAGTAAGGTCAGTTCTGCGACGAAGGTTTTAAATAAGCTAAGACGAGAGTCTTCTTACAACAACGCCTCTAACACAACTTTGACACGCGACTCTTTCTCGCGAGAGATATGCTAACTATCCCTTTCTGTTCAGTATTGTGAGAGAGTGACGAGTGCTGCAATGTCGCGCGACATGAGTCACGAACAATAGTTGTGCTAGACGGGTAGATTTGCGAAAGGAAAGGATCGTGTGTATTTCCAGAAAATTATAATTTGGGTCTCTTCAAGGTAAGAGTGAAGGCTTATTACCACAAAACAGAGAGGTACAGAAATCAATCTACATACAAGCGCGCTCGAGCAAACGCACACATAGACATTGCTCACGGACACGATATCTCGGACCAGTTCAGACCAGTGCGAGCGCGAGTGCCATCCGCTTGACGTGTCCGTGAGCAATGTCTATTAGGGTGGAGCGTCGATGTATGGAGAAAAAAAAAAGTTGTCTGATCGACCTGGAATATTTATAATATGTTGCCTTTAGATAAGATATTAATGAATATATGTATATGTTATTGATTTTAAATATGTTTCAGCCCTCTACTTGAGCAAGAAAAATTTTTTTTTACTCATAATTGGTAAAAAAACTTTTTTTTTACGTAATTAGTATTAGATTTATAAAGAGGGGTTTCAACTTCAAATGTTTTGAGTTTATTTCATACTTACAGCAACTACTACGTGAAACTGTGACCCAAATTAAAATTCAGTATTTAAAAAAAAAAACATAATATTGTTATATTTTTATGCAATAATATCTTTTATTTAGAGTATTATGTGCTTAGATAAAAATCACTTGACTTTCATTAAAAAAAAAACAAGATTTTGATAAAAAAAAAAAATCAGTATGGGATTGATCATTTCAAAATGACAGTAGAGGGCTAAAAGTAGTATTGAATATTTTTATTATTATTTTTCTCGTACACCTGGCAGCCTAATGCAACGTTTTAGAGACGTTCTGAGTTGAATTTCCAAAAAAAAAATCGCTCCACCCTACCCAAGTAGCACAATTGGGTCTAAATAGCTCGTATATCATATCTAATTAGATGCTTAAGTGAAATTTACCACCATGACTAAGTGCTATATAGGTGGCAAGAACCCTTATGCCACCAGTATAGAACCAAAAGGAGAAAAATAGCAGCCTATTTTTGGTGCTAAATAGAATCCATAAGAGATCTCACAATAACCTTAAGTGCAAATTAGAACTATGGGTGAAAGTTATGCGTCCATAAGAGATCTCACAATAACCTTAAGTGGCAATTAGAACTAAGGGTAAAAGTTATGCGCAGTGAACGAATGAAAACATTTCAGTTCGGTCAATGAGTGATAAATGAGTCGCCAAAATTATCTTTGAGTGGCGAGGCAACTGTCAAATTGAAGTAATACGTGATCTGCCATATTCATTTTGGATTTATATGTCTGTTTGATGAGTGATTAAAACTTTACGTTATACAAGCATCGAAATAAGCACGAAATTCTTGCGAATTTTTTTTTACTGTGAAACTATAGTATGTTTTCTTTGTAAATTTCGACGCGCCCTTCATTTGATCAGGAATATTAAAAAAGAGAGTGCTAAATTAAATAAGGAATAGATACTGATAAGAAATAAAACTGTTAAAAACCTGACCTAATGATTGTAGGTTACGTACAATGTTAAAGTAACATCGTCACAACTATCAAAAGTCTGTGATTATGCGTCAGTGTGATAAAATTCTGGTTAAAATAATCAATTTTCATAGGCTTCCATTTGTAAACATGGCGAAACAAAAACCGTCCAAGAGCATGTCGGGCCACGCTCAGTGTAGGGTTCCGTAGTTGGCCATCCTTCACAATAGACAATAAAATCGAATTTAAATTACGAGAAAGATTTCAAGCTCTATAAAAGGTCGTAAACGCCAAAGTAACTGTAATTACTTATTACCTTCTAGAAGTTATCGATTATACGCACCAGATTGAGCGAAATGTTTTAATGCAGTATGGCACTTAACTAATATGTGTAACGTTCGAAGTATAAGAACACCGCGGGGCACTTACGTCATTTAAAAGAAAATTATGAATTTTTGCGATAACTCAAAAACGGCTCGACCGATTTTATTCAATATAGTTTTCATTGAAAGTACTAATAGGGCCTTATTTTCATGAATTTTTCCATAATTTTTTGACCCGTGGTTGAGAAGTTAGAGGGGGGGGACACTATTTTTTTTTTTTAATGAATGAATGAAAATCATTTATTTGCGAGAATTCAAGTGTGTACAATTAGGTGACATTTTATCGAATCATGAAACATGTGAATTCTGCCTCATATAGGCATGCAACATTTAATATCTTAACTAATAATAAATAATCATTTACTTAAATTAAACAAATTCCTTACAACAATAACCTGCTATTCCATATTATTTATGTCTACTCGTATTTTAAATGATAAGTAATAAACAATAACCTATAATTTTATTTTTAAAATTAAGAATGATAATATAAAAAATTGTGCAAAATATTTGTTCTTGGGTCATGGATGTTATCTATATATGTATTTATATATTATGTATATCGTCGTCTAGTACCCATAGTACAAGCTTTGCTTAGTTTGGGACTAGGTCGATTTGTGTATGATTGTCCTTTAATATTTATTTATTTATTATTTATTTATAAATGTCATGAATTGCATTTAAAATAATAATTACATCAAGTTGACATTTTAAAATAATTATGGCACCAATTAATAATTACAAAGTAACTTCATCCTCTAAGTAGTCCCTAACTGAGTAGAAGCATATTATTGGATTTAACGAGCGAATATTTACAAAACTGCTGACTTTATCAAAAAATGATCTTTGAAGGCCCCTATTGTTTTTAAAAGACCTATCCAACGACACCCCACACGCTAGTGTTAGAACGAAAAAAAAAAATCACCCCCACTTTAGGTGTATGGGAGGTACCCGAAAAAAAGTTATTTTTTTAGTTTTTATTTTACCGTTATGTCGGCGTGATACATACACATACCAAACTTCAGCTTTCTAGCACTTATGATCACGGAGCTAAGCCGCGGACGGACAGACGGACAGACGGACATGGCGAAACTATAAGGGTTCCTAGTTGACTACGGAACCCTAAAAAAGATCCTACAGTGTTTATTTTCACTTATTTGTTCCTTATTTGGAACTATCAAGTCTAATAATCACTTATTTGTATCTTGCGAGTGGCAAAGCAGTGAATGATATTACCAATAGTAATTATTTGCTCTTTTGTAGACTATTAAACAAGCAAGACTATTAAATATATTTTGACAAGGCGCAAATAGGAACAATAATAGAACTTTTAGTTCGTTAGTGGTTCGAAATAAGTGAAAATAACTGCTTTTGGTTCCAAGAACCTCCTACTGACACCTATTTATGCGTTGGAGTGGCAATAAGGTACTTCTTAGGCCTTAAAGTTGCAATATTTTTTGGTTCCAAAAGAGCCGTAAAATTATCCCTTTAGTCACTATTGGTGATATAATTCGCTATTGTACTAGTCATTTGGAACTTTTAGTTCCAAATAAGGGTATGTTCCCACTTATATGTAAAAGTTGCTTATAAGTGATTTTAAGGCCTTATATAGCACTATTGCTTCTTATTGAGTGACAATTTGAACCTGCATGCAACTTTAAGTAGCAAAATCGACTTTATCCCACCATAAGTAATAAAGTAGAAACAAAAAACGTTCCTATGCAACTACAAGTGATAGGATGAACTCATATACAGTTTTGAGTGGTGTTTAAAGCTATAAGTTGTATCAAACACTGTTAAACCACTCATTTAGAACTTAAAGCTATAAGATAAGCTGCAAAATTCACTAATGTGCTGCTTGGGTAATGTCTATTGCATTTGCTCGAGCGCGCTTGTATGTAGATTGATTTCTGTACCTATCTGTTTTGTGCTATCTGAACCGGCGAGCTACATCCTCGACCACAGTCACTTACTCGTACCATCAGGTGATGCTGAGGTCAATCACCGGGCGAAAGATGAAGCCACTTTTGATTATATGTGTGCGTGCCTACGAACCAATCATAGAGACGTGTTGCTTGTGACGTTGACGTTGTGACACTTGTGACAGATGTGCACATGGACGAAACTTAGCCCGCGGCTAAAACTGGCTTCACTTTCAAGCGCTAACTAGGTTTTTATTCTAGGCGTATTCATTTTGTGATTCGAAGGCAAATGCGCATCAAAAAACTACCTTAGTTAAGAGTTTAGCGTGCAATACTTCTCAATCTTGCGTCAACCGATATTTGAATGAGCGGGACAGTACGATACAAAGATCGAATTGTGAACATCGAAGCGAATGGTTGCAAAATTGTTGCCATATAAATCTTATAAATAGCGCCCTCTTGACAATCCTCATATATTTCTGGTCAGGCTTTACAGTAAAATGTCAGTTAGTTTCAATTTGATTAGCATATTTTTGACATCGCAGACGAGAGGTTAAAAATATACGTACTCGTATGTCTTGACTGAAATGAATTGAAAATGAAAAGCTCGTTTTTCGTAGGATATAGCGTATAAGGATTTTTTACCTAATCCTTCTACAGTCAACTCTTTCTTGTTGATCTGGTCTGAGAAGTCAAAATTCGACATTTGAAACTGACTTCTATTCAAATGCTTGCTACTATTTCAGCGATATATCCACTATTCGGTCTGACTGTAATGGCTTTTTTTAATTGACACTATTTTAATTTTCCTAAAACCAAAATGACGAGTTATATTGATAAAGTACAAAGACAGGAGCGAAACATATTTCAAATTTTACCATATCTTTAAAAAGTCGGCTTCTTAATGTCATTTAATGCAACTCATATCTCGCATGGCAATAATAGGAGCATTTTTTTGCCGAAAGAATGATAGATTGCAAAGGTCCGAATCTCATGCTTCTATGATTTGACACCACATTCTTTCCTATTAGGGCTTCCACCCGGACTTTTGACGTGAATTGCATTTTTTTCCCGAACGTGTCCGAAAATAATATTATTAAAAAACCAATCGCTATATTTTTATTCACATAAAAAGTGCCCCGGGTCTTCCCTGGACGCTTTTTTAAACCCCCTCAGACAGCCTCCGAACTAGGACAATTCCGGGGACACCTGGACGGATAGCAGCCCTATTTCCAATGGACGTTAAACAACTCATATGCGGAGAAATTTTCAGGTTTATCTGTATTCCTTACTGTGGTAGGAACCACTGAGTAGTTGGTCCGAATATTCCCTAAGTGACACCGTGGATAGTGTCAAAAATTGCCCATAACATTGCCGATTAAAGAAAACAAGGTATGTTAGGTATGCCATTGCCACTCATCCAACACTAGTGTGTGGGGTGTCGTTGAGTAGGTCTTTTAAAAAGAATAGGGATCTTCAAACATAATTTTTTGATAAAGTCAGCAGTTTTGTAAATATTCGCTCCAGAAATCTAAAAAATAGCGGCCCCCCTCTAACTTTTCAACTACGCGTCAAAAAATTATGGAAAAATTTATAAAAATAAGGCCGTATAAGCTCCTTCAATGAAAACTATATTGAATAAAATCGGTCGAGCCGTTTTTGAGTTATCGCAAAAAATAATAATTTTCTTTAAAATTACGTCAGTGCCGCGCGGTGTCTTTATACTTATTATTAAAACATTTCGCTCAATCTGGCTTGTTTAATTGATAACTTCCAGAAGGTACTTAGTAAGTAATTACAGTTAATTTGGCGTTTACGAGCTTTAAAATCGCTGTTTTAAGCCCGTCTATTGTGAAGGATGGGCAACTACGGAAGCGTGGCCCGGCATGCATGGCCGGTTATTTTCTTTTAATACATACTAATTCATCCATTTTAAAATACTATACTATTTCCGTATTAGCGAATATCGTAAAAAGATTATAGGCAACTGACAGAAAAGTATTTATACATACAGGAGGAAGGAAAAACCATTTTTCAAAATTTTTGGTGTTACAGTTTGACTAGGAGGACATATTGTAACTCTTTGTAGCCTACAAAGAGTTAAATTACTAATTCTAATAAGACAATTATTTTATACTGTTTTTAAACTCATCTTTCACTAAAAAAGGACTTTCAATACAATTTTATATAAAAATCGCCTGTCCAGCGTAAGTACAAATCGAAATTAGTAATAGACAAATGATATTTATCACACTAATATTATAAAGGCGAAAGTTTGTGAGTGTGTTTACGTGTATGTTTGTTACTTCTTCACATTGAAACGGCTGGACCAATATTGACAAATTTTAGTATGAAAGTAGTTAACACCCTAGATTAACTCATAGGCTACTTTTTATCCCAAAAAAATAGTGTTCCCGTGAGATGAGCGGGTAACACCGCGCGGTGCAGCTAGTATAAATAATAAATAAATATAATAAATGTTTTCAAAATTGATAGGAAACTCATGGTACATTTTGCGTTTTAATAATAATAGCCATTTATTTCGACCAACTTGGATCAATAGTGTTAATAGATATTATTATTAAATACATAATTTTTACTCTGTACAAGAATTTCTAGCCCATACCTTAATATAGCTAAGAATTGGAGCACATTTAGAGATTTAATTATATATAGTGTTTATTATTATTGAATTATAAGGATATTAAATTGTTAAATTAGATTCATTTGACATATGATCGATTTATAATAATGAATTTTGCATGCCTTTATGATTTTTTGCAATATAAGGTACAAATATTACTGATACTGCTGACTAATGTGATCCATCTTGTATACATTTACATATTGTTTAGCAAATAAAATAATTAATTTTCATTTAATTTCATTCTTATATTATTATAATGCAATAGTTTAGTGAAATACGCTACAAAATCAGCTTAGCATTTTATGACTTCGCAAACGTATTTATAAAAAATCTAAAGAACTTAAAAATATGTTATGTTTTCATTAGAAAAATTATACCTAAATCAATTTGGTAAATACAGATGCACATGTGCTCAAAGTATTTTTATAAAACTTACTTCTTATTTTTAAAATTGTAAGCTATCTGGAAAAAATAAAAAGTTTACATTTGTTATTAAAAATGAATACAGATAATAACCAAAAACCAATCGATCACTGGATATCGAAATTTTCAAAAACTGTTCACTCACAAAAACGCACAAGGGCAGAAAGTAAAGGAATACGTACGAGTACCTCGTGCAACAGTCACAATAAAGGCAGTACACACTGGATGTCGCTTGTCTCCGAGCTAGGACACGAATACGTGCTTTTTGCTAGGTGCCACCCTTATATACGAGAGAGGCGCGGTCCACATGGGGTGGTTTTTCGCGGAAAACTTGTTTCAATTTCATTAAGTGATTAATTATGAGAAAATATATTATTCGTTTTTTTATTAGTAAATATTGTTTATGATATTATTCTGTTGGTAAGTAATGCCGATACTAGTTGAATGTACTTAATTATATATTTTTTATATTCGTAGTTATAATAATGTTATAAATACTTGATAATGAGAAAATAAATGATTTGGTTGGAAATTTCAACAATTATATTTCTTTTAAATTAACCTAGTACTATTACAGTATATTATTATTACATTAATAGGTACTTAATAGTTTTGTTTCAGATATTTTTCTTTATTTTTTTAGTTATTGTAAAAAATGTAACGAATGGATAAAATCTTGAATTTAGAGCAAGGTTGACACGAATTTGAAATTGAATTGAAGATGGATACTGTAAATTATTCATTTATGATAATAGTGCTAACGGTTTTTTTATTCTAATCGATAGTAGGTATTTAGTATATTTCAACGATACGCGATATATTGTTGTACATAAAACATGAAAAATACAATTTAGAAAGAAACACACATATAAATTCAAGCTTATCTCTAAGAAATTTCTTCCAATTGACCGTTTAGTTGAATGATTCAGAGCGCGTTATTATTGCGTCATTATTACGCAATATAACTTTCGTTATTTTAAAATTAAACAAACTTACCCAAGAAATGTAGACTCAAGTCACTTTATGAAAACGTGTTTAAAATTCAAGTAATAATACGAGCGGTTTAACATTAGGTTCAGAACGTGTTGACTTCACGACGAATTGAGAGGAACTGTCACATCAAATAATGCGCATTCACCATTCGTTCCTTGAGCTGTCAAAATGCTGACTAAAATTACTAGGAATCACTTGCACAGTACGTATAAAAATATAAAAGATAAATTTCACTTCTGAAACTAGCTGCTATGCCTTATTTCGTATACTTTAAGTTCATATTTGATTGATAAACAGTCTCAAAATGGTATTGTTCGGGTTGGAGTAGCCACGTGCGACAAAAAAGGGCTTTTTTGACCGACATTTCGGGCAAAGAATGCAGGACGTCACACAATAGATATGGGAATCAAATATGATAACGGTTTTTATGATGTAATCTTAACAGTTTTTTTTTGTTTAAATTAAATGAGTGTAGAAGCACGCTATAATTAGTTTAGTGCTTACTTGAAAAATAACCTCCGGGATTTACAAGATAAAAACACAAAATATAATCTCAACTACAAAAACAATATGATTTTTTGAGAGCAATTGGGATCACTTTCACAATCTGTAGGTTTGAACTATGAATAAAATGCACTGTATATTTATGATATCAAAATGGATTAAACAAAATCCAAAGAAATGCAGCTAAAACTGTAGAATCTTAAAGGCGTGTTTTGCTGAGTGTTTTACACAGTTCTGGGCGAGAAATGTTCTTAAAAATCATAACACAAAATCATCCTTATCAAACCTTAGTATTATTAAATGATTATTCGGAACACTAAGTGAAAAGCACCTGAAAAAAGGCAAGTTTTTTTTTATTCCTTATACGACCCAGATTTCGATGGCCATTATATAAAGTTCGGGTAAAATTGGTATTGCGGACTTATTTCAAACATACCTCATCCAACGTCCCGGAAGGCATCGAAACAAGTAAACTTAAGAGGTTTTATTCCTTTTAAAATTATTATTTTTCATATTATGACAAATATATTGATGATAAATTCAACCAACATCTGAACGTGAATAATACTTTTTCCTGAGTTCTAAATAGTAACATACCTATCTGCACCAACTCAATGTTTCTGTTTAGCCTAAAGCTATTTCATGCTTTCATTGCGTGCAGTCGAAAATAAGTTGAATAAAGCAGTTTTCTGCTTGAATTTTGACAATTTTGAGTAGTTTTTGAATAAAAATTTATCAATGAAAAATTCAAACTAAGTTTCAAATATATACTAATAAATTGCAATGGCTCTGTTCTAAGCAATAACATTGATAAAATACGTTACGAAACATGTTTGATCATAGGGAAAAATGTCTAAAACAATCAGCATTTTTGAACGTATAAGGAGCCTTAATAAAAACCGTTGGAATAGTAAGAAAGGTGAACAGAAATCACTCTTATCCGAAGTTTGACCGAGATTAAATGCATCCTTCCTTCACAGATTACGTTTGGTTGGTCACGTATACCGCCCGTCTGGTCGGAGACCATTATAGCTATTAACCAGTTAGACTGCATTTATTGTTTTCTTTTATTATCTTAGATCTAATATGTAATGGTATTATTGTGATAAACTACACAACTAACGACTCACCACGTGTTTTATAGAGATTAACCGTGATTGAATACCACTGGCATTTTTTTCATACAAACCGAGGTTTAGTTTTCATCTGTTCCCTCCTCCAAAACTTACCCGATCCTAACGAAATTTTAGAAATTAAATGGGTAGAAAATTCTATGTCGTTCTATGTCGGATCAGTTCGTTTTTTGCGCTTCTTCTTATGAAATTTGTGTTTTTATAGTAAAAATCCCGCCGCAAACAGCCGTCTATTACACACATTCTATAACAAATGTGTGATTCGTATCACATGGCTATATGAAAGGGGCAACTAGTTCATCCAGGGCAGCGCATAGCGCACACATATTATAGATATATGTGCTGTTATTTTGGGTTTATCACGAACTTTAATTAACGTATCTGCCATTCCAAATGGCTTAAATTTCACTAAGTTAGCTTTTATATCAAAACAATTATATTGCTTTGCTCATCCACCATACAATAACAAATGGGTGCCAACAAATTAGTGCTAAACAAGCTATAGGTACTATTTTTTCATAAATATAAAATATACTTAATACTGTAAATTATACTTAAATAAATTCGAAAAACCACCACCAAAAGTACAAAACTCGACTCGTGTTTCATACTTTTGGAGTATAGCGGGTTAGCGCTATTTGCAAACTTTTATTAGTGTGCAATAAAGTATTGTTTATTTATTTGTTATTTATTTAAACTTTATTGCTCAAAATACAAATGTCGGACTTAACCCCGTAAGGCCTACCTACCAGTAAACCACAGGGCCAAACAGAAACTAGCAGTTGCAATGCATTGTTTAATCAGTTTTTTTCAGAAGCTCAGACGTATAATTTTATTGAACGTATAGAAATAAATCGCCAGTTGGATATTATATTTAACTCAGATTATTTTCTTAGAAAAATCGCTGACGTATACATTTACTTAATAGAAATATGACGTTGATGGCGCCGAGATATAAAAAAGTCTGCGCACACGCACACTTATACAGAAGTTACGATTTGTTAACTTTAGATATTGTAATCTTATCATAAAAGAATATAAAAAAAGGTTTGAGAAGTAGGATTTTTATTTGGTTTTTGATAATTTAAACCAAATTCAAATAAATTTGATAGTATTTAATGTAATCTATTCGATAGTTAAAAGGTTGATATTCTTTGTATAAAATAAACATTAGAATCTGTAAGACTACAGAAATACGAGATAATTCTCGGCAGTTTAAATAATATTCCGGATTACAACCTTAGAACTTAGACTTATTAATTTCTTTATGTGGGTAAGTGTGGTTTTATAATAGGATCACCTATTATGAAACCACGTGTTTTAAGACCTCGGACCCATCTATATCAATGGCGAACTTAATGCCAAATACTTTGCTACTTATAAAATCACAATTTATTACGTAGGTGCTCTTTATAAGTTTCTAATCATTCCGATACCTACGCAAATTAATAGCTATTAAAGCAATTTCATTGAATCACGTGATTTTAATGAGTGGAATCAATTGGTATAACCGTTATGGTAACGGTTTATTATTACTAAATGCCATTTAAGATTTATTAACAAGCTGGTTATTAAGATTTATTATCAAGGTGGTCATTTTGGAACACACAAGGTTTAGGATTCGTTTGCCCGTATTTAATATGAGATAATGAAGAATGTTATTCACTGGAATGTGCTCGCAACTTCGTACGCATTTTTTTTATACCGTAGTCGGGTAAAAAGTATGTTGCCCTCAGGCAATAAAACGGTTATCAGAAATTAAAAATAATATACAATTGTAAATTTAATATATATTAAATTAACCTTATTAAAATTTTCGTGAGACATATTTAATTATTGTATTAAGCGGTTTACACTATTCATCAGGGACGGCTGCCCGTACACCGCCGCGGCAACCTCGTCACTGATTCTTTGATCAACGCTCCGCTCTAAGCGCGCGCGCCGATGGCGCGAGGGCGGGGGGTGCTTGCAAGCCCGCAACTTGTCCGTCCAGCACTCCAACGTCACTTTTGTCATCCATAGACATTACGCACACTTGACTAATGGTATCCACGGGAGCGTCGATCAAAGAATCAGTGACGAGGTTGCCGCGGCGGTGTACAGGCAGCCATCCCTGATGAAGAGCTCCATACGGATTCAAAACATGTGGGGCCGTTCCTGACAAAGTCACGTGAGTGTAAACCGCTTAATACAATAGTTATATATTAAATTAAATAAATATTCAATTAAATGAAATAAATATTAAGTAATAAAATGTTATACTTACTAAAAAAATAAATAATAAACAGATATTTTTTTTTATTTCTTAGAATTAATTTATGGAAAGTAATGCATTTCTGGCAAATAAAATTAGGGAAAACAAAAGTAGCAGGTGTTTAATGTGATTATATGAATTAACACTACGTTTACTTTATTGCGATGTAGTATTGTTTTCAAACACAAACGAAAACAAATCAAAAGGTGGTCCTAAATCTAATCAGGCATCTATGCATTGCTGGTTCAATGTCTCATCCAATCCAAAGAAGCACTTACTAGATGCACGCAGTTATAGTTGTTTGTGTACGGAAAATTAATCTGAAATCATAATTTTAACTTCCAATTCTGTTTTAAGATATCACTTTACATCAGGCAAATGGGTAAAATAAAATCACCTAGTGTGGACCGATTAATATCCGAATGTCATTTAATGCGCGCAAAAAACTCATTTAATGCGCGCAAAAAACATTTAATCTCCCATAATAGTAATTCCCAAAACTGATATAAGATGTCGCTAGTGTCTTAACTGAGCGAAATATAAAATCACCCCGTGTGGACCGTTTAATGTTTGATCCCGATGATGTCATTTTACGGGAGCGAAATTTCTTTAAAATCAAGGCCAGGTAAAGGATACGTGTAAGGAAAATCTAGACTTAAACAAATCAAAATTAAATCACCTATTATCATTCTTCTGGCATTTTTTTTCATCCCTCATCACCGATAAAATTTTACTGACTGAGCGACGCGACTCGATTTCAGCTTGGCTTGTAAAGAAATTGTATATCCGTTTGTCTGGATTTTCGGCTGTTCTCGCCCAAAGGTCGCATTTGTCAAACAAATTGAAATTTTGTGATTAGGGTCAGGTTCAGGAAGGTTTTTTTTTTCAAAATGGCGGTTTTATTTTAATGTGCGATAGTCAAGCATGTGGCCCCGATTGCACCTGATGGTAACTGACATTAAGTCCTAAGAATGGAGCACGCTTGTCTGGAAAATGCCTATTCGCTCTCAACTTGAAGAGATCTAAGTTATATTTATAAATAATGACACAAAGGTGAATTAAGAAAGAAAAATTGAATGCGATCTACTACAATATAAGCAGGATTTGAATCTGCGACCTCTACGTTTCCGGCGTATTGCTCTTCCAACCGAGCTATTAGATCGCTACGTCAATCAGACCAAATCTTTCATTCCATAACTCATACGCAACTGGAGCGCCCTCTGCGTCGCACAAGCATTTGAAACACATAGATTGTAGTAGATCGCATTCAATTTTTCTTTCTTAATTTACCTTTGTGTCATCTATATAATAAAATTGAAAATGCCAGAACGGGATAACGCACTAGGGAGGAAGCGAGATGGCGCCTTACAAAACTCGACGTTCTTTTAGATCACGTTTCTCCAATACGATGCACGTTAGGTACCGCAGAAAAAACTATTCAAATCTATTGTCTAAATATGAGAATGGAATAAGAGCGTAAAAAATACCGTTTTCACTACGTATTACCTTCACAATCGGCTAAAAAAATCTTCATAAAATTCTTCATTTCGCGACCGTCGACCATTTCCGGCGATACTCGGTTCTTCTCGGTCTTATGGCTCAGGTTCAAGTAGCCTAAAGTTTCTTTTCGCTATATGACTTAAGTTTAAGTAGCCAAAAATTTTGGCGTCATGTTGGTACGCCGTTATATCGAAGTTTTTTACTCGAAATGTAATGACTACGCACTTTGCTTGACGTATGTTGTTTTCTCTGTCAAACGAATTTATTTATTGACATATTAAATTAAATATAAAAATAGGTAGATTAAAGTACAATAAAACTAAACCTAAAAATTAAACTAAACAAGAAAACACTAAAATTAAACTAAATCTAAAAATGGCCCCTGCGGCATAGTGCCGAAGATGCTGGCGGCATTTCCTCGCTGAATCGCCAAACTGATTCTTTGAGCGAGGAAACCGCCAGCTCTCCGGTCACCAGTAACATTAATAAGCCTCTACGAGATATCTGTCAAACTAAATGTCATCGGCATTGTCATTGTCAGCGAATTTTCTGTGCAATAAGCAAAAAGTGTTATGAAAATGCCGAGAATTGAAAGTATTAAGTGATTATGTTATTAATTTGTATTTTGATTGATCGACCATCACGGTTTTATTCAGATTGACCACCACGGTTTCGGGAGATGGAGGAATGGCGATGGCATGTTTAATTTTTGTTAAATTTGAATTTAACAGATTATGTATTATTATAAACACAAGAAAAATATCCTTGCAAGGCAATGTACTCATTGTTCTGCATCTCGGTGCGTAGAATGCGATGCGATAATGTTGGGTTAGTAAGACCTCAGGGGTTGCGGTATAGGAAAGGTGGGCCAGTTTTGGGACTTAGAAAAATTTCGGTGTCGTGAAATTTATGTCAATATAACACCTCATTTTTATTAAAGTATCCTTTAAAACATCCTATAATAAGCATGTTTTGTTATGTAAACTTTTTCTCTCAGATCAATATTTACCGAGATATTGGGGTTTTTAAGGTAAAAATGCTGTCTGAAAATATGGTACATGGGTTGAAAACCGAAAACTGTAGGTTAGGTTAGGTTTGTTTTGTGACCATGCTTGCTTACATGACCCTCATAAATAGTCTACTATTATTACGTACCTACATCAAAATATGTTTATGCATTTGAACCCCAATATCTCGGTAAATATCGATCTGAGAGAAAAAGTTGAAATAATAAAATATGCTTATTTTAGCGTAATCTACTAGATTCAATCTAATTTAAGCCCAAACCAACAAAAAAAAATTAGTCCTAAAATCGGTCCAGCTTTGCTATACTCTGACCCTTACTGCTTATTTCTCGAGAAGATCTAGATTGTTCCCTATTTTCAGAGGATTCTTTTCCCACGGATTTGTCTGTTACTGAAGCGGCACTGCCTATTAATGGTTATTATTTTTACTTTTGTTTATTAAGCTTTGCTAGGCTTAGATTTGCTTTGAGTAACATTTGTACATGTATGTATTACTCTCCAGTCCATGTAAGTATACAAATATAAAATGTGTTGAATCCCTTTTGCTTATAATTAATTTTATTTCGGAAATACAAATATGAGGACTAAACGCAGTTTTCTTTTAAAAAGCTTTTATTTAACTTGCAATGACAGTTTCCTTTTTTCATTAAGTATATATAATAAAAAACCGGCTAAGAGCATGTCGGGCCACGCTCAGTGTAGGGTTCCGTAGTTGCACATCCTTCACAATAAACTGCTGTTTTAAGCCCAAGGTTTACGTGAAGAAAGATTTTAAGCTCTATAAAAAGATCGTAAACGCCCTAGAAACTGTAATCACTTATTACCTTCTGGAAGTCAACTTACGACCTTTTAAAGACAAAATATGAAATTTGGCGATAACTCAAAAACGGCTCAACCGATTTTGTTCAATATAGTTTTCATTAAAAGTACTTATAAGGCCTCATTAACGTGAATTTTTCCGAATTTTTTTGACCCGTGGTTGAAAAGTTAGAGGGGGGGGACACTATTTTTTTTGTTTTTGCAGCGAGTATTTACAAAACTGCTGACTTTATCAAAAAGTAATGTTAGAAGACCCCTATTATTTTTACAAGACCTATTCAACGATACCCCACATACCAGTGTTGAAAAGAAAAAAAAATTCACCCCCACTTTAGGTGTTCGAGAGGTACCCGAAAAAAATTTTTTTTTTTTAAATTTTATTTTACCGTTCTGTCGGCGTTATACATACACATACTCATACCAAATTTCAGCTTTCTAGTACTAATGATCACGGAGCTAAGCTGCGGACGGACGGACGGACGGACGGACAGACGGACAGACGGACATGGCGAAACTATAAGGGTTCCTAGTTGACTACGGAACCCTAAAAAAAAAACAAATTACATGTTCAAGTGTTACAAATAGGAAGTACATATTTCATTTACGCGAGCGAAGCCGCGGGCACGTCTAGTTATTTATAAAAATAAAAATGTGGTATTTCCACATACAAATTAGAATCGATAAAAAAAAAATTATAATATTATTGATTTTACTACCTAGAACAGGGCTATTGGGCTTTATTGATATATTTGTTTGAATTTTTCATTGATAATTTTTGTTTCAAAAAGTACTCAAAATTTAAAAAAAATCACGCGATAAATTAGTTTTTCCAACTTATTTTCGGCTGCACGCAATAAAAGCATGAAATAGCTACGTTACTACCTAGAACTCGTGGAAAAGTATTATTCACTTCAAAAAGTTGGTTGAAATCATCAATATATTTTGTAATAATATGAGATTTTTGAGTAATGAAGTAATGACCAAAAGCACGAAACGTAGGGTTGAGGTAGACGGGCAGATAATACACTATGTCCATGAGTACATTTACTTGGGCCATCTAGTCTCTTTCAGCAACAGACAGGACAAAGAAGACGAACGCCGCGTCGAAAATGCCTGGAAGAGCTACTGGTCCATGAAAGAGTTCATGAAGGGAAACCTTCCACTGTCACTGAAGCGGAAACTTATCGACATGTGTATTTTGCCTGTCCTAACCTACGGTGCCCAAACATGGTCGCTTACTGAGAGCCAAAAGTCCAAGTTGAAGGTTTGCCAACGGGCCATGGAGCGCAGCATTTTAGGGGTGAAAAGGACGGACCGCATCCGAAACACCACGCTGCGCTCTAAAACACGCATAGCTGACGTAGGTAGCAAAACAGCCAGACTCAAGTGGGATTGGGCAGGCCACGTTTGCCGCATGCATCCAGAAAGATGGGCCAGCATAGCCACTATGTGGGTGCCCAAAGATAGACGACGCAGACGGGGTAGGCCCAGACGGATATGGCGGGATGACCTGGACGCATTCCTCAGCAACTGGCCGGAACAGGCACTAAACAGGGACCTGTGGAAGTCTGAGGGAGAGGCCTTTGCCCAGCAGTGGGACACAAACACAGGCTAGTAAAAAAAGATAGATTTTTTATAGATTTTTTTTTAAAGGAATAAGGCCTCTTAAGTTATATTTTTCAGGGAAAACGGAGGAAGAGAGTTCCACTCTTTTGCTGTCCTGGGGGCCTATGACGGTTGCGTTTATCACGTGATAAATAAGTGACAAAAGCATCCGTCACTCACACTCGCATCTTGTCAAAACGTGACGAATACTTGGTGACTTATATCGCATGATAAATAAGTATCAGACAACCTCACATAAATCGATCTAGTCCCAAATTAAGCTCAAATACGAGTAGGCTTATGTTATGGGTACTAGATGACGATATACATATATAGATAAATATATATTTAAATGCATAGAACAACCATGACAAAAGCACAAATATTCGAGTATCACACAAATATTTGCCCTGGCAGGGATTCGAACCCAAGACCGCCGGCTCAGTAGGCAGGTGCTTACAAACTGAGCCAACCGCGTCGTCAAAATGACAAAAGCAACCATTGTCGCGACGACTCGCGATTATATTCATACTTCTTTGACAACGTCTTGGCTTTTCACCTTACTGATTCTTCTTAGATTGTCTATGGTGAGATATTTGAATTTCTTATTTTTACTATTCAATTATTTTCTTTGACAAGGCAATTTAGTTTGTTTTTGGACCCTTTGAGTGCACATGCATATTAACTAAAGTATTTTGTGATTGCTCCAGTTCGCCTGCTCTATCAGTTAAGTTTGTGGCCTTGTGTCTCTTATTGCCAATATAATTACACATTATTTGCAGTTTTATACGCATCGCCCAGTCAGGCGGATGCTTTCCCGGGCATGTGATAGCATTCGTTTTGACCGGGGACGCATTGGGAACGGGTAACTTATGTGGAGAGATATTCTCCTTACTTATCTATTTGTACCTAGTTGTACCTATTTATTTGACCGGAAGATTGACGAATCTGATGGTCCCTATATGCTGGCTTAACATGCTCCTCGTATCCCCTCAACGCTCTGTCGCAGTCGCAGTCGAGTGATTGAAGTTCGTAATGGATGAGATCAGGTCCAATCCTCGTAAATGGTGTATTCCTTGAGGACTGTGGGGAACTGACTTCATACTGTATCATATGTTTTAATATATTAACTGCAAGACGTTACACAGAGATAAATAGTCTGGTAATGTCAATTTTATGCTAAGATACAAGGCGCAAACAATACATGACAATGGAAGTCATGTATATACCTTTTCCAGAAAGGAGACGACAATCTTGTGAGAGGAGATTCCTGTGAGATGAAGGAACACAAATAATGATACTACACGGATGTGAGGATAGCAGCAGAGTGGAGCGAGCTTGTAAATTAGCAGGTATGAACTATTGCATTACATCTGACGCATTCCTATTCAACAAATAGGGCTATTATTTCAGTAGCGAAGCGAGTTACAGGTTAGGTTAAATACTATGAACCCGGGCAATGTTAAATTAGTTTGTTGTCGCAGTAACCCCTCATGCTGTGGCGACAAATTCTGGTGAAGAACAGTGCTGGGATTCTGGTGGCACTTTGAGGGAAGTGTTGTTAGAATCACTGGCCGTAGTTTAGAATTCGGTATTGCGATTACTTGATAAATTATGGTATAATTTTCAGCCTAAATGTGTCAGATTGTGGTGTAATAGTTTTCATACAAATCTTTAGTAGCTAGATTGCCTAACCAAAATTATTGCGTATTTGAAAGTAAAGTGGTGAGTCAGACGTTTACTAAAGTATTACAATTCGTATTATACTCAAAATGAGATAATCAAAATCGATTATAGTTCGTGCGGACAAATCACGACGATTCGATAGTTGTGACGAATTCTAGAATGTACGGTGATACTTCAAATCGATACTTGATTTTAATAGATCGATTCGAGGTATGAATACGATGCGTCATATTTGCATCATCGATTGTTTATTCGGATTATTTCAAACGAGTCAAATATGCTATGAACAACGATTTATGCACCGAGTATCGAAACATCGGCGATTTTATTTTATTCACTATATTTTACGTCTTACGATTATTATGCGATGAAGTCAACACCACTTCGTCTATGCTATTTGAAAATAAATAAAGTGTTGTGTTTATTACCCATTTACCACCAAATAAATAACATTTATTGTTCGACGACAAATTTGATCGACTGACAATTCGATTGCAGCGTATAATCGAATATGCCGCTGTTGTACGCAGTCCTAATGTCACTTTTGCCAGTTGTTGAAAAAATGGTTGTTTAACGCCGCCAAATTGTACCTTTCGAAATCTTTTATTCAGATATGGTGATAAATAGTGTTATTTGGTGTATATTCATTGTGATTACGATGAATAAATGTATAAAGTGATGTGTAAAAAGGGTGTTAATATCATTGACTTATTAAATCGTGAACATAAGGTGAGTATTTGTCGTACGAACCAAATATCAAAACAATCATGTTTATCAACATTTATGAGATATTTCTCTGATTTACTTTCTCGTTTTATATATAAAATATGTGCTCTAACTATATTATACTCGATTCTATACCGATCGTATCAAACTAGGTAATAAATTATCTTGTTAAGTATCCAAGTTTATTCTGAAACAAACTCGCTACAATAACAACCATAGGTTATATAAAGTTGAATAGAGATGCGTCAATAAAACAGATTTATTTGAATATATTTCACAACAACGTTATAACTGCATATATTTAGGAAATGTGTATTATTGTCATAGGTTTACATTAAGGAGAGATTTCTACCGGATAATTCCTATGAAGTTATAAACCAACAACAATATTTATGATTCTCATGAACTTCGAGACATCCATAAAACTTATGAATAATATTTAATACAGGTAAGTCAAACCATAATCTCTAGTTTCCAAATTATATGAAAGAGAGAATTTTCATATAATTTTCTGTCCAATTGTTTACTTTCATGTTGCAATATAAATATTACAAATATTATTCCATTCTATAACAATTATAATGCAAGTACAGTCAGCAGCATATGAGACTTATAATTTATGAAATATTTTATTATTTTTGTTTGACATTTCAACAATTTTTTCAACTTACAAATATAATGTAGGGATCTGTTAACAGTTTAAAGAGAACCTTTCTTTCTTTAAATATATGAAAACATTTTATTAATTAATTAAATAACTTACAAATAATTTTATACTTTCTGCTAGATTATTGATAATGTCAATAACTTAATAATGAACATTGCGACTTTAAATATCATGCATCAATGAATGTGTCAACTAGATACTTAAAATATTTTCAGAATTGAATAAACATGGAGGGAATTTTACTCAGTCGTCTGAATACCTTTGCGTCAAGTATTTTAGTACTGTCAAAGGAGGCAGAAACATTGTGTGTGAATCGTCCTTGGGATAATGAGAAGCGAGAACAGAGTGCGATTAATGCCTCAAAGCTACAATCAATGCTTAATCGCTTCAATGCTGATCTCTATCAATATTTTAATGTCAGTAGTACACCGAACGCGGACGAGATTTCAAACCTTACTACTTCTCAATTGCAAGGTGAAGAAATGTTAGCGGAACTTAACGCAACCATTCAAGCCGATAAGAACTCACAAGTGAAGGAGCCATCTACCTTCTCGGATAATCGCAGTAAACTGCCTGAATTGACTTTGCAGAAGTTCAAAGGAGACATTATGGGTTGGTTTCCATTTTGGGATCAATTTTATTCGAATATAGGTCAAAGAAACCTACGAGATGTGGACAAGCTTCTATACTTGAAGGCTTCTTTGGATGGAGAGGCAAAAAACATGATTGAAGGCTTGGAGACTACCAACGAGAACTACCAAATAGCGGTGGATACTTTAAAGGGAAGATATGGGAAGCGTGAACATGTCATAGATGCCCACTATGCCACTCTTTACAAAATAAAGCCAGCGGTTAGATTTGAGGATTGTCGGAAGACTCTAGATGAAATTGAGAAACATCTGCGTGTCTTACAATCTATGGGAGAAGATACATCTCATAATCACTTACGATTCTTGATTATGGAGAAATTTCCGGAAGATATACTGTATGAAATGAGATTAAAATCGGAATCTGAATCTATTGAAGCAATGAGGAAACAACTAAACATCATTATCACGGCAAAGGAAGATGCAAGAGGGTTTAATCACAAAAACGGATCCGAAGAAGTCCGATACACAACTGATGCTCTACATATTAGATCGATGAAGTCCAATAAACGGTTTAATAAAGCAAAGCCCAAGTTTAAAAGAACGGAAAATCGTTTCAACAAAGTTGGATCCTTTTTCTCCACATTTGCAAGAACTCCAATGCCAATGAAAAGGAGATTCGAAGGTCATTGAAGAAAACCTATATCTCTTAGATTCAATTTTTGGATTGATTTTATCCGGGAAAACCGAGAACACGTCTCATAATGATGACTTGAACGTACTTACATACTTTCAATCTTCTTATGAAAACAAATGGACTAAGAGGTGGATCACTCTTGATAATATTAGTATACAACATTTATGGGATTTAGAATCAATCGGTATTATGGACTCTCCAAGTATGAACAGGGAGGAGGAAGCAATCAAAAACTTCAACGAAACTACGGAGATCAGAGACAACCGTTATTATGTCACTTGGCCTTGGAAAGAATATCCTCCTGATTTACCAACTAATTACAACTTAGCTTATGGTCGACTAATTGGTCTAATGAAGAGACTCGATACAGAAACTCTGTCAGCTTACAACAAAACGTTGAATGATCAAATTCAAAAGGGGATCATTGAGTTGGTACCTGAATCAGAACAGATTGATCATCCTATCCATTACCTACCTCATCACGGAGTCTTAGTACCAGGAAAAGCTCTTCGCATTGTATATGATGCATCCGCGAAAACAAAAGATACTAAAAGTCTAAACGAATGTTTATACTGTGGACCAAAAATGTTGGAAGACCTAACAGGACTGCTAATAAGGTTCAGATGTCATACCATAGGATTAACTGCTGATGTAGAAAAAGCTTTTCTTCAAATGGGTTTGAAAGAAAAGGACAGAGATGTCACTAGATTTTTATGGCTAAAAGATACTAATAAACCAGTTACTGTGGACAATCTTTTGCACTATAGATTCACTAGAGTTCCTTTTGGAGTAATTAGTTCGCCGTTTCTATTGAATGCAACCATCAGACATCTATTGCTGAATTCAAATTCAAAACATGCAAAAGATATAGCTAATGACATATATGTCGATAATCTTTTAACTGGTACAGATAGCATCGAAGAAGCAATGAACTTGTATAAGAATGTGAAACAAGTGTTTCAGCAAATTTCAATGAACATACGTGAATGGAGTTCTAACTCAAAGACATTTATGAAACAAATTCCAGACATTGGTGATGATAAAATAGTAAAAACTTTAGGATTAAACTGGAACTTAAAAGAAGATTCACTTCAACTGAGGGTGAAGAATAAAGAAAATCCATACACTAAAAGAGGAATATTGAAATCTGTTGCATCAATTTTTGATCCATGTGGATTTGCTGCACCTATAACTTTATCTGCCAAGATTCTTTTCCAATCTCTATGGAAAGAGAAGAAACTAAATTGGGACACAGCGTTACCAGAACAAACGTCAGTTCAATGGAAGAACATTCTAAAGGACTTTGATTTAATCAAAGAGATCTGTTTACCAAGAAACATATTGAACAACAAAGAAGTTCAACTACATTGTTTTACAGATTCTTCCACTAAGGCTTACGCTGCTGTAGTTTACCTTGTGCAAGACAACAATATACAATTTGTCATGGGAAAATCCAGATTGACACCTTTGAAGGATCTGGAGAATTTGAAGATTCCTCGTTTAGATCTACTAGGAGTTCTCATTGGAACCAGATTGATTCAATTCATCACGAAATACATCAAAGCAAACGTCACACAACTAACCTTGTGGTCAGATAGCCAAATTGCGATAAATTGGTGTCAAACTGATAAACTACTGGATACCTTTGTATCACGAAGGGTAGACGAAATAAAAAGAATTAAGTCATTGGTAATCAAATACATACCTTCGATATTTAATCCTGCAGATGTAGCGACAAGACCAATGAAAACCAGTGAAGATCTGAAACGATGGTTATATGGTCCGACATTTCTATCCATGAAGTCAATCAACTGGCCTACAGAACTAACTACGGACGCCATTCTTCTGGCGGGGGAGGTTCTTCCGAATACGTCAGAATTTGAGCTACATTCTGAAAAGGAAGACCAAGTTTCAAAGGAAAATAATACAGAAGATGCATGTATGGAAGAGTCTAATGAACTCTTACCTCAAGATAATCTTACAACACCTTCGACTGTTCAAACAGGAACGAATTCGGAGATACAGGAAATAATAAATTTACAGAAACAGTTTTTTCCAGATGAATCAAAAGATAAAATAACTAACCTTACTAGAAATCTAGGATTATTCAAAGATGTGGACGGTGTTATCCGGTGTGATGGTCGTTTAACACATTCAGATTTATCCTATGATGCTAAACATCCTATTCTCTTACCTAAGCAATGTGAGTTCACCAAGGAAATCATCATGAAGACACATATCGAGAACTATCATGTTGGTGTATCACATACCTTAAGCATAATAAGACATAAGTTCTGGATTCCTCAGGGACGAACTCAAGTACAAAGAATCCTAAGCAAATGCCCACAATGTGTGAAGCATGGTGGCGGTCCATACGCTTTACCAGATACACCTGCTTTACCACCAGAAAGGGTGAAATATACTTCAGCATTCACTTACGTAGGAGTGGATTACTTCGGTCCAGTGTTAGTAAAATCAAACAAGGATCAAGAAAAACGTTGGATTTGTCTATTTACGTGCTTAGTAGTTCGAGCTATTCATCTCGAAGTTGTAAATGACATGACAGCAGAGGAATGCTCTCTCGCATTTCGTCGGTTTATAGCTTCCAGGGGTATTCCTACACTGATATTATCAGATAATGCACTTCAATTCAGATTGCTATCAGAGATACTAACAGTGAGAGAACTCACAGAAAAGGGGATTAGATGGAAATTTATACCTCAACTAGCGCCTTGGCACGGAGGTGTCTATGAACGACTTGTAGGAGTAGTGAAACATTGTCTCAAACGTTCCCTACAGAAACATCTTCTTAACGACAACGAGTTGCTAACTATCATCAAAGAAGTTGAAGCGATAGTCAATACTAGACCGCTAACCTATGTGTCATCTGAGTTGGATCACATACTGAAACCTGTTGATTTCCTAACACCAGGAAAATGCATTAACCTGCAGAACTTGGAAGATAACATAGCTACAGGAACAACATCTACCAAACAGCGACTCATAGAAGGATGGAAACGGGGAGAAATAATAATGAACGAGTACAAGGATATGTTCATAAATCAATACCTATTAAGCTTAAGAGAACGTAGCAGTCATTCACCCAATCAATCGAGAATAAAATCTCACAATGAACCTTGCATTGGTGATACAGTTCAAATCAAAAGTGATAGTAAAAATCGGGGAAATTGGAAAGTAGGTCGTATATGTGAATTACTGCGCAGTACAGACGGATTGTGTAGAGTCGCAAGAGTGAAAGTGGGAGACACAATATTTACAAGATCTATTGGACATTTATACCCACTCGAATTGGATAAGCCCTTGCATGAAGTTAACTCGTCGCATGGTTCTTTAGATACAAGTTCCGAAGTGGAGCATAATGTATCAGTACCATTATTTGAAGATTTACCTCAGCCATCAAAGGACATGGATGTTGAGACAGCTGATATTACTGACACAATTGACCTTTCGAGAGACGCACACACAATAGATATTTCAATGATAGAAAATACTGAAAAGGACAATGCAAACACAACATCTGAAGATGTCGTAATTGATGAAGTCGAATCTACATCTACACTACCTAGAAATGAGAAACTTAAGAGAGCTGCCGCAGTCCAGGCAATGGATAAAATCAAAGAATGGACTCGACACTTAATGACTACACTTACTATTCTTCATTAACTTGCCGCGGCGGGAGTGTCGCGACGACTCGCGATTATATTCATACTTCTTTGACAACGTCTTGGCTTTTCACCTTACTGATTCTTCTTAGATTGTCTATGGTGAGATATTTGAATTTCTTATTTTTACTATTCAATTATTTTCTTTGACAAGGCAATTTAGTTTGTTTTTGGACCCTTTGAGTGCACATGCATATTAACTAAAGTATTTTGTGATTGCTCCAGTTCGCCTGCTCTATCAGTTAAGTTTGTGGCCTTGTGTCTCTTATTGCCAATATAATTACACATTATTTGCAGTTTTATACGCATCGCCCAGTCAGGCGGATGCTTTCCCGGGCATGTGATAGCATTCGTTTTGACCGGGGACGCATTGGGAACGGGTAACTTATGTGGAGAGATATTCTCCTTACTTATCTATTTGTACCTAGTTGTACCTATTTATTTGACCGGAAGATTGACGAATCTGATGGTCCCTATATGCTGGCTTAACATGCTCCTCGTATCCCCTCAACGCTCTGTCGCAGTCGCAGTCGAGTGATTGAAGTTCGTAATGGATGAGATCAGGTCCAATCCTCGTAAATGGTGTATTCCTTGAGGACTGTGGGGAACTGACTTCATACTGTATCATATGTTTTAATATATTAACTGCAAGACGTTACACAGAGATAAATAGTCTGGTAATGTCAATTTTATGCTAAGATACAAGGCGCAAACAATACATGACAATGGAAGTCATGTATATACCTTTTCCAGAAAGGAGACGACAATCTTGTGAGAGGAGATTCCTGTGAGATGAAGGAACACAAATAATGATACTACACGGATGTGAGGATAGCAGCAGAGTGGAGCGAGCTTGTAAATTAGCAGGTATGAACTATTGCATTACATCTGACGCATTCCTATTCAACAAATAGGGCTATTATTTCAGTAGCGAAGCGAGTTACAGGTTAGGTTAAATACTATGAACCCGGGCAATGTTAAATTAGTTTGTTGTCGCAGTAACCCCTCATGCTGTGGCGACAACCATCACACCTGATAAGAAAGGTAGACGCAAAGCGTTTCGTACGAATCAGTGGTATATCGACAACATATCCAAGTCCGCGTCGAGTATCGTGATCAGAGCACTCTGAGCACTTCTAGCAGAACTGTGACTCGCGATTCTTTCTGGCGTGAGAAATGTTACCTATCTCTTTCTTCGCTGTACTGTGAGAGAGTGACGGTGATGTCGCGCGACAAGAGTCCCGAAGCTTAGTTGTGCTTGACGCGCAGTTCATGCAATCCTAGTGCACACTCACCGAAGATTCAATCGAGAATTGGGGATAGTAGACGTAAATAAGTTTCTGTCAAAAAAATCATTTTAGTGACAAGCTTTTATAGCCGACTGTACATTTCTTTGGATATCCATCAAATGCTCACTGAGGCGATTCTAAAGAGCCCAAACTCGGTAGGATTGCTTTTTCTATTATAGAGTTCCTATGGTCACCTTCCGGCTCCATCATCAGATCAGCCCCATGGTACCATATTATTGTATTGTCGTCAAAGTTAAGTAAGTATGCGAAATTTCAGCTCAATCGGTTGACGATATCTACGTCAAAATTGAGTTGCAAGATTCCACCGGAACAAACATACTTACATACCATACATACATACATACATTGCAAGTTAAGTAATAGTAGTTTATGTGACTGTACATAATAAAGGGTATTAAACACGAGTGTGGGTTTATGAAACGCGCCGAAGGCAAGTTTCATAATAACATCACACGAGTGTTTTAATGCCTAATTATGTACAGTTACATACACTACTTTATCTAGCCACATATCATAGGCCTCCATGATGCATTCAGGAGTCGCACATTACGACAAATATTACCCGGTAATGGCGGTAATGAAGTTTTCTGGCAGCTGTCATAGTTTTTTTTTAATTCAGAAACAAACTAGAGTTGGCCCCAACTATCATATTATCGTTCGATATCTTACTTACGTGCGACATTTGTCAAATTTGATGCAAATTGACAGTTCATTTCGAACTAAACGTCATCTCGACTGATATTAGAATAGAGGTCAAATCAAATTTCTTTGTTTTTCAAAGATGTTCGAAATTTGAATAAATAATATTATCGAAATCGATGTTATTATTTAGCAATAATAACATTTTCACAGATAAGAAATTTGTTCTAATAAAACAGTCTATTTTTATGGTGTTCATAATGTGCGGTTCTTGAAGGCATCATGGAGGGTTTATGATATTTGGATAGATAAAAGCTTTTAAATATTTGTATAGAATATTTTTTTATCGATTCATAGTTTTTATGTGGTAATACCACATTTTTATTTTGATAAATAATGTGTCATTATTTAAAAAGCTTTTAATTAAAAAAAAGTTTACTCATCTGAAACACTAATTTTTGTTTGGCACCGATGGTTGTAACGTTTCGCCAAATTTGCCCTTGTCCGGAAGGCATTTTTTTAAATACTATGACGGTGGCAAACAAGCAGCGCGCCTGATGTTTAGAAGTTACCGCCGCGTGGACGCTGCGACGCCGGGAGCATCACTCGCACGTTGTCAACCCTTTAAGAACCTATTTACTCCCTTCTTGAAGAAACGGATACTGTAGCCCCCGGAGAAAACCAATTTTTACTTCAGTTCAAACCGGTGTTATAATAAAATTATTCGTCGGTATTTATTATGAGAACATAGTACAATAGTGCAAATTGATATGAATAAGTTCAATTTAACATTAGAAGGTGGGCACCATCATCAGCGCAATACGTTTTTCCTTCACCGTAGTCAGGGAAAAAGTATCCTATAACCATCTTCGGGTGTTCTGCTACCCCTGTGCCAAAATTGGTTGAAATCCGTCCAGCCGTTTCTACGTTGTGAGCGGACAAATAATGTTTTATCAACAGAAGGCGCTTTACTCGCCCATACAAGTCTTGCATCGCGCTGTTAAGATTGCTGAAATAATTAATAAAGAAAGAAAGAAAGAAAATACATTTATTGCCAAAAAAACAGAACACAGTTTTATATTATTGAAACTATCGTGAGACATCTTTAATAATTATAAAAACGGTTTAAACTCACGTAAAAAATGGCAGGAACGGCCCGACATGTTTCGAACTCATTTGGAGCTCGTCATCAGGGGTAACTACCCGTGCTGCTACGGGGCTGTCAGTGTCAGTAGGTCGCGAGCGTTTATATAATTATAAAACACAGTTTTATGTACATCAATAAAAAAAATACAAAAAGAAACACCAAGTAAAAAGATCAAAATAATTTAACAGTGGCAATAGGACGCTCAGTAGCAATGTGCTGGAAACCTAGCCGTTATAACCACGCCTAGAACGAGTCTTGATACAACAGATTTGCGAAATATGAAGCCGCTTATGGTTGTATGTGTGCGTGTCTACGAACCAATCAGAGACGTGTTGCTTGTGACATTGACGTTGTGACAGATGCGCACACGGACGAATATTTTAGCCCGTGGCAACCAAAGGCTTCACTTTCACGTACTAAGTATAATTATGTTATAAAGTTTAACACAGTTGTAAGCGTGAAGCCTATTATTGGAAGGCAATATTTGACTTTCAAAGTATATTAACTTTGACTTTGAAACTTTAGTCGCAACGTGGTTAATACTATACTATGACGTCTTTGTCACATGCGTCATCTATTGTAGGTATTAGGTATACAATTCTAGTATTGAAATCAGTTTTCTGTAAAATTGAATTGAATCAGATTTCAGGAAAAATCTTAATAGCGTGGTGCAGGATCGTTTTTGTTTTGTATAGGCGCGAGGCGCCATCTGTTGATCATATTTCATTTTTTCTCTCATCACGCCGAAATGGTTGGCCATATTCGGATAAATGGACCTCGAAAAAAAAATTGAGAGGATACTTTTGTAACCCGACAAAAAAAAAATGATTTCCTCGTAGGAGCTTATCTGAAACACACATATTTTTGTTTCCCATTTGTAACGTTTCGCAAAATTTTCATTTGTCCGAAAGTGATTTTTTCCTGAAGCCCGTAATATTTTCAGGATTCTATAAACATATTTTTAAAGAACCCATTAGGTTAGGTTAGGTTTGTTTTATAATTATTCTGAAAAATTAACAGTTTTTGAAAAGATTGGCTTTCGGACAAATGAAAATTTGGCGAAACGTTACAGATGGGAAACAAAAAATAGTGTTTCAGATTAACAAGAAGGGCCAAGACGGACAGACAGCATTTGAACTGCAACCAAGCTGTAATAATACATTACATACCTGGTACATGGTATACTACAAATAATATTCATAGACAAATACCATGAGTTTGCAGACCTTACATAGAAAACTATCGTGAGTCTCAGACATATTAAAATACTTAAACGGGTTTACTCACGTCGTAGACGTCGAAAAACGCTCGACACGTTTCGAATCGGTACACGATTCATCATCAGGAGAGATCAGTGTTCTGTTGGCCGCAGCCGCGACTGATCGTCTCTCCTCATGATGAATTCGACTTCTACGACGTGAGTAAACCCGTTTAAGTGTTTTAATAAATCCTTACACTTTTGAAAAATAAAATGGTGTTCCAAAAATTGTACCTATCCTCGAGAGCGTTTCCCGATTTGTATGAGAAACTAGCTGTGCCCCGCGGTGTTACCCGCCCATCCCACGGGAACAGTAAATTTATTCGGGATGAAACGTATCCTATGTCCTTTCCCGGGTCTCAAACTATCTCCATACCAAATATCATCTAAGTCGGTTCAGCGGTTTAAGCGTGAAGAGGTAACAGACAGACAGACACACTTTCGCATTTATAATATTGGTATGGATATTAAACCTGTGAACAATTAGTATGCCAAGCCATGTGCCCACCCACGCACTTTAAGAAGCCTTATTCCTTTTAAAAAATATTTTTTTCATATTATGACAAATATATTGATAATTTTAACCAACTTTTTGAAGTGAATAATACTTTTACCCGAGGTCTAGGTAGTAGCATAGCTATTTCATGCTTTTATTGCGTGCAGTCGAAAATAAGTTGAAAAAACTTATTTTCCGCGTGAATTTTGAAAATTTCGAGTAGTTTTTGAAACAAAAATTATCAATAAAAAATTCAAACTGTAGGTTTCAAATCACTAATAAATCCCAATAGGCCTGTTCTAGGTAGAAACATCAATAATATGTTAAGAAACATGTTTGATGATAGATAGAAATGACTAATCAATCAGCATTTTAAAAGGAATAAGGCCTCTTAAGCTTGTTGGAGGAAGCTTTTGGTTTCGGTTTCCGGGGAAAGTTGCTTGCCTTCAAACTTTCAAGTTTCGTTTTGTTATGTAAAAGCTGGGTGACTTACTCTGCTCGATACTCGTGCTATATCGTATTTATATCTTTACTACGACGGTGTGACAAGCATGCGGCCTGCCTGATGTTAAGCAGTTACTGCCTTCTATGGCTTGTGACGCCAGGAGCATCACACGCGCGTTGCCGACCATTTAAGAACCTATTGACTCCCCTCTTGAGGAACCGCATGCTGTAGCGCCCGGGGACACCTCGGCAGCTCATTCCACATGTGGAGCGGAGCGGTAGGGAATTCCTCTGGATCCGCACAGTTCTCGACAATTTAGGCTCCAGTGTGTGAGGATGAACAATGCCGATGGCGAGCAGTTTATAATATTTTTACTTTATTACTGATTTTGTTTGAAATATATATGAATATCGGAGACGGTCATGAGTATGACTTTTGAAGAAACTCAACGAAACCGGCGCGCCATTTGGAAGGCGATAGTAGCGCCCCCTTGAACCCGTTTTGGCGCGCTAGACAGAGTCTTGGCGATTCAGTCGGGAACGCCCACCACACTTCACTTTGGGTCACCATCGAGAGCACTGCTTCCTTGGAACTGTCCCGTTTCGTTGTGCTATACCAAGTTGATTGCTATACCAAGTTGATTAGAGTCAGTACTTACCTACACATAGTTTAGTTAAGGTCTTTTTAATACCGTATGTCAAACACAATTTAAACTAAAAATAAACGCTAAAATCTCAACTTACGTGATAACATACCTCTGAACTAATGAAGCACGAAAATAGACATCCAGGTATGAATAAGCCGGCTAGGGACGAATATAGCTCTCAATTAAAGCCTGGATTACTAATGGAGCGTATTGTTAAAGCACTAACTACCTTTGGGAGAATAGACTGTGGTTCGTTTGTAATATTAGAATAGGTCGACGACTAAGTTAGTCAATTTAGTTGTTACTATGTCGTTAAACAGAAATGTTCAATAATGTAATAGAATAGAATAGAATACTCTTTATTGCACACCTCAAGAAGAAAGAAATACAAATACAAATGACACTTAACATTACAATAGAGGCAAACAATAGGCGATCTTATCGCTAAAAAGCGATCTCTTCCAGACAACCTTCGGGTAGCGGATTAATATAAATGAAATGAGATGAGTAGGCGATGCAAAAAGTAATCAAGAAAACTACTGAAAAATTATTAAAATCTACTAAAACCTATAATAATATATATTGAAACATAAACATACATAAAAATATACATAAATGAACATAAGACTAAATATATACTCATATATAAACTTACTTAAACCTAAATAGAAAATAGAATAGAATAGAAATTGTACATTACTGCAAACGCCGGGAAATAAGGGCTTGTCAATTGAGTAGGTATAGATGGCTCTGGCTGGTGTCCCAAGACTATGGGACATCAAGGGAAAGTTCCTTACATATCGTAGATAGGATATTTTGCTGAAAGAAAACTTTATGTTATTTATAAAGGTTAGTAAATTCTGCATTTAATGATTTTCTAAGAATTACTTCCTTCGTCTGGGAATCGAACCGACTTAAACGTGAAAAAAAATCTCACCCCTATTTTTATGATGCCAATCGAAAGAATTGACAAAAATAATAATTATTCCTAACTAACATACTATGAACTATGAACGAATTATAAGCTAGAATTTCTTAGAATCTTTTTAAATGCAGAATTACTAACTTTTAAAAATAACATAAAGTCTTGTTTCAGTAAAATATCCTACCTACGATATTTAAGGTACTTTACCTTGATGTCCCATAGTCTACACCCGGCATAGCTTGTTTGGTTTGCTATTTATAGATTTAACTCCAACGTTTCCAACCGAATGAACCTGAAGCGCGATCGCATCCATATTTCCACACGATTTCTTGAAATCTTCCTTTATGCAAGATATTTTCCTTACAGGAAAACTTGGAGGGAAACGAGACTAGGTCAAATGGGGTTAAATGACAATGTCACCGGGATTTCCGTAACGTAGTGTCATAGCGTGATGATACTGATAGTGATTAAGATATGCAACTATAACGACACTACGTGTAATGTATAATACTTTGTATTGCTCACTGGAGTAGTACTTGTGAGAGATCGACCAAGTCAAGGGCAATAGAATACAATACAAAATGCTTTATTGCACACAAAAAAGTGCACAAATTGGTCGCGTTAAGTTTACGCCTCATTTATATACGACGCCATAGAAATCAGGCGCAACTTAACTTGACCCAGTAACGCGAAAGATCACTTTATACAGCTCAAATCGCAAACATCGTGTTTAATAACAGCTAAAGGTGATATAACCGAAATATATATCAGACTTCGCTTGTTTTTATGTCACATTTTTGAGGATTTTAAGGCTCCTTATTTTCTTGTCTATCAAATATGTATCTTAACATATAATATTACTACTTAGAACGCGACTATGAAACCTACAGTTTTACCTATTTGAGCTTTTCATTGATAATTTTTGTTTCAAAAACAACTCGAAATTGACAAAATTCACACAGAAAACTGGTTTTTTCAACTTATTTTCGACTCCACGCAATAAAAGCATGAAAGTAGTATTATTCACTTTAAAAAGTAGGTTGAAATTATGAATATATCTGTCATAATATGATAAAGATACATTATAAAATCGATTCCATTTTTTATTGCTATCAAAATGTCTTTATGGGATGTACTACACTTAAACAGCTCTAAAAGTCAGAAATCGCTTGTTTGGAGTTATCACAAAATCATCATCATCAGAAATTTAAAAGCTAAGCTCTTGTCGGTGGAGCAACTTCCATATTTCTCTATCTTCAACTTTCTGTTTGATGTCCTGATACGACACGCCGTCTACTTTCTCCTTGATTAATTTGGTCTATAAAAGTTCTCCTAGGTCTTCCTCTCTTCCTCCTTCCCTCAATCTTTCCTTCAATAATGGTTTTTCTCGTATGTAATCGTCGTGTCGTAGCAGGTGTTCACACATCTTTCCCCTTCTGTTTTCAATGGTTTCTTACAACGACCTTTTCTCTTCTACTATTATAAGCACTTCTTCATTTGTAACTTTTTCCGTCCAGCTTATCCTTTCCATTCGTCTTCAGCACCACATCTCGAATGCTTCCAACCGTTCTCTATCACGCCTTGTCATTGTCCGCGTTTCGCTTCCATATACAGTAGAACGGGGTTACTTTCAAATGCAGGAGCTACTTTGGAAAAGTGTTTTTACGCCTTATCCTTATTTTTTTTTACTATCTGTGGCAATGCAATACCTACCTTCAACAATGACCTAACCTTTTACTTCATTTGCTCAATTGCACTATGAATATTTGCGTTTATATAACTATTTTTAAATCTATCAAAGTAGCCCCAAATTTTCCTAAAGTAACCCCGTTTTACGGTAGGGCTATACTCCAGATGTACACTTTTATAAGGTATTTTCATCACGAAACTTAAAACTTTTTGTATTAAAAAGGCGTATTACTATGTCAAGGAGTTCCTTGATGAGTGAGTGTGTCAAGTGTTTTTGGTGTACATATAACCAATGCAACAGTTATCAAATTAAAATTAATTTTAATTTGATAACTGTTGCATTGGTTTCCTTGTGTACAATTGCAAATCTATTTTATTTTCTTTCGACACTAGTATTATTATTATATATTTTTTTAAGACTGAACATGTAATAAGTAATTGAATGTTTGACAATGTAAGTTTATACAAATAAATTATTCTATTCTATTCTAAGCCTTTTACGAACTTGGCCCAATATTCACAAAATACACTCGAATTTTATTATCGCCCAGGTAAAAGCTTGTTGAAGAAAATAGTTTTCCATAATCCACCCCAAAACAACAATAAGGAATCGGATATGTTATTCATCTTTGTCAGACTCGAAATGTGATATTACAATATGAATACGTTACCTTTTATCTGCTATTTTTAGTTCTTGCGTCAATCCTTTGTTGGTTGGAGTATTGTCTTCAGTAACTGAAACCTTATTTACCAGGTTAGTTAATGATTGAAACACTGAAACTATAAGCAGCTTAGAAACAGAGACCAATTATTGACAACGTTTACAATTTCCAGGCTAAATACCTAGGTACCTATTCATTAATTTAATAAATAAATAGTACTATTATCTATTCTGTGTTAATAGTCGTTTGGGCGAACGGTCTTAAAGCGAAGGGTCTCGACAAATACCTGGAGAGACTCTCGCTAGATCGCTGGGTTAAGGGTCAGATTCAGAAGGCTTCGAGGTTCCTCTCTCTGCAGCCCTAACCACCGGCAGCCCGGGCCCGGGCCCTGCCCCGCTGCCGGCGGCACCCTAGGTTAGGTATTTTATAACGTGTTTTTTGTAATCTATTTATAGTATTTCACTTTTTATACACAGACATTGTAAACTAGCCTCAGATCAAAGATAAATAAGAAGACTGGTTGACGATGCGGTTGGCTCGGTTTGTAGAGACCTGCCTACTTAGCCGGCGGTCCCGGGTTCGAATCCCGGCCAGGGCAAATATTTGTGTGATGAACTCGAATATTTGTGCTTGGGTCATGGTTGTTCTATGTATTTAAGTATATATTTATCTATATAAGTATGTATATCGTCGTCTAGTACCCATAGCACAAACCTTCATGAGCTTAATTTGGGACTAGATCGATTAGTGCGAGGTTGTCTGATATTTATTTATTATTATTATTTATTTATACTACGTATGTAGTGATGAAGAATATAAAGAGTAAGTATAAATATGTTGACTTCAAAATAATGATTTGATAGAATATATATGAGGGGACGTTCAGACTAACAAACGATAGGACATTATGCATTTGCAATTCGCAATACGTTTGCTAGGAAGATGCATGGGCTCCATCAAATTTCCTGAGGTGTATCAATAGTGTTGTTTGTGAAAGTGGGCTTATCCGTTCAAAAATGCTGATTGTTTTAAACATGTTTCGTAATATATTTTTCATCTCTCCTGTTCAGAAAGAGTCATTTTCATGAGTAGATAGCCGGGTGGAAAATAGGTTTTCCATCCCTAGGGTGGAAAGTAATTTTTTTTTAATTGTTATGGAGGCAAAGATAATTGAGTCTCTTAATAAAATAAAATAAGAGGTTTCATATATATCTAAATCCAGCTATACACTAAACGACGTGTTAATTACGATCTACAAGTAAAGGTTGATATTAAAATCATTTTACAGTTGGTCTATTTATTTTCCCCAATTACGTAAGCTCAACATTTAAAATCATTCCTCTACTCTGCTGCCCGCCATAATGCCATATTAATAGCATGACACTTATTTTTTTTTAATTTTCGGCATGTCCATCAGGACGCACGTCCGACCAACTCGATTAGGTACAATCTAGTCGGCCGTGGTAAGTGGCCATTCCGAAAAAGCTTAGGAGGCTTGCTGCGTTTATAGGTAAAGTTTATTTATTTACATCTAATTATAAAAAAATAATTAATATCATATTTATAATACATACAATTCTAAAGGTACTTATTTTTATTTATAGAATCGTAAAAATTGAAACCATTGGCGACTTTTTTTTTTATATTGGCAGTAAGTGTATTTTAACTTTTTTTTTTAATCTACGAAAAAAAAAACAATGAAAGTTTGCAATAGAAAAAGCGGGAACACAAGATTACATTTAAACACCGTGTCTTTTATTGGATATTGACTAAAAATGGTTTCGGAAAGTAATTCCAGTGACATGGAGATTGATTTAACTCCCGACGAAATAAAAGAGCAAGCAAACGCTGTGGTGAATAATCTTTTACCGCAGTGCTCTAAGGAGAGATATTTGAAAGCATACAACCAATTTATGATGTGGAGATCCGCTAAAAAAGTGAAGTCCCTTTCGGAAAGTGTGTTTTTGGCATACTTTAATGAATTGTCGAAGACATTACAGCCTTCAACGCTTTGGAGCAATTACTCAATGCTGAAGTCTACAATTAATACGAAGCATAATGTCAACTTGAAAAATTTCACCAACTTGACTGTATATTTAAAAAGGCAGTCTGAAAACTTCAAAGGCAAAAAATCCAAGATTTTTACTGCTCAGGAAGTCGAGAGGTTTTTGAACGAAGCTCCCGATGAAATTTATTTGGCAACTAAGGTGTGTATCTAAATGTAAAATATAACACGAATATTTCTAATTAATTGATTTGAATTTATTGTACATAGTATTAAATCATTAATTTATTTTATTTAATAATCTTTATATATTTATGAAACACATTATATTTTCAACAATTTCAATGATTACATGGTTATTAGATTATCTGTCGATTTTATTTAAAGTATATAAATTAATAATAATTAATTGATTCATAATTATGTTGTTGCAGGTTGCTCTTATCTTTGGCATATGCGGTGCATGTAGAAGCATCGAATTTTCAAAAATTACTGTCAACGATGTCGAAAAACACAATCAAATTGTACTAGTTAAATTACGCAATACGAAAACTAAAATCGACCGGCAGTTTGTCGTCCGTGAAGAGTTTGCAAATTTGGTGGAAAAATATCAAAGTCTTCGGCCAGAAAACCTGAACACAGATAGATATTTCCTTAATTTTCAAAATGGTAAATGTTTACGGCAAGTGATTGGGAAAAACAAATTCGCAAACATGCCAAGACAAATTGCAGCCTACCTAAATTTGCCGAACATAGATTTGTACACAGGTCACTGTTTCCGCCGAACCTCCGCTACCCTGCTAGCTGATTCAGGGGCTAGCATATCAACCCTGAAACGGCATGGCGGTTGGAAGTCCAGCACTGTTGCGGAGGGATACGTCGAAGACTCGGTTGAGAATAAGACAAAAATAAGCTCAAAAATAACAGAATTTATAAATATTGAACGCCATTGCTCTCCACAACCTGGAACATCGACTGATCCGGAGCCAGAAGTGTCACCACAAAGTCGTCGTCGGATTATCGAAGATAATGTTGAATCCGCATCTCATACCATACAAGAAACGCAGGTTTCGCAGAAAATTTCGAATATAAATATGCCCGGCAAAACATTAAATTTATCTTTTTCAAATTGTTCAAACTTTACTTTAAATTTTAACTGATTATTCTTAATATATCTCTTCTATGAAATGTGCGTGTAGTATTTTGTTTTCCTCACAGTCAAAATGAAAAGTAGAGTGTTTAACTCGGGTGAAATTACCCATTTCACCCTCGAACTATTGGCGCTCTCACTTCGTTCGAGCGCCAGAAATATCTCGGGTGAAATGGGTCACTTTCTACCCTTGGTTAACAATCTACTAATCACAGATATTATCAATGTTACGACTTAGAACAGGGCCATTGCGATTTGTTGGTATATATTTCAAACCCACAGTCTGAGCTATTTATTGATATTTTTTGTTTTGTTGAGCTATTTATTGACTTTGAAAATTATAAAATTCACGCAGAAAGCTGTTCTCTTTTTAAATCATTTTCGACTGCACGCAATGAAAGCATGAAATAGCTACTGTACTGTACTGTTACTTTCTAGAATATAGGGGAAAGTATTATTCACTTAAAAAATTATCGATTTACAATACAATACAATACAATACAATACAATACAATACAATACAATACAATACAATACAATACAATACAATACAATACAATACAATACAATACAATACAATACAATACAATACAATACAATACAATACAATACAATACAATACAATACAATACAATACAATACAATACAATACAATACAATACAATACAATACAATACAATACAATACAATACAATACAATACAATACAATACAATACAATACAATACAATACAATACAATACAATACAATACAATACAATACAATACAATACAATACAATACAATACAATACAATACAATACAATACAATACAATACAATACAATACAATACAATATAATACAATACAATACAACACTTTATTGCACACCAACAAGAAAAATATATATTAGTCATAATATGTTTTTTTTAAAGATTAATAAGGTCTCTTAATATTAGAAGATATTAAAAAGTATCGGGGAAAGGCTCCTTAGCTTATGTTACGTTAAATTTTACGAAACATGTATTGTAATCATTGTAATGTCTCATTTTTTTAATGTGGGTACCTACACACCACATTTTTATATTAAACCACTAGCTTTTGCCCACGACTACGTCCGCATGGAACTTGAAAGTATGGAAGCAACCTCGTACAGCACGATAGATATCGATATCCACCTCTATCACCTTAATTAATAAAAGGGATTATTAAAAAGTGCCTAAGCAAATTTAAGAGCAATCGTGCTTTTGGTCTAATAATTACATTTCCTACATGGTCATCAATGTCATCATGAATTACTTACCCACTTTTCATTTTTTTAGGGATAATTTCCAGGATGAAAACTATCCTCTGTCCTTCCTCGGATCTTAAACTATCTCTATGCCAAATTTCATAAAAATCGATTCAGCGGTTTAAGCGTGAAGAGGTAACATACAGACAGACACACTCGCATTTATAATATTAGTATGGATTGGAACAAAGCTTCTGAGCCTTACCAACTTCATCCGTGTAAGCTTCTAACTTGTAATACATTTTAGTTATCATTAAATTTAACGAAAAATTAAAAATATTTTTTTTTTTAGAATTGAGTGAAAAATATTCTAATACGCATCTTTACCAAAGTCAATTAAAATCCAAGAATTTTGGAGTGATGAGACGCAAAATATTCCACCGATTATATTTGTATTTTCTTTTTTTTAATACATGGTGAGACGACGGCGATGGACAATACCGAAGCTCAGGGATGAGCTTTAGAGCGAGTGGACTGTAGATTATAGGGGAGAGAGAATGAAACTAAACTAAACGAACGAAAGACGAAAGGAAAGACAAAGTAAACGAAACGAAATATATTAAACACACAAATAATTAACAAAAACAAAGGATCGGAGTAGAAATATCAAATTCAACACTAAATTAATTAATATAGTATATATGTCTATTAACACTAATCGCGAACCGATGGTACTACGCACTAACAAACTAAAATCGCGGACCGATGGTACGACTGTGGTACTACGCTAAACTGCTAAACTTCAAGATGGTTACAAAGTGGTTAACTGAAGCCTGGGATATGACTCTGATAAGACTGGAATACTACTGGCTTTTTTTAGACATGACTTGAACTGTATCAGGTCTGGTTAGCCCTCACTATCAGTAGTCGGACTTTGTGTGGGAGTATAACCCGCTAAAGGGATTATCTCCACGCCACAGGGGTCAGGGTTGTGGTGACGCGGGCGCACTGGGCCCATGCACTGCGTCGTGAATAGACTGAACCGAATCAGTCTGACTTGGGGCGGAAGGAGAGCAACTACAAAATACTACTGGCCAAATGGCCGTCTCTTTTATACAATTTTACAGGGACTTAGGAAGACGCCCTTTTTATATAAAAATACAACATTTAGCTTAAACCAAACTTATTTACTAGATCGACGTCTATGAGACGAACAAGAAATAAAGCGTGTTTACGCGGTGAGAGCTCCCGTCTGACTGTGAGAAACAAAAATTGACACGGTTTCTTTACCATATTTTACTTTACTCTTTGGTTTCTTTGTCTCGGGTAAGAGGCTGTCTCGCTCGCACCGTCCGAGACAGTATACACAGGTGTCACCCTTAAGGCGATGCGCGTGTTAATTTCATGATTTGTCGCGCTCTCAGGAGATTACGGACGATATTTACATTGTCATAAGAAAAAATTACCTATACAAAGTTATGAATCAATTTCAAAAAAATCCTTACATTTTTCATGAAATGTAAACAAGGATGACTCATTTGTTTTCATCTACGAATGTAAAGTTTATGATGTCATCTTTGTTATGATTTTAATATTAGGAGGCATTATTCCTTAAAAAAAATTTTTTTTTTCATATTATGACAAATATATTGATAATTTTGGATTACTAATGTTTGGCAAATAATCTTTCCCAAAGTATCACATCGCAAATTTTGTTTCCCAAATTTTTATTTGGCAAAAAGTGCAATTAGCAAAACTACGTATCGCAAATTTACAGTTTGCAAACATTTTGTTTAGCAAGTGGTTGCTTAGCAAATAATTACTTGTCAAGTTTTACTTTCCCAATTTTTTTTTTGCAAATATATCGTTTGGCATAACATTCTTATCCCAAAATATTGCATGGCATACGATTTATATCCCAGTATAAGGTGAAATAAGTATAATACTATGATGTTTGGCCCACTCACTATAGGGCCGCGTGGCTCGCTCGTTAAGGTCGCAACTCAACCTAACACTCCTCCTCGCTACGCTCGTCGTCGTACCTAACCTGAGCCAAGTCGGATTTCCCTTAAGGTGAAATAAGTGATATTATGATGTTTCGCCCACTCGCTATCACTATAGGGCCGCGTGGCTTGCTCGCTACGCTCGCTCGTTAGGGTCGCAACTCAACCTAACACTCGTCCTCGCTACGCTCGTCGTCGTACCTAACCTGAGCCAAGTCGGATTTCCCTTAAGGTGAAATACGTGATATTATGATGTTTCGCCCACTCGCTATCACTATAGGGCCGCGTGGCTCGCTCGCTACGCTCGCTCGTTAGGGTCGCAACTCAACCTAACACTCCTCCTCGCTACGCTCGTCATCGTACCTAACCTGAGCCAAGTCGAATTTCCCTTAAGGTGAAATAAGTGATATTATGATGTTTCGCCCACTCGCTATCACTATAGGGCCGCGTGGCTCGCTCGCTACGCTCACTCGTTAGGGTCGCAACTCAACCTACCACTCCTCCTCGCTACGCTCGTCGTCGTACCTAACCTAAGCCAAGTCGGACCTGCCTTACGTACTACTATTAGGTAATATTTAGGAATACTTAGGGCTTACAATTTACCAGACTTTTGCTTTAAGTTCAGCTTGCAAAGTGACTAATTTGGGAAAATTTTGTTTGGAAAATAATTTATGACAAAATCAAACATTTGCTTTATAAGCATTTGCTAAATAAAATCTTGACAAAGTGAAATTTTGGGAAAAGATGATTTGACCAAATGAATACAATGGGAAATGTAACTTTGCTAGAGATGCATTTGGGAAATAAAACTGTTGCGATAAGTTATTTGGGAAGTCATATTTGGGAAACATTATTTGCCAAACGGCAGTACACCGATAATTTCAACCAACTTTTTTAAAGTGAAACGTTTCCCCGAGTTCTAGGTAGTAACATAGCTATTTCATGCTTTCATTGCGTGCAGTCGAAAATAAGTTGAAAAAACTAATTTTCCGCGCAAGTTTTGTCAATTTTGAGTAGTTTTTGAAACAAACATTATCAATGAAAAATTCAAACTGTAGGTTTCAAATATATATCAATAAATCTCTATTGCCCTGTTCTATGTAGTAACATCAATAATCAGCATTTTAAAAGGAATAAAGCCTCTTAGGGCGGGTGCTCTTTACGTTAAATATGTGATTACAAGGGAGAAAATATTTTACAATATTGCTTCTTTTACGGGCTATAATCTTAATCTTAATTCTAATGATATTTATTGGAGCGGAGCGAGCGAAGCGAGCGAAGCTCCCATGGATCGACTCGAATGGACTTTGTAACAATGCGCAGATCTCAGCGAGTTCTCAACCGATTTTAGAAATTTTTGTTTTAAAATGCTCAAATAAAATTTCGCTAGGTCGTGACGAAGAGAAAATTTCAAAAAAAAAAAAAAAAAACTCCGCTCCAATCTATGGTGCAAGCTTAGCCGGTGGCTGACTCTGCATCGACCTAGTTGGAGCGAAGCTCCCATGGATCGACTCGAATGGACTTTGTAACAATGCGCGGATCTCAGCGAGTTCTCAACCGATTTTGGAAATTTTTGTTTTAAAATGCACAAATTAAATTTCGCTAGGTCGTGACGAAGAGAAAATTTCGAAAAAAAAAAAAAAAAACTCCGCTCCAATCTATGGTGCAAGCTTAGCCGGTGGCTGGCTCTGCATCGACCTAGTTTATCTTAATACTAGACGTTTCGCCATGCCGGGGACCTATGATGGTTGCGTTTATCACGTGATAAATAAGTGACAATGCATCTGTCACTCACACTCGCATTTTGTCAAAACGTGACGGATGCTTTGCCACTTATTTGGGTCATTGTCAGTTCAAAAAACAAAAGTTGTCTCTGCGGTGGCCAATAGTTAACAGCGTATGTGCATAGAAGTTATGTTTATAACACGCAACCCCATAGAAAGGGAAACGTCGTTTATATGCTAATATAATTTTGAACTAGGCCTAAAGTCCTTAACTTTGTACGTGTCCACCGAAAAGACGCGAACCTAAATCTCACAATACTAAGTATATGGCGTCTGAAAGTGGTCACCGCCCTCGAGTGTTAATCTTTCTCTTGCCTTTCCACGCAATAAGTCGCGCACATATAGTAAGTCTTTCAGAGTTCACTCTGTGAAGTTGTGGAACTCGTTACCGGTGTCAGTGAGGCAATCACAATCCGTGGCATCATTTAAGGAAAATTATATAATATTAATATTATAGTTTATTGCTATCATGCTATGTTTTATCGTTTTGTGTGAGGTTGTCCGATATTTATTTATTTTATTAATGCTAATATGTAAGACTGAATATTTATTATTATTATATTATATATATTTATTAGTTTATAGTTAATATAATAAACGTTTGTAATTATGTGTATATTTATTTAACTTATGGTTATACTTAGGTACATTTTGTATATTTATGCGTTTTAATTTGTTCGTTTGTCTATCACTTCAATGTCTAGTTTTCTATCTCATTTGCTCAAAGCTTAACTGAAAGAAATATAAGTTCGCCCTTACAAGTTCGCCCTTGTACACATGTATTGTTTTTGAGTTTTTGTTAATATTGTTTTATGTGCAATAAGTGTTTATATAGCGTTTATATAGCGTGATAAAACCAACCATCATAAGCTCCCTGTCCGTAACACATGATATAAAAACTTACTAACAAGAAAGTTTCTACAAAACTGTATTCACAGTTTGACTGTAGGGTAGGTATCGTCTCTGCTTATTATACATACTTTATAAAATTAGGCTTTCATGAGGTAAACTTGAGTGGCACTTTGCGTAAACATACTGTCACTCAAGTGTCTGTTACAGGTATTATTTAAAAGCCTGTTTAAACTTTGGCTTGCTCGGCTCATGGCGGATGTCTTCTCTTCTGGCAAACTGTTGAGGGCGTACGAGAGTATTTTGCAGGCCCTGACTTACTGCACCTGGTATTTGGGCCCCCTCCTCTATCTCAATACACTTTTCAGCAGATAAAATAGTAGGTAGGAGTATTTTAAGTGAAGAATAAGGAAAAAATAAGTATGGTGCAACTCCTACTTCTGGAACTGAGGCCACTAGACAGGCTGGGCCCCTAGGCCTTGTGGGCCTTGGGGTAAATACGACACTGAGTCTTTTGGTTAAAGTCCTGTCACCAAAATATTTGTTGACCCGTGGTACTGCGTAATATTAGGTTAAAGACAAGTCAATTAAAATCAAAACGTTTATTCAGTAAGTAGGCCACAACGATACTTTCACATGTCTGAATCTGAATCTACCGGCATTTCACAAGAGGAGACTGCTGTTAAGAAAAACGCCGAAAGAAACTCAACGTTACGTATTTTTTTCCTTAATTATACTTAAAACTATTAAAATTATATAATATGAAAATGCCAATACGAAACTAAAGAAAACGTTAATCGCTTTGTTGTAGTAGTTTATGGAACTGTCACATAATGAGAGATCTTAAAAAACGAGTTTTAGCGTAGTTTTTGAAACAAAAATTATCAATGAAAAATTCAAACTGTAGGTTTCAAATACGTAGATACCAATAAATTGCAATAGCCCAGTTTTAGGTAGTAAGTAACATCGATAATTTATTAAGAAACGAGTTTTATCATAGTGAAAAATGTCTGAAAAGAATCAGCGTTTTTGAAGGACTAAATTTGCTGGGGCAAAGATATTTTAGCCAGACTATATCAGCCAAGTTCGTATTTAAAGTTACAAGGATGTAAGTCATAAATCAAATGTTGTCTGCATGTTACAAGTCAAAAATAAGATACAAAATTTAGTTGGCTTCAGACAAAGGATTCATTGCCAACTATCTGTCAAGGATTCTTATCCAGGAGTGGTGTTTTATAAGTAGGCAAACTAGTCACAGCTTTGCTTTCGAGAAATACCCTCCTTGGTCCTTTTACTTTATCGAAATAGTATATTACTGCAGACGCGGGAAACAAGAGCTTACCGGGTGAGTAGGTATAGACGGCCGAGCTTCGAAGTATCACTTTTTGGGCGGCACCCGAGAGAACTGTAATGGAATTTCAAACAAAATTGAAGGCCTAAGCCGGGAAGCATTTTTTTTTAAACAGGGCGTCTGTGTTCATGAACAGCTTTATTATATTTTTAAGAGTGGTGTATTTTTTTCATTGCATATGTTTGAGAAAAGCACTGATACATGCCTAGCCGTGAAAAGGGCTTGCCGGCTTCGTATCACTATCCGGCCTCCCTACCTTTCCTAAAAAGGAAAAAAAAATGACTTAAGAGGATAACCTGATAAGGATATACGCGACTACGGAGAAACAAAAAGTCATAATCCACCTTTTTTTCATAAAAAGCTGTTGTATAGAAAATTTATTAATAGAACCCATTCAAGTGTCGATAATTGTCACAATTGTCGTTTCGGTGGTCAATTGTGGTAATAGCTCCCCGCAGAGCGCCCCCAGGAGGCGAATGGATTATGATCGAACTAATTGATTGGCGTAGGCAGCTTATTAACTAGGAAAAACAAATTGGTTGTCTGTAATGTCAGTTTACGGACGATAATCTTACGCGATGACATCATAAGAAAACGTAGAGGAAAAATTGCATACTTTTATGAATTGAATGCCGGCCGCAATGGAAGAGATAGATGTGTCACAAGCCCAACGCTTAGGCCGATCGTGCCTCTCTATTGCTTGTTCCGCGCTCTCGCTTGCACGCTCGGCTCAGGCGGAACGTGACATTGAGTCATGCTTTTTAGTGCGTGTAGCTGGCGTTCATCGATTTATAAGACGTTATCACGTCAAAACCGGCCAAGTGCGAGTCGGACTCGCACACCGAGGGCTACAAACACTTCCAATCATAACTGGCTGGGTTAAGTTAAGTTTGCACCTGGTATGTATGGGGCCGCATACAAATTATAGGTGCAAACTTGACGTAACCGATCACGTTTGTTGTATGGGAGCCCCACTTGAATATTTATTTTATTTTGTTTCTAGTATTTGTTATAGCGGCAATAGAAATACATCGTCTGTGAAAATTTCAACTGTCTAGCTATCACGGTTCATGAGATACAGCCTTGTGACAGACGGACGGACAGCGGAGTCTTAGTAATAGGGTCCCGTTTTTTACCCTTTGGGTACGGAACCCTAAAAAGGGACCCGCTAACGCTTTTTTGTCCGCCCGCCTCAAACTGACTATAGTCTCGCGTTTTATACACATAATTAACACAAATTATAAAGGGAAAGCCGAAACTTTAGATTATGAAGGTAAATAAGTAATGTCGCGAGAGACCCGTTATATATTGTGCTATTTATAGCTTAATTCCAAACCGCAAGAAAAAAAACAGTTTCTTGAATAGCGAGCAACGGCAGCTCAGCAAAAGTTATTGGGAAATTCTCGATCCAAATCGGCGAAAAATGTTTAAAGTTTGACTTTTAAAAATCTTAAAAGTAATCGACCGATTTTAGGAATTCAAATTTCACTTTGATGCCCTCCGGCAGACGCACATTTTGCCATATGGCCAATCCGCGTATCTCTGATATCTGCGAAACTATACAGGGCGTCCCAAGACATCAAGGGAAAGTACCTTAAACATCGTAGATAGGATATTTTGCTGAAAGAAAGACTGTATGTTATTTTTAAAAGTTAGTAATTCTGCATTTAAAGATTTTCTTCGTCGTCGTCGGCAATTAAATAATTTTCTTGTGACTCAAAGATTTTACGTTGTTCCTTTCTTTTAAAATACTGTGTTACTTAGGAAAAAATATTATTTTTTGTCCATTCTTGCGATTGGCATCATAGAAATAGGGGTGTTTTCTTTTTCACATTTAAGTCGGTTCGATTCCCAGACGAAGCAAGTAATTCTTAAAAGAAATTTAAATGCAGAATTACTAAATTTTTAAAAATAACATTTAGTCTTCTTTCAGCAAAATATTCTATCTACGATATTTAAGATACTTTCCCTTGATGTCCCATAGTCTTGGGACGCCCTTTATACTCGATCAGGAAAACAAACGTTTTCAATGTATTGAAGTGTGAAGAAACACTTCTCCACTCCACTTGATGGTATGGCCTGTGGCTCCAAAAAGGGGAGCCCAAGTCGCAATGGCTACTGACAAGAAACCAACGGTGCCATGTCAGTTGACACTGCTATGCTGGTCCGAGATACGCTTATTCACGCTTCGTTTGAAGGGTTATAAGAAGGAGGAAACACATGAGCCGGCAAAAAGTTCGGCAGATGAAAGAACCGCCAACTTTTTGGTACGTATACGAATAAACAATATCAGTAACGTTACTTTCGTCAGCAGCCGGGTGCGCACGCGTCAGGCTAAAAACGCTCCCACCAATCGGGCACTGTCGCTCTTGAGTGAACTGGCTATAGCCCTGAGGTCGACGTCTTTCACGACTCACCCGACTCTTTTTGCAGAGCTGTATGTATGTTTTTAACCGACTGCAAAAAAAGGAGGAGGGTTCTCAATTCGACTGTTTTTTTTCTTTGTTACCTCAGTAGATACTTTTGACTGGGTGAACCGATAGTGATGATTCTTTTATTTGAAAGCTGGTGCTTCTCGTGTCGTCCCATTTCAATTTGGTCCAGTTCTGACAAAGACATCCATGAGAAAATCATATAAGTGTTATTGTATGTTCCATTTCGCTCATTGAAGTCGGTTATTTTCTTGTTAAAAAATTATCATCACTACATAGTATAAAACAAAGTCGCTTCCTGCTGTCTTTTGCTGTCTGTCCCTATGTATGCTTAGATCTTTAACACTTTGCACGCCGTAAGTTATAATCGGTACCGCGCTCCAACAGCTGATCACGACCACCACTCGTGATGCTCTTTTTCCCAAGAACGCCGCGCATTTTTTAAGGCACCACCTATGGTTCGCCGGCGATTTTCGGTGATATTGTAAGATTTATAAAAAAATAATTAGCGTAGATACAGGAATAATTTATTTTTTATTTAAGAGGTGTTTTAGTATTTTATAATGATAAAAATAAAACAATGTGTTTATAACATTTATTTTACCTTAAAATTGTCGCTGAAAAGAACTCGTTTTATGAAAAAATAAAAACTCTAACATGGATTTGTGAGGTAGCCCGCGCAGCGCACTGACGAGGCAGCGCGGGCGACGCATCGTCATGCCGTTCCCCCAACCCTCACGTTAATAAATTGTATGTGTGTGGGTAGCTTAAACGTTCTTCTACACGTTGCTATTAAGCGGATCACGAACTGTGTTCGATATTTTAATACAAACAGTATGAAATCTGATCACGAGTACTATTCGTTATCCGCGACTCTAAGAAAAAAGGTGTCACGAGTGGTACTCGTCATCGGCGAGCTAGACATGGCAGTTATTAAAATGGCCGGCGAATTAGAGAAAAAATGCGTACCGAGTGGTTCTCGTGATCGGCGTGCAAAGTGTTAAAACTACGCAACGGATTTTGATTCGGATTTTTTTAATAGATAGAGTAGTTCAAGAGGGAGGTTTATATGTATAATACATGCATAATTTATCAGCATTGCGCCCGTGCGAAGGCGAGGCGGGTTGCTAGTAATTTAATAAACAACAACAATATTGGACAGACAAGTTGCCACGTGGAATGGCCCCCGCTCTACTTCCAAAACCATAAATTTACAATTCCATATAAGAAGGAAGCCTGAAAACATCTGTCTGCAAACTTTAGGTATTTTTTACATCTGTTATTATAATCACATGGTAAATGTCTCCAGCTGAGACGTCTAGGACAGACAGACTACATTTTAAGACCTGACGAATGGGATATTTATGCATACGAACGTATATTGTGACGTTTTTGGCGCAAAAACTTAAGCGGCATTTTGATCATTCTGGGCCACTCATACATAATAAATAATAACTCTAAATTCTTATAAGAAGTTAAATAAATCAGTGATCGGCACGACTCGTGCAACACCGCGGGATTCCTATAGTAATTTTAATAAAGAAAGAAAGAAAGAATTTATTGCCACACCAAAAAATAAAATAGGGTAAATGTGGGATACATGCCATAGAGGGATAGGTGCCCAAATTTGCACATAGCTACTGTGCGAATTTAACGCTTGCAATTTTTTTTTTAACTTACCCCTTTGCTCCTTCTGATTAATTACGAACACTTTGTTAAAATTGACGTATTGTGAGTTATTGCGAAATACTATTTTACGCCGCGACAGATTAGGGTAAATGTGGGATAGTTGCCATACTTTTTGAAAAAGGTGAATAAAATACAGAAGATGAGCATTTAAAAATCTCTTAACACAGTGTTAGTTTGTATAAACAATATTTTCAAATTAGCTTGATATTATTTAATTCATTTTTATACTATCCCACGAGTCGAAATATCATCGCGGCATCTAACCCATGCAGTTGGCATCCATCCCCGTCCGAAGGACCTTTTTATTTTATTTATAATTAAACAAATCAATCTAATAATATCAAGCTACCTTGAAAATATTGTTTATTAATGAGTATACAAACTAACACTGTTATAAGATTTTTAAATGCTTGTTTCTGTTATTTTATTTGCCTTTTTCAAAAAGAATGGCAACCATCCCACATTTACCCTAGGTACATGGAATAAAAAAAACAGCATTGTCAGTACATTCTCCGCCCAAATAATTCCGTGTGACAAAAGGAGCGGACTCAGCACTGTACTAAATATGAGCATTACTATAATCCAGCGACCTTGAAATGTAGAAAACTCATCGGCTAAGGTCTCACGTGACAAAAAGAGGAATATGGAATTCCTCAAAAGATTGAGAGATAAATATAAAATGAAACCTGTCTCACAAACAACTTCGTCATCTTCATCATCATCGTTTCAGCCATAGGACGTCCACTGCTGGACACAGGCCTTCTCAATAGACTTCCACATGGGCCGGATAGCAGCGACCCGCATCCAGCGAGTCCCCGCAACTATAACCAGTTCGTCCGACCACCTTGCGGGTGGCCGTCCTACACTGCGCTTGCCGGTATTTGGTCTCCACTCGAGAAACTTTCTGCCCCAACCGCCATCGGTCTTTCGAGCTACGTGCCCCGCCCATTGCCACTTAAGCCTGCTTACCCGGATAGCAAATTAAAAACAATAAATGTAGAGAAACTACAAGATAAACAAGTCAATAGCTCCATGGCTACGATGAAAGTTGCTTCATAAAATTCAAATATTTGGAAACTGTTAGACCTCTTAGCTCTGAATGACGCGAAGACATTCAACAAGGCCCTCTGCCCTCACAAAACCATTCACACATTCAATGAAGACCTCTTTAGCAACAAAATTAAATTTAGAAATAACATTTAATATTAATAAATATTGTGTAATAATATCTTTATATTTACAAAAATTAAGTATTAAAAGTAAACTAAACCAACCTATTACCCTAAATCGGAAATGTCACCCCTCGTCCTCTCCAAAACAAAGGTGCCCATCACGCTCGCCGCGTTGCCACGTTGAATCCACGTTAAACGTTTAACGCTACCGTGGAGGGGGTAGGAAAGCACTGTTGCGTTAAACGTTCAAGGGATAGAAAGAGACAGAAAGAGAGTGAAGAAGTTTGTCTTAAAGAAACAATATGAGTTCACTAAAAATCAATTTCTACCCATTCCTATTTTCATTTCCACATTACGAAGTTTCACTTCTTCCGCGCGGAGGGACTCCACGCACTATTTTTTTGTAGTACAAATTTATTTTACTGGCAACGGCAAATTTTTGGTAACTGACGTTGAAAGTCGGTGAATGTCACTGATATACCCAAAGAGGAAACAGGACTAAATATTCCGCAAAGAAGTAATTTTTGCTTAATAGCCAAAACTATCCACAGTGACGAAAGTCAAGTTTCTTTTCAATAGGATTCAGTATTTATTTCGCAAGAAGAACGAAGGATTGAGCAGCATTCCGGTAAACAATGTTTTGAATTTGGTAAATAACAAATCCTTTACAAATAGCTATTGACGTTAAATAAATCAAATATATTATGACATAATACACAATATTGCCATATGAATGCTGTTTGTAGCGCCATTATCCCTGGGTCGGACCGACGCGTGCTAGGCTGGGCTGCAGAAATGCATGGTTCATTTATGAATGAATTCATTCATAAATGGATCATGCATATCTGCAGCTCATTGTACATGTTATTTCCAAACCCATGCATGAAAATACTCCTAGTTAATTAGGAAAAAACGCTTGACAGATTTATTAATGATGATTGCTAGGCTAAATAATTCGCAATGTTAACCTAGGAATAATATGAAAACCCATGTCTCAAAACGCAGTCAAAACAATTGGAATTACTATTTCATACCAAAACACGAAAAAAACTTGACAATCTTGATTCATTGAGTGTAATATAATAATGTTAAATATGTACATACATATTTATTACAATCATGTTCGTATTTTTTGCGCCGAGTATCGCGATGTTGCTTCTTAGCTATCACATTATCACATCATCGTCACTACATAGTATAAAACAAAGTCGCTCTGCTGTCTGTCTGTCCCTATGAATGCTTAGATCTTTAAAACTACGCAATGGATTTTGATGCGGTTTTAATGAAGGTTTATGTGTATAATACATGCATAATTTGTCAGCATTGCACCTGTGCGAAGCCGGGGCGGGTCGCTAATAGACTCATATAAGTACGTACAGTGTATGTATTATGTAAGTATGAGATTATTAAAAATTACAGATTTTGATCAAAATTAAAATATTATTTAAAATTATTTTTAAAGCATAAAAAAATAATGAATATAACCACATAATAAATGAATTAAGAAAATGTCAACAAGCTTAAAAATTCAATAAAAATATTAATCCTATAGAAGCTTAGGCGCCCATCTATTGCTAAAATATTCATTGTCTTCGCATCGCGACGAAACGGCTGGACGGATTTTAACTAACTTTGGTACAGGGATAGCAGGACATCCAAAGACGGTTATAGGATACTATTTACCCGACCACGGTAAAGAAAAAAATATCGTTATGATAATATTCGTGCATATCGCACAACACGCCACCCACAAGACGACACAGACGACCTGGTAAAGGTTGCAGGAAGCCGCTGGATGTAGGTCGCTTCCAACCGGCCGATCTGGAAGTCACTGGGGAGGCCTATGTTCAGCAGTGGACCTCCTGTGGCGTCTATCCACTATGCTCTACGATCTGTATCTACTAATAGAGCAAATTGTAAATTTTCCTCCAGTTTGCTCTACGAGTTTTACGGATAGAGCAAATTGAACTGTATTTTTCCAATTTGCTATACTAGTTCTAACGATAGAGCAAATTGGAGGAAAACAGTTCGATTTACCTTATTAGTTGAGAAAGTAGAGCAAACCTAACTTTTTCTCTCCAATGAATGAAAATGTACAATTTGCTCTATTAGTAGATACAGATCGTAGAGCATAGTGGATAGATTAGTCCTGTGGCTGAAATGATGATGATGATGATAATATTGCACAAACACATACTTGCCTATGATGAGATTCGAACCTTCCTACCGCTTCAGAGTCCTTAATTTTCAACCTACTGCAAAAAGAGGTTTTAAGTTAAGTTAACGTGTATTTTTTAGGGTTCCATACCCAACGGGACTCTATTACTCAGACTCTGTCCGTCTGTCTGTCTGTCTGTCCGTCTTACACCAGGCTGTATCTCATGAACCGTGATAGCTAGACGGTTGAAATTTTCACAGATGTATTTCTGTTGCCACTATCACAACAAATAGTAAAACAGAATAAAATAAATAATTTTAATGGGGCTCCCATACAACAAACATGATCGGTTGCGTTAACTTTGCACCTCATTTGTATGCGGCGCCAAACATACCAGGTGCAAACTTAACTTAACCCGCCCAGTTAAGATTTCGTATTTGTATGCAACCCTCAGTGCGCGAATCCGACTCGCACTTGACGGTTTTTTATATTAAATCATCGATCTTGTATCAACAATTTAAGTCACTCTGCATTCTGTATCTGTGTAACCACATAATTGTGACGTTTGTCTTCCAAAAGTCACAAGAAGACGGATATTTGACCAATCTTTACAAGCAATATTTGTTTTTACCATTCTCAATTCATTAGTATATTTATCGGTCATACCGTAAACGTCGCCTATATCATAGAACCTTATCGTTTTAACATCTTCAATGTACCTCTATACAAGTTTGCCAGTGAACTAAAAGCAACAAAGTCCTAACTACTTTTTTTTATATTTGACATCAAAGTGGCGAATTCATTGATAAAAGGGAGATATTAATTAAAGATTTGTACGTATTAACGTCCATAGTTCTTTTGAAATATAAAATGAAATGGACGTCTTTTGATGTATTCTTTTGTACCTACATCCTAATTCCGGATTTAATTAATTTATTTCTATATTCGATAATTAAATTTATCGTTACAGGCAGCCTCAATGCACTATAGACAACTTAAATGGGCATTAACACTTAGGTATAAAAAGAATATAACTAATAATAAAAATTCAATTAATACATGAAAAAAAACATTTAATTAAATATTCAAATTCAAGGTTCATTGGAAAATGTCCTCGCCTACAGGTCGCATTTCTCAACTGAGTCTCGTGAAATTGTTTTCTGAGCCATTTAAAAAAAAACGCAAGTCTACGTATCATATTTTTTTAGTGCAGCACACTGACGACGTGTCACTCGGAACAGTGTTAGGTGGCAACTGAAGGTCTCGATTTATGCGGGGTTAGGCAGGGGAAACGAAATAGTAGTCACACAATTGTAATGTTTGTCTCATGACAAGTAAACGACAAAAAATGGCGTGGACAAACTTAAATTGCAAATAATTCGCAAAATAAGCATAGTATTATTATTCAATATGGTAGTATTCAATCTTCATCATATATGAAAATAAAATGGAGTACTGAAATTAAGCTAAGTCGGTAATGTATATGTTTTTATTACAACGAAACATGAGTACCTCGCGTTGGGACACGGCAGGTGACCGACAAAACCTAGTTTTAAATCTTTTTTTGTCTATTAATATACTTTATTTTTAATTGAAAGCATTTGGCCTCTATGTAAAAAGTATCTTTAGATATGTGATGATAATTGAATATTTAAAATAATGCGGTGTAAAAAACTTCTTCTAAGACTAACCTGGTGACAGGTGGCGGTGCAAATATTTTGAGAACGACCCACAGCCACTTAGTATCAATGAACGATCGGCCTAAGCGTTCGGCTTGTGGCGCATCTATCTTTCTTCCACTCTATCGGCCGGCGTACGTTATCATGTAAAATTATAAAACTACTATTTTTTTATCAAACTGACCGGCGATTGAGCTCACTAACACCTGATGGAAAGTGACTACGGGGTCGAGGATGTAGCTCGCCGGTTCAGTAATAGCCTATTCACTCTTACCTTGAAGATACCCAACCCAAATTATAATTTTCTGGAAATACACTGTGTATTATACTGGGTACTGCTTAAAACTGATGTGATATGCAATAATAGTGCAGAAATGCGTTTTTTAAGTTCAAGAGACAAATACAGCGATCTGTTTCCCATAGTTAGCGGTGATAATGTATCCGGTCAAATGATCCGACATGGCGTGGCGAGGAGTGAGCTGCTTTTTGTTGAAAGGGTTCTGCAGTTTTGAAATTCCCGAAATGCATATTCGCACCACCCGCAACCTTAGGAATTGAATTGAAGGTAATGATTAGGCATTGGTGAAATTTTCAAAAATCTTGAATATTTCTTTATTGGTAGGAATAATTCCGTTTTCTAGAAAAAAGTTATACTAATTTTACCGTAGCACAAAAAAATAAAAAGTCTATAATGTTGAGCAACTTTGTCCGCATATTGCTGTCCATACTCATACTCATGACTCATTTATTCATAATGCAAAAATACATTATATGTCAATTTTATAAAAGGGTACAAATTTACAATGTAGTTAGTGGTTACTTTATATGTCAGTTTATACAGTTATAGTCAGTAGGTAATAGTTAATTCGATTTTTGTACAATATTACTTTTACTAGTAGGTAATAGTTTTATTCTGTAACTACCTATTCGATTAATAATTTCATTAGTCATTACATAATTTTATTTTAAATATCCATCTTTGGTGTCAGTAACGAAATATAAACTTGCATAATATGTTAAGATCAGTACAATGCCGAGATGTCATAGAAGGCCTTTTCCAATAGCCATTTTTTTAGTTCGTTATGATGGAAAATTCGCTAGTTATAGGTATATTCGGTATAGTAGTAGAAAAAGTATCCTGTAACCATCTTTGGATATCCCTGTACTAAAATTGGTCGAAATCCGTCAAGCCGTTTCAGCGTGGTGAAAGGACAACGAAAAATTGACCAACAGATGGTGCCACGCTATTGTTAAGATTATTCCTGAAATAATTTTCACCTCTCCATAGAAAACTGATTTTCAAAATGTATGACACTAATATTATAAATGCGAAAGTTTGTGAGTGTGTTTATGTGTATGTTTTACTTTTTCATGCGCAAACGGCTGGACCAATAATGATGAATATTGGTATGCAGGTAGCTGATACCCTGGATTAACACATAGGTTTCTTTTTATCCCTAAAAATGTAGTGTTCCCGTGGGATGTGCGGGTAACACCGCGCGGCACAGCTAGTAACAGTACTGATAGAAATGGGTTTTTTAATATTTCTGCATATCTCTAATGGTAATGATACAGATAAAGAAACCCATTTGTACAGTCCACAATCTCACTCACAAACATAATGCATCTAGCTAATGGGTTCTGCGAAAAATTTAAAAAAATGCTTCGAGCGGGATTTGTTCTACGTCACAAATAGTAGGTAGAGTTGCTAAGCCGAAATTGTGCGAATCGGGTTACAACTTTACAAGCATGAAATTTCTACCACACATAGAGCGTTCCGCGCTGATTATTTTCAGATGTGGAGGGAAGTCAGATTTGCCCCCTGCGTGGCGGGAGAGCGGGGTGAATAGAACCAAGTACTGCTCCTTTTCTTTTTTTGATTACTGATCAAAGGCTATTAGGGCTTGTGTGGCATCGTTTTCGTGTAAAACAAATATCAGCAATTAATTTTTTATGTTATTTAAGAATAGTTTGGTATAAAAATTTGGGTACATTGCCGAAAAGGTAAAAGTCACCACAAGTTTTTTTTATTCAGAACGATAAGTTAGTTATATATCCTGAACGTAACAATTGAAAAAAATATCATTAAATAGGAAATTTAATTTTGTTTTTAAAAATGTATACATATTGGGCACATCTCATACAAAAAGTACCTTGAAAAAAATATTGATGTTAAGCTTAGCCTGCGTGCTCTAGTACATTTTGCTAAGTCACGAAATTGAATGCATCGGGATCGGGATACAACCACGAAATTTATACCACAGATAGAGTATTCTGCGGTGATTACTATCAGATGTGAAGGGAAGTGAGATTCGTCCCCTGTGCGGCGGGAAAGCGGGGTGGATAGGACAAAGGAGTCCTCTTTTTCTTTTTTTATTACTGATCAGTTAACGCTACTAGGGCTTATATGGTATCGTTTTCGTATAAAACAGATATCAGAAATTTATTTTAAATGTTATTAATTCATAGTACAATATAAAAATATGGGTGTATTTCCGAAATGGTAAAAATCACAAGTTTTTTTATTCAGGCAGATAAATTAGTTATATTTCCTTAATATTTACAACTAACAAAAATATTGCAGAACAGCAAATTTAATCTAGTTTCTAAACCTATTTACATGTTGGGCACTCTTCATACAAACAGTAACTTAAATAAATTGTTGATGTTGAGATTAGCCCGTGTGCTCGAGATACATTAGCAAAAAAATATTTTGCTTAAATTACATAAATTTGTTTTTCTAGGACGTATTTGGTAAATATTGTATGTAAAAGCTTGTTAATAATCATTATTTAATGTATTTAATGAAGCGATTTACGTTGGTTACGCCGACTTAAACATATATTTTAAGCTACTTTTTGTATGAGAAGTGCCCAATATGCATATATTTTTAAAAACTAGATTAAATAAGCTTTTTAAAATAATAATAATAATTTGAAAATGTTAACGATATTTAACTAATTTACCTCACTGAATAAAAAAACTTGTTGTGATTTTTACCTTTTCAGCCATACACCCATATTTTTATATAGAACTATACAAAAATAACATAAAAAATAAATTTTTGATATTGGTTTTACACGAAAACGATACCAGACAAGTCCTAGTAGACTTAACTGACCAGCAATAAAGAAAGAAAAGAGGTATACTTGGTCCTATTCACTCCGCTCTCACGCCTCACAGGGGACGAATCTGACTTCCTTCCACATCTGAAAATAATCACCAAGAAATACTCTATCTGTGGTAGAAATTTCATGCTTGTAACCCAATGCGCACAATTATGTTAGAAAACAGCGGACTAACAACTCTACTAAAACCGGGACAGACGGGTGATCTGCCAATTCTTCTATCAAAGCCACTAGTAAAAGCATCGAAAGTTCAAGCAGTTGTTTAATTTCTTTGCCGTAAGGTGGCATCGTCACTATCATATAAAAATAACCGCATCAAAATCCGTCGCGCAATTTTAAAGATCTAAGCATACATAGGGACAGCCAGCAGGATGCGACTTTGTTTTATACTATGCAGTAATAGATATTCCGTTTACCCTTTCCGTCACATCTCCCGTTCTAAATATACGTGTAAAGTTGGAATAATCCGTCCCCACCGTAATCCGAAGCTAATGATCTGTAATGTCGTATTAATTAACTTGTCGGGTGGTGATTAAACCGGGACTTGTTAAACAAGGTCTCATCAGCTTGCGGGATTAATTATGTTACTAAGAAATTTGATATACCTAATCTTCTTCTTTCTAGTCGTCTCTTGTCAGAGTGGTCGTGGTCTCGAAGATGTCGTATTTGTACACGGGTGATCTTCATTCGCGGTCCTCTCGGGTCGGGTCCACTTTACTCTATTAGCAGCATTTCGAAAGCACTCTGATCTTTATCAGATCCGTCCATCGGGTTGGAGACCGCCCTCTAGACCTTTTGCCCTCAATCTGTCCTTGCACCACTAAATGCTCCATGGATTGCTGATTTCGAGAGATATGTCCAAAGAATCTTAGAATTCGCAATTGTACAGCCTCCAGCACCACATTTCTAGTGCATCAATTTTATACCTAATAGTTAGGTTAAATCTTAGAATGGTATCCTATCTCAATTGCGAAAGCTTGCTTCCTATCAATAACGTTTCACCAAGTTATCATTATTAGCCGAAGAACCGATAACCGGTGGGGTAAACGTGTTCTTGAGTGGAGACCGCGGATCGGCAAGCGTAGCGTGGGACGACAGACTAGGTGGAGCGATATATGATATTTGCAGGGTGGCTGGCAAGAGCTGGATGAGAGTAGCCGAGGATCGTTCACAATGGCGTGCAGTTGGAGAGGCCTATGTCCAGCAGTGGACAAGAATAGGCTGACGGTGATGATGTAGTTTTAATTTCTCCAAAAGTCATTTCTTCTTGAAACCCGTAATATTTTTAGGATTTTATAAACATCGTTTTAAGGAACCTATTAGGTTAGGTTTGTTTTATAATTATTCTTAATTAACAGTTTTGGAAAAACATGCCTTTCGGACCAATGAAAATTTGACGAACAGATGATAAAGAAAAATTAGTGTTTCAGATAGGTCTTAGAATAAATACGCCTAGAAACCTAGTTTTTTACACGCATTTAGTCATATATTTAGTTTTAAGTGCGTTGCCGATCTTTCAGGGAGTACGCTCTTATCTTATCTTGAAGGTCGTATCGGTCCGGAAATACCGCAAGCGATAATTCATTCATTCAATTCATTCACGTACAAATTTAATCATCCAGAGATGGTTATAGGACAATTTTCACTCGACTACGACATTAAAAAAACGCGTACGAAGTTACGAGCACCTTTTAGGATATATATTTATATATATATACCTCAAACTATAATTATATGGGATATATTTAAATGCACATCTATATAATTTTTCAGTGCACTAGGTAACTCAACTAACCCTTAATTTGGCGTGTAAGGCAGGGTGAACAAATTCTTTGACCATCTTTTTCCATTTTTTTTCGAACCAGAATCTTTTGCTCTATTTTACCATAACGAGGCTTGAACTAGCGACCTTGTCTCCCGGAGCGGGAATTTGCCACACGAAGGGCTAATTAAGTGAATGCATACCAGAAAAACGAATGCTGTGCAAAAAAAACAATTGATTAACTGAACATGTCCTACAAAGAAAACTTAAACATCATACAAAACCAGATGACCTTTTTAACCGAATTCACACCAAAAATATGGTGTGTACATCAGATATATTTGAAAATTTCACCAAAAATACTGACTTGCGCACTAATTACCTATCCTCGCACTGCACACTAAGATCCGACTCGGCCGGGTTAGGTTAGGTTAGTTTTTTTTTTTTATATCCAGTAAAACAGTTTTGCAAATAGACCAAAACCTTTAGGGTCGTTCTCAAAATATTTGCACCGTCACCTGCCTACAGGTTTGTCTTAGAACTTTTTTTTTAACGCATTATTTTAAAAATTAAATTATTATCACATATCTATAGACACATTTTACACAGAGGCCAAATGCTTTTTAATAAAATTAAAGTATATAAATAGACAAAAAAACTTTCTATAACTAGGTTTTGTCGGTCACTTGCCGTGTCCCAACGCGAGGTCCACATGTTTCGTTGAAATAAAAACATATATATTACCAACTCAGCTTAGGTTGAGTACTCCATTTTATTTTCAAATATGATCAAGATTTAATACTACTATGTCAAATAATAATTGTATGCTTTTGTTATTAACTATTTACAATTTAAGTTTGTCCACGCCATTTTTTGTCGTTCACTTGTCATGAGACAAACATGACATCTGTGTGACCACTATTTCATTTCCCCTGCCTCAACTTGCATAAATCGAGACCTTCAGTTGCCACCTAACAGTGTTCCAAGTGACACGTCGTCAGTGCGCTGCACTAAAAAAATATGATAAATACACTTAGGCGAGCGGGAGTTTGTAATGGGTATGTAGTCTATATTCTGCCTTCCATATTTTGGTTGACGTGTGTACTATTGCATTCATTTTAATTTACAATACGTAAAGTATGGTCTATTTTCATGTGTATAAATATGCAGTTCATCTACCAAATACTTTATTTTTTTTGATGATATAACTGTCATTTTGTCCATAACCTGTATGTCGTTCACTTGTATTTAAAAAAACAGGTGAACGACACATACGGCAGGCGGACGACCATTCTTAAAAAAACTTCTACAAAACTATTTAAAAACTAGGTTTTATAGGTCGCTCGCGGTGTCCCAACGTGGGGTACTCATGTTTTGTTGTCATAAAAACATATATATTACCGACTTACCTTGGTTTGAGTACTCTATTTTAATTTCATGCTGTCCAAGTAATCCTTAGCAGGCGGCGCCAGCACCACATTTCGAAAGCGACAATCCTCTGCCTGTCAGCCGCTTTGAGCGTCCAGGTCTCAGCCCCAGAAATATGGAGAAGTCAAGTGCACAGACGAGGTGCATCTTAGTCCGGTTAGGGATGTTTCTATCTTTCCATATTTTGCCGAGTTGGGTCATCGCTGTTTTGGCCATTCCGATTTGTCTGCGAATCTTCGGTTTGCTTCTGCCTCTATTTGTGACGATCGAGCCAAGACACTGGAAGTGGTTACAGTTTCAAACTTTTGAAGGAGGTTTGTGAAGCATCAAAACGGTCGGCTATCATCAGCTTGGTCTTTTTGTACTAATTTCAAAACCCATTTCGAGTCGTTCCAAAAGTTCGGCCACTTCTGCTTCAGTTGCTGATGATTCAAGAACCACGTAGCGAAAGGTTCAATATTAACATTCCTCCTATTCTAACGTCATCACTCCAACATTTCAGGGTATGATGAACTCTGCATCTCCATATATGTTAAAAGGTATGGGAAATATTATGCATTTCTGTCGTACACCTTTCCGGAACTTAAAGTTCTTGGATATGACATCTCCTGCCGTCACCATTCTGTATCTAGACTCGTGAAGGCATTATAAAATGTTACCAGATGAGCTGGCAGCTTCAGACAATACCTCTCATAGCTTATTCCACCTAACGTAGTCGAAGACTTTCTGGTAATCAGATATGGGGAAATTCATCGAAGATAAAAACATCAGTTTGTCAAAAGCGGTGCAATTAAGATGCAGAAACGTTATGTAGATGATTCGCTGATGAACCTTCATAAGAAATTTATAAAGTCACGTGGGTAAAGCTTGAGTTCTGCCCTTTTTGCCGGTTTAGACCTTTCTGGATGTATATGTTTAAAAAAATCCCTTGAGAAATGTCTTATGACATAAGAATTAATGATTGTTTTTTTTTGCAAATTACTAACATAAGGAAAAGACTAATGAAAAAAAAATAAACAAAAAATACTCGTAGACAGTTCCATGTAGTTTTTATTTAAAATGTCACTTACCTGCAACCATAGTCGTTAACCTGCTAACAATTTCAGTTAAATTGGAACGTATTTGTCGCAAACCTGTACCCATTGTCGATAACTTGGTAAAAAAATGTCGTTTACCTGTCATCGATGTCTTTCACCTGTCGACCTAAAATTTCAAACACCTGTATCTTCTAAAATATTCAATTTAAATACTTCCCTCCATGTGATATCGATTATTAGAATATATTTCTAGCGATCCTATAAAACATAAAAGAAAAAATCGCAACTTGAAAAAAAAATGCAAAATTAGCGCAGCGGTGCAAATATTTTGAGAACGACCCACATACTCTTACGCGAGCGGGAGTTTGTAATGGGTATGTAGTCTATATTCTGCCTTCCATATTTTGGTTGACGTGTGTACTATTGCATTCATTTTAATTTATAACGCGTAAAGTATGGTCTACTTTTATGTGTATAAATATGCAGTTCATCAACGAAATACTTTATTTGTTTTGATGAAATAACTGTCATTTTGTCCATCACCTGTATGTCGTTCACTTGTCTATATAAAAACAGGTGAACGACACATACGGCAGGTGAACGACAATTATTTAAACACTTATACAAAATTATTTAAAAACCAGGTTTTATCGGTCACTCGCCGTGTCTCAACTCATGTTTCGTTGTTATAAAAACAAATAAATTTCCGAAGTAGCTTAGTTTGAGTATTCCATTTTACTTTCAAGCTGTCTTAGGAATCCTTAGCAGGCGGCGCCCGCACCAGATTTTGAAGCATCAATCCTCTGCCTGTCAGCGGCTTTGAGCGTCCAGGTCTCTGCCCCATAAAGAGATATGGAGAAGACAAGGGCACAGACGAGGTGCATGTTAGTTCGGTTAGGGTGTGTCTATCTTTCCATATTTTGCCGCGTTGAGTAATCGCTGTTTTGGCCATTCCGATTTGCCTGCGAATCTGTGGTTTCCATGTGCCTCTATTTGTGACAATGGAGCCAAGGTACTGGAACTGATCAACAGATTCAAACTTTTGAAGCAGGTTAGTACTTTGTCGACTAGTAATGGTCGACTATCATCAGCTCGGTCTTATATTTATTATAATATCGAGACCCATTTTGAGGCTGGTTGTTTTGAGTCATTCCAAAAGTTGGGCCACTTCTGCTTAAGGTGATGCAAAATAGGCGATGTCTACCACGTACCTTCAAGGGCTCCATATCTGTTAAATAGTATTGGGGATATTATGCATCCCTGTCCGGAACTTAAAGTTCTTGTATGTGACATCTCCTACTGACACCATTCTGTATTCAGACTCGTAAAGGCTTTATAAAGTGTTACCAGATGTGCTGGCAGCTTCAGACAATACCTCGCATAACTTATCCCACTTAACGCAGCCGAAGGCTTTCTGGTTATCAGATGTGAAGGAATTCCTCGAAGATGACGAAAACAGCAGTAAGTTACTCAGCGGGTAGGAAAGAATATGTCAAAAGAGGCAGCATCAGGATGCAGAAACTTTATTTAAATGATTCGCTGTTGAACCTTCATAAGAAATTTATAAAATCACGTGGGTATGCTTGAGTTTTGCATCTTTTTGCCAGTTATGACCTTTCTGGATAGTACAGGCTTCAAAGAACCTCCTGAGAAATGTCCTATTCAATTCAATTCAATTCAAAATATTTTATTTCGGATAAAGATCCATATCAGGTTAGTAACATAAAAACTTATAAATTATATGTTAGTAAAACTTAATACTAATTTAGCTACATACATTATAATTCTAATGCACAACTGGTATGACACAGATCACGGCTATTTAATATACCTTACAAATGTCCGGATCTGTGCCACCCAGTGACACAGAATGGGACAATTGTATCTATCTGCTATCACCTTCAGAATGCTGTTTTGACTCTTTCTGACACGGTCCATCAACGACGCAATTTTTTTCCTCATGATCGCGTGGAACCCGTCCGTGTGGGCGTCCGCGAACATTCCTGAGGCACTGCACCACCTAGGTAGCCTCAACAGCATTCTGAAGGCGTTATTGTATTGGATGCGAAGGGCGTTATAAGCTCGTTTTGTATATCGAAACCACAGGCCGCTTGAGTAAAATGATTGGCAATATGCTTTGAATAGCGTCACTTTTACTTCTACAGAACATCTCGCGAACCTGCGGGCCAACATATTACTCCTCACTGATAACGCCCTCCGCTCCCTCTCCAAATCACGGTCATCACATAAGTCACTAGAGACTATGTGGCCCAAGTATTTAAAAGTCTCCACTACCTTTAACACTTCTCCACCAAGAGTTATTGGCGGAATAAAGTAAGGCTTAATTCTTCCCGCCTTAAAAACCATCACTTCACTCTTGCTGGAGTTGTACATGAGCCCATGACTAGTGGCATATTCTTCACATCTGGCCACCAACTGCCTAAGTGCCCCAATAGACGGACTCAGCAGCACCATGTCATCTGCATAGCTTATATTGTTGACACACGTATTTTCGATATGGCATCCCGCATACATGCTACTGAGTCCGGCTATCAGGTCATTAATATACCAGTTGAATAGCCTCGGAGACGTTAGACCCCCCTGCCTCACTCCACATTGCATCCGATATTCATCGGACAAGGCCCCGGCCCTCTTTACCTGATTTCTTTGGTTATGGTACCAGTACTTAAAAATGCCTATACACTCACCAGGTATACCTGCTTCCCTTAATTTCTGCCAAAGAATCTCGTAATTAACTCTGTCAAATGCCTTTGACAGGTCCAGAAAACAGGCATAGACCGGTGTTTTTCTGTAAAAAAATTTTTTGATATATAATGACCAATGAACCTATGATATGAGAATTAAATTCTTGTTTTTTATGCAAATTACTAACATAAGGAAAAAAGAAAAACAAAAACAATCAAAAAAGCACTATTTGACAGTTCAACGTAGATTTTATTTAAAATGTCACTTACCTGCAACCGTCGTCGTTAACCTGCTAACAAATTCAGTGAAGTTGGAACATATTTGTCGCAAACCTGCACCCATTGTCGATAACATGGTAACAAATGTCGTTAACCTGACATCGATGTCTTTCACCTGTCGACCTAAAATTTCAAACATCCATATCTTCTAACATATTCAAATTAACTACTTCCCTCGACGTGATATCAATTGTCTGAATATATTTCTAGCGATCCTATGAAAAATAAAAGAAGAAAACGCAACTTTAAAAAAAAATGCGAAATTAACGCAGCGGTGCAAATTTTTTGAGAACGACCCTTTAGATAGTATATTGAATTTGCATTATTTAGTGTGCATAATTAGTGTGCAAGTCAGTATTTTTGGTGAAACTTTCAAATATTTTGATCGAAAAAAGGGAATATACAGATATCGATTTAAATACATGCCTAATTATATGTATATTTATTTTTCTTATGATTATACTTACATTTTGTCTATCACTTCAATGTCTAGTTTTCTATCTCATTTGCTCAAAGGTTAACTGGAAGAAATCCCTTATAGGGATAAGTTCGCCCTTGAACACATGTATTGTTTTTGAGTTTTTGTCAATATTTTTTTATGTGCAATAAAGTGTTTACATACATATATACTATAACTAATTGCAGTCCTAACTAACTGTTAAGGGCCGATCTGTTGCTTGTTGCCATGGTGATGTCCCCTGGGTTCCTTAAAACTAAGATTTTTTGTGGCAATATTCAACAAAAATATTGTAATTGCAGCAGTTATAAAACAATTATTATTTAGAATATCTCTTGAAAATACCAATAGGTATTATAAATTATCAACACTTTTCTAAGAAGTATAATCACCATTGTCTCCTGGGTGACGGGACAGAATAACAACAAGAAAAAGTTGAATCACCATTAAAATACTTGCTCAAAAAATGTAGAATCGAAGTAAATACCGACAAATACGGAATAACTCAAGCGAGAGAGTAACTAATTTAGTGTAAGAATTGCGAAATTCTTTGATATTTTCTATTGTATGAATTTATAACCAATCGGATGAAAATATTGGAAGACAGATCTGAAACCCGAAGTTATTCCTTTCTAGGAAAATTTGGGGAATTTATTATTTAATAACAATAATCTTTATTACTTTCAGAGTTACCATTTAAGTGAGTAAACCATTTCTGAGAATAGGGCCCTTATCTGTTCAAAAATGCTGATTGCTATAGACATTTTTCTCGACGATCAAACATGTTTCTTAACATATTATCAATGTTACTACTTAGAACAGGGCTATTGCGATTTATTGATATACAGGATGTAACGGTTTTATATTAAACTTCTAGGTAAATAAGTCTTAATAACTACGCATAATACTAAAACAATACAATCCTATTAACTAAACACACTTATAACCTACTTAAAAACTTAAATCTAATCGTTTACAAATTATAAACTATTTGCATTTTTGGTAAATCAAACCTCTTCATTCGGCACTGGCTGAATAGCTACGTACTGGCCGAAAAGGACTCATTGAAGAAACAATAGACGATCAGGAAAAAAGGAAGTTGTGGTTGTGATTTAAGATGTAAATAATTAATTATTTGATTGTATATACTGTACATATCTTTATCATTCTAAAAATGTATTGCTACTACGTTAACATATTACAACTAATACTTTTATGTACAGTTCTTGCTCAATATCTCAGTTAATTTGTAAATATAAGCTGCTGTGTTTTCCCCAATACTCCCCCTATCCCGGGGCCTGCAAGACTAATATCCTAGGGCCACCGATACCTATCCCAGGGCCCGCAAGATCTATCCCGAGTCTACCGAGTCCAATTCTGATGGGACAAGACTACGTTAAGACCATCAGCCTGGAGCTAGTCTGCCCTTCCCAGACTACCAGGACGGCTAGATCTAACCTAGCCCGAACCTAGCCTACCCTTCAGCCTGCTGCGCATGTTCGCCGCGACGCGCTGCGACTGCTGCGACGAAGACGACGGTGCAGGGAAGTGACTCCTAACAAGGACTTGTTTCTTCTAAATTATACTCACCTTGGATCTAAAAACTAAATTCCCCACGACCTAGCCGGACCTACTTTACTACCCTTTTACTTCATTTTATTTTTATTAAATGTACGAGGGTTGTTTGATAAATACCCGTGTTTAGAAAAAAACAACAAAGGTTTGTATACGTGTATATTTATTTTTCTACATAGTCACCTTCCAACTCTATACACTTGTTCCAACGGTGTTCTAGCTTTAATAAGCCGTCTAAAAAATAAGATTTCGGAAAGTCGTGAAAATAGGCCTCCGTGGCGGCAATGACCTCTTCATTGGACGAAAATTTCTTTCCACCGAGCCATTTTTTTAAATTTGGGAATAGGAAGAATTCACAGGGAGCCAGGTCTGGGGAATAGGGCGGATGAGGCAGCAAATCATAATATAATTGCTTTAATTTGGAGTCTGCGATTCTTGAGGAGTGAGCTGGTGCATTATCATGATGAAAGAGAACTTTTTTCTTATTTAGATGTGGTCTCTTTTTTTTCAAAATGGTATCAAATTCTTGCAATAAATTAGCGTAATATTGCCCGGTTATCGTTCTTCCTTTTTGTAAATAATCAGTATGGATGATTCCCTGCGAGTCCCAAAAAACAGTCGCCATGACCTTTCCGGCCGATGGAACGGTCTTCGCCTTCTTTGGAGCTGATTTCCCCGACAAAATCCACTGTTTAGACTGTTCTTTACTTTCTGGGGTATAGTGGTGTATCCACGTTTCATCAACAGTCACAAAACGCCGAAGGAACTCACCCGGACTACTTTCGTACTTATCTAAACAGTGCCTTGAAATTTGCTTCCGGGTGAGCTTTTGTTCCTCGGTGAGCAAACGCGGCACCCACCTCGCCGAAACCTTCTTCATGCCTAATTTGTGTTCTAAAATGTGCTGCACGCGTTCAATCGAAACATTTACAATGTCGACAATTTCTCTAAGTTTTATTCGGCGATCGCTTAATACAATATTCTCAATTTTTTTTACCATATCACCTGTGGTCACCTCAACAGGACGTCCTGGGCGATCTTCATCAAAGATGGACGTTCTGCCTCGTTTAAATTCATTGTACCAATATCTAATGGTTGTAATAGAAGGAGTATGATCATTGTAAACAGCTTGCATGCGTACTTTTATTTCATCACAAGAATTTCCTTCCAAAAACAGAAAACGAATTACAGAACGATACTGCTCTTTCTCCATTATTGCAATAACAACGCGAACTCCGTCGTAAAAAGCCGTTAAAAGAAAAAAAACAAAAGAACGCTGTATTTTTTTTTTTAATTTTCTAGTCCATAAAGGATGCCTAAAAAATTCATATACATAATTTCAGCCAGTAACAAGAATAACTTTTTAAAACGTGTATTTATCAAACAACCCTCGTATATACTTTAAATCTGCATTTTATTCTACCTAACCTATCTATAACGTATAGACCTATTATCCGTTACAAGGATGATCAATCCAAATGGGTCAGTAGGGAGAAAACGAAAAGTATTGTATAAGAGAAAGGGAAATCAGGTCTTAGGAACCATGGCGTCGATTTTAAATTTAAAACAAACTACATTCTATTTTTTATACTTTCATACATAACTGGGAATTGAACCAGATTTAAATTCTGTAAGTACCTAATCGCATACTGTATCTTATTGTAACATTCTTTACAGCGATTTTGACCGAGTTATGAATGAAATTATGTATGAGATTTATAAAATAGTTATCAGTTTATTTATTGCTTTCATAGGTTACGTAAGATGGACAATACAGAATTTTATTTCGCTATGAAACCCTGCAGGGCACTGCAACTATTAATAAATATGTTTGCAAATTTAACAGAAAATCTAACTAATTATAATGCGTATAGTTTTTATTAAATCTAAAATCAACGACACCCTGGAAGTGCTCATGGTGACAGGGAAAGTACAGGGAAGGCGGCCAAGAGGAAGAAGCCCTATGCGGTGGACAGACCAGATCCGAGACAATTGCAACTCGAAAGTCCACGAGGCATTGCACAACGCCGAAGACCGCAGCAAGTGGAAGGCGATCGTCCACAAAATAATTCGTGGAGGTCACGACCCTCAGCAATGAGGAACACGACACAAGGAGGAGGAAAATCAACGCCATGGTTCCTAAAAACAGATTTCCCTATCTCTTATAGCTTGTATGTAATATTTGAAAACTATACATCTCCTTTACGCGTACAACTGTAATTATTATAACATAAATGTGATTGATGGTTTTTTTTGGGGCATCAACGGCAATACAATTTGTAATAATTAAGAATATAGTACAACAACAAAAGCCAATAAAAGATGTCCACAAAAATACAGTAAGTAGCACTAGTTACAAGAAAAATTAAACAAACATGGCATGCTCGATCAGGTTAGTGCGCATGTGTGTGTGCGTGCGTGTGTGTGTGTGTGTGTGTGTGTGTGTGTGTGTGTGTGTGTGTGTGTGTGTGTGTGTGTGTGTGTGTGTGTGTGTGTGTGTGTGTGTGTGTGTGTGTGTGTGTCTCTGTGGAAATGGAAAGGGATATTGAATTAACTATCATCTGAGCTAAGCATTAAAGAATGAAAACGCTTCTTCAATGTCGATTTGGTACAGTCAAGTAAGTCCATACTGCTAAACAGTTTATTATATTGTCTAAGGAACCGAATTAATGGGGAATTCTGTGCATAATTGGTGTCGACTGTTGGAAGGCTAAACAGGGCACGATTGGCGTGACGGGTTCTATTTTTTGGCACAGAGAAATTAATCTCTGCAAGCAGCGCGGAGCTATAGATGCGGCCAGAGAGAATGTCGTATAAAACACACGTGTCAAGCATGAGACGCCGATTCTCAAGGCTCAGGAGGTGATGGCGACAACACATGGCAAAAAATAGCTGGTATCCCATTTCTTGGATCGAAAATTAAGGTGACGCAGAAAGCGATACTGAATTTTCTCAACTTTCTCCTTGTAAATCGTATACTGAGGCGACCAGACACTGCTTACGTATTCAAGGATGCTTCTAACATATGCATAATAAACTACTTCAATACATGCGGCATCCTTAAACTCTCCACAAACACGATACACAAAGCCCAGGTTCTTGTTCGCATGGTTTACTATGTCATCAATGTGTAAGTCATATGTTAGTTTCGCATCGAGAGTTACACCTAGGTCCCGTATTGAACGTACGCGCTCAATAGCCTCACCTCCGATTTGGTACTGATACAACAAAGGGTAGGGACTTCGCGTGAAAGAGATCTGGGCACATTTTTTTACATTTACATTAATGCGATTAGTATAATAATAATCAGACAGGCGGTCCAAATGACTTTGCAAATCATTGCAATCGTTAATGCCGCGAATTGCAATTTTTTTTTTGCCGTCGGCATACATAAAGAAACTTTGAAAATTTAAAAACGTTATATGTATCATATAAATATGCATTATAGAGCAAAGGACCTAAGTGCGATCCCTGGGGGACACCTGAGGGAACGTCTACAAAGTCTGATCTGCAACCTCCTAGTACAACCGCTTGCCGGCGGTTGCAGACGTATGAGGAAACCCACCTGAAGACATCGCCACGAATACCCAACCAGTAAAGCTTGCGAAGCAGGATGACGTGGTCTACACGATCGAACGCCTTCTCAAAATCAGTATAAATCACGTCAATCTGCTTCCTTTTATCCACTGCATCTGCGTCGTTTTAATATTTACCAAAAAATGACTTACTGTTGAGTTTCTTTCGGCTTTCCTCTCAACAGTGGTCTCATGGGAAATGCCGGTAGAATTATTACTGAACAAATTATTTAATTTAATTTAATCTCATTTCATCTCATACCGTCTCGTTTCATCTCATTTCATATAATTTCATCTCATTTCATTTCATTATAGTTTGAACTGTTTTCTTTATTGATACAATACAGAGGAGTGAGAGACGGAATATCAAAGGCCCCAAACTAGGTTAGACGTATGCCTCTATCTCGCGGGGTGTCAATCAAATGTGTTACTTAACCACACGGCGGACACAGTCAAGAAAAAAAGTGGTAGTGGTAGTGATGGTTGCGGTGATGGTTGGCTTCATCGTCATCACCACCACCTCCATTTTTTCTGCTTTGCCCTATGGGTGACTGGTACAGAATGCCTCATGGCATCAATTCCACGTTACGTTTAGTACGTTACGTTTTTCTTTAGTGCAATAAATATTTTTTTTTTATTTATTTATTAATATTAGCACATACTTAACAGTGTGTCTAAAGTGCGCCAAACTGTGAAACAGTCTGTTGGCATATATGATATATTATAATACATATATATACATATAGCTCTTTCCCTTAGCTCTTACATTATTTATTTATTATGAAACGACTACAATTGAAGGGGTGTTCACAAAAATAACATATCTGCCTAGACTGGTTGACACTTATAACAAAACATTTCTGTTGACAGTAGATCTCAACCAGTCTAGTCAGTTATGTTGTTTTTGTAAACATCTCTTCAATTACTTAAGCACATGTTGAACACGGGACTAGTCCTGAGGCCCCCAAATCACTGCGCGTTATCGATAGTGACGATAGCAATTCAAGTGCATTCGTATCGTGACACACCCACCTGCGTAGCGGGCGCGTAGTGATGCGCCGTGCAAGACGATGTTTTCGATAAACATGGGAATAACCGAAAGTTCTAGGCAGTACCCAAGGTAGCCGATAACATTTCAAGTGCATGCGTGACGCGACACACCCACCTGCGTAACGGGCGCGTAGTTACGCGCTATACAAGACGATGTTGTCGATAAACATGGGAATAAATGAAAGTCCAAAGTTCTAGCTGATAACATTTCAGTGCATTCGTGACGCGACACACCCACTTGCGTAACCGGCGCGTAGTGATGCGCTATGCAAAACAATGTTGTCGATAAACATGGGGATAAACGAAAGTCCAAAGTTCTAGCCGATAACATTTCAATTGCATTCGCGTCGCGAGACACCCACCTGCGTAACGAGCGCGTAGTGATAGTGATGTACCGTACAAGACGTTATCGATAAACATGTATATTCTTTAAATATCTTTAACCGCAATTCGACACTTAATCTGACAGTTTATTCATATTCAAATGGTAAATTTTGAATGAAATGACTGTTTCCATACTTGTTAAAAAATTACAGATGATTTATCATTCGGGTGATTCTACAGGTATTTCAACCACCGTAGTCCGCTGTCATAAATATCCTTTAATTTCGATCAATTATGGCTAAAAGTACTGGTTACAGTATATCACTGCAGGAAAGTTTACATCTTGGTGCTTGAAAAGGATCAATATTTTTGACAACGGAATGACGGCGGTTGAAACGCCTGTAGGATCACCTATTTAATTATGACTTTACATAATAGTGCTACTACAGTTATGAATACTCTTGCTGATCTTTTTTCTTATTTTAAACACGTGTTGCACGTTGTGTTACAATGGCTATGGAACTCTCGGTGCGCAAATGGCACTTGGCATTTGTGTAACTATACATAATGAATTAATGACATGATGAACATTAATTTGTACGTCTGACTTATAGACAGAATGTGGAGAATGTAGTCGTAGGTAAGGTCATGTATCATATCGTCTGGTGATTTTCTATCACTACTCTTCAAAAATGTGTATGTAGTTTGTAGATTGATACTGAGATGCGAGCTTTGTTTTAAGTAGGTATTCGTAACTTAGTCAGTTTTGGTTGTCAACAGACTAATGAATACCTAGTTTGACAAATAAATATTCTCAATAATTCTCATTCTCATTTATTCTCATTTATTTTCATTCTTATTCTTATTCATTCTCATTCTTATGTATTCTCATTTTATTCATTCTCATTCTCATTCCCAATAATTCTCATTCATTCTTATTCATTTTTATTCAATATCATTTATTCTCATTGGCCAGTTCTGTTAATACTTCGTAGAGCCAACCTGTAGGCAAAGAAGGTAGGGCTATTAATAATATACGCTGATACGCCTACCAAACGTCATCAAGACTAATTTGCCTCCTGTGACGTAATTGACCCGTCTGACCTTGAGTTGAATTATTATTGATAAGTTATGTACTTGAAAACTACCTATCTGTTTATAAAAAATATGTGGTTTACACATTTATTTATTTATTGTATTACATCTGTGGAGACACCTTTTTACAGTACGAGAAAGGTTACTAAGACTTTAGGATGCTAAGACTGTCTATTTACAATGAGTTTCATGGGTGTCTTGTCAATATTTTTATGGTCATTGTGAAATTGTATTATATATTGATTTGGTGTTGAAAACGTCTGTTTAATAATTAGTAGAATAGTAGTAACTCTATTCCTACACATCATACAACTATTGTATAAAGTGACAGCTGTTTAAATTACAATGTCAAATCCCAAATCCTGTATCATTACAGGATAACCTAATGCGACAGGACGGAATTTTTACAACAAGGAACTTTTTTTATATTTTTTTAATTCTTGTACTTCTATTTCTAGATAAAACTGTAAGCAGCCAATGGGGTTGCCAGCCAAATTTTATTTTTTCGTATGTTCTTCTTGGTCTTTCCCTTTTCCGTTTAGCTTCTATCTTTTTCTCTGATTATAGTGTTAATGTAGTTATCGTGGCGTATGAGATGACAGATGACAAAAAAGACCTGCATTTATTATGTCACTTTGACGCTGGCAAGCTTATTGCACTTTGTTCACAAAGACACCGGCTTTAAATTTGTAAAAAAAACTAGTGAAAAAAGCACGTGGTACGTACTCTTTAAACAGCTGAAGATTGCAACTTTTGGCCTAGGGATACATGTGGCAAAATGTTTACTGGCAACCCAGTGCTATTGTGGAATGATGCAATTCATTTGCAATTCCAGTAGCGTGGCCTCTATAGAACCATTTACATTTATAAAAAAAGGCTTGCCCAGCGATTTTGTTTCACGCCACATCACTGGTACTTATTAACTACTCAAATTCGTAGCGGGATCTTAACCAGTTCAATTGATATGCCATTGACATTCCGTGTCTATTAATAGAAATAAAAATCGAAATATAATTACGATTCCGTTATTTTTATTCTCAGGAAAAACATACTTTGACCTACCTCATACTTTAAAACAAACATTATATTGCACGATACTTTTATACCAGATTTTGGAAGTAATTAAAGAAACAGGCATACAATTGAAATAACGTACGGGAATTCGAGTGATTCTGTGTGAAGTAATTGTTAATAGAAAATAATCACATATGGGTTTTTGATGCACGATTGATTTAATACTAGGTCGAGAGTAAAATCATTCGTGCACCAAAAACCACGGGGCATGAAATCACACACCTAAAATCAGTACAGGAATGTAAACATAAATGATCAAACAACGTACTCTATGTAGCAATCAATGCTAACATTTCATTGATCAAAGTATCGTATGACGCTCGCCTGATTTCAATTTGATGACGATAGCAATGACCAAATACCATTTGCCGCTACAATTATCGATACAAACAATACAATTGGTGTGTAGTTGTAGTTTTTCCGTAGCATAAATAAGTTTGTTAAGAAGAAAGAGCAATTAGGTACGCCTTTGCTTTTCTGTGAATTGACGTGAATGGGTTATTTATTTAGCAGTTGTATATTATATTGCTTACGTAATCATACACCATCATAATTATTACTTATTTAAGTAAGTATATCGAATTCATTGTTCCATTTTAAATTTTCAGCCATATCGACGATTTCTTTTTAATTTCTACGTATCTTTCGCTCTTTAGCGATAAGACCATTTCTACCATTGTTTAATTTAAGATTTCTCACGTAATATTTTTCTTGTTGGTGTGCAATAAAGTGTTGTTGTCTTGTATTGTATTGTATCTTTTCTAACCTTGACCCCGCTCAGCTTGGTTATAGATAGAATGGCAGAGAATCGTTGAAAAAGTTTATCAAATAAGTTATTTTTTCTTTAATAATATTATATAGATCTTGATATGTACACAGATTGTAGGAGACAAGCCAACCCATGAAAACAGTGAAAAAAATCCGCAAAACGTTTTTTTTCGATAGTCTTAATATGGTCATCTTAGACCAGCACTACCGGTGATATTGACATAACCACCTTACAGTCCCACGGAGCTCACTGATAGTGGCAAGATACCGCATTGCTCACCGCGCACTCGTAACCAAACGACGTGTCGCCATTTTTATCGAAAAAACCATTAAAACAATAAACTATCGACAACCGTTCCGCGCATCACTGTTTTCGAATCGCAACCAATCGGAGCGCGTTCTATTTTCAAAATTTGAACTTTGACAGTTGAGTGTCGATGTGTGCGTGAGTGTTAGAACAAGATGATAAATGTTTTTCAAAGGACAGAGTATTTTTTGTATTTTGCTATAAAGTAACGTGAATTTATAAGTTTCTTTCGGGCTTAGCAGTTATACAGGTAAGCTTTTTTTACTCATATATTAATTGATACTTAAATATCAATAAACTCTTAATTAGGAGATTTTTTCGAGATTTCGTGGTTGTCCCCATGGTGAAAGTTGCTCAGTGTGACCTTCCCCAGTACCCCGTTCACTCCTGCTCCATGACCCAAAAAACACCCTGTATATAACAGCCATGACCCAGGAACAAAATATTCGAGTTCATCACACAAATATTTGCCATTGCCGGGATTCAAACCCAAGACCGCCGGCTCAGTAGGCAGTACTACACACTGCACCAACCGTGTCGGGAGTATGTAGGTACTTTTTCTCATCTTTGCGAACTGTTTGTATTAAATTACTATATTCATCACTACGTTACAGTCAGAAAAATCAACAGACAGAAAGAAGTCTGTATTTTCATAAATTTTGCAAGAAAAAGTGAATATTAATATTTACTAGTTGAATTCATCATTATGCTACAATGCTTTAAAGGAAAGGTTGAACATTCATGTCAACGACTTAAATTAGCATTTTATCGCAATGTTTATAAAAGGGGCAATTTCCAAACCAAATCAAAAAAATTATCTGCATTTCCAATTATCATTTGACTGCATTCGTCCAAAGGTCGTCGGTACGAACCCTACATGAAATACTACTAAATACTATTTGCATGATGGCTATTTAAATAAATAAATATCAAGGGACAATCTTACACAAAGCAACTTAGTCCCAAGCAAAGCTTGTACTATGGGTACTACACGACGATATACATAATATATAAACACATATAAAGATAACATCCATGACCCCGAAACAAATATTCGAGTTCATCACACAAATTGCCCTGGCCGGGATTCGAACCCAGGACCGCCAGCTCAGTAGGCTGCACTACAAACCGAGCCAACCGCGTCGTCATCAAACTTTGTTATGAAAACTTTGTCACAGCTCCCACGGACCTCGATCCGGGCCTGCGGGGCGACGGAGACGGCTGAAAACCGCAAAAAACTCAAATACCAGGGTCTCAGCTCTTAAGTAGCGTTATAATGGGGGTCAAAAGTAGGCCAAATATGATCACATCATGTCTGGAGGAGCCTTTTACACATCTCTGCTCCACTCTGTGGACGGCTTCAGCTTGATACCTCCACGCGTAGCTTTGTGAACACTTCTCTTGTCAGGCCTGCGGTAGAATGTGTCGATCTCGTATCGGTTTAGTTAGCCACTAGAAACGGCGTCTCCCAAACATTACACCATAATATCGTCTGCAATAGACGCAAGGGCTTAAATATAATATAGCTTAGATAAGGGTTGATAGACGGTGACAGACAGAGGGCCAACAAAGTGATCCTACAAGGGCTCCATGAGATGAAATGAGACGAAATGAGATGAAATGAGATAAAATGTGACGAAATGAGATGAAATAAGATGAAATGAAATGAAGAAGAAAATTTAATAATGAATTGAAATTGAGAAATTGAAATAATTTATTCAGTAAGCAGGCTACTTTTACAAAGCAGATTTTGAACCTACCAGCATTTCCCAAGAGGAGGCCGCTGTTAACAAGAAAGCCGAAAGAAACTCGTAATAATATAATAACCGTTTTTCGATTGAGATACGGAACCCTAAAAATGCACCAATAGCAAGCTGCGACGGCAAAAAATCCTGTTGGTAATCATTTGCGCGTACTAAAGTGCCCACCATTTCCAGATACGGAGAAAAACAAAAATGCATTCATTCAAATTTCAGGATTCAGGACTTGTGGATACTTTTGAAAAACTGTAAATTATGCAATACTTTAGTACCCAAGGCATCGCAAAGACGAAACACGTGTCATATGTTTATGGGGTTTGCTGCAATTATGCATTCTTTGTGCATTATACTTATGCATTAAGGCTCCTTACCCGTTCTAAAATGCTGATAAGATAAGATAAGCGTTTATTGTCAAAACTGTGTTCAAATGGTCTTACATTATATGGTTCAGTGTCAACAGTTTGCCCATTTCGGACGTAGGTACAATGATTTACATTATATTAATAGAAAAAATAAAATAAAATTAACATTGCTACATAAAATATTTATTAAGATTATAAAAACATTTAGCTGGTTGTTTTAGATTTTGTTCTCTATGATCAAACATGTTTCTTAACATATTAGTCTGGCTAGCCAAATAATGTTGACAGATATTTCCTTGTGGTATCACCAATTGTCTATGATTTAAACAATTTAAGGTAAACGCAGGTATTACCGACCCCCTTAAGGCAATTTCAAAATGAACCATCATTTTTAAGGATGCTGATTGCTCTCAGATTCACGTTTTTATTTTTTTACGTTTGTATTATGTGTAAATTCTATATTTTCTATGTTAAAGGCTACTGAATAAAGGTCTATACTGTATAAAATAATTTATATAACGACGAAGTCGATTGTTGCTAATACCGACTCACAAAAATGCCTGTGAAGCTATTAACGATTTTTATGCAGCTATCAACGATCGCAAAAATCTATATACGATCGGTAATAGCTTCTTACTGTTGCTACTACCGACCCCTATGGATCGCTAATACAATTTGTTAGTGCAAACATATAATTTATCAGCGACTCATAAAAAGTAGGTATTTTTTATTAAGTTACACCTTCCGACTTTAAAACAGATTGTAATTAATTAATATAACATGAAATATGAACCCATGCACACAGTTTTAAACAAAAAAACAATAATTTTTAATGTAACAATTCAAGAATCGACCTTCCAAAAATATGTCATTATTAGTTCAATTAACAACGTGATAAAAAAGAAAGTAGAGAACAATGCGTATGTCGCTAATATATTTTTACAAAGAACCGATGTTTTTATTTAAATTGGGCTATTAAAGTACCTGTGTTATTGTCATATAATGACATAATAGAGAAAAAAACAAAACTCTATTCTGAGGCCATTAACGACTTATGGGTCGGTAATAAAATTTATAAGTGCAAACATATGATGTATTAGCGACTCATAAAAAGTAGGTATTTATTATTAAGTTACACCTTCTGACTATAAATCAGATCGTAATGAATAAATATAACAAGAAATATGTACCCATGCATACAGTTTTAAACAAAAAACAAAGAAATTGTCCGGTCACAAAGTAGGTGAGATATACAATAATCTATATACGATCGGTAATAGCTTCTTACTGTTGCTACTACCGACCCCTATGGATCGCTAATACAATTTGTTAGTGCAAACATAAAATTTATCAGCGACTCATAAAAACTAGGTATTTTTTATTAAGTTACACCTTCTGACTTTAAAACAGATTATAATGAATTAATATAACATGAAATATGAACCCATGCACACAGTTTTAAACAAAAGACAATAATTTTTAATGTAACAATTCAAGAATCGACCTTCCAAAAATATGTCATTATTAGTTCAATTAACAACATGATAAAAAAGAAAGTAGAGAACAATACGTATGTCGCTAATATATTTTTACAAAGAACCGATGTTTTTATTTAAATTGGGCTATTAAAATACCTGTGTTATAGTCATATAATGACATAAAAGAGAAAAAAACAAAACTCTATTCTGAGGCCATTATCGACTTATGGGTCGGTAATAAAATTTGTAAGTGCAAGCATATGATGTATTAGCGACTCATAAAAAGTAGGTATTTATTATTAAGTTACACCTTCTGACTATAAATCAGATCGTAATGAATAAATATAACACGAAATATGTACCCATGCATACAGTTTTAAACAAAAAACAAATATTTATAAATGTAACGATGCATGAGTCGACCTTCCAAAAATATGTCAATATTGGTTAAAATAAAAGCGTAATAAAAAAGAAAGTAGACAACAATACGTAGGTCGCTAATACATTTTGACAAAGAACAGATGTTTGAATTTCAATTGGTCTATTGAACTACCTGTGTTATTGTCATATAATAACACAATATAGAAAAAAACCGAAACACTATGCTGAGGCCATTAACGACTTATGACTCGGCGATAGCTGCCACAACTAAAACTGATGAAGCTAAGACCGTCCTATTTTATTTTAAGGTTTTATCGTTTCAAATAGCTTTTTTTCCAATAAAATGTGGTATGAAATCCAGAACTGACACTCAACGGAACATATTTAATAACACAACAAAAAGTATAGCACTCACTTATTCAAATAAATCGCTTCAGTAGAAAAGTCACGTGCTTTACCTGATGGATTAAGGCCTAGTACGACGTGAACTTCACCCAGGCTGTCTCCGCACAAACTGGGTTATTTTGTCTCTTTTTTGCACTTTCACACACACTATCGCTAAAGTAAATGATGGTCTAGGAACCAACGTGTGCGTAGCTTCAGCTATCTATATCTAGAATAGTACAGGAAGCGTAAAAATTGACTTTCAATTTATAGGTCGGTATTACCTGCAGATTTTCGATGGGTCGTTGATACCTGCGTTTACCTTAGTAGGTGGATCCTCTATAAATAATTTTGATACTTTATGTACTAGTTCTAACATTCCGATTGAGTTGAAATTTGGCGTTTTGTAATTTTTTGGTGATGGATTAATATTACGGATTATGGTATTATAGAGCTAGATGTCTTATTTACACTACATTTAATTTTTCGCCCTGTACTGTACATAGTGGTTAAATTATATGAGAGATGTTTAACTTATTTCCTTAGGTACCTTACGTGTGCAAAGAAAATCAAAAATATTTTCTAGAATCAAAACTATAATTCCTACTACACAAAGTGCGACCCGCCGCAGATTTTTTAAATTTCCCGCCAAAACTTTGAGTAATTTTCATTAGCAATGTTATTGGTATGTATTTCAAACCCGCAGTTTGAATTTTTCATCGATAATTTTTGTTTTAAAAACTACTCAAAATTGTCAAAATTCACGCAGAAAAGTGTGTGTGGTGACACAATGAAAGTATGAAATAGCTATGTTACTTTCTAGAACTCAAGGAAAAGTATTATTCACTTTAAAAACTTGGTTGAAAAAAATTAAACTTAAATGGAATAAGGACCCTTAACATTTTATTTATAGAATCTTTTTCTCGATTCTGTTTTAGTGTGGAAATACCACATTTTTATTTTTATTAACACTGACACAAAGGTAATGTGATCGACTACAATGTAAGCAGGACTCGAACCTGCGACCCTATACGTTAGGCGAGACATATTTGATAGTCACACTATGATTGGATGGTAAATTTTCTTATAATTACTTTATTACTATTAAAGTAGAAAGTCTCAGTAGGCGGAGTTACTTACCTTATTTTCTTATGCCATGGGTACCATAAAGAGTAGGAATTAAAAAGTGGCAATACTGTAGTGTCATCCCTTTCTAATCAATCTAAGAAAACGGGGGATTCCCGTGTTACCTGAGTCAAGCTCATAAAATGTGCGTGAGTGTTTTAAATCAATTATTACGACAAAATAAAATCTAGTCAAAGAACATGACAATCGCAATGAATTATTATTATTCTTTGTACGACTGGCGGCAAACATTTCTTTCCTTATAATTATTTTCTAATAAGGAAATGGCAGTTTTCGCTAAAATACCTTTCTCCATAGAAAATTGTTTTTCAATACATTTTTAGTAGGTATTGTAATAATACTTAGTACCTTTAGATTAGATTAGAAAATAAAACATTGGCTGCTTTGACGTATATAGGGGGGTGGCCGGGTGGGCCGTGCCCACCCCAATATGGTAACCCCAGAATTTTGGGTTACCCATAGAAATTACTTCAACTCATAGGCCATGGCCAATGGCGAAAAATAATCTTAGATACGTCAATGATTAGCTGAATACAAAACATTGTACAGTTGGGGAATAAAAAGTTTGTCACTTGATCCTTAACGGCACATGGTTATTTTCCCCGGCCGGGATTCGAACCCAGGACCACTAGCTCAGTAGGCAGGTGTATTACAAACTGCGCCAACCGCGTCGTCAAATATTGGTGAATATCATTAAAAAAAATCCCCACGGATGCATGACTATGATTATTTTTTCTTTTTGATACAATATTGTCTGATTCATAACAAAAGAGTATATGTGATACGAATAGATACCTTTCAAAAAAAATGCACGACGATGCAAGATGCGATGTCGACGGACGGACGACCGACAATCAGTTCAAGGTCGTTGGATACCTAACGCTACTGCAGCGAATGCCTGAACTATTGTCTAGATCAGTGTTTTTCAAACTTTTTGGTGTCACGGCCCTTTTGACCATCAGAATTCCTTCGCGACCCCCTAAAACCCAGTTTGTACGATTAAACTTAGAATACGACTCTCATTTAACAGATTTGGAACGTGGTCTATCATTCAATCAGTCTGTTTTGAAAAAAATATAAAAAACCGGCCAAGAGCATGTCGGGCCATGCTCAGTGTAGGGTTCCGTAGTTGCTCATCCTTCACAATAGACGGACTTAAAACAGCGGTTTTAAGCCCGAGGTTTAAGTTACGACTAAGATTCAAGCTCTATTAAAAGGTCGTAAACGCCAATGTAACTGTAATTACTTATTACCTTCTGGAAGTCAACTTACGTCCTTTAAAAACAAAATGATATTTTGCGATAACTCAAAAACGGCTCGACCGATTTTGTTCAATATAGTTTTCAATGAAAGTTCTTATAAGGCCTTATTAACATGAATTTTCGCGATTTTTTTTGACCCGTGGTTGAAAAGTTAGAGGGGGGGGGGACACTATTTTTTTTGTTTTTGGAGCGAATATTTACAAAACTGCTGACTTTATCAAAAAATAATGTTAGAATACCCCTATTATTTTTACAAGACCTATTCAACGACATCCCACACACCAGTGTTGAAAAGAAAAAAAAATCATCCCCACTTTAGGTGTTCGAGAGGTAGGTACCCGAAAAAAAAATATTTTTTAGTTTTACCGTTCTGTCGGTGTTATACATACACATACTCATACAGCTTTTTAGTACTAATGATCACGGAGCTAAGCCGCGGACGGACAAACGGACAGACGGACATGACGAAACTATAAGGGTTCCTAGTTGACTACGGAACCCTAAAAAGGTTCAAATATTAAAAATTACATATACCTAATCGTAAAATAAATAGATAAAGATGTCTAAGAAAGATTTCTGTTTTATTCAAGTAATGTACAATTGTACATGCTTGAAAATTTCTCGATGATGATCCTCACGACCCCCCTGGACATAAGCTGCGACCCCCCTGGGGGTCGCGACCCACAGTTTGAAAAACACTGGTCTAGATGATTCTAAATATAAGGACTATATATTAAACTTGTAAGCGGCCTTATTCCTTTTAGATTTTATTTTTTTAATATTATGACAAATACATTATAATACTTAGATAATTGTAACCAGCTTTGTAAAGTGAATAATACTTTTCCCTGAATCCTAAAAAGTAACCTGGCTATTACATGCGTTTATAGCGTGCAGTCGAAAATAAGTCGAAAAAAAACAGTCTTCTGCGTGAATTTTGTCAATTCCGAGTAGTTTTTAAAAACAAAAATTATCAAATAAAAATTCAAACGGTAGGTTTTAAATATATACTTACCAATCAATCTCAATAGCCCTGTTTTAAGTAGTAACATTGATAATACGTTAAGAAACATGTTTGATAGAGAAAAATGTCTAAAACATTCAGCATTTTTAAACGGATAAGGGGTCCTAACATTGCAATTTTTCTTTTTTTATTTGGAATCTTTTTTATCGATTCTACTTTTTATGTAATAATAATATTGCAATTTTTGTTTTCCTGATCGAGTATAGTGGCCCGATTAATTAAATTGTGACATTTGCCTGTAGTTTCCCAGATATGAAAGGTACGCGAAAGAACCATATGTAAAAACGTGCGTCTGCTGAAAGGCAAAATTGCAATTTGAGTTTCCAAAGTCGGTTGGTAACTTTTTGAGATTTTATAAAATTTCTCTCCATGTTTTTTCGCTGATTTGTATCGAGAATTTCCCAATAACCTTTTTTTGAGATCGCTATTCAAGAAATGGGAAATATGATCTCGGGATTTAATTAAGCTACATTTTAAGCCATATTAGGAGGCGGGCGGACAAAACGTGTAGGCGGTAGCGGATCTTTTCGCGCGAGGTCAGAAAACAAATTTGTCAAATTGTATTGTGTGATTTATTTATTTGTTGCGTGTTGTGAGAGATCTTATAGGTACCTAGTTTTTAGGGTTTCGTACCGCAATCGGAAAAAACGGATCACTTTGTTGTCTGTCAAGACTCTTCATCTCGAGAACGCGTGGTATCGAGTTGAAATTAACTCCGTATTATACTCAGGTCTACGGTCTCTTGAAGCTGTGAAAAAATCGAACATCTACGTTAACGAGAAAAAAAGATACGGCCGTTTATGTCCTAAAAAACGTACATTTCGACACTCTCAAGGGAATCAAAATGATAGGGTATCGCAGGGGTCAACACATTACTTTTTTCATGTGTATGATTACTCGGTCGACAGATATTGAATCCTATGTTATTTAATGATAAAGTAAAAAGTTAACACAGTTATTAATACGAAAATAGGAGTGAAGCTAGATCGATACAAAAACAATAATACTTAATAACAAACAATAAATAAATTTGTATTTGTAATAATATAGAATAGTAATAGTAATGACATTTAGTTACTCTAGTGCCTTTATAAGTACGTGAAATACGCCAACTTTGCCTCCACAGGCAACTTTGCCCAAAACGCTACTTAAAAAAAGAAACGTTTCTGTAGACAATTTCAACATGATTCTGGCAACACTACTATTTTTAGTGGAAAATAGATTATATCTGTGGTATCACTGGGAATCACATTTGCGCGCAACTTCATTTCGTAACGTGTTAGGACTAGTTGAATAAGGTGCGTGATTTGGCGGGCCAATTCTAGGTGAAGTTCTGGTGTATTTTTTACAGAATGGGGAAGCCTCAGGTGAATGTATCTTATTGCTTGTTATAAAATAAGAACTGTAGATCATTTTTATTGTAGTTTGTACTAAAAATACTTATTAAAACCGGAGTTATGATAGTGGGCAATGTTATCTAGTAACTTGCTAACCTATGAATGCCAACATTGCCCAGACTAAAAAAAGGGTTAGGGTTGTCACCTTGTCGTAATTTTACCTGACTGCGTAAATAAGGGAGGGTTATGTATTTAAGGTAAGGTAAATTATATTTCTATTAAGCCGTTGTACTGTTAGCAGTAGCTGCATGTCATGTCATGTCACGTCCATAAAACAAAAAAAACATAGAATATTCAATTATGACAATTGTTTTTTAGATTATTCTAACGCGAAGTAACAAAATAACCGCGTAACTATTAGTATCCAATATTAAGCATACATTTTTCATTTTGATAATGGTACTGGTAAAGATGGTTTACTCAACTAAAAGTGACAACCCTGACAATTTCAAACTGCTTGATTCGGCTTGTATGGAGTAAACCAAAATACCTATGTAACATTGCCCACCCATATTGCACACGTGTTTGTACAGTTAAGACCAAGATATTTACGTGGAACGCCATTATTACCCCAGATTTTATACTGATCCTTATCTTAACGTTGTAGGGGCTATAGTTACGAAAATAATCGATTTGGGCAATGTTTGAAAAAGTTTAGATAACTTTACCCGAGGTGAAAATTGATAAAAAAATTGATTAAATGTAGATTTAAAAATTGTTTCTCGTAATAAACGCATGCATATGAATACGATGGATGCGTTAGACAAAAAAAAACTTCATCCCGTCATAGAAAAAATTAGAGAAATTCGGGTTTTTACGAAAAAAGCGGGCAAAGTTGGCATGTTTCACGGTAACAGCTTCCAAAAACCTTTTTAATTTAAATTACATTTTTTTTATGTCATGGGGGGCAAACGAGCAAACGTAACAATAATACGATACCTGTTCTAATTTGGCAATCACACCATTGCTTGACTCCTGACACACATTAGATAGGAAGCGAGAGGTATTGTCATGTTCCGGATGATCAGGAGATAACCAGATCACAGCAGGATACGATTAGTTGAAGATTTGAGATTCGTCGCTCTGAGTCACGGATGAATGCAAGGTCGAATGCTTTTGTAAAATACTTGAATAGTGCTAAAGATTATTTTTTATCGAAACGAATGTTAAGTTTCATAGTGCTACCTTAAATTTACTTTATGAATAAAAAAAACCGGCCAAGAGCATGTCGGGCCACGCTCAGTGTAGGGTTCCGTAGTTGCTCATACTTCACAATAGACTTAGTCATGAGAAACATTTCAAGCTCTTTAAAAAGGTCATAAACGCCAAAGTAACTGTAATTACTTATTACCTTCTGGAAGTCAACTTAAGTCCTTTTAAGAAAATTATGAAATATTGTGATAACTCAAAAACGGCTTAACCGATTTTGTTCAATATAGTTTTCATTGAAAGTACTTATAAGGCGTCATTTTCATGAATTTTAGTATAATTTTTTGTCCCGTGGTTGAAAAGTTAGGGGGGGGGACGCTATTTTTTTATTTTCGGAGCGAATATTTAGAAAACTGCTGACTTTATGAAAAAATAATGTTTGGAGATCCCTTTTATTTTTAAAAGACCTATTCAACGAAACCCCGCAGAATAGAGTTGAAACGAAAAAAAAAATTACCCCCACTTTAGGTGTTCGAGAGGTACCCGAAAAAAATATTTTTTTTTAGTTTTTATTTTATTGTTTTGTCGGCGTGATACATACACATACTCATACCAAATATCAGTTTTCTGGTACTAATGATCACGGAGTTAAGCCGCGGACGGACAGACGGACAGACGGACATGGCGAAACTATAAGGGTTCCTAGTTGACTACGGAACCCTAAAAAGACACCAAGAAATGAGAACTAGAAGCCAAGGTGCTCTCATTTTTATTTGATTATACCGACTACTTCTAAAAAGTGAAACTATAAGAATCGACTCTCTAAATGATGTCACCTGGTGGCAAATTCACACATCGCACACAAAAACAACAGTTGTATAATTTCCATTTTCCATACTAAATCCGCCTTAGCCATACTCTGACCGTAAGATTTTCTGCGCTGTGATCAATTACTGGTGGCCTACGCTCTTTCATAATGAGGAACTTACAGATGAATTTTTCAATCAAAAATAGGGATATTTTCGAAAATGTAAAGGTGTGGTAATATTTAATTTTTCCTCCTTTATTTGATAACATCGATAAAAAGCCTGGTAAAAATATTTAGATGTCTTCTATATTTAAATTTTGATGTAACTTTAATACTATTTTTGTACACCACTACCTTTAGACCTTTAGTTAAGTTTTTCACCAATACAAAACTTTATCTCAATAAATGTCCAGCGGTACTATAAATACCTACATAAAAAAAACCGGCCAAGTGCGAGTCGGACTCGCGCACCGAGGGTTCCGTACAAACACTTTCCATCCCTAAGTGGTTAAGTTAAGTTTGCACCTGGTATGTATAGCGCCCCATATAAATTAGGTGCAAAGTTAGGTATTAAAATTTTTTTTTATGGTTTTCGTAATTATTCCTTTATCTATGCTATAAGACGTTGCTTCGTACCAAATTTCAAGATTCTGAGTTCACGGGAAGCACCCTGTAGGTTTTGATTCCCTTGCAAGTGTCGAAAATATGCAAATTAGGTGCAAAGTTAGGTATTAAAAAAAAAAATTATGGTTTTCGTAATTATTCCTTTATCTATGCTATAAGACGTTGCTTCGTACCAAATTTCAAGATTCTGAGTTCACGGGAAGCACCCTGTAGGTTTTGATTCCCTTGCAAGTGTCGAAAATTTGCGGCATAAACGGCTGTATCTTTTGATTGCGTTGGCTTAGAAGTTTGATTTTTTCACAGCTTCAAGGGACAGTAGACCTGAGTAATTGATATAAATTTCAGCTTCATACGTCCACGCGTTCCTGAGAAAAAGGGTCTTGACAGACGGACGGACAGACGGACAACAAAGTGATCCTATCGACACCTCCTACGTATACTGATACAAGTGCAAAATCACGATTTTACAGGAGGGCTGTTCAAAGGTATAAAGTGCCATAACTAACTCATACGTTGAAATAATGTAATGAAATTTTCAAATAATTTTAATGAATATATTTTCCTTAAATCTACATATTTACTATTTCAAAATTAATTGTACTTTTAGAAAAAAAGGTAGTTATAACAGTATACGTGAAATTTACGAGTTCTAGTTTTCGGGTATACTGAGACAACTACCACTTGATCCAGTATACGTCGTAAACTATGATTAGATGAATAGGGATAATTATATTATTACTATGCCTATTATGCCACATGTACCATTTATTAGATATATAAACAAACTAAAAGCTCGTGTTTGGATGGATCTGATCGATTAGTTTCATCTGATTTGTCACTTGTACCAGTATACGCCTGAATGAATCCGTTATGTACCAGTATACTGTTAAGGTTATTTTGTATGTTATGTCCAATATAGTAAGTTCAGAAAAAGGTATTTAGGATATTTAAACAAATTACTTTTGAAAGACAATAAATAAAGTAAATTTACACTAAAATTACGTTTATTTAAAAGGTAATTAAAAACACAGCCCGCATTTAGGGAATGGTGTTTTTTGTCTTTGTTACAGCGGTATTATCAACATTATTACTGTTTTATCATTTATATATAGTAGATTCCAGTTCCTATTTTGTCCATCACAATTGTCAGACCAAAACCTGAATTCATCTACATCATCTTGAAGTATTAATTTAATTAAGTCAAATAATGTGTCATTTAGTCATGTCAACAGTAAGATGGAAGTCACCATACTTTCAACTGCGATAACTAAGATAAGATTACCGTTACTTTCATAGCAAATAGAATGAATACATGAGAAATGTTTGTAGCTATCGAATTTCACACGCAAAATAATAAAATATACAACCTGACTGCCTGCAAAAGCACGTGACATTACTGGGACAATCCTATTGACTTACATTTCATTACATTACGAGAATTTTTTATATGATCATCATATGATATAAAATACCATTTAATAAAGGTAAAAGTCATACCTCTCATAAGGGATGAATAAATTTGCGATAGACGTGTAAATTAACGTACTATGACGAAACATAAAATAAATATCCCTTGCAATGTTGAGTACTAGAACTTCCACCTTACCTAACAAGTAGCATTCCCAAACCAAATGCTGTGAAATTATACAGTTTAAGTTTTTTTTGTAATAAAACACGCTTAATATTACCGTGAGGAGATGACAAGGTTTTGGAAGGTCGAATACAGCAAGTTCGCATTTTTTTATTAAGTTTGAGTTTTTTTTCCTATTTATTTCAAGTCTCTTTCCTCCATGTGCCAATGTGTTTGGTTGTTTGTTTTTCAGTAGGTGTTTTCAAATTCTCGTAAATGTGACAAGCGACAACTTAATATTTTGACTGAAAATATCACGGTATTGTCGAACAGAATAAGCTTGCGCTTCGTATTTGGTAGAATTAAACCACTCCTTGTACAAATTATATATTTCAATGAAATTCAAACTTCCGCCAGCAAAAATGTGTGTTACGAACTTGAATATTTATTCCTGGTCATGGAGGTTATCTCTACATGTACTTTATAAATTATGTATATATCGTCGTCTAGTACCCATAGTACAAGCTTTACTTTGCTTGGGACACTGGGTCGATTTGTGTAAGATGGTCCCTTAATATTTATTTATTATTTAAAAAAAACCGTTCACACTAAAATTTAACGTAATTTTTGTCTTACATGTTTATTATTTGTTTTTCTCGTATTTTTATTTTATTTAAACTCATGATTAGATTTTTATTCTCTTTGTTCGTTGATCCACATATTATTTAAATTACACGTAAGTTACATCTTTTTTGCTATTTTATTTTACGATTGCCTGTCGTGCCAACTAAGCAGCTGCCATCTCTTAATTCGCCAAACATGGACAAAGACTTAAAAACCCGGACATTTGGCGTAAATCGCATTGTCCCCGAAAATAATAAAATTAAATAAAATAATTGCTTTATTTTCCCCCGGACGGCCTCAAACTAGGACAAATCCGGGGAAACCCAGACGGATGTCAGCGCTAGTGGTGACTCTGGTTTATCCGTATGTAATGGCGACATATAGCTATTATTGTACTCCAAACAACCATCGGTACTGATTGGAGAAAACTGTATCATAACCAAAAGTAAGCCTAATTTGATACGTAGTAGGTAGAAAAGACGTAGGCCGCATCGACTATCCGTCGCGCATCACTATGCGCCCACTGGACATCTTACGTCCGCAACGACGACGAGCACGCATACTGAGGTAACTGCCACTTGTGCCACGCCCGCGCCGCCCTTCCCCGATAGGTGTACTGCGTATAGTGGTACAAGCGACTTATCTCAGTATACGATGTTCTAAATTAAAAAACGGTGTTAGTTGTATCAGTATACGTCACTTTATTTCGAAAACTAGCAGTAATTTTGTCATGAAAATTTTATAACATGTAGATATAAGTATTTTGATCCTAAATATGCAAAAAAACGAAAATCGTAAAAATGTCAGTTGCATCAGTATACGTAGGAGGTATCGCTATAAGGGTTCCGTTTTTTCCTTTTGAGGTACGGAACCCTAAAAACGATATCTCGAACAGATATGATTAGAAACGTTGAACTTAATCTCTGGTTTCAAAGCAATCAAGAACATTCTTTTCACAACTAATTCGAACTAGAACTACATTTCTAACCAATCATATCCTTCCGCTTACTATCAGCTATGGCGCGATCATGCGGAAGGTGGGACGACACAATAGCCCTCATAACCGACCATATGTATGTCAGGCGGTGGCGTGACTGACAAATCAGAGCAAGTACTCTGTCAAGATCACGTATAAGCGTTTAACAAAAGGGGAGTTCCTCAAGGAGGCATTTTGGGACCTCAACTTTTGGTACTATAGATTTAACTGTATTCTAAGCTACATTATCTGACAACTTTATACTGCACTGTGGTATGAATTGTCGCTTGTAGTATTTCCGGACCGATATGATCTGCAAACCTTCAAGAAAAGAGCGTATTCCCTGAAAGGCCGGCAACGCACTTGTGACTCCTCTGGTGTTGTGTGTCTATGTCTATCGCTTTCCAACAGGCGAGGTTTGCTTGTTTGCCCCCTATGACATAGAAAAGGCACCAATTGGTCCATTAAAAAAAAGTGCGGTGTAGCAATTTCAACGTGAGCGAAACTGCGAGAAGAAACTAGTACCTATATTTTCTTCGGTTTCCGCGACTGTCACACATTTAAATAAAACAATTTAGACAGATTATATCGCGTATATGTATAAAAAAACAGTTTTTCTCAGTCAACCTTTGACAACGGTAACTGTAAAAGTACCTACCGAAACGTCAGGGAGGCTCTAATAATTAATATACGCGATCCGTATCGTATATTAAATTGTTTTATTTAGACTAGTATTCATTTAAAATACCTACATACAATTTAATGCATGGACAAGTAGGTACCTACTCGTATATGTGGATATGGAAAAAGGTAGCGGAAGCAATAAGCAACAGGGAACATACCGGCGTAATTCAATAATCTGTTCTAAAAATGTCTTCCGCATTCGGTAAAACTCGCCCGCTTATAAAGCCCTTATAGAGTTTAAATTAGAGTTAAAATTACTGCATAGGCTTTTCTGAAGCCTATTTGCTACGTTAACGGAAACGTACAGTTAGTATGACATGAGGATACAGGATATACCTAGAATAGATGTGACCCTGTCGATGTTTAGATTGTGATCAGCTGGGTTAGCGTAACTTTCCACGACTCAGCTATCGCTGGTCGGTGCTCCTGAGTGTGAATCGCGAACCGATACGAAACACATTCGACGTGTTTCGTTTCATATGCATTTTAATATGTCTAAGACTCTCAGTTTGCATTTGTTTATCCAATCCGCCTTTATCATTTTTAATTCAGCGATATACGTACACCTGTCGCGCTATTTTCATTTTAGTAACGCCTAAATTAAATAGAGTATAAACACATAATTTATCATTTAGAAGTATAGTGACTTGTTTTTTAAGCATGATTTGAAGCTCTGATACAGGGCTGTTTAGCCCTACCAGTGAGTCGGAGTTTGTGTGGGAGTGCAAACTCAGTAAAGGGAATGTCTCCGCGCCACCGGAGTGATTTGGGGAGGGTGACGCGGGCGCTCTGGACGCATGGGCTGCGTCGTGAATAGACTCAACCGGTTGTTTTGTGCGAGAGGAGGAAACCCTCATTGGATACTGGAGGTCCACCATATTACAAATGGGTGCCTCCTTTACTAGCCTACAGACTAAAACCTCCTCCCTGATGTAGAGTATACTGTTCCAGAAGCACGCTATCGGCTTACACTGTATCTGGGTGTGTTTGCGTGTGTGTTTCGTGTGTGGTGAATTGGTGTGTAGTGTAGGTTGTGTTGTGTAGTGTACCTGACGACTTGCAGTGCGCACGCAAGACTAATCAATCAACATTGCGTTCGAACTGCAAGTGATTCGAACTGAACTGGGTCAAATATTTTTACAGAATCTTTTTATCGATTCTATTTTTTATGTCCACCGCCTTGCCGCGCCGTTGCTGGTGGCGGCCAGCCCGGACGTACTCCATTGAACATTCCGTTTCTCCTCATTTTTAAATAAGTATAATCAAACCTAGGCTTGACTTGACCAAAATGGAACAAGACCTAATACCAGATATAAAGGGACAAAATTACATAGAAATCTTACATTAATCCTAAGAGTATATCTTGGTCTATTTTGTTCAAATCAACCTTATTTGTAAGGCGATAAAGTCGGGTGTACGGTTTGCATGATAACGATAAATAGTTTAAGTATAATATATTGAGATAGGCTGTAAGCGAGAGATAACGCGGTGGTAGATAAACCGTGCGCGGTTTTCGCCCACCGTATATTATGTAATAGATCATAAGTTCCTTGTTTTAAATAAATTAAAAAAAAAAAAAAAATGTGGAAAAACCACTTTTATTATTTTTATAAGCAGGATTTGAACCTGTGATCTCTACGTTTCCGGCGTATTGCTCTCCCAACTCAGCTATTAGATCGCTACGTCAATCACACCAAATCTTTCATTCCATAATTCTTACGCTACTGGAGTGCCCTCCGCGTCATATGTGTTTCAAATGCTTATGCGCATTAGCCATACCCTAGGATGTGCGCTTTGTGAACTGGGTCACCCTGACTTAGGACAGGAGGAGAGGAGAAAAAGAGTCGAGCTATGATGCAGAGGAAAACGCGAACTAAGGACCCCACCAGAGAGGATTAAATATGCTGCGCTCGTTCGTTCGTTCGACGAGTCCACGGCGACCTTCGCTTGGATGGTTTCCGGGTCAGATAGTACATGCTTCGGACGCCGGGTATTCCCTCTTTGTACACTTACACGTGGCATACGAACGAATCTCTTAACCATTTTTTTCCATTACTTACGCTTGAGTCATCCCAAATAGGCCTGCAAAGGAAATACAAACCAATCGGACGCAGTGTGCCTTCCGTGGACAAATAGTCATAACCGCCTTAACTTTCCTACCAATTCCCGTCCTTTAGAGGCCTTAGTTACCCGAATTCATCCTACGGGAACGTAAAGTCGTAAGCGACTCAAATTTCCCACCGTCACCCGTCCTATTGTGAAACGTTAATAAGTCCTTTATGAATAATATGTCGTAACCGTCTGAAGTTCCCTTTGACTCCTGTCCTTTTGTGTCCAACTACCCGAATTTAGTGCGTAGATTCTGTAAACAGATTTATGTACAACGTACACGTGTTACGTTTTCTTAATATGGTGCTTTATTGGTGTCAAATGAAAAGATCCGGTGTACGTTTATTGGTAAACAAACTTCGCACAGGAGGCCGATTTGTACCTTTAAGGAAGACAACAAATAAATATGTCAGGATAGACAGGATGGCAGGGCGGTGTGTGGCAAATTAGAAGCCCTATCAGACATAGTTGTGGACGAGGAGGCAGGTGCGGGCAAGATGACACACATAAGACACATTTAACTTAATTTATTCCTCCTGCACAGAGGTCTGCATGCTGGCTACTCGAAATCTCGAACAGAATGATCTTTATTATGAACACGGCTGAGTTATAATAATTCACTGACTCAAATCAACTTGGTATAGCACAACAAAACGGGACAATTTCATGGCATTAGTGCACTCGATGGTGACCCAAAGTGAAGTGTGTCGTCGTTCTCTCCGAGTGAACCGCCAAGACTCTAGCGCGCCAAAACTGGTTCCAAGGGGCGCTACTGTCGCCGTCCAAAGGTACGCCGGTTTCGTTGAGCTTCCATACTCATTACCCTCTCCGACAAATAAATATATTTGACCGCATATTTTGTACGTAGTTAGAATAAAACCATAAATAAATAACTCATCATCTCCCTGCCCTTATCCCACCTATGTAGGGTCGGCACAACATGTTTTCTTCTTCCATTCATCTCTATTATTCGTCATTTCAGCTCTTACTCCTTCCTTTCTCATGTCCTCTCTCACACAATCCATCTATCGCTTTTTTGGCCTACATATCGCTCTTCTTCCTTCGACATTCATCCCTAACATTCTTTTACCAATATGACGTTCAACCCTCCTCATTACATGCCCGTACCACGCTAACCTACTGCTCCTCATTTTGTCCGTCACAGGTGCTACTTTCAAACTTCCTCTTATGTACTCATTTCAAATCCGATCTTTCCTCGTCACTCCACACATCCATCTCAACATTCTCATCTCGACTGCGTGCATTCTTCTTTCATCCGTCACTTTCGTTGCCCAACACTCTGATCCATACATTACGACAGGTCTTATGATATACCATAAATAAATAACTAATTAAACTAAAGCTATGTCTATTAAAAAAACGGGGCAAGAGCATGTCAGGCCGAGTTTAGTGTAAGCCGATTATAAATATATATCAAGATATCATCAGAAACTTTTCTTGATCGACTTGAAGGAAACAAGAACGGACACAAGATATCTTGTGTCCGTTCTAATGTACTAATTTTGTTTTTAGTGCGGGTGGCTTGGTCCCCGAGCCCTCTGTCTCTTATCCTCATTATCTCCTCAGTTAACGTCATAGAATCAAAAGACATGCTTTCTCGTTTCTATTCGTCGCTTTCGTTTCTTTTTTTGTGCAGGGGGCTCCGCCGTCTCTTATAATCACCATCGCAAGTGCAGACTTCTGGCCGAAGGGTGTTGTGTTTCGGCAGTTCCGGGGCAACCTGCCGAATTCTGCGCCAGATCAGACGATCAGACGGCGCAACGGAGCCACGCTGTTACGTCACCTAAATCTAACTAGATTTAAGTTTTTTATTTTATTTCATGTATGATTTTGTTTTGTCTGATTTTGTAGTTCACAGTGACTTAGTTTAATTACTGTAATGCTGTGTAACTAATTTGAATAAATAAATAAATAATCTTCGTCTTCTCAGTTGACTTCATAGAATCAGGAGCTAAGCTGTCTTGGGCCCGTTCATCATTGTTCTTCCTTTTATTGTGCGGGGGGCTCCTCCCCCTGGGCCCCCTTTATACCTACTCGTCGTCTGGTTGCCGTCCTTACCCTTCGTTTCTTTTTTTTTTAGGCAACTGCAGTCAAAGGTGACGTAAGGTAAGGTAAAAGTAACGTAACCTTTGACAATGGTACCTGCAAAATTGCCGAAACGTCAGGGAGGCTCATATAATGAAATCCGCGTTATAACCAGTTTATTTATTTTTTTACCGAAGAAAATATTTAGGTAGATCCTTTCAAGTTTCTGCAAGAAATCTGGTGTTATTAGGGTATTTTCGTTTTGTATGATGGACATTTCGTACACATTTTCCTGTTAGACGCTGGGCATGGAGTAGACGCGCCAGGAGTTATTATACTACGGTCCAAGATTCATAGATTAAAACCGATCTATCTATCAGCCACAGACTGCTGAACATAGACCTCCCCTATAGCTCACCACAAGGTGCGATTATGTGCAGACAGTCCATCAACTTCCTGCGACCCTAACGAGGCCATCTGTCCACCTAGTCGGAAGCCGTCCGACGCTGCCCTTTTCTATACCTACGTGGTCGCTACTCCAGGACTTTGCTGCCAATGGCCATCCGTTCTCCGAGCTACATGGCCCGCCCATTGCCACTTCAACCGTGCAATCCTGTGAGCTATATCGGTTACTTTGGTTCTATCGAATATTCTCATTTCTGATTCTATCACACAAAGAAACTCCGAGCATGGCCCTTTCCATTGCACGTAGCGTATCTCTAAGCCGCCTTATAAGTCCATTATGGGATAAGTCCTGTTATAAGGCTGATAAAAACCAAGCAGAAAGTTTAATAGAACAGTTTAAAACGAAAACTTTACCTATGCATATCCAATATGCATTTTAGATAATCTCCACTGTGCTTATCTGATATCAGGCATAGAGATTGCGAAGTATCGGAAGTTATAAGATAAGATACCTACTCAATGAATACTAGGTCAATAACGAGTACTGTACCCGGCTCCACACTATCGCTAAGATGACCGAAGTAGGTAAGTTTCTGCCGCTAAGTGTCTCCACGCTATAATATTCGGCCAACTTCGGTCAACTTTGCGAGTTAGTTCTACACTAGATAGGGTTCAGTTTCTGTGTCGTGAGTGCAGTTCCTTTCTAAAGGTGCGACCACACCACACTGCATATATCGGGCCGTTCGTGACAATTTCACGTGAATGTAAACCGCCTATTCCCTCTTGAAGAATTCCATACTGTTACTGTGATATGGTTTAAATCCATTCACTCGTTTCGGCGTGATGAGACATCAAATATTTCAGCAACAGATGGCACTGTGCGGCTGGCACCGCGCGTACATAAAAAAACCCTGCATTGAGCTGTTAGGATTTTCTGAAGTAATGACCTCTCTCAATAGAATATTTTCAATAAAATTTCAGCATTTTATAATAGTGTAGATGGATCAACAGCGTTCGTTTTATCACTCTTAATACGATATGTATTGACAGCTCAAATCAGGTACTCTTTAATTATGACATGTAAGAAAGGATCCATTAGTATGAAGTTTCTTAAGGATGGCAATATTGGCAATCAATTCTATTTTTCTTATTGGGATCTTATTATTTATATGACTATGGAGACAATAAGTAATTTGCCATTTTCATCGTGAAAAAGTGCGTTTAAGTTCATGTTTGTCATACTAATAATAATGTATTGTTAAATTATGAGGATTCTGAAAACTATTTCAAAATTTCTTTTAGATCAAAAAAAAAATTTTCGTACCTTTGAAATCACATATTTCAAAAAAAAATGTATTTTTCTTTGTTTCATGACAATAATGAGCTAATTTTATTCATATAACTACAGTATGCTGTAGAACTTAACATCAGTCGTCATTTATAGCTTTCGCTTTGTTTGTTTGATCCATGGAACCAATGAATCCGTGTGTACTGAAACGTGATTATTACGTTTAACCTTATTTCATGTTTAAAAACTCAAGGCAAATTAAATATGGCCTGTATTTTTACGACTTCTATCACCAGTTATAAAAAGTTGTAGAAAATTTTCCCAATACTCAAACATTTCAAAATGAACTTCCGAACTGTTTTGACGGGTGATGTAAAGAATCTATACATCTATTACGAATATTATTGCCAAAGAAAAGGGGACTTCATCCAAATGAAAGAAAAAAATCATAGCCCTCTTTTTCGTCGTCGTCAAGTAACATAACCGGCGGTCCCGGGTTCGAATCCCGGCCAGGCGAATATTTGTGTGATGAACTCGAATATTTGTACTTGGGTCATGGTTGTTCTATGTATTTAAGTATATATTTATCTATATCAGTATGTATATCGTCGTCTAGTACCCATAAAACAAGCATAGTTGAGCTTACTGTGGGATTAGATCGATTGCTGTGTGGGTGGTTGTCCATTATGTATTTATTTATTATTTATTAAAAAAAACCTCGTCTTGATACATTATGATATATCCAAGATCTTTAAATGAGAATTCCTGGCAAATTTGGTGTCCACCAGTTCCTTGATAACTATCACTGTCACTGTTACTAAGTAATAGACTGAGATCCCACTGAAAACTTCTGAAACTTATCTTAATGCGATTACGGAAAACTTCCAATATAGAAATACCAATGTTTAGAATTTATCTCACTCAGAATTGTGTGTAGATTTAAACAGCATAATAAAAAATGCGATTCAAATAAAACTTTAAACATGGGACAATACAATGGGTTGTCAGTTAACATTTGGTCGCAAAACTCCAGTGAATTTTCAACAGTTTTAGGAACACATATACAATGCAATACAATAATGCTTTCCTAAAACTGTAATGGAACGTTTTCGGTACAGACGCTAAACTAAATAAATCATGACATCAAAACAGAGCTGTCAAGTAGCGTCCCTGTACCGAGTACAGACTATGTTATAAATGAACCGAGGCGTCCCCTTTCTCTCTGTCTGATGTGATCGTGACGCACAGTAGAGGCTAAGATTATAAAATAATCAAAAATAATAAAACAGATATCATTTGTTCAGTCACATGTATTTAATTAAGAAACAATACAAAAACAGTTAACATTTTTTTTATGTACATATAAAATATAAATATCACCTGTTGTCTACCACTATTACAATACACTTAATAATAACGGTAGACTTATAATAACAGGCGGTCTTATCGCTAAGTAGCGATCTCTTCCAGATAACGTTGTAGTGAAATTAATCAAAAGTTGAAGTCGGTTATTTTATTGTGTTGCGATGGCGAACAATTTGAAGAAGGGATGTGGCGTTTTGATTTTATCCCGCAATTTCCGGTTAGTAACTGTGGCGCGTGGCCACGTGGGAACAGTGGACTGTAGAGATTTATTCTTCTTTCAAGGTCAAGGTTATTGACGGATAGGGATTTTAATGAAAATGCTTCTTGCTTGACTGATGAGGCTGCAGGCTAGGCGGGGTTCGGAGTTTCTTCTTCTAGTTTTTTCTTGTAGGTGAGGGCTCGATCGAAAGTGAATGTATGGGGAGCCGCGCCCACCTTTATACCGGCCGGCCGGTCCCTGCCCCTCTCACTCCGTACCCCACCCCCCTTGGGCCAACCTTTATTATTTTACCTCAATTACAAAACTTACGTGCTACTCTTATGTCTAATTACATTACTTACATCTAATTACTTAATTTCTAATAGGAATCATGCATGTGCGGCTGCGGGGAGCGAATTGGCGGCCGATTTTCGCGAACGGCATATTTCCCTGCCTCGCCCCCCTCATCCCGCAGTGAGGGGCCGCGTCCCGCGCTCCCCTCCCGTACCTGATCACGCGATGCTTCGCGCATGCGCAGTGAGCACCACGTGGCTTTGTTTACCTTTTTCATTACCTCTATTTACCGGGTTTAATTTTTTTTTTTTTTTTTTTTTTTTTTTTTTTTTTTTTTTTTTTTTTTTTTTTTGGTACTGTCCAATAATTAGCTTGGTCAATAAACTGGCCACCTACTAATTTTTATAAAGTTGCAACCTGACCCGAAGAGCCAAGTTGCAGAAAAAAGACAAAGAGAATGCCTACCACACAGTGGACAGGACTTTGAATTTCCCAACGAAAAACCAACCTTCTGCAGGTTATTGCTGTAATTGCCCTCTGCAATACGTTCTAGGCCCAAAACGAACAGCAATATCGCGCTCCTGGCGAATCTCGTAGTCAGGCGCCCGGACTTTATGACGTTTAAAAGCCCTCAAGAGAGGTCTATACCTAATAGACGGTGCACCAACAACAGCAGGTACGGCGACTGCCTCACCACAGCCAAAGTCAGCGTCATCAATGTCACAGTCAGAAGAAATGTCGCTTAGTCTTTTGTAGTGAAGCAGGCGACGGAAACGATCACGCAACTCAATATCAATTTCCGCCTCCTGCTTAAGTCTAATGGTTATAGGGTCAAGTGGATCCAACAAAACATGTTTGGGCCGCCTCAAATTATTCTTGGGCGGAACTACAGGCTGATAATTAATCGCACTCCTAATGAGTGGATTAGGACTGACTGCAGCCTTTTCAAAAAACTTTTTAGAAAGAGTCCTGAAGTACTCCGATACAGAGGGAACCCCCAAATCCGCATGAATTTGGACATTCCTGACATACCCAGGAAGACCGGAGATTCTTCTAAGGCATTTATTCTGCAAGACCTGCAACGTCCGAATCCTCGCAGGCGAAGCCTGTGCAAAGACAGGACACGCATACGAGAAGACTGGACGAATACAGGTCTTGTACAAAGTCAATTTATTCCTTCTCGACAACTTGGATCTACGAGAAAGAAGACAAGAGAGCCTAGCCATAAAAAAGGCAGCTCGGTTCCTAACAGTCTTTACATGCTTGGCAAAAGACAACTTCCTATCCAGGGTAACCCCCAAATATTTGACTTCAGATTTCCAGGGAATGGGGACACCCTGAAGGATGATGTCCTTTGCCAATTTCCTAGTATTAGTACTGTGCGTGAAAAGCACAGCAGCACTTTTCTGTGGATTCACATCCATCCTCCACTGCCTGCACCAAAGCCCTAAAGCATCAGCAGCAGACTGAAGACGTCTATGAAGAGTTTGCACGAGAGAAGAGGATGTGTAAATAGCAGTGTCATCGGCAAATTGGGCATAATGAACACCAGAAGATCTTGGCAAGTCATTTATATATAGAGTGAAGAGAGTTGGCGATAAAACTGCACCCTGCGGAACACCCGCTCGAATTGGATGAGCACTCGAACAAACACCCTCCACCCTATACACAAAGCTTCTATTAGACAAAAAGTCCCTAATGATGGCGACCAGCCTGTCTGGCACACCAGCACTATACAATTTATATAGTAAACCGTTGTGCCAGACACGGTCAAAGGCCTTGGCTATATCAAGAAAGACCGCACAAGTTGGAATCTTGCGACGCCAAGTGGTCATCGCATTCAAAATGTCCTCTGTTATTCTGTGCACCTGCTGGACACAAGAGTGTTCAGCCCTAAAACCAAACTGCTCATCCACCAGCAGGTGCTCAGAATTAACTAACTTCAGAAGTCTCGCCCTGACAAGCCTCTCATACAGCTTACCAAACGTACAGAGCAAACTAATAGGTCTATAACTGTCAGGTCTATTACGGGGCTTGCCAGGCTTATGAATGCCAATGACCACTGCTTGTTTCCACACATCCGGAAAATGGCAATTGGCCAGAGCAGCATTAAAAATAGCCAACAGGATGACAAGAACACACTCCGGGAGCATTCTTACCAACCTGTTAGAAATGCCATCTCTACCAGGCGCTTTCTTAATCTTGGATTTTCTAGTCAAAGCAGATAACTCAGACAGGGTGATGGGCTCTAAGGAAGGGGAAGAGAGTTCCAGAGAGGCACGCCTCGTAACCTCATCATTAACCATTTTGAAGTGCTCAGCATCAAAAGGTTCTGCACTCAGCGAACATTGAGCCTCCAAGGAATCGGCCAAACACTCAGCCTTTTCAAGGTCACTGAACGCAGTCCGATCAACACCATTCTCCAGAAAACAAAGAGGAGGAATATCAGAGACAGTATCAGCCTTAAGGGATCTCGCAAGATTCCAATAAGCCTGGTGCCCCGGCGAGATACCCGAAAGTAAATTGTCCCATTTTAAATTATTAAAAAACCGAACCTGCCTTTTAACCTTCTGCTGCAGACGATTAAGAATAGTTTTGTTAGACGGAGAAGGAAACCTATCATAAACTTTAACCGCCTTATTTTTAATTTTGATTAACTGTAAAATATAATTTGGAAGTTTCCAGTGATTAGGATCATCAGCCGTAACCACTTTAGAACACTCACCAACCAAGTCACCCAACTCACTAGATAAATCAACAATGGCATTATCCGTATCTAACCTAGAATTTAAAGAAGTTGAAATATTGGAGAAACGTGAAGCAGTATCCTCCTTCGCAAAAACCCTACTCAATTTCTCCCAATTCGTTATAGTTTTCGAAGGCCGGGAATCATCAGAAGAACCTAATTTAACAACTACAGGCCTGTGATCAGAAGAGAGCTGATGATGAACAGCAATGGATTTGAGCTGAAGAGAAACCCCTTTCAAAATCATAATGTCCAGAACATCAGGGTTCCTCTCAACATCCCCAGGAAAATGAGTAGCCTCTAGAGGAGGCACAATGTCAATTTTTAATGAATTAGTAAACCTAAAAAGCCTATAACCATTTGAATTCGAATAGTTACAACCCCAGAGCAAATGCTTGGAATTAAGGTCACCTGCCAGAATGACAGAAGACCCCAACCCAAACACAGCACTGAGATCAGAATAGTGAAGATCTTTATTAGGCGATAAATATGCCGAAACTAAAATCAAAGGAACATGACCCGTAAGAGCTAATTGACAGATCGATACCTCTAAAGACTTCAAAGGTAAAGGATCATCAACTCTTATAGGCGAACAATGTAAAGCCCTCCTGTAGTAAATAAGAGTCCCACCCCAAGCACTACCACCACGATCATTTCTAATTAACTTATAATTTGCAATGTTAGGATTCCTGTGCGCAGGCTTAAGGTGAGATTCCTGGACAAGAAGAATATCTAAGTTATGTTCTCTAAGGAAAAGAGCAATTTCGTCTCTTTTACCTAGAATTCCATTTGCATTAAAAAAGGCAAACGTCAAATGTTTCGGCTTCACTCTGCTGGGCATACTATCCATGATCAACACCTAAAGATTTTACTGCCATAATAAGACCCGAGTATTTGTTGATCACTGCTAGTCTCCCACCCAGAGTGGATGCACATCTGAAGTCATGGGCAAACCCACTAACTTGACTAAGGTCAATCCTCTCAGCCACATCACAAACCAGGGCCAAATCTAAATCAAGACTCCCTGAGTTATCAACAGCATAAGAACTGAAATGAGGGCGAGAACTCGAAGATTGATTGACAGTATTAATAGCTGCAGAATGGGACTTTTTAGCCGCCACCTTATTATAACTGGGACCAGAAATATGGGATCCCTGCCTAGAATTAACTAGGAACCGCTGATTGCCAGAATTACCTGCACGAGAACCCACAGAAACAGAATTAGGATTATCGACCAGATTACCAGCCCGAAGGCCAGCAACAGGATTATGAACCTGAGCAGTAGTCACAACCTTTGAACCATTGCTAATCCCTCGATTATTTACACCACCCGAACTCAAAGAAGAAACACCCTGAGTACCTTGAGTACCACCCAAACTACCTTGAATAGGAAGAGGGGTTTGGTTGATGTGAGGAGCCAAATCCGACAGGTTCGCAACTCTCTGAGAAGAGCCATCCTGAGAGTCAGACCAGACTCTTACTGCCTCCTCTAGCTGAACGCTATCAGACACATTTATAACAGCAGGAGCACACACAGACGCTTGCGGCTGAGGAACTGTACCCACTGTAGAACTGGGAATACTAGAAACCAAACGCCCTCCCCTGCCAGCCCCCAAGGAAGGAAAAGAACGCTGATCATTACTGAGGCCAACAGCCTGCCGCTGCTTAGCAGACTGCTTCCGAACAGCCTTAGACAATTTCTTCTTTTTCTCCTTATTTTGTCTAGGAGCAGCCGGGCAATTCCAAAAATTGGCCGGATGTGGGCCACCACAATTACAGCAAGTAGGTGGACCACTAGCTGAATCCTTTTTCCTACTACACTCCGAGGTGTGATGAGGAAGGGGACACTTCACACACCTAGGAGGCAGCTTACAGTTATTGTGAGTGTGACCAAAGTACTGACAGTTCTTACACTGTGGAATTCGCCCCGACTTGATGGGGTGCTCAACCCTAATCCCACTAAGGCCACAACAATATTTTATATTAAAAACACCCTTCCCAGCAGGAGAGTGCTCTAAGGAAACAAAGACCGCCTCGAAAGGCTCCCTCTTATCCCCTTTACGCATCCTTGTTATACTCCTAACTGGAAGGTTTTGCTCAACCAAGTCTTCAAATATTGAGTCATTATCAATCGCCGTAGGAATGCCTTTGATAACGACATGAAGCAGCTTCTCTGGATTGTAGGTATGGAAACCCGCACCCATTAGCTCAACCCATGCTTTGTATTGAGAGATGTTGGAGGTGGCTATGGCAATACCCCCAGGCCATCCCACCTTATCATTATATGAAAAAGCCCTGAAGATCCCAACACCTAAGCGATTAGCTTCCTTCTTAAGAGATAACCACCTAGCTTTATCTTTGAGTACCAGCAAAGGAGGACGCCTCTCCTTCTTTGCCAATTCCGCCTGAACATCCATGTCCTCCTCCCCAATCACCGGAGGAGGTAAAGGAGGTAAAGGAGTAGGCAAAGGAGCGTTCGATCTAAGACGCTTGGAACGGGCTAGGGAGGGACCACTCGCAGAGTTGACACCCTCAGACCTATTGAAAGAAACAGAGGCGCCCTTATTCTTCCCCGAAGAACCAGAAGGACTGACATTGCCCCTCTTCCTATTGTTTGTAACCGGCTGAAATCCTTCCTCATCACCGGAGGCGCCTGAGGCAAACTCCATTTCAGACTCTGACGCAGTGTCAGGCAACACTGCAGAAGGACCAGCCGAAGTCAAAGATAATGAGTTCACCATAGCAGGAGGAGGAACATCCCCCGAGAAATATTTATGAAGTGTATCCAACTCACTGTCCTGCCCTAACACTAACTGGGTGTCAGGAGTAGGTTGGCCTAAATCCAAGTGAGTGTCAACAGTATTGTTAGTACCAGTAACACCAAGTAGACTATTACCACTACAATGCACAACCTCTTCCTCATCATCATCACCAGAGGTGACTGAAGACGGTCGAGCAAGAGAAGGCGAGCGCGAGCGCACAGATGAATTCGCTCTAATAAACACACGCGGATCCCTCCTCCGTATCGGACTAGAGGCAGGACTATCTGTCTCAGAAGGAGACCGCGGCCCGGAGGGCATACTATGCAAACCTGAAGAAATGGGTCTGTCACACGAAATGTCAGTGCGAGATGATGAAGTCAATGACGGCACATGTACCGAAGTCATAGTCAATGTCTTGTCTATATTCAGGCTAGTGAGAGAGACAGGCACCTTACCTTGGTCACAGGCACTCCGCTCCTCCCTTGTGTAGGCCAGGTATTCCTTCATAATGTCCGGATGCGTCTGGACAAGAAAATTCGCCAGGGTAATCGAATTCTTAACACCGCTCTCCATAATTAATATGAAAGAAACAGCAAACAAAACAGAAGATTAGTTGCACATAATAATACAACAACAATAAACTAAAACATGCACTTAACAGAAAGATAACAAAAGAAAACACGAGTTAGTCTTTTCTCGCCGAGATAATCTTTTCTCGATAAGCACAAGTAAATCTTTTCTTGTATACTAGTATACGAGTTACTTTTTTCTCGCAAAAGATTGGTTGAATTAATCTTTTCACAAATAAAATACATAAACTAAACTAAAGTCCACAAACCACAGTCACAAACAATAAATTGAGGATAAGCGTCAAACCGCACCATAACACATGCAAAACATGCAACACTTCCACTGTAATGTATCAAAAACACTTTGAATTTAGGCACATGCACTAATGTAAACACAAGAACATGACATAGACAGCACCGCCCGCAAGGGCGGGGCCAAACTAAAAATGACAACTCCGCACTAGATAGGCAAATACGTCACCGCCATGATAAAATAAACACAGCGCTACAGCGCAGGCGTAGCGCAAATTGAAATATTAATTACTTAAAAATGAAAGCACCAACTGTCATCAGAGACAACCTCACTCGACAGCTGCTGTAGACAGAATGAACCGGGTTTAATTACCTTATTTTATTCTTTATTTATCATATTTTTATCCTACAATATCACATTTATCTATTTCTATAACTTATATGACTATGGGTAAGAAAGTAGGCGGGACGAAAAATTATATTATAAAAAACACTTAAGAAACTAATAGGAAATTATCTTATAGCTAAGTTTATACAAATGCAATTACTTTATTATGATTCCGTCGTGAACATTCTCCCGCCGTCGCTTCGCGAATCCACTGGTAACACGACGATCTTCTTTGTTGGCCGCCGTAGTACGTGTCCTCTGCTTGTGGTCACGTCGACGACTCGAACCTCGCCGTCTCTCCCTGGGTAGGTCTGCGTCACCTTGCCGCGGGGCCACGTGTTGCGTGGCAGGTTGGAATCACAGATGATCACGACGTCTCCAACTGCTGGGCTGACTCCGCTGCTCAAGGGCTCCCGCCGGTGCTGGAGTAAGGGCAGGTACTCGCGCACCCAGCGTTTCCAGAAGGTGTCTGCGAGTTGCTGGGCGCGCCTCCAGTGCTGGCGCGCGTTCACATCTTCCTCAGTGAACGTGCCGGGGGCCGGGTTGTAGCAGTCGGGCCCGAGCAGGATCATGTTGGGTGTCAGGGCCGGCGGGTCGTCGTGACCCACGGCCACATGGGTTAGCGGGCGCGAGTTCACGGTCGCCTCGGCCTCCGCCAGCAGGGTGAGCAGCGTCTCGTCGCTGGGGCTCTTCTCCTGCAGTGTGATGCGAAGGGCGTCCTTCACCGTGCGCACCATGCGTTCCCATGCCCCGGCCATGAAGGGTGCGGCGGGGGGCAGGAAACGCCAGCTGATGCGGCGCGCCGTGGCGGCGGTCTTCATGGCTTCTGCGAGCTCGCGGTCCGCGGATCGGAAGGCTGTAGCGTTGTCAGACCACAGCTCCGTCGGGCAGCCTCTTCGTGCGATGAAACGGCGGAGCGCGTTGATAGCCGCGTCAGTACTGAGTGACGCAACTATTTCCAGGTGTACGGCTCTCGACGTCATGCAGGTGAAGAGCGCGACGTATCGTTTTTCTCTATGACGGCCCACCGTGACTTCTATGGGGCCGAAGTAGTCTAGCCCTGTATAGGTGTAGGGCCGGACGTGGTGGGCCAGGCGCGCCGCGGGCAGGTCCCCGGTAGAGGGCGCCGCTGGCTTCGCTTTTCTTAGGCGGCACTTAGCGCATCGCGCTATAACTTCTTTCACGGCGGGTCGAATTTTCGTTATGTGGACACGTTGACGTAGTTCGTTTACGACGGTCTCCGCACTGCCGTGGTGTAGCCTCTCATGTACATAGGCTATGTACAATTTCGTGTAAGGGTGTTTGCCGGGTAGCACAACTGGACGCCCTGTATCTTCTTGTATGCCGCCGGCGGCCGCTATTCTGCCCTTTAGCCGTATGACGTCATTTTCATCGAAAAAAACACTTAACTTCGCGAGCCGGTCTTCTTTGTTAGGCGCGCGATTTTTTCTTATTCGTTCCCGCTCCTCCTTGTAGTGATCTTCTTGCGACGCGCGTTCCCACAGCTGCTCCGCCCGATGTAAATAACTCGCTTCTAGTGTTATAAGCGAGTTTTCTTCGGTTGCGGTAGGCGAGGTGCGGGTAGCGGCCGGTGCGCGGCGGCCGGGCACGCCCCACGTCCCGTCGCGAGTTATGTTAGCGCGCGTGCGTTTGCGCCGAGCGGCGGCGACGACTTGGGCGGCCGGGCTTCTGTTTAGGGCTTTCTTGCACAGGTCGACGAACTGCAGTACGCGTGCCGTTGCTCGTAGTAATCTTGTCCACTTAGAGAAGCGTTCAATTTCGGGTAAGTGGGCGTGTTTTTCTCGTTGTGTTTCCAGCGCGAGACAATTTTCTTGTGTTTTCTCCTTTTCTTCGCCGGTCAGTGGGACGTCTATTTTTTGTTCGACGGGCCAAGCTGCTTCGGACTCGTACAGGAAAGGCGGGCCGACGAACCAGCGATGTTGTTCGCCGAAGTCGGCCGGCGTCGCGCGGGTGGCGTCGTCCGCGACGTTCTCGCCGGAGGGCAGCCACCGCCACTCGTTTTTCTTTGTGTGATCTTCTATTTCGGCAAGGCGATGCGCGACGAACGTTTTGTATGTTCGTGGCTCGGCGCGGATCCAGGCTAGCGCCGTGCGGGAGTCGCTCCAGTACACCTTGCGTGTTATCTCGTAGTCGTGCTCGTCAGCGACTGCTTTCGCCCATCGCACGCCCAGGACGGCCGCTTGTAGCTCCAGGCGTGGCACGGAGATGGGTTTGTTCGGCGTCACGCGGCTTTTTCCTGCAGCCAGCGCGACGTTGATAGAGCCGTCGGCGCGCGTCATTCGAAAATAAACGGCGGAGGCATAGGCCTCCTCACTTGCGTCGACGAATGTGTGTAGCTCGTAGCGCGCTGCGGGTGCCGCGTCATAGCATCTAGGTATTTTTAGGTCACCTAGGCTATGAAGTTGGCGTAGCCACTCGTACCATCGCCCGTGCAGCTCTTCTGGTATTGGCTCGTCCCAGCTGGTGTTGTATCGCCACGTGTCTTGCATGATGCGCTTTGCAGGCGTTGTGGAGGGCGAGACGAGGCCGAGCGGGTCGAACAGGGACATGATGATGCTGAGGGCTTCTCTTTTCGTTGGCGCGCGTCGGTGTTCTAGTACTTCCGGCGGGGCTCTTCTTGTGTTCAGCCGGAAACCGATGCAGTCGTGTCGCGTGTCCCACAGCAGGCCGAGCGTTTTTTCAGTTTCGTTCCCGCCAATATTAATCGTGGGGGCGGGGTCTTGTTTATGTTGATCGGCGATGTCGCGCAGGGCGGCTCTGTTTGTAGCGGCCCACCCGCGCAGCTGGAAACCGGCCTTCTTGTGTACGTGGTCGACTTCTCGCGTTATTTTGTTCGCTTCTTTTATTGTGTTGAAGCTCTGGAGGTAGTCGTCCATGTAGTGGTTTCTCTCGATCGCGTCGGCGGCTTGTGGGTACTCGTTCGATTGCTCGTGCGCGTTTCTGTTTTTTATGTAAAGCGCTGTGCACGGCGACGACGAGGCGCCGAACACCACGGAGGTCATGCGGTATTCGGTGGGCTCGACGTTTCGGGCGCTGCCTCGCCACAGAAAGCGAAGGGCGTCTCTGTCTTCTTGTCGTATTTTTATCTGCATGAACATTTCTTTTATGTCGGCGGAGACGGCCACGGCGTGTTGGCGGAAGCGCATGATGACTCCCGGCAGCGATTGAAGTAGGTCGGGGCCGGGCAACAGCATGTCGTTCAGGCTGCGTCCTCTTGTTTTTGCCGCGGCGTCGTGAACTACTCGAATCTTGGGCTTCTCGGGGTTGCACACGGCGAAATGCGGTAGGTACCAGGTGCGCCCGGCGGGGGGCGCCGTCGCGCGCTCGGCGTAGCCAGACGACAGCAGATTCTCGATGCGTTCTTCATATTGTTTTTTAAGATTTTCGTCGCGATCGAGTTTCTTTTCTAGTGATAGCAGTCTTTTTAGCGCGTCGTGACGGTTGCTCGGCACGTCGGTGTTTTCGTCGCGCCATAGTAGCCCCGTCTCGAAGCGTCCGTCTGGCAGGCGGCGGCTTCTTGTTTCTAGTATTTGTAAGGCGTGCAGCTCGGGGTCGCTCTTCTGTTTTCTTGGTTCGATGGACAGTGACTCGAGCGCGAAGTAGTTTTTCATCATTTCTTCTAGTCGTTCGTCTTGTTTCGCGCCCGTGACGTGTGCGCAACAAAAGGCCACGGTTGCCGCGTGTGTGGTGCGGCAGCCGTGTATGACCCATCCCAGCGGTGTTTTGGAGGCCACCAGCTGGTCGCGTCTGCCCCTCTTCATGTCGAGCGACACCAGTAGTTCTCAATTGTCTTGACCGATGAGCATTTTCGGCGTTGCTTTGTGGTAGGTGAGCTCGTTCTTGATATCTTCTAGATGGCGGCAGCCCTGCAGTTCGTGTTCGCCGATTGTTTGTGTGGTGAAGTCTAGGCGCGCGATGGTTCGCGCGTTCTCGACCCGCAGTTCGTCGTGTTCGTGTTTTCCTCGTATGTTGAAGCCCACTCTCTTGCTATTTTCGTTTGATACTTCGGTGCCGCTCACGCCTTGGACCCACATTGGTTCGGCGGGCCCATCGAGGCCGAGCTCTTCTGCCACGGCTGCGTCGATGATGGTGACGGTGCTGCCCCCATCCAGCATCGCGTATGTGTCGATGCAGGAGGAGGGTCCGCGGACGACGACGGGCACGATTTTGAGATATGCCCGCCTCCCGCCGGTGACCGCTGCCTTGGTTTGTGTGACAGCTGTGGCGGCCACTTCTTCTTTTTGTTGTGGCGGCTGAGGTGCGGTGGCGGCAGTGGTGGTTCTGTCGTGGTGCAGAAGGTTGTGATGACGCATTGGGCACCCGTCGCGGCCGCATGGTTTGGCCTTGCAGTCGAAGCGGTGATGTCGGTCGACGAGGCAGCGGTAGCAGATGTGGTTCTTCTTGGCAGTTTCCCATCGCTCGTTCGTGTCCGCCTTGAGGAAGCGCGGACATTTTGGCAGTTGGTGGTTTTCATTTTTGCACAGCGGGCACGTAGTGTCGACGGTTTTCTTAATTTTTCTTTCTTCGGTGCTGATCGCATACGTGCGCTCCGGCCTTTTCTTTGTGGCCGGCCGTTTTTCTTGCTGCATGTGGGCTTGCTCGGGCGGGGCGTAGGCTGCGCATTTGTCGGCTTCTTTATTCAGGAATTTCGCGATTTTTTCTAACTCGGGTGCGTTTTCATGCTTCTCGGCGTAGTCGTACCACTTGCTTCGTAGTATGGGTGTGAGCTTATCGACGATGAGCCGCGCTACCTCAGGGTTGTGAAGGTAGTGGGCTCGCTTCAGTAGTTTGATTGTAGCGACGGTGTTGGCGATTCGACTGGCAAACACGCAGAGGTCGCGCGCGTTGTCAGTGAGGCGCGGCAGCGTCTTCGTTTTTTCTAATTCTGCCAGTAGCAGGGCGTCGGGTCGCCCGAATCTTCTTTCGAGGGCGGTGATGACGTCATCTGGGTGCGGCTGGCTAATGAGGAGGGCGCTGACGGCTTCTTGGGCGACCCCCTTGAGACTTTTTCTTATTCTCGCCACATTCTCGTTCGGCGAAAAACTTGATGCTGTTTCGTTGTACGTGGCCTTGAATTGCAGCCACTCGTTGCTGAGGCCGCTGAAGGACGGCAACTCCGTGATGTATTTTCTAGTTGACTTGCTGACTTGTATCGCTTCGGTTAACGCGGCAGCCAATGACGAGACGTCCAGCGGGGCGGGGCGGGAATGACGCTCGTGCTTTTTTTGTGCGCGGGCGACCGGTTCTCGCGTTGCCTCTTCGTTCTGGATTTGTTGTTCTGCCACTGCTTCTTGTTGCTGCCGCTTGTCGAGCCATTCTTCGACCCGCTGCGACGCCATTTCGTCCACATCTTCTTGTTCGGAGTCCGAGGGCTCTGATGCTGCTGCTCGCTCTTGTCTGATTTTTTCTAATTCCGCCTGCGCACGGATCTGCTGTAGCTCCAGCTCAGCTAACCTTTCCTTGGCCTCCAACTCCGCGAGGAGTCTCTTGCTGGAGGCCTTGGATCGGTTTGACCGAGCCGGCTTCAGTGACCGTACGGCAGGCGGTGGCGGCATTAGTAGTGCCGATCCTCTTCTGGTTGGTTCTGCTATGTTGCTTGGCGCCGGCGTGCTGGCGGGCGTCGCTGTGATGCCCGACGTGTCTGCCGGCCCTCCGGGGACCGACCGGCTCGTCACCTCGGTCCCGGTGAGGGTACCGGTATCCGAGGTGACAGTGGTGGAGCCGGACGTTTGTGTGGTCCCCGTATCTTCTGTGCTTGTTGTGCGTTCTGTTGATTCGGTGCGCGTGGTGACTTCCGACGAGCTCCCCTGCTCCTCCGAAGTGGCCCCCGCTTCGCCCGCATTTTCTTCGTTTTTCGTGCTTCTGGTTTTCACCATCTTGATGCTTCAGTGATCCGGCTTCCGATAGGACCAACAATGTGGCGCGTGGCCACGTGGGAACAGTGGACTGTAGAGATTTATTCTTCTTTCAAGGTCAAGGTTATTGACGGATAGGGATTTTAATGAAAATGCTTCTTGCTTGACTGATGAGGCTGCAGGCTAGGCGGGGTTCGGAGTTTCTTCTTCTAGTTTTTTCTTGTAGGTGAGGGCTCGATCGAAAGTGAATGTATGGGGAGCCGCGCCCACCTTTATACCGGCCGGCCGGTCCCTGCCCCTCTCACTCCGTACCCCACCCCCCTTGGGCCAACCTTTATTATTTTACCTCAATTACAAAACTTACGTGCTACTCTTATGTCTAATTACATTACTTACATCTAATTACTTAATTTCTAATAGGAATCATGCATGTGCGGCTGCGGGGAGCGAATTGGCGGCCGATTTTCGCGAACGGCATATTTCCCTGCCTCGCCCCCCTCATCCCGCAGTGAGGGGCCGCGTCCCGCGCTCCCCTCCCGTACCTGATCACGCGATGCTTCGCGCATGCGCAGTGAGCACCACGTGGCTTTGTTTACCTTTTTCATTACCTCTATTTACCGGGTTTAATTACCTTATTTTATTCTTTATTTATCATATTTTTATCCTACAATATCACATTTATCTATTTCTATAACTTATATGACTACGGGTAAGAAAGTAGGCGGGACGAAAAATTATATTATAAAAAACACTTAAGAAACTAATAGGAAATTATCTTATAGCTAAGTTTATACAAATGCAATTACTTTATTATGATTCCGTCGTGAACAGTAACATTTATACTTAAATACACCATCAGAATTCGGGCCCAGGACCACATTAAAATACATCTCATTGAATAAAGTTTGCAATGGGATCTTGGCCTATAACTGTCAGCGCGAGCCAGTTTATACAGCCGATGACGACCAATTGAAGAAGGGATGTAGTCTTTTGATTTATTTACGATCTCCGGTCGACGACAGCAATAACTAGTATCATACGTAATGAAGTGAGGGAAATAACTGGCACGCCACGACTTTCGGCGGCAAGCGAGCGGCTGAGCGAGAGATCCGAGTGCGGTACATACGAGTGAGCGAGACACGTGCCGCGCACCGCTGCCACTCGCCGATAAGACCGAAGTAGTGGCCTGGGGCTTGTGCACAAATCACGTGAGGTTTTTTCGGGTACTTTTTGACCCCCCCTCTGGTGATATTTGGTGAAGTTATTTGCTAAACTGTTTGCAGCGACGCAGTCGCAAAAAGCTCATGATATTCCCAAGGAGTACCTAATTCATATAAATATATTCAGTATTCCTAATTCATATATTCAGTAAAAAAAAAAACAATGAAATGGTTTCAGCTCTTTAAGTTACAATTGTCATGAATAGAAAACCAAAAGAACTTTAAAGCACTTCAAAGTTCAGCAAAATAATACGGTGAATAGAGACTAAAGTACTATGTGTGACCTTACAAACGGTCCGGTAGTTTTGAATTTTTGATATGTTGTCTAGGATGGTTAGTCAGTGCTTAAAATGCAAAATGCACAATTCCCCCCCCTCCGCGCCCGCCGCCATTTTGAAAAAACCGGCACTCTCTTCATATTTTTGCTCATATCTTCCTTTAGGAGCATTTTAGCTAGAAGAAAGCTTCGACATTATTATAGAGAGTTAAATTTACTACATTTGCCATTTTATATTTTGGTTTCTAGGACAGATAGTTACGGAGATATGCACATTTAAAAAAACTTAAGAAATTGCAATTTCCAACTCAAAAACAAACTTCTGGATTATATCTTCGTTTAGGAGCATTTTAGCTAGAACAGTGCTTGGGCAATTTTGTAGAAAATTCAAAACTACCGGACCGTTTGTAAGGTCCTTTATTCACTGAATTAAAAAGGGACATCTTAAAAATTTAACGGAATTCATCACGTCTTGTATTACTGTGATTAATGATTATTAAATACGTATAATATGTTGCTGTTTTTGTTGTAACTATGACTATATTACTGTTGAATTTGTGTATATATATAATATATTTATTACGTATTATGTATTATATTATATTGACTGTTTGCCTATCTCTCTCTCTCTATTTTGGTTTTTGCATTTTCATGTGTAAGTATTGTTGTTAAATTATGCTCCTTTGTATTGTACCTACATGTTGCTTTGGTTGTCTACCGTATACATTTGTTTAGCACTCATTTACTCAAAGGTTAACTGGAAGAGATCCCTTAAAGCGATAAGTCCGCCTTTGTACATGTATTTTTGTTTTAAAATGTATTTCTTGTTTTTGTGTAAAATAAAGTGTTTACATACATACATACATTAAATACGTAAGCAGTAAAAAATAAAACTATTAAAACATTTTCTTTAACATGTCTATCTGTGTTAGGCATCGATCGTAGCTCCCAAACGGATTCTGATTCTGCTCGAGATGATTCTAAGCTATATTTGGTAAAAAATACCTGCAACAGTTTCCAAGATATTCAGCTTTCATTGGAACAAGTGACAATATTGAAGCTAAGAATTCCGAATTTAGTATGTCCAATTTTAGTAGCATTTTCTATTCAGTCATTGAATGAGGGTCCCATGATGACCAGGTAGTTGTGTCGGGAATGTATTAAATTATTTATTTAGGTTACATCCGAAAAATACCGTATTTATAAATTGAACGTTGTAAAATAAGCCAACAATTGAAAACATACCTGTACGGTATCATGTTTTGGTTCATTCTAATTCTTTAAATAATTCCTTATCAGTCCTAATTACCGAGCAATAGAATGATAAGATAATCTAACACCCTCTCAGTCAATAAATCAAGATGCACACGTTCTTTAGTAATTACCTAGGAATAAGGTACATAATTGTACATTTTTAATTAAAATCACTGCTTAATTAAATTCTAAACTACGTTGTATTGGTCACGTACGAGTATTTGCAAAATTGATAAGATATTGTCAGCAGCTATATTATGTTCTTGTATTTTAAAAGTTATCTTAAATGCAAAAATGGCGGTTCACCATTGTTTTATTGATAAACAAAAAAAAACCTAACCTAACCTATACGTTGACATTTTCAAGATTTCTGAAGAATGTATGGAAATGAAAATTCTATGAAAGCATTCAGTTTCTTGGTCTGAGAGTGAAGTGATTTTCTATAAAAAAAGAGGATACCAAAAATGGCAAATCAGTTATACTCACTTACAGATTTTGGTACTTTTACAGGTCGACTTTGAATGGTGATATCTGATTTTTAGATACTGACATTTGATCCCAAAAAATTGGGAAAGTGCGAGTCCGACTCGCGCATGAAGGGTTACGTACCATAATCTATAACAAGTTTGTTGTATGGGAGCCCCCCTTAAATATTTATTTTATTTTATTTTTAGTATTTGTTGTTAAAGCGGCAATACAAATACACCATCTGCGAAAATTTCAACTGCTCAAAATAGCTAGTATTACCGTTCTTGAGATACAGCCTGGAGACAGATGGACGGACGGACGGACGGACAGCGAAGTCTCAGTAATAGGGTCCCGTTTTTACCCTTTGAGTACGGAACCCTAAAAAGAAATAGGATCGATTAACATCCTCGGAAATAATGTTTTCAATTCATGCATATTATTATGTATAACGACGCGGTTGGCACAGCTTGTAGTGCACTTGCCTACTGAGCCGGCGGTCCTGGGTTCGAATCCCGGCCGGGGCAAATATTTATTTATAGATTTTATCTACAACGTGTTTTTGTTCAATTGCTTTTAACTTCGACATAGTGCTTGGAACATTAACGTAAACTCATCCCTTAAACCGTTTAATGATATTCTAAAAATAGGGTGGCTATTGTAAAAGGTCCTTTTGAGTTAGGCAATAGTTAGAGTCAACTTGTTGTCATTTTAACGTCACTGATGAAACTTCATCGATGACAAAATTGAGAGCTCTTGAGTCTTGGGTTCAAACCACGGTAAAGAAGTTTCTTTTTGTATTTATTTTTGTTCATTGGTAGTGAAAGTTTATTTTTTTTTGTTTATTTTTTATTTCAGAACAATGTTTGCGATGTGTTTAATCCATTTTTTTTTGTGTTTATTCACTTTATTTCAATTCTCTGGGGTTATGGCATATGTCACAAATGAAACTAATTAAAGTTTAAGTATAAACAATAAAATTATTCACATAAACAATATTGGCCTAATAAAATAAAATGATCTCCTCATCAGTATTAAACACTCAATATTTACATTAAAACAAAATAATAATTTACTACAACTTGTTTTCAAAGTGCCCGCCATTATTTTCTAAACAAATATTCAACCGAAATCGTATTTCGCGATTTAGGTTGACAGGATTGGCACGCATGGCATCGGCTTCTTCCTGAATTCGTTGCAGTAGGTATTACCTCGAAGCCATAGGTTTGGAGTAGACTTTTCTTTTAAAGTACCCCAGACATTAAAGTCTAAGGGTGTTAGGTCCGGAGATCTGCATGGCAGGCCACGCAAGAGTTTGACTGCCGCGTCCAATCCAACGCCCAGCAAAGTGCACATCCAAATACTGTCTACAACGGCCCGCAAAATGTGAGGGTGCTCCGTCATGCTGGATCCAGTGTGTCCGCGGTGTTTCCAATGGAATATCATCGAAATAATCCAAATTATGTAAGTTCTTATTGGGATATCGACGTCGGTACTCCCTTGCTGCTTCCGCCGCATATCCATTGCAGAAACCGTAAACAAAGTGCATATTGGCTTCTTCTTCGGCCGTGTAATTTATCCGTGGCATCACACAGCAAGTGAACACAATTATTTCATTAAAAATTAAGTAAATTAAATTAAATTAAATACAGGAATGGCAGCTCGAGGCTTTTGCCAATGTCAGTTTATAATAATATTCACTTTATAAAGAATAAAACCATGAATAAAAACAAAAATTAAATTATTAAAACATGAGATGAAATGAACATGAACAAAGATCTAAAATTAAGTAAATAACAACAATAATAAATTACTATTGTCAATTTGACGTGACACATGCAAGTCAAGTGAGAGCAAAATAAAAAAGAACTTATTGATTTAGACCTTGTCGTACATAAGGAATACTGAAAACTCTTTACATACGAACCAGCAGATAATAGTCATTGGTTATCAGAAGATTTTACACTGGTTAAACTGAGATTAGTGATTAAATTTGGATATTAAATAATTTGAAAACAGTGCGAGTTAGGAACTAGTTTCTTTGAGAAATTGACTCAATAAGACGTAAAGAATTAACCCTTAAAGTTAAAGCAATTGAAAAATAACACCCTGTATATATTATATGTATTTATATATTATGTATATCGTCGTCTAGTACCCATAGTAAAAGCTTTGCTTAGTTTGGGACTGGGACGCTTTGTGTAAGATTGTCCCTTAATATTTCTTTATAAATTTATTAATTACTAGCTGCACCCGCTTACCCGCTCATCCCACGGGAACACTAAATTTTTCGGGATAAAAGGTAGCCTATGTGTTAATCCAGGGTGTCAGCTACCTTCATACCAATGGGTCCTGCCGTTTGAGCGTGAAGAAGTAACAAACAGTGTACACTCACAAACTTTCGCCTTTATTTTTTTTTTTTTATTTTTTTTTTTCGCTTCGTTGTAAACATTTATAATGTTAGTGTAATATTTTAGGATTGAACCCGGACCCGCTAGATTTCCACATCAGTTCACTACTAACTAAGCTAACTGTACTACACCATAGCAACTGCAATTTCATTAAAGCAATGCAACATCTATTGACGTTACATCATGCAGTTGATGCAATTCAATCCAATCAGGCCCCGAGACTGCGTGGAGACTGAGCGAACTTGGACTTTGCTGTTCCACGCCTACTTTTATAACCAACATAAATTATGATATAATATTGGTCAATATACAGGGACGTACATTGAAAATACTATTTAATTTGTTTGAAATAATAAAACTAACTGACTTTTTTTATAGTTGTTGAACAAATGTTATTCAGTCTGAAGAGTAGAATCTTAGTTTTAATTTATTGCTCCTATTACAGGCAACACCCAGTATATGCGTTCACCGTCATACAAGTTTGTTCCTACGCCACGCCTGACAGTTAATGTGTTAATATTTTATTTATTTATAGTACGTACTTACATAAAAGTTATAACATACTATGGAGCAGCAACATAACTCTCACCATAACTGTGGGGTCCTATTTCATGCCCAGCTAATTAGATATTATAAAAAATAATGGCATATAACTGCTGTGAAAGGAAACACCGCCGTCCTTCGTGTATAATTGGAGTAAACGGGATATACAGTGAAACTTGTATAAGTGGGACCTGGATAAGTGAGAAACCTCCATAGCTGGAACTCATCTGCTGTCCCCACACTTTACCACTGAATTACCTCTGTTAGTGGGACAAAACAGACCTCTATAACTGGGATTCGTTTTTTCGATTATGTCTTCATAATTACCTCCATAACTGAAACAGCGGGCGTATTTAACCTCTATTATTGAGACTAAATTTTAAGTTAAATACTTTTAATAAATGGTTATCTTTGAATTTAAAGATTTCGACCTCTTTAACTGCGATAATGTCAATCCATTAACTTTCTAACTGGGACTTCATTTTATTTCAAAACGCGAGACAGTAAAAGCACTATTCTTTTGCACACCAATGTTGAAATATCAACATCACACCTAAGATTAAATTTATATTAGTTAAAAATAATATCTTAATAGCTGACCCCTAAAAAAGGACAACATAAAATGTCAGATTTATTAAATTTGTATTTTTGAACTGTTTATAAAAAAGTGTTAATATTTCTTGTTTATGAGGTACCTTTTTATTTCTGCCAACGATTATAATTCATGTACATATAATCATTATGAAATACACCACCTACCTACCTATTTTATTTAATAATCGCAACTCTATAACTGGAATATCCTCTTTTTTACCTCTATTAATGGAACACTATCTAAATGGGACAGACATTAATCTATACCTGTATATCTGAGACACTGGGTAAGTGGAATACCTCTTTAAGTGAGACAAATTTGCTGGTCCCTTCAAGTCCCAGCTATCCAGGTTTCACTGTATATCCATCTACATAATATGTATACTATTCTAAAATCATCCCCGTCTTTCCACCATAAGGTTTGCGTAGAGTAATGGAGTTTTTCCGTTTTTCGGCCATATTGCTATTTGTGATAAACTCGAATATTTGTTCCAGGGTCATGGATGTTATCTACATATGTATTTATATATTATGTATATCATCGTCTAGTACACATAGTGCAAGCGTTGTGTAAGATTATCCCTTAATATTAATTTTTATTATTATTTTATTTTTTATACTACCGACGGATTCGTGCGAATAAGAGTGTCGGAACAACGGGGCCACGCCGTTTCGCCGTCAAAATTAACGTTGTTCGGTTCATGCATGACGCATTGGTGAAACTGTAATGTTATGTAACCTGTTTTTCAATAAATAAATAAATAAATAAGTGATAAATTGACTTGCAACAACACAAGGATGAAATTTAATTGGCTCTGCCTGGTAACATAGGCATGAATGAACACTTAATGCACTTGGCAACAGCTATAAATCTGCAATGATTCAGCCATTGATGGCTTGCAATTGCTCGTGACGCTACTCGTTGTCAATTACAATTTATTGTCCGACAGGTCATAACGTGTTACATTGTAACAAGTGTCATCAAGGCTGGTGGTCCTTTTGCACAGTGCATTGAAAAAAACAAATAGTTCAACTACTTTAACTATTATGTGCGATAGACAAACATTTGACCTAGAACGTACCTGATGATATAAGTAACGTAGAGAAATAGAAGAAGATTGCCTATTCACTCTCGACTTGAAGAGATCTAAGTTCGCCAAGACGATATTTTTCAGGAAAAGGTGCGCAGGAAGAGAGTTCCACTCCTTTGCTGTCCTGATAAGAAAAGTAGACGCAAAGCGTTTTGTAAGAATCAATGGAATATCAACAACATAACTTTAACTACTTGAAAAATATACAGATACTTAAAATTTCCCGCCAAAACATTAAGTAATATTTCATTAGCCAGACTAAACTAGCCCCAAATTGTCAGTACTTCGATTTTTGTAACTATCAGTTAACATTTGGGCTACTGCTAACAAATCTTTTTTTCAGTCCCTTGATAACATCATCATCATTTCAGCCATAGGGCGTCCACTACTGGCCACGGGTTTCCTAATTAGAGCACCCAAAAATTCCGAAGCTTTATTTATCTGAAGCCTAACGATCACTTATTGCTGTACAAGAAAGAGTATTCGACGCTTAAGAGGCCTTATTCCTTTTAAAATGCTGATTGTTTTAGAAATTTTTCTCTATGATCATGTTTCTTAACATATTATTGATGTTACTACCTAGAACAGGTCTATTGGGATGTATTGGTATATATTTGAAACCTACAGTTTGAATTTTTCATTGATAATTTTTGTGTCAAAAACTACCTACTCAAAATTGTCAAAATTCAAGCGGAAAATTAGTTTTTTCAAATTATTTTTGACTGCACGCAATAAAAGCATGAAATAGCTGCGTTACCACCTAGAACTCGGGGAAAAGTATAATTCAATTCAAAAAGTTGGTTGCAATTATCAATATATTTGTCATAAGAAGAAAAAAATAAATTTTATAAGGAATAAGGCCTCTTAAGTATCTATCAATACCGTCTAACTAACACTTTTAACGTTTTTCACGTTTTAATGCAGTTAGGTTCAGAAAAAAAAACTACTAGAATGCCATAATCGTCAAAAACATTTTTTGTTATCTTAGTCAATATTGATTCTTAAGCGTCGTATTGTTGATTTTTATTGTTTTGTGTTTGCTCTTCTTCTCTTCATTTTATAATTAAAATGTGTATTTTTTTATTATTAAATAGTTTTCATAGTATACAATCATTTTTTTCCAAATTCGAATTAAGATTGCCATCTACATGATAATATCCACTTGATGAGATATTATCGAATCTTTTCCTAATCGAGAATGTTCAATGAGCATAATGTTATAATGTTATCAATATATATCGTAATTTTTTTATCGATATCAAATCCGTAGAACAATAGTTAGCACATGCATGTGATAACCCCCCACTTATAGAACGCGCCTGAAAATCCATATCCTGGGATTTTTGGTGCACAAATGATTTGACAACAGGTCGACAGGTGTACCTTAAACCCCGGGTTAACACATACCATAATGACGTAAGAATAGATGATAAATGATAATAGATAACGGAGCGTGTCAATCGTATGCAGCTAGAACCACATACTGTTTGAAGCTATCTATTTTATAATAGAGCAATAAATAAATAAGGTTTTAACGATAATATCTCCTATTGTCTACCTCTACTGTATATATGTATGTAAACACTTTATTGTACACAACAACTGGTTATAAATAAATTGATAACAAATGAAATATGTTCAAAGGCGAACTTATCCCTATTAGGGATCTCTTCCAGTTAACCTTTGAGCAATTGAAGGAATGGGTATTGCTAAGTGTTACCTGTATTTGTATTTGTTTCTTGTTGAGATGTGCAATAAAGAGTATTCTATTCTATTCTAGTGTCTTCTCGCGAGTTTGTTTCGAAATTGTATGTATGTATGTATGTAAACACTTTATTGTACATAAAAATAAGAAAAACACCTTACAAAATAATAAGCATGTACAAAGGCGAACTTATCCCTTTAAGGGATCTCTTCCAGTTAACAGTTAATTTGAGTGCAGCAAATGAGTGCTAAACACAAATGTAAATGTTAGACAAACCAAGCAACATGTACAATACAAAGGAGTATAACTAAATAAAATAATACACATGAAAATGCAAAAACCAACAGAGAGAGAATTGCTAAATAATGACAGTTTTTTACGTTTACAACACCACAAATTTCTACCATTTTGAAAAAACTGAATTGACACAATGAAATCTGTGTTCTTCAAATCCACTTGTTGAACCTACTCACCAAAATTTCAAGAAAATTTGCTTTAAAAATGCGGCTCTAGGCGAGAACAGCCGGAAAATGTCTCATCCCAACATTCGGAAAAAATTATGCGCCGAGGTCATGAAAAAGTTAATATTTTCTTTAAGCCTTTAATACAAAGATCAAAGCTGAAAGAAAAATTAAAAAATGAGCTCCCTAGTGGAAGAGACCGGGAATCGAACCCGGTACCTCTGGATTGCCGGTCCAGCGCGTTAACCATTTCGCTACCCTAGCTCCAGGGAGACCTGAATAATTTTTCCTTATGCTTTGTGTGTCGATCTTTGCATTGTTTTGTTTTGGTTTTTACACCTAATAAAAATTGTGGTGTAAAATAAATGAGACATTACATGTTTCATAAATTTATAATATCTTCTTTGTTTTCAGTTACATATATTGGTATTCATTTTCATATTTTCTATTTTCAGGTAATTTTTTGAAGATTTATTTTTAACTCTGGTACGTAAGGCTGGCGTGATGCAATAATATTTTTTTGCGCAATGCATATTAAATACTTTTAAAAATATATTTGATACGTACAAGAATCAAAACTGATTGGAAATTGTATACCGTAAAATGGGGTTACTTTAAAATGCAGGAAAAGTGAAAGTAAAAGTTGGAAAAGTGTTTTTACGCCATGTGCTCATTTTTTTTTGACCATCTGTGGCAATGGAATGAATTACCTAACCTGTTACTTCATTTGCTCAATCAAATGAATATTTGCGTTTTTATAATCATTTTAAATCCATTAAATTAGCCCCGAATCCTCCTACAGTAACCCCATTTTACGGTAATTTAAAGTGTACATATTGTGCGGCTCTGGTCGAAAGGTTGAGATGTTGGACCGATAATCCACTGGTATCAGGTTCGAGTAGCGCATGATGTAGCCCATGTGTAAGCGCAATTTAATTTGTATTTGAAATAATATAGTAGTTTATGTGACTGTACATAATGAAGGGTATCAAACACGAGTGTGGGTTTATGAAACGAGCCGAAGGCAAGTTTCATAAAAACATCACACGAGTGTTTTAATGCCTAATTATGTACAGTTACATACACCACTTTATCCAGCCACATATCATAAGCCTCCATGATGCATTCAGGAGTCGCACATTACGACAAATATTACCCGGTAATGGCAGTAACGAAGTTTTCTGGCAGCTGTCATAGTTTTTTTAATTCAGAGACAAACTAGAGTTGGCCCCAACTATAATATCGTTTGATATCTTACTTACGTGCGACATTTGTCAAATTTGATGCAAATTGACAATTTATTTCGAACTAAACGTCATCTCGACTGATAAGCCTTAACCTTGCCTGATAAACCTTAGGAAGCTACATGTGTAAAAATTGTGTTGCGTTTCCGACCCGTGTGTCCACGCATAGCTCGAGTAGTATCGACTGCGGAATGGCGCCGCGCGGCGCTGGCGTCGTAGCCGCGCCGCTGCGAACCGCCATCAGCGACCACGATGCACAGTTGTTCACACTGACCTCCGAACCATCTCTGGTAGGAGAACCGGAGCCATTCATCGAGAGAAGATTGTTCACGGACGAATCTCTCTCGACATTTTATATTGACATAGAAAATTATGATTGGAACTTTATTTTTGATGACATGATTAATATTAATGACAAATTTATTAAATTATTTAATGTGCTTAGGTATTATATTGACATTCATTTCCCGATTAAAAAAATATTGACAAAGAAAAACAAACAAATTCCCTGGTTAACCAACAGCCTTTCAAATCTTATTTTAAACTATAATGATTTGACAGAAATGAAACGTCAATATCCTGAAATCGAGAAACTAACGGAATGCATAAACTATCATGCCGATCGCATTAAATCGGAAACTTTGGCTGCCCGCCGAGAATATTTTGATAAGCGCATAGTAGATAGTAAAAACCCTTCGAAAGAGATGTGGCGGGTGGTAAACGAGGAAGTGTCCACAAAACCTGTGCCTCAAGCTATATCTTTGAAGGATAGAAATGGTAATAAGGTACCTGCCCGCCAAGTACCAGAACAACTAAACCGACACTTTCTCACTGTAGCTTCAAAATGTAAAATAAAAATAAACAAATCGGACTCTGTACAATACCTGACACATCATTTACAGAACACAAACATTCCTCAATTCATCTTACCTACAGTGACACTCACAGACCTAAATCGCATACTCAAATCAATGCTGAAGACACGCGAGACCTTAGATATATACGATATATCCCTGAACATACTCGTGTGTATCTGGCCGGTTATTGCGGGGTTACTTATTGAACTAATAAATACTATGTTCTCCCTCGGTGAGTACCCTTCCGTATTAAAAAGCACACGGGTATGCCCAGTGTATAAGGGAAAAGGTGAAAAAACTGCTGTGGATAATTATAGACCCATAACAATCGTGCCTAATATCTCGAAAATTATTGAATCAATTTTGTCAAAGCGACTAATGAAACATCTCGAAACGAACAACCTACTGGCCGACAACCAATTCGCTTACAGGCAAAATAGGTCGACCACAGCAGCAGCGTACACAATATACGATTGCATAACAACAGCACTGGATGTTAAGGACAAGGCAGCGGGGGTATTCTGCGACTTATCAAAAGCGTTTGATGTAATTAGTCATGAGTTATTGTTAGAGAAGATAGGGCAATACGGAGTAAAAAATAGTGCTCATCGGCTATTTGCATCATTCCTGAAAGATAGACGGCAAACGGTTGAGGTTAAAATTGAGGGTAAGAAAGTGAGATCTGAGGTAGGTACGTTAGAACTCGGGATACCTCAAGGCTCGGCACTAGGAAATACCCTATTTCTGATGTTCATCAACGACCTCCCTACCTCCGTTGCTGAAGGCATGATGGTACTGTTCGCTGATGACACCACTGTGGTAGTGAAGGCACACACATACGCACAACTTGAGGAAAAAATAGAACATACATGCGACCAACTTCACAAGTGGTTTTCAGCGAACGGTCTCATCCTTAATGTCAGTAAATCAAATGTGATGCTTTTCACAGCAAGACATATACACATTCCACTGGTACAGAGTCCGATACCGTGTTGTGATTCGTGCAAGTTCCTCGGGTTTACTATTGACAGTAGGCTTAATTGGAAATCACATGTAGACAAATTGTGTGAAAGGCTTGGCAGTGCAATATTTGCATTGCGTAAACTGAAGCCGGTTGTGTCCAGTGAAGCACTACTTCAAATTTACTACGCCTATTTTTATTCACTGATGGCATACGGTATCATCTTATGGGGTAACTCAACAGATTCCGACCGAGTGTTTATCTTGCAAAAAAAAGCACTACGCGTGATAGCAAACGTGAATCCGAGGCACTCGTGCAGAGAGCTCTTTAAAAAATATCAATTGATGACGCATTACTCTCTGTACGTTTACGAAATCATACTGTACACGCGCCGGAATATACATATGTTTAAACGCGCCAATATTCCGAATAGAATAACCCGCCAGACGGGGCGATTACTACCCGTGCCGCGGCGGCTGGCGCTGCTCGACAAGAACCCGCGCGTAGTAGGCCCCTCTTTCTATGAACGTCTACCCGCCAGCCTCAGAAACGAGCCGTCAGATCAAATATTTGAGCGCCAATTAAAAAACCTTTTGCTATCGAAAAGCCTATATTCTGTTTCAGAATATATGGACAATAAATAATTATTGTGTATATTAAATAATTTTCTTAATTTGACATTGTATTGGTATCATTTTTATTTTTATTGTTTTCTAACTGTACCTGCTTTGCGCAGGTACCTAGATTATTTTTAGTACTTATAATTTTTGACATTATATTGCCTAGGATATCCTAGATCATAATATTATTGTAAGGTATACTCTTAAATTGTGACATTTTTCTCTTATTTTTTTGTTTATTATTTCATATTACTTTCTAATTTTATATAACTACACTGACGATCTTATTGTGAATTCGTTCTATTTTATTTAACATGTGAAATGTGATGTAATTTTCAATAAGAAATAAATATATCAATCAATCAATCAATATTAGAATAGAGGTCAAATCAAATTTCTTTGTTTTTCAAAGATGTTCGAAATTTGAATAAATAATAATATTATCGATCTATCGATGTTATTATTTAGCAATAATAACATTTTCACAGATAAGAAATTTGTTCTAATAAAACAGTCTATTTTTATGGTGGTCGTAATGTGCGGTTCTTGAATGCATCATGGAGGGTTTATGATATTTGGATAGATAAAAATAATAACGAAATAATGAAGTAATAAAGCACCGAAATAATGAAATAAGGAACTTTATTCTGTAAGTAGGAAATGTCCCACAATTCAGTGGGACATTTCACAAGAGGAGACCACTGCTGAGAAGAAACTCAACAGTCAGTATTTTTTCAAAAAGCATTTGAAATGAGTATTTCAGTAATATGAACTTAACCTTTATATCTAGGTATCTCGCTAATAAAAAAGTGGTGTGTCAATTTTAAAACATAATAAAATATTACATACAATAAATATTAAATACAAAAGGTTCCACAGTTTAAGCGTCGCAAATATGCAATTCCGTATTGCACGTGTCGATCCTCGATAGTATGACGTAAATGTAAATGAGTATGTATGTGTATGGTGATTCAGTCGTTATGTGACCCACATATCTAGTACTTACAATAAATACGCCTAACGAGTCTTAATACAACAGATTTGCGAAAGAAGGAGCCGCTTTTGGTTGTATGTGTGCGTGTCTACGAACCGATCAGAGACGTGTTGCTTGTGACGTTGACGTTGTGACAGATGCGCACACGGACGAAACTTATTAGAGCTCATCACAATATTTGCCCTGGCCGGGATTCAAACCCGGGACCGCCGGCTAGTAGGCTTTCATGATTATATCTCAACCCGTAATTATCAATAATACTTTTTAATGCCAAATACTGCGTGACGAATCTATAACTCAGTGAGAGATGACTGGTATTTGGGACGCCATGATTTTAGAAAGTTGATAGGAAAAATACTGATACATGGAAATGTTCCTCTAGCTTTCGTTTGAGGGCAAATTTTAGTAAATTCATAGTTAGGTAGGTAGTACTTACTCGTGTATGTACATAGATCGTTCAGTTTAAAGAGAAAATTACAGTAATATTATAAAGGCAAAGTTTGTGAGTGTGTCTATGTTTGTTACTTCTTCACGCTCAAACGGCTGGACCAATTTTGATAGGTTTTGGCATGAAGGTAGCTGATACCCTGGATTAATATACAGGCTACTTTTTATCCCGAAAAGTGTAGTGTTCCCGTCGGATGAGCAGGTAACACCGCGCGGCGTAAATAGTATCTAAAAATGTATACAAACTATAACGGGTCTATCGCGATATTTATTCAAAATCTTTATTGCACACATATACAACAAAGTAGGTATAAAACTACATACCTATTATAAAATATCCTTAAAAATAAATAAAAGGAAGTAATTAGATAATCTGCAAAATAAACATAAATCTAGAATTCTCTGATACAAGACAATAACGTGACGTATTAAAATTTCGTTCCGTAGATCAACCCTAAAATAGGGTTCCGTACCCAAACCCTAACGGGACTCTATTGCAAAGGCCCCGCTGTCTTTCCGTCTGTCACAGGGCTGTATCTTTGTTAATCGTACTAGGTTAAAACGTTATGATTTCACACAATGTATATAAGTATGGCCGCCTTAATAACAAATACGAGATTTTTTTTTTTTTTTTTGCGATTTTGTTTTTTTTTCTAAAGGTTAAACAGTCAAGGTAGACACTGTCATTTTCATTAGTATATAATATAACCTATGACTACTAGAACTATATATAACCAAAATGAAAATGAAAGCTTTTTTTATTTCTTCCGTAAAAACAAGCGACGTACGAGTCTGAATCGCAATTCGCCTGTTTTTTTTTATCCATAATGTTTTGCGCACTTTGCAACGAAGGTCACTCAATGCAATGAAGTGCAGTCAGGGTATAGGTATAGTACCCATAGCTATAGCCACACAGAGGGCTAAGTAGTCGCAAGGTCAGAACAACCGGTCCTAAGCTTAAGGCACAGTGCTTAGAGTTTTGAATTGAAAATGTTTTTTTTTGTAATAAAATATCTTGTATTCCAGTTTTATGTCTCAATGATGTTATTAAATGTTAATATATTTTTATTGCCCATCTGAAACACTAATTTTTTCCCCATCTGTAAAGCCTCGCCAATTTTCCATTTAGCCACTATTTTTTCCAAAACTTTTAATTTTTCAGAATAATTATAAAACAAACCTAACGTAAACGGTTCTTTGAAACGATGTTAATAAAATCCTGAAAACATTACGGGTTTCAGGAAAAAATAATTTCGGAAAATACATTTGGGAACGTTACGAGTGGGGGGAACAATATTTCAGATTCAAGATAGGGTACTATATAATTCATTATGTATTTATATTCAAATAGACACTCTCCGTCACTCAGTGACGAAGTTACCTCGCCGCTGTACCTACGGGTAGCAGTCCCTAATGATGAACTCAGTACGAGTTTGAAACATGTCGGGCCGTTCCTGACAATTTCGCGTGAGTGTAAACCGCTTAATAGAATAATTAAATAAGTCTCACGACAGTTTTAATAAGCTTGCCTACGTAGTTACTACGTACAGTCCGACCTAAAAGAGTAGAAATAAAAAGTGGCAATACTGTAGTGTCATCCCCGTTTTCTTAGATTGATTAGAAAGGGACGTCACTACAGTATTGGCACTTTTTAATTTCTACTCTTTTTGGTCGGACTGTAGGTAGTGACAACCTGGAATAACACTTAGGCTACTTTATATCCCGAAAAATGTTCCTGTGGGATGAGCGGGTAACACCGCGCGGCGAAGCTAGTACGATAATAACTTAATGTTCCCAATTATAACCCTCTTGAACAACAAATAACGGACTAATAAACAATGATCAAAAGCCGACGCAATACGTTCACTTTAATTATAGCTTGAAGCAACTTCGTACGCGTTTTTAAGGTTCCGTAGTCAACTAGGAACCCTTATAGTTTTGCCATGTCCGTCTATCCGTCTGTCCGTCTGTCCGTCCGTCCGCGGCTTAGCTCCGTGATCATTAGTACTAGAAAGCTGAAATTTGGTACGAGTATGGGTATGTATCACGCCGACAGAACGGTAAAATAAAAACTAAAAAAAAAACTTTTTTTCGGGTACCTCCCCAACACTTAAAGTGGGGGTGAATATTTTTTTTCGTTCCGACACTAGTGTGTGTGTGGTATATCCCAAGCAGCACATTAGTGAATTTTGCAGCTTATCTTATAGCTTTAAGTTCTAAATGAGTAGTTTAACAGTGTTTGATACAACTTATAGCTTTAAACACAACTCAAAACTGTATATGAGTTCATGCTATCACTTGTAGTTGCATAGGAACGTTTTTTGTTTCTACTTTATTACTTATGGTGGGATAAAGTCGATTTTGCTACTTAAAGTTGCATGCAGGTTCAAATTGTCACTCAATAAGAAGCAATAGTGCTATATAAGGCCTTAAAATCACTTATAAGCAACTTTTACATATAAGTGGGAACATACCCTTATTTGGAACTAAAAGTTCCAAATGACTAGTACAATAGCGAATTATATCACCAATAGTGGCTAAAGGGATAATTTTACGGCTCTTTTGGAACCAAAAAATATTGCAACTTTAAGGCCTAAGAAGTACCTTATTGCCACTCCAACGCATAAATAGGTGTCAGTAGGAGGTTCTTGGAACCAAAAGCAGTTATTTTCACTTATTTCAAACCACTAACGAACTAAAAGTTCTATTATTGTTCCTATTTGCGCCTCGTCAAAATATATTTAATAGTCTTGCTTGTTTAATAGTCTACAAAAGAGCAAATAATTACTATTGGTAATATCATTCACTGCTTTGCCACTCGCAAGATACAAATAAGTGATTATTAGACTTGATAGTTCCAAATAAGGAACAAATAAGTGAAAATAAACACTGTAGGATCTTTTTTAGGGTTCCGTAGTCAACTAGGAACCCTTATAGTTTCGCCATGTCCGTCTGTCCGTCCGCGGCTTAGCTCCGTGATCATAAGTGCTAGAAAGCTGAAATTTGGTATGAGTATGTGTATGTATCACGCCGACATAACGGTAAAATAAAAACTAAAAAAATAACTTTTTTTCGGGTACCTTCCTCCCATACACCTAAAGTGGGGGTGATTTTTTTTTTTTTCGTTCAACACTAGCGTGTGGGGTGTAGTTGAATAGGTCTTTTAAAAACAATAGGGGCCTTCAAAGATCATTTTTTGATGTAGTCAGCAGTTTTGTAAATATTCGCTCGGTAAATCCAAAAAATAGTATCCCCCCCTCTAACTTCTCAACCACGGGTCAAAAAATTATGGAAAAATTCATAAAAATAAGGCCATATTAGTACTTTCAATGAAAACTATATTGAATAAAATCGGTCGAGCCGTTTTTGAGTTATCGCAAAAATTCTTAATTTTCTTTTAAATGACGTAAGTGCCCCGCGGTGTTCTTATACTTCGAACGTTACACATATTAGTTAAGTGCCATACTGCATTAGAACATTTCGCTCAATCTGCGTATAATCGATAACTTCCAGAAGGTAATAAGTAATTACAGTTACGTTGGCGTTTACGACCTTTTATAGAGCTTGAAATCTTTCTCGTAATTTAAATTCGATTTTTTTGTCTATTGTGAAGGATGGCCAACTACGGAACCCTACACTGAGCGTGGCCCGACATGCTCTTGGCCGGTTTTTGTTTCGCCATGTTTACAAATGGAAGCCTATGAAAATTGAATATTCTAACCAGATTTTTATCACACTCACGCATAATCACAGACTTTTGATAGTTGTGACGATGTTACTTTAACATTGTACGTAACCTACAATCATTAGGTCAGGTTTTTAACAGTTTTATTTCTTATCAGTATCTATTCCTTATTTAATTTAGCACTCTCTTTTTTAATATTCCTGATCAAATGAAGGGCGCGTCGAAATTTACAAAGAAAACATACTATAGTTTCACAGTAAAAAAAAATTAGCAAAAATTTCGTGCTTATTTCGATGCTTGTATAACGTAAAGTTTTAATCACTTATCAAACAGACATATAAATCCAAAATGAATATGGCAGATCACGTATTACTTCAATTTGACAGTTGCCTCGCCACTCAAAGATAATTTTGGCGACTCATTTATCACTCATTGACCGAACTGAAATGTTTTCATTCGTTCACTGCGCATAACTTTTACCCTTAGTTCTAATTGCCACTTAAGGTAATTGTGAGATCTCTTATGGACGCATAACTTTCACCCATAGTTCTAATTACCACTTAAGGTAATTGTGAGATGTCTTATGGATTCTATTTAGCACCAAAAATAGGCTGCAATTTTTCTCCTTTTGGTTCTATACTGGTGGCATAAGGGTTCTTGCCACCTATATAGCACTTAGTCATGGTGGTAAATTTCACTTAAGCATCTAATTAGATATGATATACGAGCTATTTAGACCCAGTTGTGCTACTTGGGATGTCATTGAATAGGTCTTTTAAAAATAATAGGGGTCACCACACATTATTTTTTGATAAACCACACATCAGTTGTAAAAATTTGCTCCGAAAATAAAAAAAATAGTGCCCGCCCCCCTCAAACTTTTCAACCACGGGTCAAAAAATTATGGAAAAATTCATGAAAATGATGTCTTATAAGTACTTTCAATGAAAACTATATTGAATAAATTCGGTCAAGCCGTTTTTGAGTTATCGCAAAATTTCATAATTTTCTTTAAAATGACGTAAGTGCCGTAAGCACTTTGGCGTTTACGACCTTTTTTATAGAGCTTGAAATCTTTCTCGTAATTTTACTATATTTTAATAACCCGAAACCCAACCAGCAAAAAACTCTTGGATATCGCACTTTATGAGAATGGTGGGCTTAAAGCGCTCTTATAATTGTTTTGGAACATGTTACTGCTCTTATATTGGCTACAGATAATAACACAATGTTCCCAATTATAACCCTCTTGAACAACAAATAACAGACTTACAAACAATTATCAAAAGCTGATACGTCAACTTTAATTAAAATTAAGCTCCGACTTCCCATTAAGGCCCCAAGGTCACGGTCACTTGAAGGCTTACGTCACATTGCGGGGAGCTTTTTTCTAGAGCTTTTTGTTGCGTTGTTAAGAAGAAATGCTTTTTTATTCGATTCGTGTTTCGAATGCGCGAATGTTAGTTCGCGGCATTGGTTTAAGGTTCCGTAAGATAGTTTAGAAAGAAAGAAGTACTTACATTTATTCGTGACGTGACCATAATACATAATTAATGACATAAAGGGTGCGAGAGAAGTGATAATAGTATTTTATGCAATCGTTGCACAATGAAGGATCTTAAAGGAAATAATATGGACGAATTTAATAACATGCATGGCAGTTACAACTATCATAAATTTAATAAATACCTATTATAATAAATAATAATAATGTAATTGTTAAATGTATTAAAATAATCATTTAATAGCTATAAGATGTTGACTTGTAAAATATTGAAATTTTTATCAATAAATGAGTACGAGTATGAGTATAAGTTGAGTACCGTGTTTAAGTGTGAGGTACGAGATTTTACGATATCAATCCTCAATCTTGTCGCCGTGTGCGATTGGAAACGAGTCATTGGCGAAATACATCTTGCTAGGATCAGCGAGTGAAAGCCACAAAAAAAAACTTGACTTTAGATTTTTTTTTATTGGCACACTAAACAGCTTACATTCAGTTAAAGAAATAACGATACAAACGACAGGCATTGCAGATAACTGTCATCCAAAATAAGCATGCACATCATGATTTTAACAATATAATTATGTACATTGAAAAATTGTTTTGATTGTAGACAAGCTCTGACAGTGTCACGTCACTGTCAAGTTAAGAGGCCTAACCCTTAATTTGGCGTGTAAGGCAGGGTGAACAAATTCTTTGACCATCTTTTTCCATTTTTTTTCGAACCAGAATCTTTTGCTCTATTTTACCATAACGAGGCTTGAACTAGCGACCTTGTCTCCCGGAGCGGGAATTTGCCACACGAAGGGATAACCTAAAAATGCGACGTTATACATCGTGCGCACATCTCAAAATTTTACGCGTACTGGGCGTGGAAAAGTGAGCAATTCTCGGCGATGAAGAGGTCTTATACATTTTCATAGTACATTACCGCAGACGCCCGGAAAGAAGGGCTTGCCGGGTGAGTAGGATAGTGATACGAAGCCGGCAAGCCCTTTTCACGGCTAAGGCATGTACAGTGTTTTTCTCAAACATATGCAATGAAATAAAAAATACACCACTCTAAAAATATATAATTCAGCCGTTTAGCAAGAACACAGAATAAGTTTCTGTCAAAAATGTCATTTTAGTGGCAAGCTTTTAAAGCCGACTGTACTTTTCTTTGGATATCCATCAAATGCTCACTGAGACGATTCTAAAGAGCCCAAGCTCGGTAGGATTGCTTTTTCTATTATAGAGTTCCTATGGCCACCTTCCGGCTCCATCATCAGATCAGCCCCATGGTACCATATTATTGTATTGTCATCAAAGTTAAGTAAGTATGCAAAATTTCTGCTCAATCGGTTGACGATATCTGCTTCAAAATTGAGTTGCAAGATTTTACCCGAACAAACATACTTTAAACATACCATGCAAGCTAAATAAAAGCTTGTAAAAAATACTACTTCCCGGCTAAGGCCTTCAATTTTGTATGAAATTCCTTTACAGTTCACGTTATGACGACATTTCATTGCAATTATGGAAAAAAAAATATTATGACAAATATATTGACGATTTCAACTAACTTTTTTAAGTGAATAATACTTTTTCCTGAGTTCTAGATAGTAACCCAGCTATTTCAAGCTTTCATTGCGTGTAGTAGAAAATAAGTTGAAGAAGAAAACAGTAGTTTTTCGAGTAGTTTTTGAAACCAAAATTATCGATAAAAAATTCAAACTGTGGGTTTCAAATATATACCAATAAAAAAAGCCCTGTTTTAAGAGGCCTTATTCCTTTTAAAATTGATTTTTCTCATATTATGACAAATATTAGGTACTGATAATTTCAACCAACTTTATTAAGTGAATAATACTCTTCTCCGAGTTCTAGGTAGTAACATAGCTATTTCATGCTTTAATTGCTCGCAGTCGAAAATAAATTGATTTTATCAATTTCGAGTAGTTTTCGAAACAAACATTATCAATGAAAAGTTTAAACAGTCGGTTTCAAATATATAGGTACCAATAAATCTCAATAGCCCTGTTCTAGGTAGTAATATCAATAATATGTTAAGAAACATGTTTGATCATAGAGATAATAATCAGCATTTTTCAACGGCTTTTTCAACTTCAGTTGTCGACCGAGCGAGCAAAGTGCCTTCGTTTCAGCTTGGCCTAAAGTTCTTTTGTATGTCCGGGTGTTTGAATATTCGGGTTTACCCTCAGTTCATAGAAAAACATTTCATTTCATAGAAATTTCTTTTCATCGAAAGCATTTTATTTAAACCATAAAATATTTTGGAATATTATAATTACAACACAAATATAACAAACTAATCTGGGACCATAGAAAGGGGAAACGTCGTTTATGCTAATATAATTTTGATCGGAAAACTAGGCCTAAAGTCCTTAACTTTGTACGTGTCCACCGAAAAGACGCGAACCTAAATCTGATAATACCCATCTATAGGTTGTTATTGATATACATATTACCAAGATTTCTGAAAACTGTATGATTTTCAAGGTCAAAATTGTGTATGAAATTAATATTCTATATACATATAATAAACATTCGGTAAAGCGTTTCGTAGGTATGTATTTCAAAAATACTTTCGAAAAAATTGTATAAGTATCTAAGAAACTAAATATTCAATGAAACGTTTTTCTTTACAAAAAAGGGTCAACCTTGAAACATACGTAACATTATAATGAGGGAACCATTAAGCCCCGCGGACCCCTAAAACTTGTAAAGTGTCCACTTTCATCGCCGGCCTTCGGGAGATGCACGCGCACCGCACCTGCCCGATTTTAGGGATCCTTGGCCAAATGAAACCTTTTAAACTACGCTATAAACTTTGATTGAGGGTAAACCAATACTATTGCAAAAACTACGCAATGTCTTTTCGTCCGACATACCTCAGTGCCTCAAGACGAAAGTCTTCAACCAATGTGTGTTACCAGTGATGACTTACGGCACCGAAACGTGGTCTTTCACTATCGGCCTCATCTCAAAGCTCAAAGTCGCTCAACGTGCAATGGAGAGGGCTATGCTCGGGGTGTCTCTACGTGATCGAATCAGAAATGAGGAAATCCGTAGACGAACTAAAGTGACCGATATAGCTCACCGGATTAGCAAGTTGAAGTGGCAATGGGCAGGCCACATAGCACGCAGAGCAGATGGCCGATGGGGCCGAAAAGTGCTCGAGTGGAGACCTCGGACCAGCAAGCGCAGCGTAGGACTTCCACCTACAAGATGGACAGATGACCTTATAAAGGTCGCCGGAAGGCGCTGGATGCAGGTCGCTTCCCACCGGTATATATGGAAGTCCAAAGGGGAGGCCTATGTTCAGCAGTGGACGTCCTATGGCTGAGATGATGATGATGATGATTGCAAAATGGGACAACACCAATATTTCCACATATATTTGACGATGCGGTTGGCGCAGTTTGTAGAGACCTGCCTACTGAGCCGGCGGTCCCAGGTTCGATGCCAGCCAGGGCAAATATTTGTGTGATGAACTCGAATATTAATATTTGTGCTTGGGTCATGGTTGTTCTATGTATTTAAGTATATATTTATCTATATAGGTATCTACTTATATCGTCGTCTAGTACCCAAACACAAGCCTTCTTGGGCTTAATTTGAGACTATATCGATTTGTGTGAAGTTATCCGATATATTGCTGCTCTGCCAGTGATGACATATACGGCATTGAAACTTGGTCGCACAATGGGCCTCATAAGAAGGCTCGAAGTTACTCAAAAGGAGCGAGCTATGCTCCTTTCCTTGCGGGATCGAAACCGAAATGATGAGATACGCAAGAGAACCAAGGTTTGAGACGACCGCTCTGCCAAGAACGAGGCGACAGAGAAGAGAAGAGAGATAAACTTTGATTGAGCGAGCGAGCGAAGCTTCTTCATCATCATCGGCCCACAGTCATGCTGGACATCTCTCTCTTTAATCGGTCCCTCATTGCTGAGGATAGTGATCACAGGCTAGTTTTGCCTTAATGATTTGTCTCCATCGGTCCCGGTCCATCGTTGCCATCACCGCCTGGTCGAATTTGCTTGAGGAGGTTGCTTCTTTGACTTGGTGAGACCATCTGGTTGGTGAACGGCCTCGGGCTCTCGTACCTTCAATTCCCCGAACTACGACCAGTTTTTCAAGGCTCCTCTTCGCATTATGTCGCCAAAGTTTGAAACTGGATAAAATTGCTTTCGTAAGGGTAAACAGCTTGGTGTACTGCACAGAGCGAAGCGGTACTTCGCTCCTGGGAAAAGGCTGCTGCTGTACAAAGCGCAAGTCCGACCCCACATGAGCATTACAGCCACCTCTGTAGCCCCCGAATACCAGGTCGGTCCTTTTGACTCGGTACAAAGACGCGCTGTGCGTATAGTTGACAATCCTAAACTCACAGACGGAATCGAGCCTCTAAAGGGCGGTTCACACGTATTAAGTTGTACTTGTTAACTAAATTTTAACTCAATTTTAAGTGACTTAATTTTAAGCAAGCGTTGATAGAACACTTTGATCTTTGATTTGGCTTCCTTGATACCAAAATTAGGTATCGCCATGGCCGACACTATACCGGAAATCCCTTATTAATCTATCCCTTAATCCCTAAATTGTGTCAGGTGTCTGTCCAAACGTGTCAAGTTATAATTCAAGTAAGAAAAATAGTAAAATTTTTAATCTACTTGTTTCCTTGAACGCTAAATTTTAACTTGTAAGTTATAACTAAATTAATTGTTTACACGCTTTAAGACGCTTAAAATTAAGTTAAAATTTAGTTAACTACTTGACAACTTAATACGTGTGAGCCGCCCTTAAGTCTGAGGAGAGACTTTGTCTCCTTGTGTTCTACCGTCTCTATAATGGGACGCATTCTTTCCTATTTCGGCCACACAATGCGCAGAGACGACGAAAATCTCGAAAAACTGATCGTGGTTGGGAACACCGAAGGCAAAAAATCGCGCGGTCTTTCGCCAACAAGATGGACCGATCAAGTAAAAGACTCATCAACCTCTAAATTCTACTCGGTTGTAAGAGACGCGCTGGACAGAAACCGGTGGAGGCAGATCATCCGCGCCAGATGCAACCCTAAAGCTGACCACGATCCTCAGACAAGAGGGACCGACTCCAGAGAGAGAGATAATGGGATGTGTCCTAAGGGATTGTTTGACATGATGCCCACGGCTACTTTCTACCATCGCACTGCTTGCCATCGGCAGAGTGTTCCTCACACACGGACCCTAAATGGTCGAGAACTGTGCGGTATCAGTGGAATTTCCTAGCGTTCGCGCTCCGCATGTGTATTGAGCAATGAGTGTAATGCCGAGGTTTTCCCCGGGGGCTACATCATGCAGTTCTTAAAGAGGGGAGAAAATAGATTCTTAAAGGGTCGGCAACGCACGGTTGCTTCTGGCGTCGCAAGCGTCCATAAGCGGCGGTAACTGCTTAACATTAGGCGGGCCGCATGCTTGTTTGCCACCGACGTAGTATTAAAAAAAAAAAAGGTCGATTGTCCAGTTATGACGTGGTTGGCGCAGTTTGTAGTGCAACTGACTATTTTCATCTTATGTCTATCAAGTTAAAAACCCGTTGCTCAAAAACCTACGGACTCCTCACATCATCGCATAAACACAATATTTTTGCCTCCTTTTTTCGCCGCAATTTTTTTGCCACTGAGTCACGTCCGCTTTCTTGCCTGGTTACGTAATGCTTTTTTTAACTGATACCCTGCTGTCATATGGAGATTTTTTACTTCTTGTTGTTTGTAATTGTGGAATGTTATTTCTTTAGCGTTTAAAGATGCCAAGCGTTAATAATTTGAAGAAAATTCTCAAAATGTCTGAAGATATTTTTAAGAGACGACGAAAAAGAAGGGCGTTATGAGTTTAACATGCGTATCGGTGTGTCTGATCGTCGCATCGTAGCTCCTAAACGGATGGGAGAATTTTAGTGCCTTTTTTAATCGAAAGACATGTTTGTCGAGATGGTTTTTAGCTATGTTTGGTGTAAATAGGACCAGTTGTTTCCGAGATATTCAGCTTTAATTGGAACAAGTGACAAGATCTCAGCCAATATTGAAGTTTAAGATTCCAAATTTTGTAGTTATGTTCGGTTTTAGTAGCATTTTCTACATCACTAATTTAATGAGGGTCTCATGATGACCTGCTCCTTGTGTCGAGCGTGTTGTAAATTGTCAGGAACGGCCCGACATGTTTCGAACTCGTATGGAGCTCTTCATCGGGGACTGATGCTACTCGTACAGCGCCGCGGAAACTTCGTCACAGATTTTTTGATCGCCTTGTCTGTCCGGCAATCCAACGTCACTTTTGTCATCCATAGACATTACGCGCACTAGACTAGTGGTGCCCACAGGATAAGAACGTAGAATATATTTCGCCGCCTAAAAAGTTGAAGAGCTCCATACGAGTTCGAAACATGTTTTGACGACTCGTTTGGCTCGGTTTGTAGACATCTGCCTACTGAGCCGGCGGTCCCGGGTTCGAATCCCGGCCGGGTCAAATATTTGTGTGATGAACTCGAATATTTGTGCTTGGGTCATGGTTGTTCTATGTATTTAAGTATATATTTATCTATATAAGTACGTATATCGTCGTCTAGTACCCATAACACAAGCCTTCTTGAGCTTAATTTGGGACTAGATCGATTTGTGTGAGGTTGTCCGATATTTCTTTATCTTTATGTCGGGTCGTTCCTGGCAATTTAACGTAATAGTAAACTTAAATTTTATAGATATTTAATAATTAAGTTAAAAGTTTGAGTCATAACACACATTCCCACCAACTAAAGTAAAACCTTATACTTACGTCTAATGTTCCATTAAAAAACTTTGCCCGAAGCATAATTTGCTCCTCTTCAAGTTCAAACAATCTGGTAATTGCTTGGCAACAGAACCAAAGGGATGGGAGACAACTATGGCTACTTTTATCGATATCGACATATTTCGATTAATTTTTATTTGATTAATATCGACATCCATTATCCTATACCTACTTTTATCAAAGCTAATTGCGTAGCAACAGAACGCAACTCTTTCTCGCGCGTTAAATATTACCTATCTCTTTCTTCGCAATACTGCGAGAGAGTGACGGGCGATGCTTTGTCGCGCGACAAGAGTCGCTCAGCTGTTTTGCCAATTTGTCACTAAGCTAGTTTATGCGACGATACATTCTTTTGCCATTTGAGCAAACATCATCACATTATTTAATCATTACCGCAATGTGACATTCAAAAACAGCTGTTTAAATGTTCGTGATTCATATTTATAATGAAATAATGAACTGAGTCTACCGGCATTTCACAAGAGAGGATTTCACTGTTGAGAAGAAACGCCGAAAGAAACTCAACAGTCAGTCATTTTTTCATAAAGGATAAGTACTTAACTATTACAGTAATATGAACTTAACTATACGTAGTTCTCGAAGAAAACACATTAAAAGTGTATTCTAAGATATAAATGAGGGGTAGTGTAAGAATAAAATATAGAAACTACAAGAAAGTATTTAAGGCGCCATATTGTTTTCCATGTTCATAACGCCTGATTTATTTTTGAATAAATATACATTTTAGCGCCAGTAAACTTAAAAATTGAAAATCCAGAGGTACCGGGTTCGATTCCCGGACCGGGAATTTTGCAGACCTGGCAGAAGAGACCGGGTCTCTTCTGCCAGGTAACTAAATTCAAATTTTCTCTGAACTTTGATTTTTGTATCACTGGCACATGGTAAAAAAGTGACATTACAAGTTTCATAAATTTAAAAGTACTATTATAGTTGTATACATAATGGCATTGTATTCCCATCACTATTTCAGAATTTAAATTGAAAATTTGTTCACAATTACTCATCGAGTCGTCAAATTATGTTAAAGTTCCGTACTTAATTCTAGTTACGATTACCCAAATTAAGCTATAAATTATTATCTAGTAACGTATAGGTACTCAACACAAAATCATCCTTTAGTGAACCGTATAAGGTCCAAATTCATTTCAAAGCAGTATGCTCATAAATTACGTCATTTGCGTATGGATGGCCTTACGACAAATTTATATTTGCCGCTGGTGAAATCACTACCATCGCGAATTTCATTCAAATAATGAACAAATCTGGTGTTTGCTGGCGTTAGTGGGGGATATGTAAGTTTGTAGGCTTTTATTATTTAATGACAGATCGTCAGTTGGGTGATTTAAGAGCGTTGCCTTTTTTTTCGTTTTAACCTTTTTTTTACCGAAAAAAGTAAGAGCAAAGTCAAGTTCGGACACCTGGGCATGACTCCTAGTTTAGGCCTTTAGGGTTCCGTACTCAAAGGGTAAAAATGGGACCCTATTACTAAGTCCCCGCTGTTTGTCTGTCCGTCTGTCACCAGGCTGTAGGTATCTCATGAACCGTGATAGCTAAACAGTTGACATTTTCACAGATGACAAATAAATATATGTATTTATTTAAACTTTGTTGCGTAAAACAAAAGTTAGTACAAATGGCGAACTTAATGTGGCATTCTCTACCAGTCAACCATAGGGCCAAACAGAGATGTTTCAAGTGGGTGCAGACTAGAAAATTCATCGTTCGGAGAGCATCTTAGATACATTATGTATATCATCGTCTAGTACCCACAGAACAAGCTTTGCTTAGTTTAGGACTAGGTCGATTTGTGTAAGATTATCCTCTTAAAAGGCCCGACTTCACCAGCACCTCTAGCATATTATAAATATAAATAATAAATATTAAGGGACAATCATTACACAAATCGACCTAGTCCCAAACTAAGCAAAGCTTGTACTATGGGTACTAGACGACGATATACATAATATATAACTACATATATAGATAACATCCATGACCCAAGAACAAATATTTTGCACAAATATTTGCCCTGGCCGGGATTCGAACCCGGGACCGCCGACTCAGTAGGCAGGTGTCTACAAACCGAGCCAAACGCGTCGTCAAATATTAACTGTCATACGCGACTATTTCTCGCGCGACATAATTACCCGTCTCTTTCTGTGTAGTAATGTGAGAGAGTGACGGAAGCGCTATGTCGCGCGATACTTAAGGCTGCGTCTTCACTAAAGCGGAGCGGAGCGGAATCATGCGAATAGATCAATCACCTGAGTTGAAATCTGTATCTCAGCTCCGCGTCACTTCTATTTATTTATTTAAACTTTATTGCACAATACAAAAAAAAGTACAAATGGCGGACTTTGCATTTAGGCATTCTCTACCAGTCAACCACTGGGTTAAGCAGAAATATGTAGTCGGTGCAGGATCGAAGGTTACAGACAAACAGTAATACCTACAACACAAATCAATTACTTAAAGATATAAGAATGTATATATAATTAATTAATTACCATAAACTTAAACGAATACTTTATATAAATGTTTACAAATGAAGCGAAAATTGAAAAATTTAATACCCTAACCCTAAGGCATGTCGAAGCAACTGGTTGAAAAATTCAATGGCTCTGACATCTGATTCGGTGGTCCAATTGGGAGGACGCCAGTGTTGGCCCGGAAAGCCGTTGAAAACGCAGGTTCGAATCCTGTCCGAATCATTAAATTTTTCAATTTTCGCTTCATTTGTAAACATTTAGTTTACGTTAGCAGACGTTACTGCTTTAATAAAAAATAAGTAATTCGGGTGTAGCACATCGTTACTATCGATTCTCAACAAATTTGAGACGATGGTGCCGACGATAAAGTCTAAATCTTTACGGTAGATGGCGCTACGATGCCACCCTAAGGCATGTCGAAGCAACTGGTTGAAAAATTCAATGGCTCTGACATCTGATTCGGTGGTCCAATTGGGAGGACGCCAGTGTTGGCCCGGAAAGCCGTTGAAAACGCAGGTTCGAATCCTGTCCGAATCATTAAATTTTTCAATTTTCGCTTTATTTGTAAACATTTAGTTTACGTTAGCAGACGTTACTGCTTTAATAAAAACCGGCCAAGTGCGAGTCGGACTCGCGCACCGAGGGTTCCGTACAAACACTTTCCATCCCTAAGTGGTTAAGTTAAGTTTGCACCTGGTATGTATAGCGCCCCATATAAATTAGGTGCAAAGTTAGGTATTAAAATATAAAAAAAAAACTACTTACTAGATCTCGTTCAAAACAATTTTCGTTGGTAGTTTTTATAGTAATGTACATCATATGTTTTTTTTAGATTTTTCATTTTCTTATTTTAGAAGTTAGAGGGGGGGGGACCAACTTTTTTCCACTTTGGAAGCGTCTGTCACGCAAACTATTCGGTTTAGAAAAAAAATGTTTTAGAAACCTCGATATCATTTTTGAAGACCTATCCATAGATACCCCACACGTATGTGTTTGATGAAAAAAATTTTTTTGAGTTTCAGTTCTAAGTATGGGGAGCCCCCAATAATTATTATTATTTTTTTATTTTTGCATCAAAATCTTAATGCGGTTCACACAATACATCTACCTACCAAGTTTCAACAGTATAGCTCTTATAGTTTCGGAAAAAAATGGCTGTGACATACGGACGGACAGACAGACGGACAGACGGACAGACGGACAGACGGACAGACAGACATGACGAATCTATAAGGGTTCCGTTTTTTGCCATTTGGCTACGGAACCCTAAAAATAAGGAATACTTTATATGATATATTATGTACCCAAAGTAAAATATTTCGAAGAGAGTTAGGAAGAGAGACTGTCCAAAAGATGCTTGCGCAACATGCGCTTGAAGGAGACCTTGCTCTGAGCTTGCCTGATGTTGAGTGGGAGAGCGTTCCAGAGGTGTATTGCCTGAACCGTGAAAGAATTGGACATGAAACCGGAGCGGTGAAGGGGAACTACTAGCTTAAGTCTACGAGAAGTACGGAGAGTGCAACCAGGGCGAGCAGTCACAAATTGAAACTTGGATTTGAGATAATCGGGAGTGGTTGGATCAAATAAGATCGAAAAGAGAGTGCAGAGAATTCTTTTGTGATTGCTCGATTCCGCCCGACTCCGCTCCGCTTAAGTAGGGGACGCAGGACGCACCCTAAGAGTCGCGAAGCATAGTAGACGGGCAGTCATCAGTCAGTAGATGACACATCATCATCATCATCATTTCAGCCATAGGACGTCCACTGCTGGACACAGGCCTCCTCAATAGACTTCCACATGGGCCGGATAGCAGCGACCCGCATCCAGTGAGTCCCCGCAACTCTAACCAAGTCGTCCGACCACCTTGCCTTGTAGGACGACCACCCATCCTACACTGCGCTTGCCGATACGTGGTCTCCACTCGAGAACCTTTCTGCCCCAACGGCCATCGGTCCTTCGAGCTACGTGCCCTGCCCATTGCCACTTCAGCTTGCTTACCCGGTTTGCTGTTGATGACCTTGGTTCGTCTACGAATCTCCTCATTTCTGATTCGATCTCGTAGACAAATCCCGAGCATAGCTCTTTCCATAGCTCGCTCGGATGACACATGTGGTCACAAAAATAGCACCACGTGTCCGGCAGTTGTAATGATGATCGCCGGATGATTTAGTTAGCAGCGGCCCTGAACTTGGTAATGACGGTGTTCCTTAGCTACTGGCAATTTAAAAAAGGCATGTATTTAACGCGGCGACAAATTAATCTGATTTAGGGATTTATTAAAAATTAAAGGGGGTAGCAAAAATAATAAGTTGGCGACTAATTGCGGAGACTAGTATAAAGTAAAAAGTCGCAGCTAAGTAATCAATTTTCAGCTTTGTTTCAATATAAACTAGCATCGAGTTTTGGCGACTGAATTAACTAATTAAGCAGAAACATGACAGCGGATAAAAAGTTGAAAATGAGATTGCATATAAAATAAATCAAGGTCATTAAAAATAAAAGGAGCGCTTTTTAGGGATATAAAAAAAAACAACCTAACCTAACCCGGCCGAGTCGGATCTTCTGCTAATATTAGTCGCCAAGTCATTATTTATAGTACCTCGCCTATGATTTCAGGAATCTTGTTTATTATTTCTGCTACTTTAAAGTAGCTGCCACTATTTGAATTTTAAAATATCCTTAGTTTAAAGCTCATTTAATATAAATGATTGCCAAAATATTTAATCGCTGACAAGTTATTATTTAAGTTGCAAATAGTTTGCTGCTCTTTAATTTTTATGTCGCCGCGAAAATAATAAGCCTTTAAAAAAAGCATCAAGACCTGTCGTCATCAGAGTATTGGGCTAAAGGGACGGAAATCAGACTGCATTTAATCTTATTGAAACTTACGTGAGACATATTTAATTTTTGTATTAAACGGTTTACACTCACGTGGAGCACATATGCACATCACACGCGTTGCCGACCCTTAAAAAACCTATTTACTCTCTTGAAGAACCGCATACTGTAGATCCGGGGTACCTCGGCAGGGAGGTCATTCCACATGCGGAGCGTTCATTGTAGGAAATTCCTCTGGAAAAGTTCTCAGCTAAGAAGTTTGTCGAAGTGGTGTGGATGTTGAGAGACTGAGGCGTGGACCCCCGCTCTGGCAAGTACTTGGCTCAAAGGATCTCCCTGACGATACAGCGCGGTAACTCCGCAAGTATTCTAGGGACCTCTGAGCCAGGTACCTTCCGGGACGGTTCATAAACTTATTATTGACTAGCTGTGCCGCGTGGTGTTACCATCTCACAGAAACACTATATTTTTCGGGATGAAAAGTCTATGTGTTAATCCAGGGTGTCAGCTACCTTCATACTAAAATTTATGAAAATTGGTCCAGCCGTTTGAGCGTGAAGAAGTAACAAACATATACATAAAACACACTCACAAACTTTCGCGTTTATAATATTAGTGTGTTTTAGTGTATTATAAAAGTGTACGTAGGTACCTTTAATGAACTGAAATGAAATGATAATAAACATTTCAGAATGTAATAGAAGTTTCATTATGTAAAAAACTGCGATCACGTAATTCTTAACCTAACCCAACTTTACGTAAATCAACAATTGTATTGTCTTTTTCTAAATCGGTTTACAAATCCACTTATGAATGAAACCTAGTTCCATTCATGCGACCACTTGTGAATTAACTTCCGTTTTGATAAGATTAAGGAACAAAAGCGATGGAATGATAACAAAAACAGAAATACTAGAGACGGGAATCGAACCTGGGGCCTTGACAGTCACGAATGAAAACTGGAAGACGTTAATTTGAGGCAAGTAATACGAGATACTCATTAGGGTGTTGCTTATTTTCTAACCCCGTACTCTCACCCGCTCATTCTGTTCTAGGACCCGAAATAACGTCACTGATTTTTCATATATTTTTAATTTAGTTTTAGGGGTCGCTGAAGACGAACGCTTTGATTTATGACATATTGAGCTAATTTTATTCGTATAACTACACTGTGTTCTATAATTCAACATCAGTCGCATCCCTAGTTAGTTAGTTAGTTAGTTGCGCTGGGCATCTACCGCAAGTCGACATCCAACGTGCCTATTTTGCGTGAAAAGGGGGTAGCGCTACTCCAACCACCCCAACTCCTCGACAAACCTTATCAAAGCTTTGATGTTGCTTGTGGCGTCGTGTACGGTACTTGGGGATCCTAGGTACTTCGTCCTGTTTGCAATCTAGTAGAATATGTCTGGTGGTTTCTTCTGCCTCCATGCATGCCCTGCATAGAGGGCTATCTGCTATCCCTAAATTGAAAAGGTGTTTGTTCAGAGTATTATGTCCCGTTATTATTCCTACTATTTTGCGTAGTTGGTTCCTGTGGATTCTTAGTAAGATTGTGGTGACTTTGTGGTTCCTATTCGGAAGTATTTCTTTTGTCTGTCTACACGTTCCTATGTCTTCCCAGTATTTTTGGTGTTAGTATATTGTATATTGGTTCATTGTGATGTATATGTAAGATTGTGGTAGGGGTATTATTGGCTCTGGTCCGCATGTTGGTGTCTCTGATCCTTTACGGGCCAGTTCATCCGCTGCATCATTGCCTCTCGAGACACTGTGTCTCTTTATCCACTGTAATGTTACCTTATTTTTGTCCTTGCACACCTCTGTGATGCTGCGATGACATTCGTCTATTAGAGCAGAGGTACATTTATTTCGCATCCCTATTGAGATTCTCAAAGTTTTCACAGGCAAAACATAATTTGGTTTTATGGGACATCGTTCCAGTATGTAAGACACGCTGCACGCTCATCCCATGGGAACACAATTTTTTTTTCGGGATAAAAAGTCGCCTTACCTTCATACCAAAATTATTAAAAAAAAATGGTCCAACCGATTGAGCGGCAAGTCATATCTCTCTTTTAAATAGATGACATTCATACTTCTCTTTTTATAGATGGCAGTCATATCTCTTTTTTAAATAGGTAGATGACAGTTATACAGGGTGGAACAGATGGAGGGACTTTTAAGCAATCAGGGAATTATTCAGACTGAGTACTTCCTAAATTTTTCACCAATGAACTATGTAAATATTTCTATCCATTTTTGAGATACAGTTTGTTAAACATTAGTGTAAAAATCTGCACATATCAACCCTACTATCTTTGAACATCGCCTAAGTTAAACTAGTTAAAGACAGGTGTCAATTTAAAATGTAAATAAAACCTTTGAATTAGTAGGGTCGTCACTGATATTAAAATATATTATTTTGATGCCTTTTTTTTACTTTTAAATCCAGCTTTACAATTATAATAGGTCATCACTCAGATGACACAATCCTGTCAGCCCAGTCTTTAGAAATGTTCCACCCTGTATATCTCTCTGCTAATGCTTTGAGAATGCCGATGGTACTTTGCCAGAGATAAGTCATCAGCGAAGTGTTTTTTTATACGGATGCTTCCGCCCAGACAAAATGATCTTCAGAGTAGAGTAGCGCACTCAAGTAAATATATCTAAAAAGTATCCAATCGTTTCCTGCATTCCTGGTCAGATCGTCGGCACGTCTTATTAGGATTTACCTACCTAAGAAATAAAGACCTCATTTATAATGTTATATCTTATTAAAATATTTACGAAACGAATTTACTCACGTCGTAAAAGTCGAATATCGCTCGACAGCACTGGCTGACACAGTGCTCGGTTGGCCGCCAGCCGCGACTGATCGGCTCTCTTGATGATGAATCGCCAACCGATTCGAAACATGTCGAGCGATATTCGGCTTTTACGACGTGTGAAGCCGTTCCGTAGTATATTTTAATATGTATATACTCACTGTAGTTTTCCATGTAAAATAATGTTATAGTAATAAATAAATATTAAGGGACAATCATACACAAATCGACCTAGTCCCAAACTAAGCAAAGCTTGTACTATGGGTACTAGACGACGATATACATAATATATAAATACATATATAGATAACATCCATGACCCAAGAACAAATATTTTGCACAAATATTTGCCCCGGCCGGGATTCGAACCCAGGACCGCGCCGACTCAGTAGGCAGGTGTCTACCAACCGAGCCAAACGCGTCGTCAAATGTTATATCAATATTATGAGATTATAAATAAGTTTCTGTCAAAAATTTCATTTAAGTGATTTTAAGGTGTTATAGCTGACTGCACTTTTCTTTGGATATCAATCAAATGCTCACAGAGACTATTCTTAAGAGCTCAAGCTCGGTAGGATTGCTTTTTCTATTATAGAGTTTCTATGGCCACCTTCCGGCTCCATCATCAGATCAGCCCAATGGTACCATATTATTGTATTGTCATCAAAGTTAAGTAAGAATGCAAAATTTCAACTCAATCGGTTGACGATATCTGCTTCAAAATTGAGTTGCAAGATTCCACCCGAACAAACATACTTACATACATACATACATAGATACATACATACAATGCAAGTAAAATAAAAGCTTGTAAAATTCAATCTTTGTCTTTGATCACGCCTAAACGGCCGGACTGTTTTCAAAAATGTTTGGTATGACGAGTAGCTAAGCATCCCCAGCTACCTAATAAAAGAAAAGCCACTGATGTAAACAATCAGGAAGCAGGACTAAATTTCAAGTTCTTTTTGCATAATAAACCCAAAACTATCCACAGTGACCAAAATATTTTTTTTTCCAATAGGATTCAGTATTTATTTCGCAAGAAGAACGAAAGATTGAGCAGCATTCCGGAAAACAATGCTTTGAATTTGGGGGATTATTCGACGCTCATGCCATTATTGTTTCTTCCTATTCGTAATTCTGCACAATATGGATTCTACACATTTGCATAAATATTAAGCTCAAGATTAGGAAAAGGTGGAATTTAGTATCGAAATCAAAACAGCAGGACTAGAAACGCAAATTATTTAATATGTCAAATCCGTGACGTATCGGTACTGACGTTTAATAATGCAAAAATATGACGTACCTATGCTCATTATTGCAATATGAGAGCTGTTTGTAGCGCCACTAACCCTGGGCCGGACCGACACGTGCTAGGCTTTACCAAGTTCAAGTTCTCAAACTTAACCGTAACTGAACCGGTTACAGTTTGAGAACCTCGTGAGTCACAGCTGTGTATAAAAGAAATGTCTTGCCCTAATCTCGCCAGTGTGCGCGTAGCCTTACCTGTGTGACGTGTGTACGGGTCTTTAATAGCGGTGAATACAGTGTAGTGATTTTTAAACATTGCTGAATAGGTCTCTCTTAAAGACTTCCAGGAAACATACTTCCACATAACAAGGTCAACGGTCGATCTTGTCAGCCACGCTGCGTTTTCCGGTTAGTGGTGTATTTTTATAGCTTCTTCTTAACAGTGGTCTCCTCTTGTGCAATGCCGGTAGACTCAGGCATGTAAAAGTGTTCTTGTGGCCTATTTGCAGAATAAAGTTCATTATTATGACGACGCGGTTGGCTCGGTTTGTAAGCACTTGCCTACTGAGCCGGCGGTCCCGGGTTCGAATCCCGGCCAGGGCGAATATTTGTGTGATGAACTCGAATATTTATTCCTGGGTCATGGATTATCTATATATGTATTTTATATATTATGTATATCGTCGTCTAGTACCCATAGTACAAGCTTTGCTTATTTTGGGACGAGGTCGATTTGTGTAAGATTGTCCCTTAATATTTATTTATTATTTTATATAATTTCATTATGTAATTGCAAGTGCCCGTTTTGTTATAGTAATGTGTAAAAATCGTTGTTTAAATCAATATAAGTAATTGCAAATATAGCAGAAATAAGCAAACTTCGGAATGCATGGTGCATTAAGTGCACAATAAAAGGCAGGTCGGGAAAATTATCGATATTATGACAATAAATTAGGCAACACTTTCAAGGACGTACATCGGGCGACGTATTTTTTTTTTAATTTCTTTATAACTTCTTTGTATTTTGGTGGGATATAAAGGGATCATATTTTGGTAAACTGAGGACAGTTTGTTGGCATATAAAACGCTCATAAACATTTTAGTGTTTTACCACTTATTATTTATTTAAGTTATTTCCAAATTACTTTTGGATTTAACAAAACAATAATTGTATAAAAAATTAAAAACTATTGTAAGACTAAATTTCTCCTCAGGAATTCAGCCACATCTAGGTCATACGGACAGACACTAATTATGAGCTAGTCTAGCCTTAGATTGCATCAGACTGTCTGCCGGTGTGTCCTAGCTCATGGTCACCTCAACGGTCGTTTTGTTTATGAAACGAAAATTCTATAAATTGAAGCATTCAGTGAAATGTTTTTCTATGAAAGAAGTGGACACCCTCCGTTTAAATACGAAGGGAAGAAAACTCCATGTTAAAAAGGACGTATCTTAATAAGAATGTTATAGTAAGATACGTCCTTCTACCGTGCCACGGCAAAAAAACTGATTCAGATATATTTTTAAACCCCGACGAAAAAAAAGAGGAGTTTTAAATTAAACATGTGTATTTGTGCGGCTGTCTGTAGCATCATAGGTCCCAAACGAATAGACCGATTTGAGTACGGTTTTTTTAATTGAAAGACTTGTCTTGACCGTCGAGATGGTTCTTAGCTATGTTTATTGGAAATACGACCAGTAGTTTCCAGCTTTAATTGGAACTAGTGAGAAGATCTCAGCCAATATTGAAGCTAAGAATTCCAAATATTGTAGGTAGTTATGTTCAGTTTTAGTAGCATTTTCTATATCACTCATTAAATGAGGGTCTCATGATGAACAGCTACTTGTGTCAGGGGTATTATTAGTAGATTATATAACAAGGGTGGTAAAATGAGGAATTGAAAGCGAGGGATTTAATGACACGAGTTTGGAATTCCTTTACCGCCAGAGTCACGTACGACGGTTTTCATCACACTTTGAAGGAAATGAAACAAACGCAATAAAAAGTAGTTAATACCAAAATTACTTACTGCCCTAGGGCGTAATATACGACTTACCACCTGGTTTTCTAGCATGTAAAGTTGTAAACCCTTTATTTATGAGCAAGCGCGATTTTTTTTTTATTTAATTTATTTCCAGTGTGGACGTCTGTGGCTGACAGATAGATATATCGCTAAAGTATACTAATACCTTATCTTCTATCCTGTGTCTGTCATCAGAAACTTGCAATTCCGTCGCTATCTAACGGATACTCCTTTTAACCGAATGGGCCTAATAAGTAAATTGTTCTATGCGATTGCATAACACGGCATTGAACCTGTGACCTGTGAATTGACGTAAGCTCAAGTGCCTCGAGCGGGTGTTGACCTGTCCTGTCATTTGTATGATTTAATGGCTCGGAAGTCCGTGTGTGTGTATGAGTCAGTGAGTTTGTAAAAGTGATCATTCGCGTAATTTGTTGCTGTAAAGAATAGAAGTGCCAAATAAAAAATAAAAAGAATCTTACACAAATCGACCTAGTCCCAAACTAAGCAATGCTTGTACTATGGGTACTAGACGACGATATACATAATATATAAATACATATTTAGATAACATCCATGACCCAAGCACAAATATTCGAGTTCGTGTGATGAATAATATTTGCCCCGGCCGGGATTCGAACCCAGGACTGCCGGCTCAGTAGGCAGGTGCACTGTAAACTGCGCCAACCACGCGCTTTATATTGAAGCGAAAAATTAATACTTTGGGCGGGATTCGAACCCGCGTCTTACTTGTTCACGCTCAAACGTCTGGACCAATTTTGATAAATTAATTTAGTACGAAGGTAGCTGACACCCTGGATTAACGCATGGGCTACTTTTCATCCCGAAAAACATTTGTTTTCCCGGGATGAGCGGGTTTCACCAAGCAGCTAGTATCAAAATATAATTAAAATACGAGTACGAAGCCTAATTCGATTAACATTAACGTATATAGCTAGAAATCTCGAGGCATTAACGATATTATCACTACAAAGTATGTATAATAAGTTTCTGTCAAAAAAAAACATTTTAGTGACAAGCTTTTGTAGCCGACTATACTTTTCTTTAGATATCCATCAAATGCTCACTGAGATGATTCTAAAGAGCCCAAACTCGGTAGGATTTCTTTTTCTATTATAGAGTTCCTATGGCCACCTTCGAGCTCCATCATCAGATCAGCCCCATGGTACCATATTATTGTATTGTCATCAAAGTTAAGTAAGTATGCAAAATTTCAGCTCAATCGGTTGACGATATCTGCTTCAAAACTGAGTTGCAAGATTCCACCATATATACATACGTAAGTATGTAATAATATTGCAAGTTAAATAAAAGCTTTTAAAATAAAGTCGCTTCCTGCTGTCTGCTCCTATGTATCCTTAGATCTTTAAAACTACGCAACAGATTTCGATGCGGTTTTTTAGGGTTCCGTACCCAAAGGGTAAAAACGGGACCCTATTGCTGAGACTTCGCTGTCCGTCTGTCCGTCCGTCTGTCACCAGGCTACAGCCTCACTAGTATGAAATAAAAATGGCCGGTAATTTTTTGCTACTATTGCCTACTGCCGGCCAGGGCAAATATTTGTGCTATGAACTCGAATATTTGTGCTTGGGTCATGGTTGTTCTATGTAGAAGTATATATTTATCTATATAAGTATGTATATCGTCGTCTAATACCCATTACACAAGCCTTTATGAGCTTAATTTCGGACTAGATCGATTTGTGTGAGGTTGTCTGATTCGTTTCGTTTCGTTTCGTTTCGGTGACTACACCCAGCCAGCAGTTCTGCTGCAAGGACGCGGAGGCGTTGAGCATGCAAGAGAGGGAAAGACAAAGAAGCTCAACGAAATGACTCAGAAGCGCATACTGGCACAATACCGGAAGTCGTTCAGGGTAGTATAGAAACCTTAACATTCCCTGGCCGGAGCTTTCGGTTCTGAGACGGGGCACGCATCCGGGTCCTCTCGTGTTCCCCTCCGTCTTTTGCCGCTCCGGTAAGATCAACTGGCCCTCCTATCCGAGGCACCGGGGAGCCAAAAGTTTACAGGTTGGGAGTGTAGGTTATTTTGCAGTCAGGATGAGGACCGACGGGAGAGATCCGACAAGAATACCAGCATCGAGCCAGAAAGGAAATAGACAGATAGTTGTGTAAATATATACAGGGAAGGATAGTGGACTGCGTCTCGTCGTCCAAAGTTTCCGGTTACCACGTAGGATAAGTTCTTGTGTTGTAGGTTGAAGTCGCCGAGCCGTCGCTATTTGTATGTTATTTTCCTCCGGTTTTGATTCCGTGTCTGTTTCTATCTATTTTATATTTTCTGGCTGATTACTCTAGTGAATAAAATTTGCTTGGGCTTGCTTTCCTTCGACTTCAGTTGAGATAATATTGCGTGTGTGTGGACGTCTTTGTAGGTAACTTCTTGAAGTTTCTTTAGTGATAATTGAAAATTGGAAGGCGGTCGCGATCCAAATCAAGTTCTATGGCGGGATCATTTTGATGTCTGTATGAGATCTCGTTGGATTCGCCCCATGTTGGGTTCTTATTAGACACATTCTTCTTCACCTTGTGACATCGTGGTTATGGCCGTTTGATGACGGTTAACTTCCTTTTGATATTTCTTTGCCATAGCTGTTATTGTGAGGTAGCGTGATAGCATGCGTTTTTAGTTTATTTTAGGTTGTGCGTCAATTAATCGGTAGCTGCGCATTACATCGGTCGTGGTTTGGCTGGATTGTTGAATCAGTGATGCTTCAGTGTCAGGACTGTTGAAGTGGACGGAGCTCCGCAAAGTCGTAGGAGACACGAAGATTTGGCATTGCGGTATTCGTAGGTATATGGGGTGTCCTATATTGTAGTGATCGCTGGTGATTCATATGCACATAGATAGTTACCGTATAATCATATTTTCTCCACCCTGAAAACCGTTTCTAAACTAGTTCCGAATGTGTTATCAATTTGTTCCGCGAAGGGAGAGGCATTCTAACCGGGAGACATTAAGTCTGAAGCACTGCCATTAATGTCTAATTGGATTTGACTGTTATTTTTCTCGTCGGACAAGTGATTAGCGAGCAATCCTCGAACCTCCATCGATGGTCGAAGTTGGTATCAACACGATTTTCAACTGGTTCGCCATCGCCCTTATAGGTACAGACAATTAATTGCCTCCCTTGGGAATTGGTAAAATTTCCATCGTGATAAATGAAGACAGTCGAGTTTAATGTTATGGATGAGCCGGCGATGCACTTATGTTTATGTTAGTCCCTTTCTTTTTGAAAATGGCTAATTGTTGCTAGCTAGCGGTGTCCGCACGTGTTTGGGACAAAGTGACCTGGCCTTTAAGAGCAATGAAAAAAGGGACCTCTGTTCTAGGAAGTTATTGCTTGCAAGCTGTTGCATTTCTTGATTTCGTAGCCTCTAACGTAATTATTACTGTTGAACGGTTAATATATATTTGTAAGTTACCCAAACTATGCCATTTGAGCCCTACGGCAAAAAATATAGATGTGTATCATACACCACACTTGGTTAATATTCGGTTTAAGGCAGGACTCTTAGTATAGTTTTGGTATTACATAATGTAACGAGCATAATTATAGTGTAATATACAAAAAAAGACACTAAAACGAAAATATAATCGAATAATTATTTAGCTGGCCGTTCACCTCTTCGTCCCTTACAGAGAGCTTTCTTACTTAAACAAAATTACGAGTATAAGGCATTAATTACACCATCGAACCGAAGTAGGTTATATCAGCAGGAAGCACGCGCACTCCGAAATCTTTCGATTATGGTTGTAAAACATGAAAGGATAAAAAACGTACAGCAACTATGCCTATATACCATCCGTTTGTAATCTAAACAGTGACATTGTAACCTGACGGATAGGTTAGGTTAGTGTATCATTTCACTAGATGAATTACAAACTGTCCACAATCATCTACTAAACCTAATATAATTTTATTACGGTTAGAAATATAAGTTTTATGGGAAAGTAGTACAAGTACTGAAGTGAGGGAAAGTCCCTCGGGTAGGAAAAGTAATGAAAATTACAGTGGATAAAGCCTAAAACTACATTAATACTAACGATTACAATAAATAAAGCCTGGATTTTAAACTACCTGGCCTATTTATTTAAATTATTACTAATGTTTTATTGACTGTTTGCTAGTAATAAAATGTATTAAATGACAAATATTGTATATATATTTTTCAACAACTCCTGATGTTGTTGCGGGTGCCGTTTATTTGCAACTTAAAATACCTAAAGATATAATTGTTCTGACGAATACCGTGAGACGGCTGGGTCGTACTATATAACGTTGGTCCACAGGTAGAGGTTGATGAAGTGTGGCCTGATTTCCAAGAAAAGGTGCATAATTGACATTAGTTAAAGAGTGTTACTATACGGGCCGTGCTTCGCCCTATGTCCATCTAAACTTGGAACTGGTTTTAGCTTAAACTCTTAAACCGTAACCTTTGGGCTCGCTTAGCTTTTCTTATGGCGGGCCTTCATAGCCGTAGACAAGGAGTATAATATTATTGCAATTGGCATTAGAAAATGGAACGGTCTCACCAAATTAACCTGCTGTGGTGTGGCCGGCGCGGCGGAGGAGTACTGCAGACTTGGAATTGCACACACTTGATCAACACTCACGGATAGGCCGAGTAATATAGACGCACCAAACACTAGGCTATCTACTTAGTAACTAAATATTTGAAAGAAAGACAGAAGGAAAGATATAACGCGGTGAATTTGTTTACACGCGGTAAAAAATTAACAGGCAACCATGCAAACATCTGGTCGAGCCTTGTTTTTGTCTCGTGACTCTATTGTTTTGCCCGGGTTTTTACGATGCCAATACAGAGCGGCAGAGGCTAAGAAAACGCGTCCGCTCCGTATGGTGTCCCAAACGGTTCTCTCGATTTGTGTGAGGTTGTCTGATATTTATTTATTTATTTCATCGACAGCACTTTTTTTTCTGAAATCATAAGACATTTTGGAATGTTAGCTATACACAAACACAAACCTAACCTAATCTATAGGTTGAAATTTTCTAGACTTCTGAAAAATGTAGGTATGCCTTCCGAGGTTTTTTTTTGTCTTAGAAATGAAAATTCTATGAAATGAAGAAAAGTCTAATGAATTGAAATTCTATGAAGTGCGACCCTTTTGCGATAAGACCGCTTTTGCCTACCATTATTTAATTTAATATTTCTCATGTAATATTTTTCTTGTTGATGTGCAATAAAGTACCTATTGTTGTATTGTTTTGTATCCCGCTAAATAATGCAACCCCAAAAATGAGGTCGCACTAGTCCAAAGTCCACTTCCTGGTACACACAAACCTGCAACCCACAAAAAAAAGAAAAAACTGTCTCATAGGCCGGACGATTATCTTATCTTATCTTATAGTGGCCTGATCTTTTCCCGGTAGTCGCGCATTCCTAGTCGTATGAATGGGCTGCGGTGACCATGCGTTCGAAATTTAAAGGAGACTTTTTTTTATTTTATTTATCTATGGACAGAGCGAAAGCTTCTCCGTTTCATTTGTAGCCCAAAATTATTTTTCTTAAATATGGAATGTTGACTTTATTGATAAAAAATCAGGATGCGAAGTACACAGTTTCTGGTCAGTTAAAAATAAAAAAAAACCTTACCAGCTCGATTAAAATGTTGTATGAAATTCCTTTATTTGTCGAGGTGCAAACTTTAAAAAAAAAAAAAAATCAAAATCGTTTATTTGCAGTTACAAGTAATTATAAGCTACAGGAAAAAAAACAGCCATAACGGAAAAAAAGTTAAAAAGTTAAAACGGCCATAATAAAAAGGCATACTGAGGTCTTAAACAGCCATAACGGAAAATTAGTAGCTACGACTTATCGCGACTTTTTAGTTGCCTCAAATAGCTTAAATGGCGTTTTCGGAAGAAAAATACACTACTACTTAAAAAAAAAAATCTAATTTCGGCAATTACGAAACAACCTCGAGAGGTCTACACTACAGCTCACAGAGCGACCTTCTTTATAACGTTTTTATTCGAATTACCAAGAACCAACAGCCACCGATGAAAGTACGGTAATTAGGTAGTGTTAGGTTTGTCAGGGAGGCTCAAATAATTAATATACGCGATTTAACGTCCTGACGACCAGCATTCAAAATTTTGCAGTTTAATTTAAGACTTATGACAAATAGATTGACAGTTAACTATTTATGAATGTTTATGTACTATGTGTAGGACAATGGAACTCAGGAGGAACTCCGTTTAAATTGTTTTATTTAAATAGGTAGTGTTAGCTGGCGCATAGCCCCATATTACGATATGAATACTATATGTTTTTATAAATAAATCATGTGAACTTGCATTTGATGATCAGGCTTAAATGTCACATTACGCAGAGTGTCCTGCCTTTTCGCAGAATTATTTTTGTTCGAATGTTTCATTTCACTGAATTTTCACTTCGCAGAACTTTTTTTCATCCGTAGACATAAATATTTCATAATCTTACTAATATCATCTTATACATAAGGTTAGGTTAGGTCTTCTATATATATAAAACTCAAAGGTGACTGACTGACATAGTGATCTATCAACGCACAGCCCAAACCACTAGACGGATCGGGCTGAAATTCGGCATGCAGGTAGATGGTATGACTTAGGCATCCGCTAAGAAAGGATTTTTCAAAACCCACCTCCTAAAGGGGTGAAATGGGGTTCCAAAGTTTGTGTGGGGAAATAAGATTGGTTATTATTATTTTATTTGAAACTTCACAGGGGTATTTCTGACGATAAATGAGTAAACACGTGTTTCAGGTTTTTTGAAAATTCAACCCCATAAAGGGAGAAATGTGGTGACAAAGTCTGAAAATCAACATGGGTATTGTTTTTATGGTTTATCGGGTCGCTGATTACCAAAACCGCAACGATTTTAAAATCCAACGAGGCGGACGTGAATTACCATCTCCCCCGTTGGGGTGAAATGGGGTTGAAATGTCTAAATACTAAACCGCTGGTTCTAGAGAGTCCAAATTTGGCACGTAGGTTCCTTATAAGGTGTAGGGGTGCACTAAGAAAGGTTTTTTTTAAATTCCCCCCCTATGGGGGTTAAATGTGGATCCAAAGTTTGTATGGGGAAACAAGATTAGATAACTTGGTACCCTGTATCCCGGAAGGGGAAGAGGGAAGAGTTGGTTTCTATGGATTATCGGGTCGCTGATTACTAAAAAAAGAACGATTTTAAAATTCAACATGGCGGACGTGTAATACCATCTTTCATGTTAGGGTGCGATGGGGTAGAAATGTCTAAATATGTCTAAACATATGGGTGTCGTTTTTAAACGCACAGCCCAAACCGCTGATTCTAAAGAGTCTAAATTTAGAACGTAGGTTCCTTATAGGGTATAGGGGCGCACTAATAAACGATTTTTCTAAAGGGGGTGAAATAGAGATCCAAAGTTTGTATGGGGAAACAAGATTAGACTATTTTATTGGAAACTTCACAGGAGTATTTCTAAGAATATGAGTAAACACGCTTTTCAGGCCTTTCAAGAATTGAAGCCCTAAAAGGGGGAAATGTGTTGACAAAGTCTGAAAATCAACATGGGTATTATTTTTATTATTTATAAATAAATAAATAAAATAAATAAATATGAATATGGGTGTCATTTTCATGTTTTTTTGGGACATTTGTGGACATGAAAATTCTTGAAAGAATTTGTGCCTAATTGCAATTCAATCGGTGCAGTAGTTTTGCAGCAAATCGGTTGTAACAGACGGACTCACAGACAGCTACAAGTGATCCTATAAGGGATTTATTTTTGCTTTTGAGGTATGGAATGAGTCCCGTTATCCTAATAGATGTTTAAATTTGTATTTGGTGCCATTTCGATTGTCGTCAAGGCCAGTGCGGGTGGTGCGGCGAGACTGGAGTAGTCATCGGGAAACCTCCTGCAGCCGTAATAAATGCATTCAAACTTTTCAACAATAAAACGGCTAGACGGATATGCATGAGGGATAAGCAGATTATACCCTAACTTTAACAAATAGCCCACTTTTTATCCTAAAAAAAAGAGCATCGTTCCCGTAGGATAACGTTTATTGTGTAGGAACGCGGGCGAAGCCGCGGGTTAATGCTAGTTTATAATAATCCCAAATAGTTTACAGTTTCAGAGAAAAATGCTTTCTACCATATTAAACATCTTCAAGATGAATCCTTCGACGATAAATAATTCAACGAATAAGCAGAGGACCCTAATACCAGTATCGATAAGTAAAAACTATGACAATTAAAGATAACGTCTAATCAGGCGTAATCTAGACTCCGACGATAAGAAATCAATTAGGTCCAGACATAAAACGCGTGTTTATGCAATGGCTAGGTTTTCTCTTTAAAAATGTTGTAGAAGATAAAAATAATACCTTTATCAACTAATAAAGATAATAAATACTACACGACTTGAGTAAACACGTTTTGTATTTTAATATGGATGAAAAATGTTAAGCATTTTGGACAGAGCGAAAGAAGGGTCTTCGTTTCAGGTTGGTCAAAAATTATGTTGTTCCTTCGTATGCTCGGATATCGCATACACATATACACATCGCAATTCTCAACCCATTCTCATGAAATTTACTAAGTAATTATAAACATTTCTTTTTTTTTTATCAGCTTTTCGATTTCTTTTTAATCAAAGAATGGCGGGGCTTGAAACGTAAAAAAATTAAATAATAGCAACGAAACAAACTCGTGAGGTCTACAGCTCTGTGTACTTTGCCAAAATAAACTTACTATAACTAAAGCAATAAACTAAAAGAAGGTGACAATTTCAAATCACAATTTCGTTCCGTGATCTTAGGTCTTGATTACAATTATTACTTTAATCTTATTGTAATCCTTTCGCCGTGAAGATTAAATTGAAATTGTCTGTTTGCTTTAATTGTAATATGAGTGTATGAGTGCTTTAATTGTAATATGTTGTGTTGTTGCATGAAAAGAGCGTGGAACCGTGATAGTAATATGATATACTATTACGATTACAAACGTGGAAAGGGTGTGACAGTATCATGAGCCTGGATTTCGTTTATCAGCATAATAAATATACTTAAGTAATATGTGCTACAACGTTAGGAAAAGGTGTGTCAATGTACACATCTAGATAAAATAATCAGGGTTTGCTGTTTGAAACGTTCCAAAATCAAGTAGTATTTATATTTTTAATAATTTTTATAACTATGTTATCTTTTACATAGAAAACTACATCGTCTCCTGATGACGAATCGCGTACCGATTCGAAACATGTCCAGCAGTGAAGTGAGTTAACCTGTTTTATATTTTAACATTGCATCTTTTATCACGTCAAAGCGGCGACGGCAGATTTTGTATTTTTTTCTAATATTTTTTTTTGTTTTTCGTATTTTATATTCGGTTACACTCTCTGCTACTACTCAGTTTTGTATTACACGTAAATTCCCATATACAACATACAATCGTAATCAACACACACACAATCACACTTATTTAACATACACACACACACACACACAAGCACTCCCACTTTGAACACCAGGAACCCGCTTCCGGGGCGCAGTGCGCGTAGTAACTTTTCGCTACATACGCATTTCCCCATGTTATCGGCTACGCACGTAGCGCTACGAAATCATTGGCAGCGAATGTGTTAAGCGTTGCAATGGCTTAAATTCAAAATTATTATTATTACTATATTTGTAAGGTCCTGGCAGAATACCAGCGAAGTGACTTGCTGCTTGATTATGCGGAGTCAGCGCCTTTTCTCTGCCCTGACACATGGTTTCTTAAATGTGCTGTAACTGTTTTACCTGTACTAGTTTTAAGTAGCATGTTTTGACTGTTTCCTTAATTGTTTATTGCGTCTAACCATGTAAGTTGTGGATATGAATAAGGTGTTTATCTATCTATCTATCTATATTTAGTTATATATTCTCTGCTTAGCAAAACGAGAGGTAGTTCAAATACCAATATGAGGATGATTGCTGACCATATCTGTTGTCCCATAATAGTGACCAGCTGTGCCCGCGGTTCCGCACGCGTGGAAATCGGTCTGTGTCAGTAAACGACTAATTCACCCCTAATTTCTCTCCCTCTCTCCTGGAGGCGAAACTTGAAGTAAAGTTATGTGAATACGATAGATGACTATTGTTCAGATTAAATATTTTACAATTACCACTAAATAAAACTACACTCCAAAATCTCCAAACATTTTTTTTTATATCCAGGTGCAACCTTAACTCAATAGAGTGTAGTGGCTACTCCCCCTTATATTGTTAATTTTTTTATAGCCTATAATATTGCCCGGGATTTTCTCGACAGATGAATGAAGTTTTCATCAAAATCCGTTAAGCCGTTTTCACGTGATGCGCGGTCAAATAAACATACAAACAGATAAACACACAAACAATTTCCAATATCTTCCATGTACAGACTTTCGACCGTCTACAGCTTTATGTATAGACTAGCATTAACCCGCGGCTTCGCCCGCGTTCCTACACAATAAACGTTATCCTACGGGAACGATGCTCTTTTTTCAGGATAAAAAGTGGGCTATTTGTTAAAGTTAGGGTATAATCTGCTTATCCCTCATGCATATCCGTCTAGCCGTTTTATTGTTGAAAAGTTTGAATGCATTTATTACGGCTGCAGGAGGTTTCCCGATGACTACTCCAGTCTCGCCGCGCCACCCGCACTGGCCTTGACGACAATCGAAATGGCACCAAATACAAATTTAAACATCTATTAGGATAACGGGACTCATTCCATACCTCAAAAGCAAAAATAAATCCCTTATAGGATCACTTGTAGCTGTATGTGAGTCCGTCTGTTACAACCGATTTGCTGCAAAACTACTGCACCGATTGAATTGCAATTAGGCACAAATGCTTTCAAGAATTTTCATGTCCACAAATGTCCCAAAAAAACATGAAAATGACACCCATATTCATATTTATTTATTTTATTTATTTATTTATAAATAATAAAAATAATACCCATGTTGATTTTCAGACTTTGTCAACACATTTCCCCCTTTTAGGGCTTCAATTCTTGAAAGGCCTGAAAAGCGTGTTTACTCATATTCTTAGAAATACTCCTGTGAAGTTTCCAATAAAATAGTCTAATCTTGTTTCCCCATACAAACTTTGGATCTCTATTTCACCCCCTTTAGAAAAATCGTTTATTAGTGCGCCCCTATACCCTATAAGGAACCTACGTTCTAAATTTAGACTCTTTAGAATCAGCGGTTTGGGCTGTGCGTTTAAAAACGACACCCATATGTTTAGACATATTTAGACATTTCTACCCCATCGCACCCTAACATGAGAGATGGTATTACACGTCCGCCATGTTGAATTTTAAAATCGTTCTTTTTTTAGTAATCAGCGATCCGATAATCCATAGAAACCAACTCTTCCCTCTTCCCCTTCCGGGATACAGGGTACCAAGTTATCTAATCTTGTTTCCCCATACAAACTTTGGATCCACATTTAACCCCCATGGGGGGGGAAATTAAAAAACACCTTTCTTAGTGCACCCCTACACCTTATAAGGAACCTACGTGCCAAATTTGGACTCTCTAGAACCAGCGGTTTAGTATTTAGACATTTCAACCCCATTTCACCCCAACGGGGGAGATGGTAATTCACGTCCGCCTCGTTGGATTTTAAAATCGTTGCGGTTTTGGTAATCAGCGACCCGATAAACCATAAAAACAATACCCATGTTGATTTTCAGACTTTGTCACCACATTTCTCCCTTTATGGCGTTGAATTTTCAAAAAACCTGAAACACGTGTTTACTCATTTATCGTCAGAAATACCCCTGTGAAGTTTCAAATAAAATAATAATAACCAATCTTATTTCCCCACACAAACTTTGGAACCCCATTTCACCCCTTTAGGAGGTGGGTTTTGAAAAATCCTTTCTTAGCGGATGCCGAATTTCAGCCCGATCCGTCCAGTGGTTTGGGCTGTGCGTTGATAGATCACTATGTCAGTCAGTCAGTCAGTCACCTTTGAGTTTTATATATATAGAAGACCTAACCTAACCTTATGTATAAGATGATATTAGTAAGATTATGAAATATTTATGTCTACGGATGAAAAAAAGTTCTGCGAAGTGAAAATTCGAAAACTATACCCATGTTGGTTTCAGATTTTTGTCACCACATTTCTCCCCTTTAGGGGTTGAATTTTCAAAAAATCTAAAACACGTGTTTACTCATTTATCGTAAAAAATACTCCTTTGAAGTTTCCAATAAAATAGTCTAACTAATCTTGTTTCCGCATACTAACTTTGGACCCTCATTTCATCCCTTTAGGGGTTGAATTTTAAAAATCCTTTCTTAGTGCACCCCTACACCTTCTAAGGAACCAACGTGCCAAATTTGAACTCTTTAGAACCAGCAGCGGTTTAGCATTTAGACATTTCAACCCCAACAGGGGAGATTTTGATTCACGTCTGCCACGTTGGATTTTTAAATCGTTGCGGTTTTCGTAATTAGCGACCCGATAAACCATAAAAAGAAATACCCATGCTGATTTTCAGACTTTGTCACCACATTTCTCCCTTTTAAGGGTGGAATTTAAAAAAAACCTGAAACACGTGTTTACTCATTTATCGTAAGAAATACTCCAGTGAAGTTTCGAATAAAATAGTCTAACTATTCATGTTTCCCTATACAAAGTTTGGAACCCCATTTCACCCCTTTAGGGGGTGAGTTTTGAAAAATCCTTTCTTTTTGCACCTTCACACCTTATAAGGAACCTACGTGCCAAATTTGAACTCTCTAGAACCAGCGGTTTAGTATTTAGACATTTCAACCCCATTTCACCCCAACAGGGGAGATTTTAATTCACGTGTGCCACGTTGGATTTTAAAATCGTTGCGGTTTTCGTAATCAGCGACCCGATAAACCATAAAAACCACACTCATGCTGATTTTCAGACTTTGTCACCACATTTCTCCCATTTAGGGGTTGAATTTTCTAAAAACCTGAAACATGTGCTTACTTGTTTATTGTTAGAAATATTCCTGTGAAGTTTCGAATAAAATAGTCTAACTAATCTTGTTTCCCCATACAAACTTTGGAACCCCATTTCACCCCTTTAGGGGATGAGTTTTGAAAAATCCTTTCTTAGTGCACCCTTACACCTTATAAGGAACCTACGTGCCAAATTTGAACGCTCTAGAACCAGCGGTTTGGGCTGTGCGTTGATATGTCAGTCAGTCAGTCAGTCAGTCAGTCAGTTAGTTTCTTCTTTTATATATTTAGATAGCCGCGTATCTGGTTGGCAACACCGAATCCAATTTAATGTTTAATCTTGATATAAATAAATTGATTAATTGATTGATTAAAGGCGGTGGACTTATATGATATTTTTTACACGGAAGTAATAAAAAAGGCATATGATTTTTTTCTCCTCCGCGAACTAAACCGTCGTCATTCTACTTAGAACATTTGCCATAAAAGTATCTGGAAAATGTCCTATAGTCAAAAATATATCAGGATTGTCCCAAGTCACCACTAAACGTGCGGCCACCGTAGCGCAGGAAACACGTGGCGCGCCGTAATAGCGGCATGACGCAACGGCCGGCAAAAAACGGTCAGCCCGTTCGATTCCCGGCCTAGTGAGTTATGACTACTTTTACACACTAGAGCATTTTTTTAGTTCACTTTCTGCCGACTCTCATAAAAGACTTGTGTGATTGGACCAATTCGACTACTGTAAAATATAGTATACGGAAAATAGGATGCTGCAAATTAAATTTAGTTTGTGGCCTTGTGATAATAATTATCATAGTAAGGAACCTAGGCCAAAAGAAATAAGGTCGGGACTTTTAATACAATTTTAGAATTTTATTATATTTACTTAAATATTATGATTATGACGACCCGGTTGGCGCAGATTGTATTGCACCTGCCTACTGAAGCGGTCCCGGGTTCGAAACCCGGCCAGGGCAAATACTTGTGTGATGATTTGTGCTAATGAATGAATGAATGAATAATATTTATTTCAGATTAAAAATTTCAATCCATATTTTTGCTTATGTCATGGTTGTTTTATGTATTTATAAGAATATTTATCTCTGTATAAGTATCAATTCGTCGTCTACCTAGTACCCATAACACAAGCCTTCTTGAGCTTAATTTGAATAGATTGTGTGAGACAAAGATAACCTCAGTCTGATATTTATATATTTATTTTTGTTTATTACACTAATATTATAAAAGGGAAAGTAGTGTGTTTATGTGTATGTTTGTTACTTCTTCACGCTCAAACGGCTGGACCAATTTTGATAAATTTTTGTATGAAAGCAGCTGACTTCTAGATTAACACAAAGGCTACTTTTTATACCGAAAAATTTAGTGTTCCTGTATAGTAAAATTAATATAATAGTATAGATTATAAACGTTCAAGTCTCTGGTTCATTCCAAAAATTTTCCTCCGCAGGCTGATGTAGGTACTTTTAATCAATATTCTTACAAAGTAACTGGGTGCAAAGTCGAACTTAATCCCGCGGTTTATTCCAGTTAACCTCAGGCCAATTGCGTGCATGCATCACATGCAATTTGATCGCCAATGACACACAAATTGTGCATACAAATACGCTAAAAGGTCTTAAGTTCATTCTAGTTTCTATACTCTAAGTCCCTTTTTATAAACGTACTAGCAGTGCAAACAGATTCGTCAAAAAGTCTTATGTGTATTTCAGTTTTTAATACACTTAAGCTGTTTTTTTGAGAATAAGTTTAGTTAGCTACGTGACTTTGTCCACGGACAGACAGTTTGACGACTAGTCGATTAACATACATTGTAATGCCACACACAAAATTGTACCTAGTTTTCTACGAATAAAGCTCAAAACAAGATTTCTTGACTTATATCGTTGAGAAACTTGATCATACTCGATATTTAATCTAAAATGAACGTTATTACATTAATAAAATGAACAAATTTCTTTGTCTGTCTACCCAACTACTCGTACCAAAGAGTATTTATATGAAATACCTTATATTTAAAGTATTAAAGTTGAATTCCTTTTAATAATAATCGTAGCGGTATTTTCCTCATAGAAACAAGTAATCGTTACGGAGTTACTTTTCAAAGCTCATTTATTCCATTTTAATGCTTATTTAAAAGTAAACCTTATTTTAAACCAGTTTATGCTTATTTTAATGTTATCTTGGTGAAGTTTAAGGCGTTTTGGAAGTAATTTGTCAGTTTTAAAACGTATATGAAATTATGAATACGTAGAAGACATTGCTAGGGATAAGTTAGTCATAGCCGTGAGAATTTCCTGTGGGACTTTTGGAATTCCATTCCCGAGGAATAATTACATAGCTTGATGTTATGTTTTATGACATAAAAAATTCGTTGTAACAATATTAGGGTTAAAGAAAATTAGATCTAACGTTGTTAGGTGTAATAGTATTAGGACTTACGTTTTAGGTTAAGTGGGGTAACCCCGTTGGATTCTATGTTGTAAATCTAAGTTTAAAATATAAAATAAATATAAATAACAGACAACCTCACATAAATCGATCTAGTCCCAAAATAAGCTCAAGAAGGCTTGCGTTATGGGTACTAAGACGACGATATACATACTTATATAAATATATACTTAAATACATAGAACAACCATGATCCAAGCAAAAATATTCGAGTTCATCACATAAAAATAAAACAGGCGATCTATCGGATGCATACAACTATAGGCCAATATCTCTCGCAACGGTTATTGCTAAGGTGTTTGACAGTTTGCTTAACTCACAGCTCCAGGAGTACGTACAATTAAGCCAAAACCAGTTTGGCTTCCGCCCGAGGCTATCTACGGAAAGTGCAAATCCTGTGTCTTAAGCACACTGTCAAATACTACGTAGACAGGAACACGCCCGTTTATGCTTGCTTCCTTGATCTGTCTAAGGCATTTGACCTGGTTTCCTATGATATAATGTGGAGTAAGCTCAAGGATGCTAAACTTCCACCTGAAACAATACGTATTTTCAGATACTGGTATGGAAATCAGGTCAATGCCGTTAGATGGGCGGATACTCTGTCCGACCCTTATTATAAACTAGAGTGTGGGGTAAGGCAGGGAGGACTATGCTCTCCTACATTGTTTAATTTATACATTAATGGTCTTCTTGAGACGCTCAGCAGAATGCATGTTGGCTGTCACATTGACGATATATGCGTCAACAACATAAGCTATGCCGACGACATGGTTCTGCTGAGTGCTTCAGTGTGTGGCCTAAGAAAACTGTTGCAGGCTTGTGAAAATTATGTACAGAGTCATGGATTGAAATACAACGTGGCAAAAAGTCAGTATATGGTCTTTGAGGTCGGACGTAATCGGACAGTAGAGGTACCACGCATAGACCTTTATGGTATGCCTCTAGACAGGGTCGATGCTTTTAAATATCTGGGCCATTTAGTTACGTGGGACCTCAAAGACGATACTGACATAGAACGAGAACGGAGGGCCCTGTCGATCAGAGCGAACATGATTGCCCGCAAGTTCAGGCGTTGTTCGAGGGAGGTGAAGATAACCTTGTTTAGGGCTTACTGCACTTCCCTCTATACGTGCAGTCTGTGGTTGCGGTACACGCAAAGGGCCTACGGGGCTCTCCGGGTTCAGTTCAATAACGCGTTCCGGGTGGTTGTGGGGCTGCCTCGCTTCTGAAGCGCATCAGGGATGTTTGCGGAAGCCAGAGTAGATTGCTTCTACGCTACTATGCGCAAGAGGGCCGCATCCCTGGTGCGCCGGGTGCGCGGTAGTCCCAACAACATCCTGAGAATGATCGGGGATAGGATCGATTCCCCATATTTACTAAATTGCGACAAATTGCACGTCCCCAGTGTACATAAAACAAAGTAAATGTTTCTAACCATTAGTTTTAAGTCTTACTAACAACATATGAATGTAACATACTTGAAATAAACATATTATTATTATTATTATTATAAATAATTGCCCTGGCCGGTATTCGAACCCGGGACCGCCGGCTCAGTAGGCAGGTGCTTACAAACTGAACCAACCGCATCGTCAAGTTTAGACGAACCACGGGCGGTAATTAGTAACACCTGAGACATTCACTAATTCAACGCCCTAGGTATGTAATGACTAATTGACATTCAGTAATATTTGAAACATCCTAGTGATTGATTGTGGTCCAAACCGAAGGTGAGGGCCATACATATGTGATCTGAGGCTACCAATTACTCTTACCTTAGACAGGACAGGAAGTGACATTTCTTCGCGTAGCGGGCAGAAAACCCCACTTTCATATTTCATATTTTTTAATTCGTTATCAATTACTCTATTGCCAATTTTCATTTGGATGCTATCCTTGTATCCCATTAATTTAAAAAAAATGTTTGTATAAACAATAGACTTTTCCGTTACTCTAATAATATGCTAAAAATAGGGATGAATGAGCAACTTGGGGATGCAAAATGGGGTTCATAGTGGCCGATTTTTACCCTCTATTGCGTCATCCGCACCCGTCTATTGTTAAAATGGCGCCATCGCAGGGGGTCGTAAAATAACGCATTCTTGCGTAACATCAATGAAAAGGAATTTAGGCAGGTAAGATTGAGAATGAGGCAAGATGGGACGCGTGCTAGTGTGGGACGCAATGTGAGTTGACAACTTGACACTAGGTTTATTTACACGAGACTTCCCATTTCTAGAGCCCTAGTCAGGGCAGTGTAGGTATGCACAAGTCAAGGTAACCGACTTACACGCAGTGGCAATTGAAGTGGTAATGGGTGAGCCATGTAGCCAGGAGACCGTTGAGGCAGCAAAGTCCTGGAGAGGCGACCACGTATAAGAAAGCGCAACGTGGGACAGCCATAGGCTAGATTGACGGGATAACCGTGAGAGTGGCCAGGAGTCGTCGCAAGTGGTCTGCACTTGATCGCACTTTGTGGCGAGCTATAGGGGAGGCAGTGAACGCCTGCGGCTGATAGATAGATAGATATTTAGCAAGCTAATTTGTTCGCATAGCAACACATCCTCTTTATTTCATATAAGACTATAACAGGTTACAAGTATAAATAGGATCAAATATGGATTTTTGCTTCGATACAAATTCCTCAGTACCTAATGAAACTTAATATTCGGCAGAATATTGGCTTATTGTCTTTATGTGATTATAAGCCGCCCACTATGTTTTGTTCCTGAGCCTGAGGCTCTAAATATAGATGACTTGTCTCTCCATTCTCTCCAAATCAATTATTACTTATTACGGCACTAGAAAATGCAACCTCGTCCGCTTATAGTAGTTTATGCAACTGATACATAATGAGAGGCCTTAAAACACGAGTGTGGTTTTATGAAACGAGCGTCAGCGAGTTTCATAATAGGATCACACGAGTGTTTTAAGGCCTAATTACCTATGAACAGTTGTATACACTAACTTTATCTACACACATATCATAATTACTCTAAAATGGGTTCAGCAGCCATAAGGAAATGACCGGCACCACTAGTGCTACCTGTAAAATATCTAAAAACGACATATACTAATGCAGTAAGAAATAAATCTGAACAATAGTTGTAATTTACATTTACATTGAAACAATATTTTCAACTAAAATGTGAATTACAATAAACTTTTCACAATTCTACTTTCGTAACAGCAAAGAACCAACAAACAAATGACAACCATAATGGCGGCAATTCGAACCTCCGTCAAGACGAATGTTTTTTTTTCTAAATCATATACAAACGAATGTATCGTCGTGCGATTTTTATAAAACAACATACTGAATTGACGTTTCGTATCGATAACAATATTAATATCTATGGATACTAGAATAGAGACCAACTTGTGTTTTGACAGTTGTTCCTAATTTAAACTCGTAACCTTACAAAAATCGGTACTGTAATAACATTACAGTACAGATTTTACCTACTACCACAGACAAAAAAAATCTCATAGTAAAATTGGTTGTAATAATGCTGGTCATTTCCTACGATTTCTGAACGCATTTTAGAGCACTAATGATATGTGCGTAGATAAAAACGTTTCCTTACCATTGTCGGGTAAAAAGTATCATAATGACCATAGTCATAAATATAAATATAAATAAATAATCAAACTAATCAAATCAAATTATCTAACTAACCGTTTCGGCGTGATGAGAGAACAAAAAATGCATACAAACAGATGATAGATTTCTCCTGAAATGATAACCCTCCTCCACAGAAAACTGATTTCAACACAATTATATAATAATATAGAAGTTTAAATACCTATGTGTATAAATCGTAAGAGTTCACGTTACTAAAAACCGTTTAAACTCACGTTAAAATTGTCAGGAACGGCCCGACATGTTCCGAACTCATATGGAGCTCTTCCTCAGGGACAGCTATGCGTGCGTGCCGTTTTTAGGGTCCCGTACCCAAAGGGTAAAAACGGGACCTTATTACTGAGACTTCACTGTCCGTTCGTTCGTCCGTCTGTCACCAGGCTGTATCTCACGAACGGCGATAGCTAGACAGTTGAAATTTTCACCGATGATGTATTTCTATTGCCGCTATAACAACAAATACTAAAAATAAAATAAAATAAATATTTAAGGGGGGCTCCCATACAACAAACTTGTTTTATGGTACGGAACCCTTCATGCACGAGTCGGACTCATTTTTTTTATAATTATTAAACATGTCTCACGATAGTTTAATAATATTAGAGTACAAATGGCTAGATAACGTAGATTCTAAAACTGGAACTAAGAAGAAAGGCAGGACGTCACATAGACGTTCAAGTATTTCAAGCATTGTTGTTCATTCCCTTTCAGGCATTTCACTACAGCAAACAATATAATCACTCCATCAAAATACCGAAGTGGCGATTCACAGTTATTCCCATTTAGAATTCGCATTAAGCTGATGTTTGAAAACATAGCTCAATTTCTAGAAACTAGCGCATACCGAGAGCTGTAATCAGACAAACAAAGGCATATTTATAATTATAGCCCGACAAATTGGTTTTTAACCCCCGCCATATTGCTGATATTGGTACTACTTTATTTTACTGGTAACGACAAATTTTTCGGTAATTGACGTTGAAAGTCACTGGATGTAAACAAAGAGGAAACAGGACGAAATAACTATTCCGCAAATTTCAAGTTGTATTCGCATATAAAGCCAAAACTATCCACTCCACAGTGATGAAAGCCAAGTTTTTTTCAATAGGATTCATATTTATTTCGCACGAAGAACGAAGGATTGAGCAGCATTACGGAAAACAATGTTTTGAATTTGGTTCATCACACAAATATTTGCCCTGGCCGGGACCGAACCCGGGACCGCCGGCTCAGTAGGCAGGTGTCTACAAACCGAGCCAAAAGCATCGTCGAATATTTTTATATTAAACCATTGATACAAAGAGAGGGAGAGTGGAGAGGTTAACACGCTGGACCGGTAATCTAGAGGTACCGGGTTCGATTCCCGGTCTCTTTCGCCAGGTTACGCATTTAAATTGTTCTTTGTGCTTTAATGTTTTGTTGAAAGATATTTTGTGAGGTTAACATTTTTTTTACCTTAATATAATACAGTACTATGTTTAGACGTAAAGGTTCTTCACCCCTAAACTACCGATGTTCAACACATTTAGCAGACTCTAACAAAAACACTCGCAATTTATTAGCTTAGTTCTGTTTATTATTTCTTCTAGTAAATAGTTTAGGTGCGGCGAAAGATTTCTGCGATCGATCTAAGTTGTTTAATGTTTATATTGCCGTCGGGCTGATGAAGATATGTCGGGTTAGCAGAAATAGACTTGGAGTAGGTAGCTGCGAATCTCCAGATGGTTATAGAAAACTTTTCGCTGACAACAGAGGAGCAAAGAGAGGGTTATGGTTGGTCGCTACCTGAAGAGTTTAAGAAACAACCCGAACCCAAAGAACAGGGTTGTTTCATAAAGTCTCCAGTCTATGAGGAAGAGTTGAAGGACATTAACCTTAAAGATGGCCTTTCTTTCTGCAGTAGAATAAGAAGATTTGAGGAAGAAGGCTGTATCCTGGTTTCCTATCCTGGTTGCCACTCCAGGACGTTGCTGCTCCAACGGCCATCCATTCTCCAGGCTACATGACCGCTTCAACGTTGCAATCCTGTGAGCTATGTCGATTACTAGGTTCTTCCGGATATCCTCATTTCTGTTTGTATCGCGCAAAGAAACTCCGAGCATAGCCCTTTCCATTGCACGTTGTGACTCTTAGCCGCCTTATGAGTCCCATTGTGAACCATGTCTCAGTTCCGTATGTTATCACTGGCAACACGCACTGTTCGAAGACTTTCGTCTTCAGTCACTGGGGAATTTTCGACGAGAAGATTATGACGCAGTTTCCCGAACGCTGTCCAGCCGAGTTGAATATTCATCGATTAACCTCAACTTAATGTGTAAAATTTAATAAGGGAAAACGTAATCCCAACCTACTATAAAGGCCTACTTACAAATTGAATACTGTTTTCTATTAGCCTCGTTTTTTTATTTTAAAGTGCTTATGATATCATTCAGAATTTCAAATCAGTTTTGGTGACAAATGCGACAAAATTGCGCGTGATACGACACGTGCTGTATCACATTATTGCTAAAGCTACGGAAAATGAACTTTTTATTCACTTGGGCAGTATTTGAAAAGCAATGCTCTTATTACGGATATGAATTGGAAGCTTTGCATACGTTTACGTTTCAAAGTAAAATGCTTTCCTTTGCAAAAACAATAAGATAGTTTTTATTGTGACTATTATGATCCTCATAATTCAACAAAACAATAATTATGTACTTGAACTTTTTCACAGTCAAAATAGGAACTTAGTTATTTTTCCATATCGTTACCTTTCCGGGCCGCTCGCCATTTGTATGGAGCGTTTTCAGCGCTCCGTAGGAAGGTCGAACTTCTGACTCTTAGAGCACTCTAAATGTATTTAGTCCAATATCGACATTTGATCCCAATATAAAACAGAATCGATTGACATTTAGGTACAAAAAAAAGTGGTCTACACGCCTATTGTTTAATAACATATATACCCCGTGGTATTCGATGCACGAATAATTTCGCGACGACAATTAATGACGACCTACTGAGCCGACGGTCCTGGGTTTGAAGTTTGAATCCCGGCCAGGGCAAATATTTGTGTCATGAACTCGAATATTTGTGCCTGGGTCATGGATTTTATTTGTATTTGAGTATGTATTTATTTATATAAGTATGTTTATCGTCGTCTAGTGTCCATAACACAAGCCTACTAGAGCTTACTGTGGGACTAGATTGATTTGTGTGAGGTTTTCCGATATGAACACACACACATACACATTAGGCGTCAAATCATGGCTGCACCAAAACCACCGGGATATTTTAATAAATAACCGATAATGGTTCAATTGTTTCGATTATTTAGTAGAAACATATATAAGTATATTGTAACAACTATGATAAAAAACACGACCCTAAAGATATAAATACCAATCAGATTCGGTCAAGGATAATAAAAAAAATATGTTTCACATCACGTTTCAGTACCCCTACCATGAGTTAATGTGACCGCACTCGAGTTTTTGTAGAACTACAATTCTCCATACAAATCGTTTGACGCAGTCGCCAGCGAGTACTGTCACTGTAAACTCATGGTACAAGGGAATTATAATAATATGGATTACATGCAATTCTGTTGTGCAATGAGTCTTTAAAATTCAATTTCTTTTTTGTTCGGTTCCTGTCGTATTAAATAATATTAATCGTTATCGCGGGGACAAAATCAATTGACATAAAGAATAAACGCAACAGAATGTCTATTCAGTAAAACCGAATTAAGTGCCTACTCATTTGCAACCTCTGAAAGTTCTTGATATCTTATACGAAGTTTGTTTTTAAAATTTAGGTATAGTTAGTAATTATTAATAGTTTAATTTTTGTTCTATTTAAAATTATAATTTTTATGTATAAGAAAATGTCGAATTTAATTATAAACAGTTGGTTGAAGTGTACATTTTTAACAATATAGGTCCCGAATTGAGCTATTTAACTCTATTGTGATTTGATAATAATTATTTAATATCTAACATAATATAATATTTCTAATATCAAATAACAGGTTAGCGTAACGAATACAAATAGCTAACTATTACAGTAGCTTATACCGTTCATATGCGGCGTCTTCGTGCAAGAAATGTTCACTTCAGCTAACTAAATAATTGTTCGTCGTCGCTAGGTATAAACGAAATATCTTGCGTTTGGATAGTGTCTCTTCTGTTATTTTATAGTCTTTGGGAGCTGTCAAATCGTTATTGCTCTCGTGATAACGACGTATGAATATTACCGAATACATTTCGCTGGAATTGATTTAAGTTGTAAATTTATTTAATTGTTTAAGCTATATTTTTACACGTGAGGGTCGATTGTCAAAAAATTGTACTAAGTTTTTAAGGGCTTTAATTAAAACAAAACTTGATTGATTCCCTTGTGACGAGTTACCATACATTTTGTATGACTAATTTTCGTCACACAAAGGAAGCGATCGTGATTTTTTGTTAACTAAGCTTTTAACTATGTAATTTTTTTTTGCAATCGACCTGTGAATGTACCTGCTACATTCAATCGGCCGAAGAAAGGAGGCATGCAATATTTACTTTTATTTTTCTTTTCTACTGTACATAAATATTATAAAAGGAGCTTTAATGCTAAGAAACTGCTGCTAATGAGTAATGAAAGAAACTTTAAGAAATATTTCATTCTTTTGAGATACGGAGCCCAATTTTTTTTTAAGAGGCCTCATTCCTTTTTAAATGCTAATTGTTTTAGACATTTTTCTTTATGATCAAACATGTTTCTTTACATATTATTGCCGTTACTACCTACAACTGGGCTATTGGGATTTAAATTTGAATTTGAAAGCTACAGTTTGAATTTCTCATTGATAATTTTCGTTTCAAAAACTACTCGAAATTGACAAAACTCACGCGGAAAATGTTTTTTCAACTTATCTATGACTGCACGCAATGAAAGCATGAAATAGCTACGTTACTACCTAGAACTCGGGGAAAAGTATTATTCATTTCAAAAAGTTGGTTGAATTATCAATACATTTGTCATAATAAAAAAAATAATTTTAAAAGGAATAAGGCATACTTAAATAGACAAGTTACCAACGTTCGATGATATTCGAGATTGTGGAAGTTGCCTTGAACCGACTGAGTGCCATTAGTAAGTCCAAGGACTCTACCAACCAGGTGGTAAAATGATAACTTCCAAAAAAAAACGGCCAAGAGCACGTCGGGCCACGCTTAGTGTAGGGTTCCGTAGTTGCCCAACCTTCACAATAGACGGGCTTAAAACAGCGGTTATTAAGCCCGAGGTTTAAATTACGAGAAAGATTTCTAGCTTTATAAAAAGGTCGTAACCGCCAAAGTAACTGTAAGTAATTACTTATTACAGTATGGCACTTAACAAACATGTGTAACGTTCGAATTATAAGGACACCTCGCAGCACTTACGTTGTTTTAAAGAAATGTATGAAATTTTGCGATAACTCGGCTCGACCGATTTTATTCGATACTAGCTGTGCCCCGCGGTGTTACCCGCTCATCCCACGGGAACACTAATTTTTTGCGGGATGAAAAGTATCCTATGTCCTTTCCCGGGTCTCAAACTATCTCCATACCAAATTTCATCTAAGTCGGTTCAGCGGTTGAAGCGTGAAGAGGTAATAGACAGACAGACAGGCAGACAGACAGACAGACAGACAGACACACTTTCGCATTTATAATATTAGTATGGATAATTTTCATTGAAACTTATGAGGGCTCATTTTCATGATTTTTTCCATAATTTTTTGACCCTTTGTTGAAAAGTTAGAGGGGACCATCTTTGGATGTCCAGCTATCCCTGTACCGAAATTGGTTAAAATCCATCCAGCCGTTTCGGTGTGATGCGAGGACAAAGGAAATTATGAAAACGAATGGCGTTGGCGCCAGGATGGCATGCCGCCGCGCGCCCATACAAAACAAATGCCGATCCTGCATCACGCTATTGAGATTTTCCCTGAAATCATGACCCCCCATATAAAAATGGTTTTCAATGCAAATCTAGAATTCTAGAATAAAATTATTTCATAACATATAGGTATTTAACTATTGATACAAAGATATCAAAGGTCAAAGAAAAATTTAAATGTGTTACCTGGGGGACGAGACCTTCAAATAAACAATGCAAAGATCGACACACGGAGCATAAGGAAAAAATCGAAAGGTTGGTTGGAGTTTGGGTAGCGAAGTGGTTGACGCACTGGACCGGCAATCCAGAGGTACCGGGTTCGATTCCCGGCCTCGTCCCCCAGGTAACTCATTTCAATTTTTCTTTGAGCTTTGATATCTTTGTATCAATAGTTTAATATAGAAATAATTGTGGTGTGTACCCACATTTAAAAAAATTGGGCAAGTGCGAGTCCGACTCGCGCATGAAGAGTTCCGTACCATAATCAACACAAGTTTGTTGTATGGGAGCCCCCCTTAAATATTTATTTTATTTTATTTTTAGTATTTGTTGTTCTAGCGGCAATAGAAATACATCATCGGTGAAAATTTCAACTGTCTGTTTATCACCGTTCTTGAAATACAGCCTGGTGACAGACGGACAGACGGACAGCGAAGTCCCAGTAATAGGGTCCCGTTTTTACCCTTTGGGTACGGAACCCTAAAAAATGAGTATGTTACATAAAATGTATATAGGTATTTTCCAGCAAAAGTTCTAGAACATCGGATGCCACCCCGAGGCCCGTGTTTCCAGATTCAACTGAATCTCAAACAGTCTCAGCGTTAATCGAACCCATACTTAAATCGGCGCGGGCGCCGCTTTTCTCGTTCAATTTAAATATAAATTTTAAGGCTCCTTATCCGTTCAAAAATGCTGATTGCTTCAGACATTTTTCTCTATGATCAAACATGTTTCTTAACATATTATCAATGTTAATACTTAGAACAGGGCTATTGCAATTTATTGGTATATTTTTAAAACGTACAGTTTGAATTTTTCATTGATAATTTTTGTTTCAAGAACTACTCGAAATTGACAACATTCTCCCAGGAAACTGGCTCTTTCAACTTATTTTCGATTGCACGCAATGAAAGCACGAAATAGCTATGTTACTATTTACAACTCAAGGAAAAGTATTATTCACGTTAAAAAGTTGGTTAAAATTATCAATATATTTGTCATAATATGAAAACAATACATTCTAAAAGATAAGGCCTCTTAAAAAAAAAGAAATTGAATTCAACAAACACAAATATCCGAATCTCACACAGAAAAGCTTGAAACTGAAGATTCTGTGACCTATCACGAGTTTGTTCCGATATTGTTGAAATTTAAAAAAAAAATATTCGGTGAAAAGATATTATTCACTTACCTACGTTTACTTGCGAACCTAGGTCCATCTATCAGCCACAGACTGACAGACAGTGAAATGCTTAACATAGGCCTCTATAGCTCGCCACAAAGTGCGACGTGTAGATCGCATCCATTGACTCCTACAGGTCGTCCGTCCAGCTAGTCAGGGGCCATCCTACCTACTCACATGATTCCATGAGAACCGTTCGAGAAATTCATTTATTATTTATTTATTTATTCAAATTAGTTACACAGTATTACAGTAATTAAACGCACTATGAACTACAAAATTACATTTAAAGAAAAAACTAGCTTGATTTAGGCGAAGTAACAGCGTGGCTCCGTTGCGTCGTCTGATCTGGCGCAGGATTCGGCAGATTGGCCCGGAACTGTCGAAACACAACACCCTCCGGCCAGAAGTCTGCACTTGCGATGGTGTCCTGCAGCGGCCGCGGCACGCGCACAAACGAGCTGAGAAATGCGACGACTTGGCAAGAACAACCGCAGAGCATCAAGACATCCAGAATTCCAGACATACGAGAGATTATTACATTTTGGGCAAAGCTCAAACAGATTCACTGACTTCGCTCGGTAGATTAATAGCTCAGTCGGTAGTTCTTGTAAATACTAGCTGAGCCACGCGGTGCTACCCACTGATCGCACGGGAACAATACATTTTTTCGGGATGAAAATTAACCTAAGTGTTAATCCAGGGTGTCAGCTACCTTCATACCAAAATTTATCAAAATTGGTCCAGCCGTATGAGTGTGAAGAAGTAACAGACATACACATAAACACAAACACACTCACAAACTTTCGCCTTTATGATATTAGTGTGATAGTGTGATAGATTTAAAGTATTCTCTGAATAGCACAGCGAATAAACAAGCATTTTTTTTTTTTATATTGGACAACCTCACACAAATCGATCTAGTCCCAAATTAAGTTCAAGAATGCTTGTGTTATGGGTATTATACGACGATATACATACTTATATAGATAAATATATACTTAAATACATAGAACAACCACAAATATTCGAGTTCATCACACAAATATTTGCCCTGGCCGGGATTCGAACCTGGGACCGCCGGCTCAGTAGGCAGGTGTCTACAAACTGCGCCAAACGCGTCGTCTAAATTAAATTGGCAGTGGGCTGGTCATATCTGTCGTAGAGCCGATGACTACTGGGGCAAACGAGTTCTGGAGTGGAGGCCATGACTCGATAAACGTAGTGTAGGCCCTGTAACAAGGTGGAGCGACGACATTTGTAGGACAGCGGGTAACTGAAGGAGGAAAGCTGCAAATCGAGCTCAGTGGCGTGCCATGGGAGAGGCCTATGTCCAGCAGTGGACTGATACGGGCTGATGATGATCCCCTGAATGTAAATTCCTCCTCGACCCCAATCCAAAGAAGTGATGGCTGGACTTCGTGACATGACAGCCGATGCGTGAAATCCGGCTCATATAATCTCTTTTCGACCGACTTTAAAATCAGAAGGAAGTTCTCAATTCTACAGTTTTTTTTAAAAAAAAGGTGGTAGAGACCGGGAGTCGAACCCGGTACCTCTGGATTGCCGGTCCAGCGCGTTAACCTTTCGTAGACACGCACACATAAAACCAAAAGCGGTTAAGAGGCCTTATTCCTTTTAAAAAACATTTTTTTCATATTATGACTAGTATACCTATTGATAATTTCAACCAAATTTTAGAAGTGAATAATACTTTTCGCCGAGTTCTAGGTAGTAACGTAGCTATTTCATGCGAGAATTGTGTGCAGTCGAAAATAAGTTGAAAAAACTAATTTTCCGCGTGAATTTTGTAAATTTCGAGTAGTTTTTGAAACAAAAAATATCAATGAAAAATTCAAACTGTAGGTTTCAAATATATACCAATAAATCCCAATAGCCCTGTTCTAGCTAGTAACATCAATAATATGTTAACAAACATGTTTGATCATAGAGAAAAAAGCCTAAGCAATCAGCATTTTAAAAGAAATAAGGCCTCTTAAGCAAGTTTGTTGACTTATGAAGACTCTCGTTCTAGGCGTACTTATTCTAAGTAGACTGTACATTTTTTAGAATACTTGTGTAAAGCCATTATCAGACACTAGCGACCCGCCCTGGCTTCACACGGGTGCAATGCTGATACTGAATATACTATGCATGTATTAAACATATAAAGATTTCTCTTGAATCACCCTATCTATAAAAAAAAACAGGACAGACAGACAAAAAGGGACTGACAGCGGAAAGCAACTTCACTATCACTACGCTGTATAAAACAAAGTTACTTCCTGCTATCTGTCTGTCCCTATGTATGCTTAGATCTTTAAAACTATGCAACGGATTTTGATGCGTCGATAGATAGAGTCATTCAAGAGGAAGGTTTATACGTATAACTAATACATGCATAACTTATCAGGATTGCACACATGCGAAGCCGGGGTAGGTTTGGTTTGGTTGTTTTATACTATGTACCTAGTGATGTGCTATCGCATAAGTATCACTCGAAACAGACTTATAACGACGCAAAAGAGGGTGTGAAGGGTTCCCTCGCTAAATGATAAGATAAGATAATCCGTATCTTTTACTACGCCGCGGAATTTGCGTAATCATGCAACACATGTGAGTATTGAATAGTATTCATTGATCAAATGTAACGATATTCAAGACGGAAATTGCACTTAGTAGGGGAGAGCGAGGAGTTTGAATTAGAGATGACTTGAAATAACGTCAATTTCTCGGTATCTAAATCCTTTAGCGAATCAACAACAATACAATAAATACATAGGGAAACAACGTATAAGGGATACAATTCTGTTTAAACGCTCTCAACCGCCCGCAGGCCCCTCAGTGCGCATCCTACCTTCGCGAACGGATTTAGATCACTGAAATTGATGTCAATTTCAAGTGAGTTCGGATTCAAACCCCCCCAGTCTCCCCTATTGGATTTCTTCAAGTTGAGACTGAAGAGGCTTCTTGTAACGTATCTTCACTCTAATAACAGGGGCTTAATTTGACGTTTTTATTGACATTTGACTGTCAAAAAAATTAAAAAGATTATCGAAAAAATGAGTTAGCAGTATTTCGTTTCCCTTTTCAGGGTTCCGTACACAAAGGGTGCTAACGGGACCCTATTACTAAACCTCTGCTGTCTGTTCGTCCATCCTTCTGTCACACGGCTGTCTCTTTTCCACCGTAATAGATAAAGACTTGAAATTAAAAAAAAAAACTAATTTCGAATAATTTAAAAGTAATCAGAAATCAGAAGAAGTGCAGAAGTTTCAATGTTTTTTTTTTATTTTCGAACATAGCCAGTTAGATAGTTTATTCAGGAACACCATTTAAAACTATAATAATAATTGAACATGTAATAATATAACTTTACTTCTTTAAAGACAGGAAAATGATAGGACAACTTAGGAAACTACATTTATGTGATATCATAAAGTAGACAAATTCCGTTCCCATTTTTAAGTTTTAACTAATCGGTTAAATTGCCAAATTGATAGTTTCATTCATTTATTCCTTGAATTTTCAAATGTTGACTTAACGCTTTCTGATTGGTGTGAAAATTATTTCTAGATTCAACCCGCATTGCAATTTGAATGCAATTGGAGCGTCCAGGGTGTGCGTTAAGCCATTTAAAATTCGAACGTCTTTGGCGGCCATATAAATAGAGAGTCGATATGGACTGGTCCATTTCGTGCCAACCGACCGAGTGATCACAACCATTTAAAAAACTTACGTTCGAAATTTGAATTCGAATTTGTGCTGTGATATTTGTGCCGGATTTTTTAAAGGTACTGTTTTGAATTTTTGCCGCGATAATTTTAAGATGTTGCTAAAATTAAGGTTTGGGGATACAATTTATTTGCTGCGAAGTTATTTACAATACGAATTCCTCTGTATTCTTAACGCATACCAGAATATGACACATTTAATGCCTTTATCATTAGCTGTTTTAATGACTTTTTACATAAAATATAGGTACTGACATTCTCACACGTTTCAACGGAGATTATTTTAAATCAATTAACTCTTAATACGTGATTGATAATTATGTTATCAAATAGTAGTAATTATTACATAATAAACGTACTATGTTATGTGTCACATATCTTTCCTTTGAAAAACATTACCAACGTCGACTAAAATAATTTCAATTTTAAAGGAAAATCATAAATTCTCTTTCAGTAAAGTACGTAATTGTAACCATCGTAATGAAAAAAAAGATGTATGAATTTTTAACGATGGAAGAAAATTGCTTACAAAAATAAGGCCTTCATTTTGTTTATTGACCGAGCGAGGCTTCTTCGTTTCAGCTTAGTCCAATATTATTTCGTGTGTCCATCCTAGTAACACTACACATCCTAGGGAACTCGCTGGACTGGTAATGCAGAGGTACGGGGTTCGCTTCCCGGTCTCTCACGCATTTCAATTTTTCTTTGTGCTTCTTTGTATCATTGGTTTATTTGAAAAGTTGACAATAGGCGGTGCGACTGATGTTGAACTATACTACATAATATAGTAGTTATATGAATGAAATTAGCTTAATATGTCATGAAACGAAAAAAATAACAAAAAAATTTTTTTTTTGAAAAATGTGACTTACCTAAAGGTACGAAAATTTTATGATTTTTTTTATCAAAAGAAATTTTAGAATTGTTTTCAGAATCCTCATAAATTATATTAACAATAATTGTATGACAACGCACTTTTTTACGGTGAAAATGGCAAAAATACTTATTTCTCCATACAAAATATTGGTACCCAATCCACAAATGACGTCTTATGTAGGTAGGCTATTTATACGTAGTTATTAGTGCTCTGTCGGAATGTTGAACTTTGACGGTAGTTTCTGACTTTTAGAGCAGTCTAAATGTAGTTAGTCCCATATAGACATTTGATCCTAATAAAAAATAGAATCGATTGACATCCTCAAAAATTGTCCGCACGCCAATTGTACTGTAGTGTCCTAGTTTGATTAGAAAGGGAGGACGTATTGCCACTTTTTAATTTCTACTATTTTTGGTCGGACTGTACACAAGTACTAAATGCTTCGAAAGCTTGCATGAAGGCCCGCTGCCGCTACAACCACAGCCTTAGCAACTACTTTGTATTATGACAACTATATCACTTTGGCGTTTAACTGCTATTTTCCGAGAATCATTACAGAACTCTCCTATGTGGTTAGCGCAACCATTATCTTTCAAGTGTAATAACTGCGTTTTTCTTGGATTTCGCTAATTTAGACGTAAAGAAAGCAAGCCATTAGGTACATCATTATGCAACATGCTTTATTTTTAACTAGCGCGGTGTTCCCCGCTCATCCCACGGGAACACAATTTTTTAACGGGGTAAAAAGTAGCCTAGATGTTAATCCAGGGTGTCAGCTACCTCCATGCCGAATTTTATCAAAATAGACATGTTGACTAATTATTTTTGAGGATGTCAATCGATTCTATTTTTTATTGTGATCAAATGTCATTATGGGACTGACTACACTTAAACTGCTCTAAAAGTCAGAAATTACCGTCAGTTCCACATTCCTACGTAGCGCTAAAAATGCTCCATACAAAAGGCGTCCAGGCTAGTGACGTCACAGGCGGGTATAGATACCAATAATTGTATGAATAAATTAAGAAATTAGCCATTTTCACCGTGAAAAAGTTCGTTTAAGTTCGTGGTTGTCATTCAATTATTGTTTTGTAAAATTATGAGAATTCTGAAAACATTTTCAAAATTTCTTCTTGATTAAAAAAAAAACATAAAATTTGCGTACCTTTGAAGTCACATATTTCCAAAAAAGATTTATTTTTCTAGATTTTTTTCTTTTCTTGATATATTTAGCTAATTTTATTCATTACAATACGTTGTAGAATTCGACATCAGTTAACATGTCTATTGCTCAAGTTTGAGCATGAAGAAGTAAGAAACTCACTCACAAACTTTCGCCTTTACAGTATTAGTGTGATATTTATTTTTAATTGATTATTTTTGAATTGATTTAAAAAAATTACTGTTAGAAAGTTACACCGGATGATCACTCCAAATGGGTCAGCAGGGAAAAATGTCTGTCCAGGGTTTGATTTCCGGTCTCCTCCGATCTTTTAAGTTTCTTTCGGCTTTCTTCTCAACAGCGGTCTCCTCTTGCGAAATGCCGGTAGATTCACAATCTGACTTGTAAGTGCCCTTGTTGCTTACTTACTGGATAAATTATTTCATTTCATTTCATTTCAATTTATTAAAAAAAAAACGAAATTACTTGTTTAATAAAATAGCGTTTACGTAATTAATCACTTCACTACATAGTATAAAACAAAGTCGCTTTCTCTGTCCCTATGACCCTTTGTATGCTTAAATCTTTAAAACTACGCAACGGATTTTGATGCGGTTTTTTTTAATAGACAGAGTGATTCAAGAGGAAGGTTTATATGTATAATACATGCATAATTTATCAGCATTGCACCCGTGCGAAGCCGGGGCGGGTCGCTAGTTACGTAATAAAATTATGCTTTCATTGTTCCCAGGTCTCGAATCTCAACTACGATGTTCGCTCTCGTGGTCCTCGCGCTGGTGGCGTGCGCGCGCGCAGCCAATGTCAACAAACACATGCGTTTGCTGGAACTAGATAACCATATCCAACCTAATTGTGAGTATGTTTACAATTTCAGTTTACTATTAATATTTTCTTCTAACAGTAACGCTTTTTAGTTTATCGCTAATCGCTCTACACAAGCAGTCTGTGGGTTTATGAAAATAAGTAATAATGAAATAATGAAATAATGAAATAGTGAAATAATGAAATATTGAAATAATGAAATATTGAAATAATGGCATAATTAAATAATGAAATAGCGAGATGGCGAAATAATTAAATTATAATATGGTAAAATAATGAAATTATGAAATGATGTAATGATGTATGTGGATTAATGAAAATGTGTTATAATGAAATAATGAAATTATAAATAATTAAATCATGAAATTATAAATAATTAAATGATGAAATTATAAAATGATGAAATTATGAAATGAATTAATGACGAAATAATGAAATGATGGCATTATGAAATTAAAATAATTAATGAAATCGTTAATTAATGAAACAATGAAATACTGCAATAATGAAGAATAATCTTTATTCTATAAGTAGGCCCTATTCTATAAGTAGGCTACAAAGACAGATATGTAAAGTCTACCAGCATTTCACAAAAAGAGACCAATGTTGAGAAGAAACTCCGAGAGAAACTCCTCAGTCAAGTGTACGAAGCGGACTTTCGGCGCTTTGCGAGTCCAACAATGCGTTTAGAATGCGTTTGACGACGCGGGAGGCGCAGTTCGTTAAACATTAGTGTAAAAATCTGCACATATCAACCCTAGCATATTTTGAACATCGCTTAAGTTAATAAAGACAGGTGTCATTTAAAATGTAAATAAAACCTTTGATGACTTTTTTACTTTTAAATCCAGCTTTACAATTATAATAGGTCGATTGTTGTTCACTCAGATGACAATATGCTGTCAGCCCAGTCTTTAGAAATGTTCCACCCTGTATGTGAGATATCTTTGATAATTATAAAAACGGTTAAACCCATGTAAAAATTGTCAGGATGGGCCTGACACGTTTCGAACTCATGGAGCTCTTCATCAGGGGCAGCTATCCGTGCTGCTACGCGACTCGTGGCCCACTGCACTGGCTATCGCCCTCCTCGCCGGCCTCAGCCATACTCGTATGAGTTCAAAACATGTCGGGCGGTTCCTGTTTTTTTTTACAATACAAGTAATAAACCATACAGGAGAAATACAACGCAAGAATAGACGGTCTTATCGCTAAAGAGCGGTCCAGACAACCTTTGGGTAGTGGAAAAAATATTTTGTTATATAAAGTGCAGAATCTGAATCAGAATCAGACATTTATTTGTAAACATAGGTACATAAATATAACAGGTCTTACATTTAATAAAAACAGTATCACCATGTTGTATCACCGTTAGGCATACAAATATTTGAAGTCAAGATGGAGCATGCAGTATATTATACTTAAAGTCGTTATCTATATAAATAAAATTACAAAAAATTACATATTGCAAAAGACAGAATGAAGAAATAATATGACACTTTATACTCTCGCGGTTTGTACTCATAATTAACACAAATCGCGTTAGACCCGTTATAATTTGTGTTAATTATGAAGGAATAATATATCGAAAAACAAATAAATACATAAATAGAATAAACAATAAATACATAAACACACATAAATACATACATTCATCCAAAAGGTAAAAGGAGAAATTTATAATTTAGTAGACCACAAGGGGTTTGCACACTTTTTCTGAAAATATCCCGAATATTAGTCCTTAAGCAAAGGATATCTTTAGGGATAATTTCAAGGGACGACGAACTGTTAAACATTCAGTATCCGATGTATTATACAACAGGCCCAGTCTTCCTCGTGGTAACGAGTTTGCAATTCAATTTCCACTGACAGCCATACAATGCAACAAAGACATCAAATCAATGCATATGGTAATTTACAGCTCGAAGCATTAATGGGATGGAATGTGGAGATTTTCAATTGGAGACCACGAATCGGAAGACAACTTGGTCGGAATGTACCGACAATTCGGTTGACTTTTATCTTGTTACTACCTTTTCGCAAAGTATAATATTTGAACTGTTTTATTCCGTAACTCAAACTACGTCGCATGTATTAGGAGACCTTATTCCTTTTAAAAAAATATTTTCATATTATGACAAATACATTAATAATTTGTGGCCAACTTTTTGAAGTGAATAATACTTTGCCGAGTTCTAGGTAGTAACATAGCTATTTCATGCTCTTATTGCGTGCAGTCGAAAATTAGTTTAAAAAATTGGGCAAGTCCGACTCCGACTCGCGCATGAAGGGTTCCGTACCATAATCTATAACAAGTTTGTTGTATGGGAGCCCCCCCTTAAATATTTATTTTATTTTTTAGTATTTGTTGTTATAGCGCCAATAGAAATACATCATCTGTGAAAATTTCAACTGTCTAGCTATCACCGTTCTTGAGATACAGCCCGCGGCTGTCCCAAATCAAAACCTAGTAAGTGAATTTAGCGAAATTTTACAGGAGAGGCAAATAAAGACTTTGTTGAAAAAAAAACACCCACAGAGACCTTTTGCACACAAGACTTGTTACCATTTAGTGAAGTATACCTTGCTTTACAAGACGCATTAGTCAAACTAAATTTATGTGTAATTTTACAAGTTTTATGTGCCTTACTAACGGCTGACTATAAAAACTAGACAGAAGTGTTATGTCAATTCCCATATAAAAAGCTAGCAAGTGGTCCTACTAAGTTTTTGAATTGGTTCCTTTTGAGGACTAATTTCAGATCCGTAACATAAAACCTAGCTAATAAAAGTATAATTAGGAAATTGGATTACGATTTTTATTTGTTTTAACGGAAAACTTGTATAAATTTTTGAAACTTGTAATATCTAATTTTTTTTATGTAGACATCACAATTTTTATTTAAACCATTGATACGAAGATCAAAGCTTAAAGAAAAATAAAAAATAAGTTAGTTGGTGGAGGTCGCTAAGGTGTAATAAACAATGCAATCATTGACACACAAAGCATAAGGAAAAAATCGATAGGATGCTTGGGTGTTAGGGTAGCGAAGTGGTTAACGCAATCCAGATGTACCGGGTTCAATTCCCGGTCTCTTTCAACAGGTAGCTCATTTTTAAATTTTTCTTTAAGCTTTGATCTTTGTATCAACGGAAAACTTGTAGTATTGCAATCTATAGTAGGTATACATTAATCAGGAATTACTGAATACCAGCTTTTGCCCGTGACTTCGCCGCGTACACTTGCGTTGAAAGCAGCTGCCTACTGAGCCGACGGTCCTGGGTTCGAATCCCGGCAAGGGCAAATATTTGTGTGATGAACTCGAATATTTGTGCCTGGGTCATGGATTTTATTTGTATTAAAGTATGTATTTATATATATAGGTATGTTTATCGTCGTCAAGTGCCTAAAACCTATACAAGCCTACCAGAGCTTTTTTAGTTCCACGAACTAGATCGATGTGTGTGTGAGGTTGTCTGATATTAATTTATTTAACTTTTACATTTTCGTTTACCCACTTAAGGGGTGATTTCCGGGATAAAAACTATTATTTGTGTTAATATAGATTATAAACTACCTGTGTGCTTATTTTACGCAGATTTATTTAGGCGTTTTAGCGGATTCAGTAACAAACATCCGAACTTTCACATTAATATTTGTAAAATTAGTAGGATCATAATAAAACAATAAAAATATATTGAAAAACTAATAAAAAGTAGCAAGAGGCTGTAAGTTTGTTCCATGAATTAAATTTGTAACCGCTTATAGTTATATCGTCGGGGATAGTGCAATACCGCGTAAATAACAGCTGTCGATAAAGTTCTCATTTCAATAAAATACTTAGCATTTGTTTGAATATTGATTCGTATCTACACTTCGCGGTATTGCACTATCCCCGACGATATACGTTTTTAATGTAGTACAGTCAGCATCGGAAGCCACTAAATGGAATTGTGTTTCTTCATTTTCAGATGCCTATAGCATGACATAATTATAAGAATGCTGTTGTATAAATGCACATCGACATGGTTTAATATAATATATCTAATGTTTACGACAGTTTCATACATAACTTATGATACCTACTTTATAGTAGACCTGTGTATTGGTATAGCTTTTCGTTACTGCATGATTGTACTCATAACTACTATGCCTATAAACCCTACACCAACCCTACACCATACGTCAACAGCTCCAGCAAGCACAGGCAGCCAGCTATTAATTGGGGTAGAAATGCATCAATGATAAAACATTCTATTTCAAGTTTCTAACGACATTTAGTTTGTAATGTACCTACTTCAGAAAAGGGGCGCCAAAAATATTAAATGGCGACCGTTAACGCCAACTTCACTCATTACTGACTAGCTAGGTTTTATTTATTGTAATATTTGAATTCCTTGTTCTACACTTCGGCAATTTTTAAAATCAAAAACCCAGTATGGGGCAATTTCGGATTTAAAAACCTAGCAAGTTCCGGTTACAAATTCAAAAACCTAGTATATGCCGCATTTAATAGGTTTTTGGACTTGGAAATGTTGCTTACTAGTATTTTGAATTTGATATTTGCAAGTAAGATATGCACTTGCTAGGTTTGATGGGTCTCATAACTTTGATTCTAATTGTGATAGCAATACAGGTGTTTTTGCATTCGACGCAGCTCAAAATTTGAGGCAGGTTTATTAGAAAAACGTATTTTACCAAAAAATGTCCCTTGCTAGGTTTCGATTTGGGACAGCCGCCCGGTGACAGACGGACGGATGGACGGACGGACAGCGAAGTCTCAGTAATAGGGTTCCGTTTTTACCCTTTGGGTACGGAACCCTAAAAACTATTTTTTTCATTTACTTGTTACCTACGCTCTTTTAGAATGGGGAACTTTTGAAATGGATTTTTTAATCATAAATTGGGATATTTTCGAGAATTTAAAAATGTAGTAATATTTTTTTTTTACCTTTATTTGATCATATCGGAAGAAGAATAAGATCATATAAGAATAAGTACCTAATAGATTTAGATTTATTGATTTTATAGTAACAAATGACATTATAAATTACCCTAAGTTAATTTACATGCATTGATATTATGATCATTGATCGTCAATAGAAAAATAAATAATATCTATCATCATAATATAGCTAAACCGATAATACCATCATAAAATGCATTTCGTTCCAGTATTATCCCACCGAGCAGCACCCCGCCCATTCCTGGCGCTAACTCAGGCGCCCGCGTCGCTCGTGGCGCACCAACGGGGCACCACCGTGGCGCTCACTTGCGAGGCGTTCGCTGCGCCCGCGCCGGCCGTGCGTTGGTTCAAAAACAACCAACCCGTGTACGAGGTAACTGCCAATAGACATTTTGACTAATTTTTTTGAGGATGTCAATCGATTCTTTTTTTTATTGTGATCAAATGTCTATATGGGACTGACTACACTTAAACTGCTCTAAAAGTCAGAAATGACTGTCACAGTTCAACATTCCAACATAGCGCTAAAAACGCTCCATACAAAAGGCGTCCAGGCTAGTGACGTCACAGGCCGGTTAAGGTATCAATAATTGTATGGAAAATTAAGAAATTTGCCATTTTCACTGTTGAATTTGACGTCCTTAAATATACAAAAATTTATCTGTATTCACTATTTATATTTTTACACTGGAAATTCTCTCGCTACCCATCATTCATGTCAAATGGACGTATTGCTTCCTTGTGGTATTAAAACGATTAAATGAAATCGGTTTATTATAAATATCAACTCATTAGTTTAATTTCACAGTCCTCAACTTCCTACATTCACCGTGAAAAAGTGCGTTTAAGTTCATGGTTGTCATACAATTATTGTTTTGTATAATTTTGAGGATTTCCAAAATATTTTCAAAATTTCTTTTGGATTAAAAAAAAACATAACTTTTGCGTACCTACCTTAGAAGTCACATATTTACAAAAAATAATAATTCTGTTTTTTTTTCTTTCTTTCGTGATATATTTAGCTAATTTTATTCATTTAACTATGCTGTAGAATTCAACATCAGTCAACATGTCCATTATTCTATCAAAGCCACTAGCTAAAGCATCGAATTATTTAACCAGTCGCTTCATTTCTTATATGCCTTAGAGTGTCGTGGGTTGATTACACAAATATTATAAAGGCGAACGTTTATGAGTGTGTTTATGTGTATGTTTGTTACTTCTTCACGCTCAAACGGCTGGACCAGTTTTGATAAGTTTTGGTATGAAGGTAGCTGACACCCTGGATTAACACATAGGTTTTTAACATAAATCTGCCATGCTAATATACCAAGCGACCGAAGTATCTCTGCTTCCTTCACTAACATTTCTTTTGTATGTTTGGATTTCGTTTGTTGATTTTCGGGTGTTCTCAACTAATTCTCATGAAATTTTGTGAGCAGGCTCGATAAGTACGTAGACAGATTTCTTGTCAAGACAGTTTTTCGATTTTTTTCTAAATGGTGGATTTATGGGGCAGTATAAACGTTAAAACGTGTCCAGTCTGTCCTCATGGTCAGATTTAGATATCTTAAAGCCTTAGAGCACCCCACCCAATCCTAGTTAACTCAGGTTATTGATACAGTCAAACAGATGTTGCTATTGCTACGCACGCCATGTACAGTCGCCATCAGATATATCGCAGCATATAAGGCGTCCATAAATATCTGAACATGTACTGTAACGCCCAGTAAATAAGAGTCGTGTTCAGATATTTATGAACGCCTTATATGCTGCGATATATTTGATGGCAACTGTACCTACTTATAACTATATGCACACAAACTATACTTAGTAGGTACCTATTTATATAATTATAGAGTGAAAGTGGTGTACATTCTAAGCGTGTTATTTCTATTTATTTATTTAACTTTATTGCACAAAACAAAAGATAGTACAAAAGGCGTACTTAATGCCAATTGGCATTCTCTACCAGTCAACCACATTCTTAATAATGTGCTGACCGAAATTATCCAAAAATGCGCATCTTTTTACATTGAAATTTCACAAAATCCCAATAGAAAACCTCTATCCGAGCTACGCGAGAGATCATTAATTAATCTTTCTCTTTTTTTCAGTATGACCAAGAATCCAACGAGATTTTTGACTCAAATCCTACCTCTTTGGCGCGACTGTCGTCTACTCTGCTGGTGACCAGGACCGAAGGGCGAGACGAATATACTTGCGTAGCTTCGTCAGGCGCCAAAACTGCCCGCGTCACGAGCGTAGTATACACCACAGGTTAGTAGAAAAGAATACATTCAATATATTTATTTAAACTTTATTGCACAAAGGAAGAACTTAACGTACAAAAGGTGGACTTAATGCCAATATACTCTATGGTAGACAGTCAATTTGTTGTACCCATGGTGATAAAGGAATCGGGGAATATTGTAATAGGTAGTATATTGTATTTCGTCGTCTAGTGCTTATAACACAAGCCTACTTGTTGTAATTCAAGAAAACGCCTTCTCACTTGATCATTACTTTTATTTTAATTAATGTAGAAACAATACCAAACTACTAGAGCTTACTGTTTGACTAGATCGATTTGTGTGAGATTCTCCGATATTTATTGAAGTATAGCCCGACAATTGCCATTTGCCCCTCGCTATATTGCGGATATTTAGTGGTACTAATTTACTTTACTACCAAGGAGAACTATTTGGTAACTGACTTTGAAAGTCAACTAATAACATTGATGTAAACAGTAAACAAAGAGAAAACAGGAAAAATACTCCACGAATTACTAATAATTTTCGTATAATAAAGCCATTAATCCACAGCGATACAAGAAAATTACTTTTCAATTTGATTCAATATTAATTTCAGAAGATGAAATAAGAATCATTTGCCTTACAACGTCCACACAACATTACCCACAATACCGTTTCTATCCTTTAAATTCTACAGACTATATGTTATAATTCTACAGATGATTCATATGACACCTTTTATCTCAGTACATTTTTCCGATTATAGGTTATAAAATGTACAGATGACAGGTGTCATAGGAAATAGGAATCATCGTTCGCCGCGCGGGGTATAGATATAAATTCAAGATTCAATGAAATAGCTTCTTCTATTCATCCACAGATGGCAGCACCGACTTAATACTAGACAGAGCCCGGTTAATACCGCTGGCGCCGCAGATCCTCGTCTCGTACAGGGTGCTCGTGGACCTCATCGGCAGCAGCGTGGTGCTCCCGTGCCGCGCCCGGGGGCACCCGCGCCCGCGCGTCGCGTGGCGGAACAGCAGGGGCGCCGCGGTCAAGAAGGATCCTAGGATGAAGGTCAGTTCCGCTACTTGCCGATAGAGGGCGTAAATCTTAATGTAACGTGAAAGACAATTTGTCTTTTTTCTTTTGAAGTTTTACAATAAACAACTTAATTATATATGTACCAGACGTGCCCGCGGCTTCGCTCGCGTAAATCAAATGTACTTCCTATTTGTAACACTTGAATATGTAATTTTGGGGTAGGGGTCGGGTTGCACCATAATCATCATTACGCATAACTGTAAATAGTCATACATTTATGCGCATAACGTTTTTAATCATAATGTTTAAGAACATACTGTGTAATGGGCATACAGTTGATGCGCATGAAATGATTTAAGCATACTTTGTCATGGTCATACATTGATTACTCATAAAACAATGCAACCATACTTTATAAACGCATACATTGCAAAACGCATAGTCAAGTCGGTTCTGACCAAGTCGGGTTTCAGGTCATAAAAAAAACCTAAACCTAACCCAACCAAGTTGGATCTAGCCAAGTCGGATTTCAGGTCATAAAAAAAAATAGCCTAAACCTAACCCAACCAAGTTGGATCTAGCAAGTCGGGTTTCAGGTCATAAAAAAAAATAACCTAAACATAACCCAACAAAGTTTGATCTAGCCAAGTCGGGTTTCAGGTCATAAAAAACAACCTAAACCTAACCCAACCAAGTCGGATCTAGCCAAGTCGAGTTTCAGGTCATAAAAAAAAATAACCTAAACCTAACCCAAGCAAGTCGGATCTAGCCAAGTCGGGTTTTGGGTCTTAAAAAAATAACTTAATCCTAACCTAACCAAGTCGGATGCGACCAAGTCCGATTTCAGGTCATAAAAAAAAACTTAAAGCTAACCCAACCAAGTCGGATCTGACCAATATAATATTGATAATTGTAATTATCAATATTATGGCTTGAAAAGTGTATGACATTTACAATTATCTTCTTCTTCTTTATTTCCTAATAACCCTCTGCTGGGGTGTAGGGCTCGAATCAAATTCCTCCATTTGCAGCGGTCTTGGGCAGTCTGTTCTACTCTACCTCCTCCCACGTCATGTCCAAGACGCCCAGTTCCTGCTCTACTGAGCGACGCCAAGTTGTTCTGGGACTAAAAATAATACTAAAAATAATTGTAATTCTCAGACTAAATAAATGTATGACATACGACATTATGGCTAAACAATTATGACGTACAGAAATTATGACAGCGAACAATTATGACATCGTACAATTTATGCCAAAAAAAATGTATGCGTAGCAACTTTATGCGTAAACTGTTATGACAATCGATATTATGAAAATTGTTATGCGACCAAAGGGTCCCCCGTAATTTAGTTTTCTCAATATATATAATGAAAAAAGGAAACTGCATTTAGTTACGTTGCAAGTTAAATAAAAGCTTTTTTAAAAAGGAAACTGCATTACTCAGTGCAAATAAAATTAATTATAATCAAAAGGGATTCAACAAAATCTATATTTGTATACATGGGCTAAAGAGTAATACGTAGGTACATGTACAAATGCTACTCAAAGCAAAGCAAAGCCTAGCAAACAAAAGTAAAAATATTAACCATTAATGGGCAGTGCCGTTTCAGTAACAGACAAATCCGTGATAAAAGAATCCGCAGAAAATAGGGTTAAAGGGTGTTTGTTTCGTCAAAATGGACTAAAAACTTAATGCTACGTTGTGTGTGTCTTGGAAAATAGTGGTGGACGTTAGCCTTTATCGGTAAAAGGGCCTCTTAATCTTTCAATAGAAAGTAATATGTTAAAATACATACCGATTTAACTAACATACTCGTAGTTTCTGTGTTTATTTTACGCTTGTTTTCTCTCACAAACACGTTCCTACCCGTTATAGGTAAATATATGCTAGGCGTATACGGAGTATAACGTTTTGGCAACAATATAGTTGATCTTTTTTCACTAATTCCATTCAAAACATTAATACACATCACAGAGTTGAGGTTATGTCATGTCGGCGTTTGACATTTCAATTGACTGAGACTGACGTTACATGTCGTCTCACTCTATCGTATAAGCAAAGTGCGTAGTCATTACATTTCGAGCAAAAAACTTCGATATAACGGCGTACCAACATAACGCCAAAAATGTTTGGCTACTTAAACTTGTCATATGGCGAAAAGAAACTTTAGGCTACTTGAACCTAACCCGTAATAGCGAGAATAACCGAGGGATCGCCGAAAATGGCCGACGGTCGCGAAATGAAGAATTTTATGAAATTTCTTTAGCCGATTGTGAAGGAAATACGTAGCGAAAACGGTATTTTTTACGCTCTTATTCTATTCTCATATTTAGACAAAAGATTTGAATCGTTGTTTCTGCGGTAACGTGCATCGTATTGGAGAAACGTGATCTAAAAGGACGTCGAGTTTTGTAAGGCGCCATCTCGCTTCCTCCCTAGTGCGTTATCCCGTTCTGGCATTTTCAATTTTATTATATAGATAATACTAATACTTAAATTTCAGTAATAGTATTACTGTCACTATAATTTAAATAATTCTAAACTTTATCTTTGTCTGTGCATCACTTTTCCTTGTAATACTGGAATGAAATTATTGTTTTCAATACCAAGTTATTAAAAACACAAGAGCAGACAGTATAATTATAGTGACTAACATAAAGAAGTTACAGTTTTCCGAGACTACTAGCATATGTTGTGTTACTTAAATAAAATATCGTATTTACTTAGATTACTATACGAGTAAAATAATGACACGTTTTTGGTCTGCTAATGTACATAAGAAGGTACATACCTACCTAGATAAAATAGTCAATGCAACATTCCTTTAAATGTGTGTAATAAAATTAATAAGTAATATTTATCGTGTTAATTTTTGTATTTTGACAATCCATTTAGGAGCTTATTCGACATTTTTATCTCAGTTTGTTTAAAATTTTAAGTTAATTCCGCTGTTTTTATTAACAATGTGATCATATTTTATCTCTGAGTGTAAAAATATGTGACGATCATACTATAAGTGCATGTAAATTGACTTAGTATAATTTATGACATTTTATAGATAAATCTAAATGTAAATGTAAATCTAATAATTATTTATTTATTATTTAAATTATAGTAGGTTACATTTTTCCATTCAATTATCAAATTAAATTACGATGTAGTTAAATTTATGTAATAAATAAGTAACATTTTGTTCCAGGTGCTTCGTTCAGGCGAGCTAGTCATCTCGCCTCTTTTGTGGAGTGACATGGGCGAGTTCACTTGCCACGCGACCAACGCCTTTGGTAGTGAAGAAGCGACGACTTTCGTGTACCCTGCCAGCGTCAGTAAGTTTACATAAACTCCATTATTACAAGCCATTAATGACTAATAACTATTAACAATACCTATAAGTGAAACTTCCAGTGCCCACACATACCAGTGCACCCACAAAATCACTTTTTTTGTAGAATATAATAGATATATGTATTACCACACTCATTGTATTAAACCCTTCTGATTACTGACGAGGCTCTTATGTCTTCCGGCTATTGACCAAGTATGGGATTTTTCTAAGGGTTCTGTGCATGTAGTAATTGTTGACCCTTGGTAACAATAGTTTGCCGGTAGCCATAAACTTCGTATTGTAGAAATTTTCCACAGCTTCTGAGCTATGCTTTAGAGGTCTCTAATAATAAAAAGATTACTTATCGTGATTCCGAATTATTGTTTCCCACCTGTAACGTTTCGCCAAATTATCATTTTGTCCGAAAGCCTTTTTATTCGAAAACTGTTAATATTTTAGAATAATGATAAAAGAAACCTTACGGCATGGGTTCTTCAAAACGATATCTATAAAACCCTGAAATCATCAGGAACTTTAGCAAAAAATTACGTTCGGAAAAATGAAAATTTGGTGAAACGTTACAGATGGGAAAAAAATAATCATATGATGCCTATTTAAAGTTACGTTTAAGCCAGCTATAATATTTTAGTCAGTTTGATTTTAGAATAATATTTTAGTGATTTATGTACTTGGTAGTCATACAAGTGCAAAGTTGGTGTACCTAGATAATGTAGTTAGGTACCCTAAAGTAACGATAAAAGTAATAATTTAAATTGTTTTACCATTACCATGCCTTATAAATAAATAACCCTTTCCAGAGAAATGTTAAGTAACCCCAAATTATTTATTTCACTATTATCTTCCGCAGTCATTGCCTTCTCATTACAAACATACATTTTCAATAATTATATTTATTTGTTCTAGACAGGGTGAATAAAGCGAAGCAGTAGACAGACGGACAAACGAAGCGTCGTATACTTAACCTGGATGTTCCTTTGTAGTTTTATGTACTGTGCAGTGCACGCGAGCGAGTCGCTAAACCGAATTTAAAATGTAAACAAAGCATAGTGTATTTTTAATAACATAACCATTGAAAGAAAATCAAATGATATGATATTCATTAAATTTAATGCCCGTTTATTTTTTCAGTAACCAATCCAGTGTTTTAAATTACTGAAATATTATTTTAATGATATTCAAATAAAAATAAACTAGTGGTTGCAAAGTAACTGATGATTTTCATCTTCCATGTAGCTTTTTTGAAATGAATACAGCTAATATTTCAAAAAAAAAACTTTTTATTTAAGCATAATTTCATTTATAATTATTTTTCCCTTTATTCGTTACGGCTGGACCGTAAAGTCGAGCTCGCGTGTTATTTAAATCGAGTCTGCCTATTTTTTATTTGTTATATTTAAAACGGGTTTTTGTGAGCGATAAAATTGGCGCTAAAATTCACTTGTACATTGAAATTGTTTAAACATTCTATTTTCTGCGTTAAAATAGTAAATGACAAAACTAATTTAGTAAGATTGCGCTTACTAGCGACATCTTGTGTCGAATAGCAAGACTAAAGTTTTGGCTAGTCGCCGCTAGATGTCAGGATCCTTAAATAAAAATAAGTAACTGCGTATTCATTTTGCAGTTCTTTCTGTGTAAAGTGCGTCGTGAACCAAAAACCTAAGTTAATTCTTAGCGAATAAACCATTATTACATAATAATAAGTTACTGTATTATTAATTTTATTGTGATTATACCTTTTTAACTAATATTCTACAACCATAGAGTAAGGATATTTTGTCTATGGTACAACTGTGATGCAAATAGATGGATATGAATAAAATAACGAACAACTTACGTGGATTTTTCATTTCTCCCATATTTTATAATAAGATTAAACAGATGAGTATAAAGCAATAATCTAAATACTCGTAACCTATAAGGTAAGCGATAAGACTAAGACCGGGAGAAGACTGCAACAGTCCAACAAATATAAATTAAGGCTTTTCTTATGGACACATACCTACAACAATATATATATAAACATACCTACTTGTAAAGATAAATACTTACTGAAATACAAACAACATCCATGACCCAGGCACAAATATTCGAGTTTCATCTCATCACACAAACTTATTTGACAATAACCAAGTAACTGTCAGTCTTGCCAATATAGACAATAAACTTTGTTAATCTTATCCTTACCTTAAATATTCATTTTATTTTTAGTATTTGTTGTTATAGCGGCAATATAAATACATCATCTGTGAAAATTTCAACTGTCTAGCTATCACCGTTCTTGAGATACAGCCTGGTGACAGACGGATGGACGGACAGCGAAGACTCAGTAATAGGGTCCCGTTTTTACCCGTTGGGTACGGAACCCTAAATAAAGGGTCATAAAAATAACCCCATCTATACGGTCCGCCTGCGGTATGGTCCCCAGTATGCTGGCGGCGTTACCTATTTGTATAGTCAGAGAGATTCTCTGACAGAGGTAAGCGTCAGTACCACTGGGTACTAACCCTTACTATGTACTTACCGTACTCCCTATCGATAGCGTGAACGATTTGTATGGAGAATAGTTACAGCACCCCTATAGTACGGTTACTTTGTAGAACTACAATTCTCCATTAAAATCGTCTACGCTTTCGCTAGTGAGTACGGTCACGTCAACTCATGGTAAAGGTACTGGGGTCTCCCGAAACGTTGATCAGCCGTTTCGACAAGGTCTTCATTTATTTCATTTCTCTTTTTAGGGTTCCGTACCCAAAGGGTAAAAACGGGACCCTGTTACTGAGACTTCGCTGTCCGTCCGTCCGTCCGTCACCAGGCAGTAATTCAAGAACGGTGATAGCTAAACAGTTGAAATTTTCACAGATGATGTATTTCTATTGCCGCTATAACAAAAAATACAAAAAATATATTTATATTTAAGGGGGGCTCCCATACAACAAACTTGTTATAGATTATGGTACGGAAACCTTCATGCGCGAGTCGGACTCGCACTTGCCCATTTTTTTTTATTAGTCAAAGTAAACTGACAGTTACGGGCGTAATGTAATAAAGATAACCGTGTAATGGTTTGACCATTTATCACTCTATCAATAAAACTCAATCTAATGTCAGCGATTAAGATATTCATTATTTTAAGTATTATTTCTTAATTCTGGGTAACGAAATAACTTATACCTACTAATTAACTTTTTTACTGTCAAATCAGTTCAGCTAGTAATAAAATCCAACTGTACCTACTCAAAGAATATTGTTTCGTGTGTCTCTGACCATGACATGTAATCGCATAATAAAAAAATCCTGACCACAAAAAAAATGGTTTTCAAATGTTCATATCCGAACCGATTTCGATTCCCAGCGTATACCATCTGTAAAAAACCCAAGGGCAAATATATATGTAATGAAATCGAATATCTTACCTGGGTCCGATGTTATTTGTATTTAAGTACTTATGTATTTATATAAATATGTATATCGTCGTCTAGTGTACATAACATAAGCCTACTAGAGCTTGCTGTGGAACTAGATTGATTTGTGTGAGGTTGTCCGATATTTATTTAATAATATTTAGCACTTTAGAACGTTAAATACACGATTAAGCTTAGTAATTATCGATAGCAAAGATTGATCAATAGCTATTAAATTTAGCCTGAAGCGATTTATCATATCAAAATGAATGATTATGTTAAGGTGAGTAGTTCATGTAAGACATCATTTAACGTGTAACCGTCCAATTTTGCCCTAGTGGCGTTACGCGCCAAGGCGGCGTAGGATCGACAAAAATGGAAATTCCTTCTTAGAGTGAAGCCAACGAGCGTAATTTGAGTCTCGTTAATTTCGGTCGCGCCATACTTATAATGACGTGATCACGTGATGTATGGCGCGGCCGAAGTTACGCGACTCAAATTACGCTCGTCTGACCTCACCCTTAGTCCCTGATGAGGAGCGATCCGACTGAATAACCGATCTGAAATTCGCTGGCAGCTGATGATACGAGTCGCTCTCCGTTGAATGCGGTCTAGAGAGATAAGCTGAAAGCTATAAAAACAGTAGGTATTCCATATGGGGTCGGGGGGCCGACCCACGCTGCGCTTTTCTAACGTGTTCGCCACTTTAGGACTTTGCTGCCCCATCGGCCGTCCATTCTCTGGGCTACATGCCCTGCCCATTGCCACTTCAACCATGCAATCCTGTGAGCGATGTCGGTTACCTTGGTTCTTCTGCGAATATCCTCATTTCCGATTCTATCGCGCAAAGAAACTCCGATCATAGCCATTTCCATTGCGTGACTCTTAACCACCTTATGAGTTCCATTGTGAACGACCATGTCTCAGTTGGGTCATTGTCAGATTTAGGTGCGCGTCTTTCCGGTGGACATGCGAAATTAAGAATTCCAATGCCTAATTTTCTGGTTAAATGCCTGTGAGAATAAAGAACGTTCCCTCTTCTATAAACCGATGTAATAGCAACATAACCTAGATTCATACAAACTCTTAACTTTTGACCACCAAAGGGACAAATTTTGTTTTTTAACTGCCAGTGACCCAGTTCCGTACGTCATCACTGGCAACACGCACTGTTCGAAGACTTTCGTCTTCACGCACTGGAGATTACACAGTGACCTAATAATGTCAAAACAGCCAATACGTGCAGCTATATCAACAGCGCTCAAAATCTCAAGTGATCAATTTCTCGCAATCTACCGGAGAATGTAGCTCGTGACCCACGCGCGCACGACCTCGCTGGTGCCGACGATAAGACTACGACACGACTACGATACGATACGACTTATGATATCGATGGATCGACCGGGTTGGTCCCAACTGTCGCAAATTTCACTGAAAGGAAATACTTTTTGGGAATATTGAAAACTAGCGGCGCCGCGCCGTGTTATCCGCTCATCCCACGGGAGCACATTTTTTCGGGATAAAAAGTAGCCTATGTGTTAATCCAGGGTGTCAGCTACCTTCATACCAAAAATCAAAATTGGTCTAGCCGTTTGAGCGCGAAAAAGTAACAAACATACACATAAACACACTCACAAACTCGCCTTTGTAATATTAGTGTATTCACCACGAAGATGGCGACCCGGCGACAGGGAATGGGCCTGATCGTGTCGTATCCGTCTCGTAACTACGAAACCTAAGTCTCCTATCTCGATAATTCGTGGAATCACGTTAGTCGTTCCGCTAAATTCATAATGTAAGTACGTGGAAACATGCACTTTTGGCTTGCGACAGTATAGGCGATTAAGTTGAGTTTGTAACTGATAAAACCGACGAAACTAGGCGCCACTCGGGAGTAAGGGTGCGTCTCCATTGAAGCGAGGCGATCAATAATATTAACGTGACCAGCCTTTACACATCGAGGTTTCGTTTTCGTCTTTGGTCGACTTTGGTCTTAGCGGCTAGCGGGGCGGCAAGCATGCCACGGACATCGCCCGATCCCCAGGCCCGGACTTAGAGGGCCAGGGCCCCTACTTGGGACCCCCCCTCATTTCAAAACGCTTTTCAACAAAATAAATAGTAGGTATTTTTTATTTTATTTTTTTTTTTTTTATTCGCTCGATAAAAACCGCTGGAGCAGCACCGCGTGCGGCGTTTCCTGACGTGATTTCATAAGTAGGTACTACGGTATGATTTAGTTTTTACCGCTCACTGGTCACTGGCACCGAGCAAATTTATGGCCGGACCGTAACCCAGGATCAATAATCCTATCCAAATCCTGAAAATACGCTGTTTTTTTTTAAATCAAACGAGCAAACGGATCGCATGATGGATAGTGATTACCGACGTCCATAGACACCTGCAACACCAGAAAAGTCCATGTGCATTGCCGGCCTTTCAGGTGGGAGTACCTACGCTCTTTTCTTGAAGGTTTGAAGGTCGTATCGGTCCGGAAATACCGCAAGCGACTATTCGTTCCACAATGCAGTCCTCGACGCTTGAGCAGTAGTGTGGTGAGAGCTCTAGTAGCCCTTACTGACCTACTTATACCTTCCACCCTCTTAATACCTAGTATGCACGATATACTTTAAGTCCCAGTAATAGATATAGCTCATTTCTCTAGTCTGTCGGTTGGGCAACGCATCGTGCGTCTGATGTATCGATTAGTTACCTTAGTTTGAGGCCCAGGTTACTCGCTGAAGCGAAGCGGTAACACTAAATGTATAAAAAATGAAAAAAAAAAAATTGACTTTCATTTATGCTTTGAGCGGGACTTGAATGTCTTTCGGACAGATGGATGAACTGTCAATTGTTCTATCAAAGCCACTAGCTAAAGCATTATTTTCAACCAGTTGCTTCATTTCTTCTATGAGTGCCGTGAGCAATCGTCCATAGGCGGCGGTAACTGCTTAACATGAGGCGGGCCGCATGCTTGTTTGCCACCGCCATAGTATTAAAAAAAAAATATAGGCAGAAAATTGTGAGCGTGTTTATGTGTATTTTTGTTACTTCTTCGCGCTCAAACGGCCGAACCAATTTTTATATATATTTTTTGTATGAAATTAACTCACACCCTGGATGAACATATAGGCTACTTTTTATCCCGAAAAAAATATAGTGTTATCGTGTGATGAGCGGGTAACACCGCGCGACGCAGCCAGTAGTACTTACTACATAAAACCAAAGTCTCGTTTTTCTATTTTTTTTATTAGTAAGTACATTACATCAGAGGCCGGGAAAATGAGGATTTCCGGCCAAGTAGGTATATACGGCCGAGCGAGCGTGCAAGCGAGGCCGGATAGTGATACGAGGCCGGGAATCCGTTTTCACGACGAGGCATGAATAATGCTTTTCTCAAACATACAATGAAATAAAAAAATATACTTCAAAGAACAACATTTTATTAATTGACAAATAGGACATTTTAGTCTAACCACCAACATTTAAAAACAAAACCTGCTTTTTGTCAAACCAGCCAGCTGTGTGAATGACCTTGTTGTTGAAACCAAAAAAAAATTACTTTGCAGGCTTGCTAGGCCTGAAAAGCAGTATGAAATCCCTTTACAGTCCTCTCGAGTTGTTGCGCCCAAAAAGCGATACTTCCGAGCCTATTATAAAAGGAACGTAAAGACAATATTTCATTGCATGTTTGAGAAAAGGTACTTTTCCGAACACAGGACCATTAGAAAAAATTGCATGCTACGGTCAATATACTTATACAAAAGAGTACTAGCCAAAATAATCCTTTGTTTAAAATTTTGAGAAATGTTCGGAGTGACAGTTTTGCGATAAATGTCGCCGTTCACAGACAGTGCGCGTAGTTCATAGTTCATAGTTATTTATTCAAAAAAAACAATATACATTGTGTTTGAATGTGATAAATTGACAATACCATATTAAATTAAATTAAAATTAAAATCGACATAATAACAACAAAAATTATTTACCTATATCTACGTCCAAATTACTAAAATTACTAACAATTAATTAAATGTCAATCTAATTCTAAGTCATACGTTCATAACATTAAAAATCTGGTCCCTTAATAATTATTAAAATCCTGCATTAATGGCATTACAAAATTCTTCAATAGAATAAAAGCACCCCTTCAGCAAAAAAGCTTTGAGCTTATTTTTAAACATGTTACTGCTTGAGATCAACTTCATTTCAACGGGCAATTTGTTAAAGAGAATAATTCCCTGGTAGCCTGCCGAATGTTTCACTACATTAAGCCTTGCAAGGGTGGATAGTGGCAGATCCTTTCTCCTAGTTTCCAAGCGCCGTTTTCTCTCTTCAGCCGTTTCAAAGTCTGATATATTCTTAATTAAGTCACTGAGAACTACAAGAATATATAGACTGGGCACAGTGAGTATTTGGAAGTCTAAGAAGAAACCCCTGCATGACGTTTGTTGAGGTATTCTGGCCATAATCCTAATGGCCCTCTTCTGAGCTGTAAAAGCCGCCTTGACATTGTATTGATGACTATTTCCCCAGAATTTTATACTATATCTAATTCTAGATTCTACCAAGGCAAAATATACTATTTTTAATTGGGATAGTTTAGCCTCATCCCTAAGGCTTCTAATTGCATAGCTGGCGGAACTGACCGATTTTACGATAGCTGCCAGTTCTTCTTTCCAGGTCAAGCTAGAATCGATAATAACTCCAAGAAATTTAACTGAATCCACCTGGTGGATCGTTTCATCCCCTGTATTCATCTGTAGAAAGTCTTTGTTGTTGGCCGTGGTTTTGAAGAGCATGACCTTAGTTTTATTGCAGTTCAATTTCAGTTCATTTGAATCGAACCAAGTATTAAAAGCTATTAGAGCATCGTTAACTCTTTCATTCAACTGAGTGATATTATCTCCAGATATAATGGCGTTCGTGTCGTCTGCAAAAAGTACCAGACGAGTGTCAAGAAGAGAGTTATATATGAAATTAATTAAGTCATTGGTAAAGATGATGAAGAAGATTGGACCCAACGTAGACCCCTGTGGAACACCTCTCGTAACTTTGGATAATCTAGAGCTGAACACATTTTCATTGTTATTCTGTATACATTTTATTTCTACAAATTGTTGCCTATTTGTTAGGTAAGACCGTAAAAGTGCTAACATCCTGCCTCTGATTCCGTAGTGTTCCAGTTTGGCAATAAGGATACTATGGTCTACCATATCGAATGCAGAGCTTAGATCCAGGAATAAACCTGCCACCTTTTTTTTTGCATTCACTTGCTCAACAACATCCTCAATCAATCTAGTTATGGCCTCGTTAGTACCCCTACTCTTTTGATACCCATACTGTCTAGTGTTTAAAACATTGTTAAAATGGAGGTGTTTCATAAGTCTATCCTTTATTAGACGTTCCAATAATTTGGACAGAGTAGGCAGTAGAGAGATGGGTCTGTAATTAGTAGGATCCAATTTAGACCCTTTTTTATGAATTGGGAGAACTTTGGCTATTTTGAATTGGTCTGGGAATATACCTGTATCAAAACATTCATTAAAAAGATAGGTTAGTGGTTCCGCAAGTATGTCTATATTCTCTTTTATGATTGCAATGGGAATCTCATCATATCCACTAGATGACTTAGGTTTGAGTTTATTTACTAAAAAACGAACCTCCACCGGGTTCACGGGCTCGAACGTCATATCGTCTAGGACTCTAGTAGTGTTTGCCTGTAGAAGTGTAATGGCTTGGATATAAGAGTTGCAGGGCCCGTCAGAATGAGTGAATTTTTCTAAAAATATGTTACAAACTTTTTTAGGGTCACTAACTGTTTCAGAAGTTCCATTTTCAGTATCTACTTTAAGCGATAAGTTGTTTATAGATGTTGCGACGCAACTCTTGTTGCGATGTTTGTTCACGATGCTCCATATTGCCTTCGAAGAGTCCTTGGCTCTGTCAATCTGAGCCTGAGTTGCCATTTTCTTGGCCATTCTAACTACACGATTAAAAATGGTGACATATTTTTTTCTGTAGCTTATAATTGAATCAGAAACAGAAGTTTTGTTTGTGGTAAGGATTCGCTTCATATTACTTGAGACTCTTATTCCCTTTGTTACCCACTTCATTTTAGCGCTTTTCTGCACTAATTTTAATTTCTTTTTTTTGAAGCTTTGTGTCGCATGTAGGTTAGGATCTTATGTAATAGTTATAAGTTAGCTCGATAATATATAGCATGTAAGTAATCAGCTTAGAATAAGAAAATATTATATACACAGTCATATTTCTTTTCGTCTATTTTACTTAATATATAAGGTTAATTTCTCTCCATTTATTGTGTTAGGATAAGAAATGAAGCTTTGGTTAATTACTATGTAAAACCACCTGAATAAATATATAATGAAACACATAGAAAGCTTCATCGAATAGGTTTAATATTATAAACAATAGGATTTCCAATAAGAATCTTGTATGATAACTTTTTAATCAAAATATGTTCTACCTATGTACCTTATGTAATATCCATGTGTATTTATCGAAATAAAGAGATAATGCTGTTTAGGTTACATTAACCCACCTAATCATATCACACGTAAGAATTGAGTCACGCCCTTCTTACGCATTGGCCCAATCACAGCTTAATCCAGCGATCATTATATATATGGCCGCTCGATTAATTTAAGATCATTCTCTCAGCGGCCTCCGATCAAGCAACACAGCATTATGTGAATTATCTTCAAGTGTTATTATTTTATGGGAACTTCCCTATACTATCGAAGACCTCCAAGTCCAGTTTAAATTCAGTTTCTAGTACAGTCCACGCTCCTCACAATTGGTACTTCGAAAGCCGGATATCAAGAATCAGTGATCATCGAAGGAAGGAATTGGACCTTCGAGCACCGAATCTTCAAGTTCCAGTGACAGGAGGCGCGCAAGAGAATCATCACGGGGACGTGTAGCGGATTAAACCCTACGTCCCTGCGCCGGGCATCACAAACAGGGTTGAACTAAGCTTCCCCTTGCTCTGGCGTCAATCGGATCTTGGGTAGAATTAATTTTCCCCTCGTATCCACATCACGTCGTGCATCACAGAACCCACGTTCTGCCATCAATCGGACAATAGTCCGCACCACGACGTGCATCACAGAACTCGGGTTGATTAAGTTCCCCTTGTTCTGCCATCAATCGGATCTCGGGTTGATTAATTTCCCCTTGCTTCCGCATCAATCGGTCTCGGATTGATTAAGTTCTCCTTGTACCGCGTCTAAAGCGTTCACGTGTGACGCATAACACAGCTTCCGTACGGGGGTAACCTAGCGGTGTGAACAAACCGTAACGGATCTGTGCAACGAGGGATTTACGCCGTAGGGATATTAGGGCTCATTAGTGTCGCACTTAGCCTCGCTAATGAATAGGTGTTAGGTATTAGGTAAATTCAGTGTTTTTTGTTATTGTGTTAAATTCAGTGTGTGTGTTAGGTTAAGCGACAGTCCCCCCGTGCGATGTCTCTTCCGGAAAAGAGAGTTACGCGTTCTCAAAAATCACGAGACCAGACTCCGGAGTCAGGCGAGACGTCCACTAATCCTACAAATACTTGGAGCTACGGGACTGGCCCATCTAATAACGCAAGCAGTAGCAATAAAAACGCGAACACAATGACGCCCGCGAGCGATCCCCCCTCGGCCCCCGCCCCGCGATCGAGCGTAGCCAATTCACCCCCGAACCCGGCCCCTGTGCCCCATTCCGCCCGCGACCACGCGTTAGAAGTCGGTAGGGGAGATATAGACAGGCCCGGTGATAGGAATTCGGACAATACGTTAGTTAACGCCAATAGGGAAAGTAGTAGTCAAATTTCTGTTTTAATGGCCGAATTGCAGGTGCGTAAAGCCGAACTCGAACTAGCTCAGAAGGCAGCCGCGGAAGCAAATATTAGACTGGAGGTTGCGCGTATTGAAGCGCAATCCGACAGTGCGTCCGCGGTGGGTCAGGCCGCTGAGAGAGTCTCGGGTTGGGTAGCATCTCACTACGATAATCGACCACCCGTTGTAGAAAACAGAAGTTTGAACCCGGCATATAACGGCAATAGGGTAGAATTAGGGCAAGTACGACACGCCGATCGGGCACTGCAGGGCCCTCCAATTCATAGGCAAATTCCGGAATTGCCGCATTTCGATGGAAATATCTCGGAATGGATAGCGTTTAGGGCCGAATTTGAGGACAGCGCACCTCATTTCAGTAACGTAAATAACGTAGGTAGAATTAGGCGCGCCTTACGCGGCGAAGCGCGAATAGCGGTCAAGGCCATTATGTATACTGTAACCGATCCTTACGAAATCATGGAGTCTTTAGAAAGGCATTTCGGGGATCCCGAAGAAATAGTCTTGACCGAGATCCATAATGTTAAGCGCATGCCCAGGTTAGCCGAAGATAGCAGTAATATCGTTACTTTTGCCGGCCATGTAGCAAATACGGTAGCTACCATTAAGGCATTGCGCCAAGATCAGTATTTACACGCGCCCGAGTTAGTGAGTAAAATAACTGATAAATTAAACGTAATAATTAGGTATGAATGGGCAAAGTATAAACAGGCCAATCAGGGGACGCCCGAATTAGTCGCGATGGCTAACTTTTTAAATGACGTCAGTATGGCCACGAAGCGATCACACCACAGACATTCAAAGTCCCGTGCAAACGTTCATGTGGTTAATATGAACCATGCCGAGTCGAGGCAGCCACAACAACGAATGCACGGTGGTGCGAGCCGCGGACGACCATACCAAAGTAGCTATCGAGACTACGCAAGCGACTCTGATTCGGACGACGACTCATACCGGGAATCGAACCGCGCCGCTACCGTAGCTACCGTAAATTCGCGCCCGCAAACGCATAAAAAAAAGCCCGCGCAAACGGTGAAACCCACGCAATCTCGACCGCCCACGCAGTCGCAAAATAATTTCAACAATAGTAAAAAAGATTGCGTACTTTGCAAGGGGAATCACAAATTAACCGTTTGCCCGGATTTTCTAAAGAAGTCTATTTCGGATCGGTGGGAATCGGCCCGAAGCCTTAAGCTGTGCTATAGGTGTTTAGAACCTAATCATAGGCGCCCTATTAAGTGCAAATACGTCGCATGCGGTAAAAACGAATGCGAGGCGGGTCACCATAAGTTACTTCACGGGCTTACGAGTGAAGCGCAATCTGTCCGCGCAAGTGTTAGCAGTATTAATCAAATTCAGCGCGCTAACACGTATCTTATGGTGGTCCCCGTAGAAATTTCAGGCCCGTTAGGTAGTGCCGAGGCACTAGCATTCCTAGACTCAGGCTCGACCATGACTCTAATAGAACGAGACACGGCCGATAAGGTAGCCCCCAGAGGTTCGGGCAAACCTCTCGCGATCCAAGGCATTGGAGGTCAGATAACAGACCACGAGTCCTGTAGGATTAATTTATCGATTCGCGGTTTATGTACAAGAAATCTAGAAAAAATTTCGGCGTACACAATCGATAAATTGAATCTGCCTTCGCAAGAGGTTTCTCGCGAGTTAGTGGAAAAATGCGACCATTTAAAAGACATAACGGACCAATTAGTATATGAGCGCGGGACGCCCACAATTTTAATTGGGCAAGATAATTGGGGTTTAATTGTGTCGCGACAACTCCTTACGGGCCCCACCTCATCAATAGCTGCGGGCTATACCAACCTAGGTTGGATCCTTTTTGGATCCCAGGATAGGCCGGGAAAAATAGCTCGTATAAATCACGTGCGTCCAGCCACTACCGAAGACGAGATTTTAAGCTGTATGAAACAGCACTTTAGCATCGAGTCGTTAGGGGTAGAGAAAAAATTGCCCCGGGCGGACCCGGACCAACGTGCTTTAGACATATTAGAATCTACGTGTAGAAAAATCCCGGGAGAGAATAGGTACGAAACGGGATTGTTGTGGCGATCCGATAACGAGGTTTTGCCCAACAACCGCGCACAAGCGCTACGCAGGCTATATAGCTTAGAACGCAAACTGGACGGAGACGAAAGTTTTAAGGCAGAATATACCGCACAAATTGAAAATTTGATTAATAAAGGTTATGCGGAAATAGTTAACTCTCGTCCCCCGCCAGAAGCGCCGCGTACGTGGTATTTGCCGCATTTCGCAACTAGACACGCGCAAAAATTAAAATTACGTCTAGTATTTGACGCAAAGGCTACAGCCTATAATACTAGCCTTAATCAGTCATTATTAACAGGGCCCGACCTGTTAAAGTCATTGTTCGGAGTTCTACTTCGATTTCGCGAGGGCAAAACCGCGATTATTGCCGATGTAAAGGAAATGTTCTTACAAGTAGGAGTGTTAGAGCAGGACAGGAATAGTTTACGTTTTTTGTGGAGGGGAGAGAGCAGGACAGAAGATCCACAAGAATATCGTATGAAACGGTTGATATTCGGATCCGCTGCGAGTCCAACCACAGCCTTATACGTCAAAAACAAAAACGCGTTAGAACAAAAAAACGTTTATCCTATCGCCGCCGATATAACTATCAGAAACACGTACATGGACGACATGTTGGTAGCCTTAGATCAGGACGAAAATGAGGTTAAACAAATAGTTAACGACCTGTACCACTTGAACATGCAAGCTTCGTTCGAATTGCGAAGCTTCGCCTCTAACAACCCAAACGTCATAAGCGACGTACAGCCAAAAACAGAGGATAGTACGGTGATAGGTAAATCTGATACCGAACGTACGTTAGGGCTTATATGGAACCATAGGCGAGACACGTTAGGCTTTAACGTAAATTTGAGAAACACCCCGAAAGAAGTTCTCAACGGTTCGACTTTGCCGACTAAGCGGCAGGTCACTAGTAGCGCTATGTCTGTATATGACCCAATCGGCTATGCAAGCCCCATTTCCGTGTTAGGTAAAACGGTAATGCAAGAGGTATGGCGTACCGGTATCGGATGGGATGATCAGATAAAGGATAGCTGTAAAGCGCCATGGATGTCGTTTATAGATAACTTACAAAAGTTACGCAATCTCGAGATCCCCCGACACGTTCCCGCACGCGACCGTAAGGGCGATATCCACATATTTTGTGACGCCAGCGAGAAGGTTTACGCTACGGCCGTGTATTTTGTGGGCAGGGACGAGTCAGGGTCAATTAAATCGACTTTAATCGCATCCAAGGCCCGAGCAGCGCCGCTTAAAGTAGTGTCTATTCCGAGATTAGAGCTTCAGAGCTGTGTGTTAGGCACTCGATTAGCGGAATCGGTCGTCGCAGAATCCGATTACGTAATTGAGAATAGGTATTTTTGGTCCGACTCGCGAACAGTGCTAGCATGGATAAAAGCAGATCCGCGCACATTTAAGAGCTTCGTGGCTCACCGATTAGCTGAAATCGAAAGTAGCACTACGCCAGCGGACTGGCGATGGGTGCCCAGCGCGCTAAACGTAGCCGACGACGCTACAAAGGGCGCGCCCGCGAATTTCGATAACACCCACCGCTGGTTTTTCGGACCCGAATTCATTACGAAAGATAAATCGGAGTGGCCGCGCGAAAAACCGTCACCTTCACCTCAACCGCCCTCAGGCGAAGAACGTAATAACGCGATTACGTTATCAATCCGTACATGCGATAAATTCGATTATTTACCTCCGATAGAACGATTTTCGAGTTTCACTCGATTAGTTAGGGCTACTGCTTGCGTTATAGTTGCGGCTGAAGTATTTAAAACCCGATTGCTATTGAGAAAACCCGAAATAGAGATGAATAATGGACATGTAAAGATTGCGGAATTACTCCTAATCAAGCGTAGTCAATACGCAAGTTTCGAAGAGGAAGTAAAATTGTCAAGAAACGATAATCCACTGCCGCGACGATCGCCTATCCATAAGATAGCAGTGAAAATGAACAAGGCGGACGTCATGGTACTCGACTCGAGAGTAGACCGAGGCAAAGTGGATATCCCAATTTTACACGCTAAAGAAAGCTTCACGAAACTACTCATACAACATTACCATGAAAAGTACAATCATGGCAATCACATGACCGTGATGAACGAGATTAAACAGCGGTATTTTATAGTCGGTCTACGAGGGACTATGAGATATATATGCAATAAATGTCAATGGTGTCGGACCTATAAAGGAGCCACCCTCAAGGCCCCTGTAGGCGACCTACCTGTAGAAAGACTACTCGCATATCAGCCTCCGTTTACCGCTACCGCCATAGATTTGTTCGGGCCGATGCAGATTACTATCGGGCGTAGAAGAGAGAAAAGATGGGGCGTGCTCTTTACTTGCCTTACGACCAGAGCCGTCCATCTCGAGTTAGCCGCATCACTCTCGGCGAGCTCCACTATACTAGCCCTCAGACGCATGATAGCACGTCGCGGAGCCCCAACAATCATCTACTCGGACAACGGAACTAATTTTGTGGGCTCGGAACGAGAAATCAAAGAAGCGAAGAAAACGCTACCCGAATCCATACAAGATCATCCCGCCATCCGAGAAATTACATGGAAGAAAATTCCGCCCGGTAATCCCGCCGCGGGAGGTTCGTGGGAAAGAATGGTAGGCGCCATCAAAGCCGCTCTGAAAATCACACTCAGAGAGAAGGCTCCACACGAAGAGGTCCTACATACGCTCATATTAGAGGCCGAAAACATAGTCAATTCGCGCCCTCTCACTCCAATCAATACCGATATGAGCGAACCTTCCCTCACCCCGAACCATTTTTTATTGCTGAGATCCAACGCTAGTAGCCCATGGGGCACCTTCAAGGACGATACGTCCCTAAAGTCATGGAAGACCGCCCAAGCTCTAGCCGACATATTCTGGAAAAAATGGATCGCCGAGTATCGACCGCTGCTATGTCCGCGAGCCAGTACTTACAGCAAATTCAAGAATCCTGCTATAGGAGACGTCGTGATAGTAGCTGACAATACTATGCCGAGAGGGACGTGGCCTAGAGGCATTATAGCAAAAACCTTTCCCGGCCCTGATGGCCATGTAAGGGTGGCCGACGTCCAAACTAACTCAGGCATAATCCGACGACCTACGAATCGACTTATCTACATTTGCTCCACTTAAATATTGTACTTTCGTACGAAGGGGGGACTGTCGCATGTAGGTTAGGATCTTATGTAATAGTTATAAGTTAGCTCGATAATATATAGCATGTAAGTAATCAGCTTAGAATAAGAAAATATTATATACACAGTCATATTTCTTTTCGTCTATTTTACTTAATATATAAGGTTAATTTCTCTCCATTTATTGTGTTAGGATAAGAAATGAAGCTTTGGTTAATTACTATGTAAAACCACCTGAATAAATATATAATGAAACACATAGAAAGCTTCATCGAATAGGTTTAATATTATAAACAATAGGATTTCCAATAAGAATCTTGTATGATAACTTTTTAATCAAAATATGTTCTACCTATGTACCTTATGTAATATCCATGTGTATTTATCGAAATAAAGAGATAATGCTGTTTAGGTTACATTAACCCACCTAATCATATCACACGTAAGAATTGAGTCACGCCCTTCTTACGCATTGGCCCAATCACAGCTTAATCCAGCGATCATTATATATATGGCCGCTCGATTAATTTAAGATCATTCTCTCAGCGGCCTCCGATCAAGCAACACAGCATTATGTGAATTATCTTCAAGTGTTATTATTTTATGGGAACTTCCCTATACTATCGAAGACCTCCAAGTCCAGTTTAAATTCAGTTTCTAGTACAGTCCACGCTCCTCACACTTTGTTTGAAAATTTTGTTAAATTTCTGTATGAAAGTATTTAAACCAATGTTTATCCAATGTTCACTAAACATTTTTTCTCGAAAATACAGTTTTTCAGCGCTAGTAAACTTTCTGACCTCTTTATATAACGGAATATCGTTACTCAATTTGCCAGTTTTATCAACAACAAAGGTGCAGTGTATGCCCGCATGCCCATCCGCCAAGCCGTTTTGGTCGATAACAGGAGCCACCACGCCTTCGTGTGGTAAATTAGTTAAGACATTATCCAAGCAAGACTGTGTCTCATTTCGTATGAAAGTAGCAGCTGAGATAAGATGTCTATAGTTGTAGCGTGTTATCAACGACAGGAAATCGGCAGTTTTTTTATCACAATGACCCTCGGCGAAATGTCCGTGAAGTGTTAATAAGACGGTATTAGTTTATTTATTATTTAAATTAGTTACACAGCACAGCATTACAGTCAAACCAAGGCACTGTGAACTACAAAGTCACTAAATAGAATAAAACAAAGTCGCTGCTTTCTGTCTGTCCCTATGTATGCTTAGATCTTTAAAACTATGCGACGGATTTTGATACGGTTTTTTAATAGATAGAATAATTCAAGAGGAAGATTTATATGCATAATATCCAATAGTAAAATTGTGTTTACAACACCTTTGTGTAAGGTCCACCTTATGTAATAATAATAAATTTATACAGTACAAGATTTCCTTGTACCTTTAAGCAGATTTTTAATACCCATACATGCATAATTTATCAGCATTGCACCCGTGCGAAGCCGAACGGGTCGCTAGTTACATATAAAGAAACTTAAAACTAGTTTGATTAGTTATAATCATTGACAGTAGCTCCATGGTTCAGTCTCGGTAGGCGGCGAAACGCTTGTAACTTGCACCACGCACTCCTGAGTCTCGCAGGCAATTTGGCTTGCGCACGAGTGCCCCATCATCATGTCATACCGCAATGGCCGGCCGAATCAACATTTTTGCAATTCGATCTGCTACTGATTGGATAAACGGAAGCCCTTATGTCACCTCTCTTTCTTTTTCTAAAATTAATGTTTTGTTTCTCTATCATTTTGTCTTAAGACTCTTAAGTGAGCCGCGGCTGCATTTTTTTTGGATCCGTACCCCGGAAGGAAATAGGGAAGCCTATTACTTCGTTGTTGTTTTTATAGTTCCGTACCCAAAGGGTAAAAACCGGCCAAGAGCATGTCGGGCCACGCTCAGTGTAGGGTTCCGTAGTCGGCCATCTTTCACAATAGACGACTTTAAATTACAAGAAAGATTTCAAGCTCTATAAAAAGGTCGTAAACGCCAAAGCAACTGTAATTACTTATTACCTTCTGGAACGTTCGAAGTATAAAGACACTACGTGGCACTTGAAAAAAAAACGAAAATTTGCGATAACTCAAAAACGAGTCGACCGATTTTATTCAATATACTTAGTTTTCAATTAAATTATTTATAAGGCAATAAGGCCTAATTTTCATAAATTTTTCCATAATTTTTCAACCCGTGGTTGAAAAGTTAGAGGGGGGGCGACGCTATTTTTTGGATTTCCGGAGCGAATATTTACAAAACTGCTGACTTTATCAAAAAAATAATGTGTGAAGACCTGTATTATTTTTAAAAGACCTATTCAACGATACCATACATACTAGTGTTGGAACGAAAAAAAAATTACCCCCACTTAAGGTGTACGAGGGTACCTCTCGTACATAGAAACGTACAAAAAAGTTTTTTTAGTTCTTATTTTACCGTTTTGTTAGCGTGATACATACACATTACACATACTCATACCAAATTTCAGATTTCTAGTAATAATGATCACGGAGCTAAGCCGCGGACGGACATGTAGACGGACAGACTGTATCTATAACTATAAGAGTTGACTACGGAACTCTAAAAAAGTTAAAAAATATTTAGGTGTACGGAACCCTCGGTGCACGAGTCCGACTCGCACTTGGCCGGTTTTATTTTATGTTATTGGGGGCAAACGAGCAAACGGGAAAGCCTGATGGAAAGCACTTACCGTGAAGGTGTCTACGCTTGCAACACCAGCACGTCTACCATAACTTTGACACGCGGCTCATGTCGCGCAAGATAGCATCATCCGTCACTATCTCATAGTACTGTACAGATAGAGACAGGTAGTATATCTCGCGTGAGATTCGCGAGAAAGAGTCGCGTGTCAAAGTTATGCTAGCCGTGCAGAGGAATCAAATGCGTTGCTGGCCTTTTTGGTGGGAGTACGCCGTTTTCTTGAAGGTTTTAAAGAACGAAGCGAAGGGGATTTTGAGTGGCTAATCTTAATAGTACATTACTGCAGACGCCGGGAAATAAGGGCTTGCCGGCTGAGTAGGTATAGACGGCCGACCGAAGGGAGAACGAAGCCGGCAAGCCCTTTTCACGGCTAAGGCATGTATGTATAGTGCTTTTCTCAAAGATATGCAATGAAATAAAAAAATAAACCACCAAAAAAACATAATTCAGCTGTTTAGCCCGCTCATGAACAGAGACGCCATGTTCAAAAAAAATTACTTCCCGACCTAGGCCTTCAATTTTGTATGAAATTCCTTTACGATTCTCTCGAAATATTCATTCGTTATTCGTTATTTTCATTGCATGTTTGAGAAAAATAATTGTAACGAAATGGGGTAGTTGTTACTACAGGATGAATTTCTCATTTCCCAAGAGGAGACTGCAATTGAAAAACGCCGAAAGAAACTCAATAGTAAGTAGGTGTAGGTTAGATAAGTTATCGCGGACTGAGTTTCCGCTACTCAACGACTTACAATGCGCCTATTTTTCGTGACTCAACAGTATGTTTTTTCGCTAACTTAGCTAAGTTAGCGAAATAAGCAAACTAGCTAGGGAGCTAGGGAGCTCCCTAGCTCCCTAGCTGGAGCTAGGCTAGCGAGGTTATTAACGCGCTGGACCGGTAATCCAGAGGTATCGGGTTCGATTCCCGCTATATTCCACCAGGTAGCTCCTTTTTAAATTTTTCTTTAAGCTTTGATCTTTGTATTAATAGTTTAAGATTGTATTTTTCCTCAAACATGCAATGAAATGTCATCATAATGTGCGTTATAACGGGCTTCGAAGTATTTCGTTTCGGGCGGAACAACTCGAGAGAACTGTAAAGGAGTTTCATACAAAATTTAAGACCTAGGCCGGGAAGTAATCTGAATACATAAAACGTAGTAAAACCTTTAACATTTTCACTACCAATTGACGGAAACGTGTTATTTTATTTTATTTTATTTATTTTTATTTATTAATTAATTTACACGTAAATTCACAGTATACACCAAAACATTTACATGAAAAACTACAAACAATCACTTCACAACTAGCAGTAGGTACACAATTACACATTTAAAACATATCAATATGTAAGTACATGAAGTTAGGAAGGCCAGAACCTTCCGATAAAAGATCCCTGGACTATCGGCGAATACGTCAATATCCCCAGCGTCCACTGTGATGCGGTTTAAGACCGCGATCGCTCGGGATGTGGGAGCGTTCGCGCCACGCCGGGTGCGCGGGCGGGGGCGGGAGGCGGGCGCCGCGAACAGACGCCGGCGCCGCCGCGCCGCCACCGCGCCGCCGTCGGCGCCCTCCGCCGGGAGCCGAGCCGGCACGAGCAGCCCCATACGCTCCAGCACCGATGGGTTGTCGACTTTATTATTTAAAAGGTCGTAGTAGTGCACTATATGCAGCAGTTCACGCCTAGCTTCGAGAGTGTACAACCCTACCATGCCCGACACGAAAAGTGATGGGTACAAAAACGGATAATATCCATACAATCGTTTGTACATATACCTGGCGAACTTTTTCTGCACTCTCTCTAGCATGATGGTATACTTACTCTCGTGGGGGTCCCATACGGCGGCACCGAATTCGAGCCTACTACGGATATACGCAACGTACAGCATAACTGCCACCCGTACAGTAGAGAACTGTGATGCGATCCTCATGATGAACCCCAGAGTTTTGGACACCTGCTTACATGTCGTTGTTACGTGTTGGCGAAAGTCCAGTTGTATGTCTAGATTTAAATTGTAATATTCGAATAAGGGACGATACAGATTATAAACCTACTTACTCATGGTAATGAACGCTGTCTAAACTCCTCCTATTTACGAACGGCAGTTACAACTGTTGAAATACTCTTTGACATTACGAATCGGCAAAAGATGTTCCATTTCAATAAGAACATCAAATCGAACTAATTAAAACCGCAAGGGCCTAGCTTATACAGTCTGCTCTGAATGCATAACCATTAAGCTTCGCCACGGTGATTCAGATTGCGAAACTGAGCGTTTATCGAGTGAGTGGAGGATGCGAAGCTTACGACGCGTCACCATTTGAGCAATCGCAAAGAAAAAGTGATTTTCTTTATGTGAAAGCAGTAGGTGTGCGTTGTTCGCGAGTGAGTGTTTCAAATAAAGTATATTTGTCATTCATGTCAGTAGCTCACTCACTGAAGGATAAACCAACTCACTATATCATATCAGTATATCGGTTCTCAATAGACAAATCGAAGCTCTTATTTATTTTTTACTTTTATTGGAATAAATAAATAAATAAATATCGGACAACCTCACACAAATCGATCTAGTTCCAAATTAAGCTCAAGAAGGCTTGTGTTATGGGTACTATATAGACGACGATATCCGTACTATATAGATATATATACTTGAATGCTTGTGTTATGGGTATTATACGACGATATACATACTTATATATATAAATATATACTTAAATACATAGAACAACCATGACTCAAGCACAAATATTCGAGTCCATCACACAAATATTTGCCCTGGCTGGGATTCGAACCTGGGACCGCCGGCTCAGTAGGCAGGTGTCTACAAACCGAGCCAAACGCGTCGTCAAATGAAATTTGCTAATAGATATTATACTAATTAACAGAGATCGTATGGATGGGCGACATCATACACGGTGTCCTGTGCTTAATGGAAAATATTAGGCAAACAAAGCTTGTACTATGGGTATATACATTATAATATATATAAATCATCATTAGCCTTTTACATCTATAACAGATGAGTTAAGCAGCGTCTAATAAACTGCGGCACTTTCGAAGATGGCTGGAAAGCCCGATACGAGAGCGACAACCGCGGCCGCATAATTGACAAATAAATGTTGCGCCTATCGATGAAGGGGGAAAAGCTGCACGCTGGTGTCTCATGTCGCGCTTGTGAGAAAGAGAAGCAAACCATACTTCATCATGCGCAACCACACCATCGCACAAAGTCTTCCTCCAAAGGTCACGATCTTCAGACATAACCTCCCAGTGTTGGGTGTTAATTTTGAAGGATAACATGTCACGCTTTACGCTGTCCTTAAAGCGTAACATAGGTCGTCCAATGGGTCGCTTAGCATCAGCAATCTCACTCAAGAGAGCTATACGTGGCAAACGAGATGGTTCCATCCTTTGCACGTGCCCAAGCCAACGCAGGCGTCTTTGTTTTAAGATGGCTGCGATGCTGGGCAAGCGTGCGATACTGAGCACCTTCTCGTTTGTGACTCGATCTTTCCACGAGATACCCAAAATACGACGCAGGCAACGCATATGGAAACTGTTTAATTTACGCTCCTGCTTAGCATACGACGTCCAAGTTTCAGCACCGTACAAGAGTATGGACAAAATGCATGTTTGATAAACGATCATTTTGGTATGTACGGTGAGGTGTCTGTTTTCCCATACTCTTGCACTAAGCTTCCCAAACATCGTTGATGCTTTGCCGATACGGGTGTTGATCTCAACATCAAGTGAGAGGTTACTTGATACCGTAGATCCAAGATAACAGAAGCTGTCCACAACCTCCAGAGGTGAGTCATTAAGCGTTACTGAGGGGTCTTCATATACGCCTTGGGCCATTATAACTGTTTTCTTGGCATTGATGGACATCGAAAACAATTTACACGCCGCATCGAATCTATCCACCATACGCTGCAGATCCTCCGGCGATGTTGCGACGAAAGCGGCATCATCGGCAAATAACAATCTGTCAACATAATAATCTTTGCAGTGTTTTCGAGATTTTAAGAGTGATATGTTGAACAACTTGCCATCAGCCCTAGTTCGTATGTGTATACCCTGAGTGACATCCCCAAAAGCAACCCTCAAGAGTACGGAGAAGAATATGCCAAACAACGTTGGCGCCAAGACGCAACCCTGACGTACACCTCTACGCATATCGAACGGGTCAGACGTGTTACCGTTGTACACAACAGAACCCTTCATACCCTGGTGGAAAAGCTTAATCAGGCTTAGAAGCTTTGGAGGGCAACCGATACTCTGCAGTATAGTGTATAATCCTTCCCTGCTGACAGTATCAAATGCTTTGTTCAAGTCCACAAATGCTACCAGGAAGGGGGTTCTTTGCTCCCTGCACTTCTCTTGTAGTTGACGAAGGGAAAAGATCATGTCAGTGGTGGAGCGCTGAGCGCGAAATCCGCATTGCGCCTCAGGATACACACGATCTGCTAGTTTTTGCAGCTTGGCCAAGATGACGCGACCAAACAGCTTTCCAGCAATGCTCAACCAGGAGATGCCACGGTATGAGTCACAGTTGCCGCGGTCACCCTTGCCTTTATATAGTGTGACAATATTGGCATCGCGCATATCCTGAGGAACATACTCCTCTTGCCAACATTTAGCAAAAAAGTTACAGAGAATGGGAGCTACACACTGCAATTTAACAATATCTGCAAGGATGCCATCACATCCAGGGCTCTTACCACGCTTAAGTTGTTTAACAGCAGTGTGGAAGTCCGCAACAGAGGGAACGCTATCAAGCTCATGCAATACCGGCAATTTGGGAATCAATGCAATTGCTTGCGGCTGTATCCCAATAGGTAGTGAATAAAGTTGTGTGTAGTGTTCCACCCATCGGTGAAGCTGTCGGCCCGTGTCAGATATAATAGTGCCATCTGCTTCCTTAAGAAGAGCAGTCTTTGAAGGGAGAGGACCGAGAGCTTTCTTTATGCCCGAGTATACGCCGGCAAAATTACCAGTGGAAGCACTAGCTTCAATACTTTTGCACACCTCCACAAAGTACTCGTTGGCACAGTGACGAATATTACGTTGCAGGTCAGCTTTGGCTTTAGTCAATCTTTCCCTGGATCCATCAGTAGGAGTAAGTTTATGGTGCAGCGCAGCCTCTCTTTTAGCATCGAGAAATGGCTGAAGCTTATCAATGTTTTCCTGAAACCAGTCAGCCTTAGAAGACTTTAAATAGCCAAAAGCTTCCGCAGCTGTATCTGTAAGAACCTTTTTCACCTTAATCCATTCCTGGCTGGCGCTCATGTTCAAATCCCAGTTAGCTGTTTGTTCACGAATTAAGACATTGAACGATTCAACCATCTCGAAGCTTTTTGATGTTGGAACCTTTAACCTTTTGCGACCAGTGGTGAGTGACGAGTGGATCTTCTTCGCTTTAAAAATAGCTGTGGTAATTACAAGGGAGTGGTCAGTATCACAGTCAGCACTATGGAATGAACGAGTATGGAGTATGTAACGTAAATCCTTCCTCCTTGTTAAAATAACATCCAACTGGTGCCAATGGCCAGATCGGGGGTGCCTCCATGACACTTTTCTCATAAATTTGCCCTTGAAGTAAGTGTTAGTAACACAAAGCAAATTTTGAGAACAAAATTCCAAGAGTCGCTGGCCATTCTCATTTATGTTACCGATGCCATGACTACCTATGCACCCTGGCCAAGACTTCTGCGATTGTCCTACGCGCGCATTGAAATCACCCAAAATCAGAAGCCGATCTCCCCTTCGAACATCAGCCACAGTTTCAGCTAACTGACCATAGAACTGGTCTTTCGATTCTGCCGATGAGTTTAGTGTCGGAGCATAAGCAGCAATCAAAGTGATGAAGCCATTGTTGGTATTTAAGCGACACGTCATGATGCGTTCTGAAACTCCTCTTGGACTTTCTAAGGTATGCAGTAGACTGTTCTTGATGGCAAAGCCTACTCCATGATGCCGAGGCTCAGATGAGTCTTTCCCTTTCCAGTAGAATGTGTAATTTGATTCACGCAGGGATCCTTCATCTGGCAGTCTGGTCTCTTGTAGGGCAGCTATGGATACATTAAGCCTTGTTAATTCTGCATCGATAACTGCAGTTTTGCGAGGTTGCTGTACGCAATCTAAGCTCCCATCGGTGTTCGGGAAGCCTGTCCTCATCGTCCGGACATTCCATGTCCCAATTCGCATGGATTCGTGATGCTGATTGTCTTTTTTTCTCTTTGTAATCGCAGGTGTAGTTGCTAACGACACTGACCTTCTAGCAATACTAGTGCTTCCCTCACCCACGAGAAACAAGTCAGCACCGAGACGGACAAATACCCAACTGACCGGGGGCTGCCCGGCTTGAAGCGGGCGGTAATTTGTCAATGGGCCTTCGATGGACCCTCCCACTGACGAGAGTGACCCCTGGCGTCCGCACTAACGCCCATATGTTTGGACTTATAACCGGTGACTGCCACTCTCCGTGTTGTTTTCCACCCAGCAAGCTGAAGTGGGTGAAGTGACCTCTCCACAGACGCTGCATCGCCTGGGACGCGGATAAGATAATGCAGGCATGCCCAGAACCCACATCACTCTCTCGACCTTGCCAACTTGACCCACAGGAAAGACAGAGTCAATACGTGCGGAGTCGGTTCGGTTGCAGGTGCATATCGGCTGGCACCGAGCCGGGTTTGTTTCAAGTTTCCCTTCTCTGCTGCTAGCTCTTCCGTTGATCAGCAGGAGGACCACTTGCAGGCGAACGTAGCTGGAGACACAATGGTCTTATTCGCGTCTCCTCCTCCCAATATATATATATATACCGGGTGGAACGAAGCGATGTTCATTCCTGAAACTATAATGCTATGTATTTCATGTAGAATCGACCTGCAATAGTTAAATTCTTTTAATAATAAAAAAACGAAAATCGATTAAAATTGTATTTTTTAATGTATGTACAACCCTAGTTTTTTTAAACTATTATTTGACGTTTGAGAGTATTTACAATTACCTACATTTACATCCGGTGTTCGAAAGTACCGCCGTGGCGTCACAGTATAAGGACAAATACAGTAATAAATCTCCGGCCCCTCAGGCGCGTTTCGTTAACGCGCGCAGGGTTGTACCTACAAATTTGTGGGGTAACATAGGTATATAGTTATTTCGATTGTTAGGTGTCGTGTAATGTCAGGTGTTGTTATAAAATATTTATATAAGTAGATATAACCATGTAATTAACAATACCTACCCCATCAGTCATTACGGAAACGAATTATTATAATTATACGAGTACTCGTAGATACCTACTCCGTCCAACGAATACTCGCTACACTTGAATACGATTATTTCAATATTTGTTACCGAACTAGCTAGGTTAATATCTAATTAGAAGGTGCGGTACCTCTTTCGCGCATTCGGCATCCTTTGATAAGTGGCGGCGATTTCCTTTGACTGTAGGTAGGGGGAGCCGCTTGGCTTGCGCGCGGCACTTTACAAAGAACTCCACAAAGACCAGAAAGCGCACTAACGTTTATTATTACAAATTATATATTGCATCTTGGATTTTTACAAGTTGGTAGGTACGATAAATAAAAGTTCATAAGTACAACTAATTGAAAAACAAAAATATTTATTGAAAAGAATAACAATTATTATAAATTAGCCACACTGAAATACTTTCGTCTATTTCGCGATGTACGAAATGCCTTATTATTATTTTTCAATGTGTTTACAGTTCTGACACTTAATAGCAATAATTATTGCGGCTCCGAGTTCCGAACACGGCAACAGCGCAGCCCCGACTGATTCATGTCTATTTATTACTCGCCGTTTGCATGTGACGCGTACGTACACGGCGCGCACACATACAAACCGCGCGATGTACTTTTCTTCGAACTTTAACTACTGTCTTATACTGTGGTGGCGTACGATACACGCCGCTGCTCGTGCCCGCGTGTGGCGATGCACCCTCGACAAGATGTTGTGTCGGTTATTTCTTCTGCGAAGACTTTCAAAGGCCACCCTTAGCCTTTCCCTCATCTCTTCAGCCGTCTCACACTCAGTCTTGTAAACGATGTCCTTTACGGTGCCCCACAGAAAAAAATCCAAGGGTGTGAGATCTGGAGACCTAGGAGGCCAACGGTGCGGCCCATATCGGCCGATCCAGCGATCCTCAAACACATTATTCAGTGTTTCACGTACTTCGACTACTGAATGAGCTGGTGCTCCATCTTGTTGGAACCAAGTGCGTCTTCTTTCTGCCAGCGTCAACTCATCCAGATAGTCGTCGAGCTCTATCCTCAACAGAGCCATGTATCCGTGTCTGTTTAAAGTCTGAGGCAGAAATACAGGGCCTATTATTGTATCCCCGTGTATCGCCGCCCAAACATTAACAGACCAACGATACTGGTGTCCCGTATAACGGTAGGCAAACGGATTTTCTTCGGCATACACGTGTTCGTTATGCCTGTTCCACATACCGTTCCGTGTGAACAAGCTTTCATCACTCCATATTACGTGTTTGATGAAGTCTCGGTCTTCTAACACCTTTTGCAGTAGCCACCGGCAATAGGCTTCGCGAACGGGGCAATCTCTTGGTAGTAATGCCTGGACTCTTTGTATTTTGTAAGGGTGACGGCCCTCACGTTTTAGTATTCTGAGTATTTTCGTATGAGTCATACGAAAATGTCGGCCCGCTTGTCTTGAACTTGACCTCGGATAATCTTCGAAGTACTGCAGCACTCTCTCTTCCAATCTGACATCATGTTGAATAACGCGTCCTCCGCGCTGGTCATCCTGACCCGTTCGTGGCACAATAGGACGATTGTTACCAACACGGTCAAGAGCGCGTAATATCGTACTAGAGTGTGTTGGGTGAGGAGGAGGATACCTGTTCCGGTATTGGCGCAAAGTCTCTCCAGTATTGTAATCGCACTCCGCGTACAAAAGAAGCAAATTCAAATAGCCTCTAGCGTTTAATTCCGGCATTTTTGCACACAGCATACGATACAAAAAGTCAATGTAACGTCTATCAATCATGTCAACTAAAAAGTCTAAAAACAATCTTAAGGGTATTTTCAAAGGTTTTTAAACCGATAAGAAATGGCTAGGCAATTTGTAAAAAGTTTGTTTACAAAAGTTAACTGTGTTATGAAGAGGTCATTGCACTCTAAAATAGGGTTGTACACACACACTTTTTCGTATGAAAGTTTAACATGCTATAACTGGAAAACGGTGAGAGATATTAATAAAGTTTATTTGGAGAAAATAATATTCTAAGCCTGTATAATGCCACAGTTAAAGGAAATAACGTCGTTTCGTTCCACCCTGTATATATATATATATATATATATATAAATACATACCTACATATATAGACAACATCAATGACCTAGGATCAAATTATGCGAATTCATCACACAAATATTTGCCCTGGCCGGGATTTGAACCCGGGACCGCCAGCTCAGTAGGCAGGTGCTATACAAATTGCGCCAACCCCGTCGTCAAAATAATGGATGGATAATTGGTCTAGAAAATAAGCTTCTTATTTTAGCTTCAGTAATATTTATTTTGAACTACTCATACTAAAACTTTCGGGCGGAACAACTCGAGAGAACTGTAAAGAAATTTCATTAAGGCCTAAGCCGGGAAGTATTTTTTTAACATGGCGTCCGTGTTCGTGAGTTGGTTAAACATCTGAATGATATTTTTGAGTGGTGTATTTTTTTATTTCATCGCTTAATGTATGTTTCAGAAAAGTACTATACATGCCTAGCCGTGAATAGGGCTCGCCGGCTTCGTATCACTATCCGTCTATACCTACTCACTCGGCAAGCCCTTTTTTTCCCGGCGTCTGCAATAATATACTATTAAAATAACAGCTACTTAAAAATTACTCTTCTCAAACATGCAATGAAATATTGTCCTTACGTTCCTTATAATAGGCTCGGAAGTATCGGTTTTTGGGCGCAACAACTCGAGAGGACTGTAAAGGGATTTCATTCTGCTTTTCAGGCCTAGGCCTGCAAAGTAAATTTTTTTTGGTTTCAACAACAAGGTCATTCACAAAGCTGGCTGGTTTGACAAAAAGCAGGTTTTGTTTTTAAAGGTTGGTTGGTAGACTAAAATGTCCTATTTGTCAATTAATAAAATGTTGTTCTTTAAAGTATATTTTTTTATTTCATTGTATGTTTGAGAAAAGCACACTATACATGCCTCGTCGTGAAAACGGATTCCCGGTCACGTATCACTACCCGGCCTCGCTCGCACGCTCGCTCGGCTGTATATGCCTACTTGGCCGGAAATCCTCATTTTCCCGGCCTCTGATGTAATGTACTATTAATTTCTATGCTAAATCGTGATTATCTTGTGAAATGCGTTCGCATCCCATCCCATTCACTCGATTCTCCCGCCCCCTCCATCTACAAAACGTCATAACCGACAGCAATTTCCCAACAACATATATCATTCTTTACAATACAAATATGGTCCATCTCTACATCCATCCAAGTACAAAAAGTCTTAACTGACAGTAATATTTCTACATGAAATTCCTTTATACATATTGGCTAAAGTATAGCGCGTTCGTTACTTTAAAAGTATTGGCGCTCATTTTCAAACAATATTGTACACTTTTGTATGTAATAGTGCTCGGTAACCTTGCCCGGTATGATCCGAATGCGATTATGATTCGATTTCAACGATTACGATTATGCTATTCGATTGCTCGATTATCGCTCGACACGATTATAAGTAATTGTACCGGGCGTTAGAATAGAGATGTGCTGTTATCGATACTTTTGAATTTGCATATTTGCCACTCGGTCACTAATTAAATTGGTGTACATAAGTTTTTACAAGATTATGTGCATTTTGACGACAGCACTTTTTGACACAAAACGTCATCAGTTTGTGAAGGCACAGTATATAACAAGTCAAAACTTTGACGTTAAGTGGACCCAAGAGTCTACCTTCCGTCTTCGACACCTAACCAGGCGGGGGCCTATAATGGTTGCGTTTATCACGTGATAAATAAGTGACAAAGCATCTGTCACTCACACTCACATGTTGACAAAACATGGCCTGACGCTCCATATGAGTTCGAAACAGGTCGGGCCGCTTCTGTCAATTTTTACGTGAGTTTTAACCGTTTTTATAATTATTTAAGACGTCTCACGATAGTTTTAATAATCTTATTTTTAAAGGGCAGAAGAAAATGGAAGTTTTTTGTTAACTAACTTATTTATTTATTTTATGAGTATTTGATTTAATGGTTGATTATACATAATAGTACATTTGCAGCAAAAATTGGCTATGTCAGTCACCTTAGAGCACACAAACGACGCTCTGACTAGCTAGTATGTCCAGTTGCCGTGGCCGAAATCGGCTAGGATTGGATGATGATGATGATACATATAGTTCGTTGGGAAACGTTTTAGGGACCATTGATTGATCCTCAGAATACATTATACTTACTGGAGTGGCGATCATAAAAAATACTAACATGGAAAAGCGAAAGCCGTACGACTTTTTCACGCGCGACACAGACTTCCTGTCACTTTCCTTTCAATACCGTGCGAGCAAGACGGGTGCTGAGACGCGTGACAAACGAAGTCACGTCAAGATATACTAACCCGGCTCATTTCATCGATATCGACAATTCGCATGACTGCACTATAAAAATTCTCGCCTAATAAGTGACCTTGTTCGTAATTTAGACGTTATTGTTATTGATACGATTATGAATGGTTCGCGTGAGAATTTACGAATGTAAGTAGGTACATTTAATTGAACGCATTTTTACAAAACTGTAACAACGCAATGTTTACATTGGAAGCATCTTTATATACAGGGTGTCTCTGCATTTTTTGTTCTGCAACTTTTTGACAATATCTCCAGTCTTTATTTGTTTTTTTTTTCATACAAGTTATGTTATTTTCAACTGAAGTTATCCGCAACTTCGTACGCGTATTCTTTTCTCTACCGTAAACGTATATAAAGTATCCTATAACCATCTTTGAATGTCCAGTTATCCCTGTACCAAAATTGGTAAAAAATTATCCAGCCCTTTCGGCGTGATGCGAGGACAAAGGAAATATATGAAAACAGATGGCGCCAAGCTGACATGGCGCCGCGCGCCCATACAAAGCAAATGACGATCCTGCATCACGCTATTAAGATTTTTCCTGAAGTCATGACCCCTCCATAGAAACCATATTTTCAGTACAAATCTACAATTTTATAATATACATAGATGTACGCAATCCGATGGTAAATTGACAGCAAACTAAATGTTTATCTTTATGAGACATCAAATGTCAAATGAATAATCGCAATTTACGATACACTGACTTAACGATTATAGTTTGAGTTCTAATAAAGTAGTAAATTATGTAAATTAGATATTAGATAGTCACTAAACAAAATTAGATCCTTAAAGTGATAGTTATTAGATAAATAGTTTGTAGATATAATTGCAAAGTAGAAAGTATCCAGTCGACGCTTAAGAATCAATATTGTCAAAGTAACAAACAAAATATTTAGACGATTATGGCATTCTATTCGTTTTTTTTCTGAATCTAACTGCATTAAAAGGTGAAAAACGTCAAAAATTGGGCAAGTGCGAGTCCGACTCGCGCATGAAGGGTTCCGTACCATAATCTATAACAAGTTTGTTGTATGGGAGCCCCCTTTAAATATTTATTTTATTTTATTTTTAGTATTTGTTGTTATAGCGGCAATAGAAATACATCATCTGTGAAAATTTCAATTGTCTAGATATCACCGTTCTTGAGATACAGCCTGGTGACAGACGGACGGACGGACAGCGAAGTCTCAGCAATAGGGTCCCGTTACCCTTTGGGTATGGAACCCTAAAAATGTTAGTTAGACGGTATTGATTCTTAGGCGTCGCAGTGCGGATTCGCGGAGGTTAAGGGTGCGTGCGGTCCCCACTGAAGTGGAGAGGAGAATGTGCGGAATAGACCCGGAGTTGAAATCTGTATCTCAGCTCCGCTTAACTCCGCGCAGGTCCGATTTGGCTTGCGATTCCTAACATTACCTATTTTACCTTGGCGATATTGTCCGGCCGTGATCGCGCGGAACTAATTGACGCTCTTCAAGCGCTGACGCGCGACGATTTTTAGCAGGTTTTTAGTTCTAGTGATCAAATAAATAATTGTATCGAGACAATCCTAGCGAATTTACCTAGATAATGTTAGTATCCATACATTTAAGCAAAAAACGGGTAAAAAAACTTCGTATTTTAGCCTTGCCACTGAAAAAATATTACAAATAGAGGTAACCACAGACCATAAGAATACTATAGAGGTAACTTTGGGATTATTTTCTATCGAGCGAAATTTATCCAATCATGTTGGTGAAAATGATTTTATAATCGCAAGATCCTTAAGTATGATATATATATTTTTCATAATCTTCAAACACTGCTTAATATGTTTACGACTCATTCCAAAATGAGTGAGTTCGGCGTCTACTGGGAAAAGAGCGCCTTAAGGCAGGTCCGACTTGGCTTTCCCCCCGAGGGTGTCCACCTAGTCGTGGTGGGGGGCTCAGTAGGTACTTGCGTTGTGTGCGTGGGGAAGCCAAGAGACACCAGGGAGGGGGCCTACGGGCCAAGACGGGCGGAGACAGGTGCTGGTTGGTGTCTTCGGCGTGGGCCCTTGGGGTCTCTGCCCTTGCGCCCAACTAGCAAAAGTTCGTCCTATAATGGTTGGTACAACGTTTTGATTAAGACTATAAGTCATTGTAAATTTGTTGTATAAAAGTCACAAAAACGTTTATATAACGCGAAAAGGGCGCAAATTATTCGATTTAGAATCGTATAATAGTCGTATTGCGGTTATATTAAAAACAAATTGGTCATGTACACGTCGTGTTAATGTAAAAATTGCGATCAACATTTGTATAGTGGTCATATCAACGACTGTTATCCGACGTATTAATTGTATAGTGGTCGTATAAACGTAACCACATATAATTTAAGTTGTATACCTTATGCACAATACAATAAATAGTCATATATGAGAAACGAGACGCGTGCGCGTATCTTTGACAAACAAAAAATAAGTGTAGTGTTTATAAAAGGATTAGGAAGGTAGCCATGTTAGTTTTTGTTAAATTTATTATTTTCAGTTTTCTTGAAGTAATTGATAGGTTGATACCTAGTGGTAAATTAATTTTGCGATAATCATATATACATTTTGCAATTCATTTTCAATGCCCCCCTTAATAAATGGTGAAATTCATAAAATTTAATGTTATTTTAATATGGGCTAGTATTAATTACTTTAATATGATGTTTACACGACAGTTCTCGGGTTCTCGAGTCGATTCCACACCATATTGGATTTGGCAGCCACCATTTTTAGGGTTACCTTTGAAAGACGGTTCAACGTTTAATTCGCATACCACACTATACCTAAGTCGCCGAATATTTTTTTTTTCAAAGTTACTCGTATTAAACTATGTATTAATTTCACGTGAATTAACCTGCAGGTTACGCCAACTACTAGTCCAGTAAATGTAATCACCACTCAAACTATATTTTATCTTTAAGGTGGCGGTGGAATACAACCCGCACGCATAAAACTAAACTCGCGGTTTGATTGGTTGAAAATGGTAGTCCTAGCCGACATCGACGGCTACCTAACTAAATCTGATTTTCTACTATTGAACATTTCCGAGTGGCCTTGGACAACAACCCATTTCGTTCTATGTGATAAATGTCATGGATGTGGATATTCCACTATTTCTTCCATAAAGAAGCCAAATCATTTCATAATTGATGAACCCGCAAAAGTCAAATGGCTCTTAGGTTTTAATTTCTTTTGGTGTAATAATTGTTTATTATTTGCCATTTACGATCACTATACTCACGAAGAGTGTGATGATTGTTATGATAAACAGAGAGACAATTAAAAAAAGAAATACGTACCTGCAATGCCCACCTGAAAGTGCTACTTACCAGTAATTTGTTTGTAAATATCTGTCAGGTTGGTACCTATTTTTGCTCAATTTATATTAGGTCACTAATTCACTGTTGGTATAGGTAGTATCGCGGCGCGCATGTTTTTTATAAGTAAACTATAAGGTTTTTCATTCGCACAAGTCATAACCCTTTTTTTTCTTCAGCGTAGTCGGGTAAAAAGTATCCTATAACCATCTGGAGATACCCAGCTACCCGTGTACCAAAAGAGCTGAAATCTATTTAGCTGTTTTAGCGTAATGAAGCCAGAACGATTATATACATACAAACATACAAAAAATCCAAAAAAATATTTTCGATTCAGTGACCTCAAAGTAGTCCGTTTCAATATTTTTTGAAAGACACTTTCGCAATCATATTGTAAAATGTTATTTGATGAAGGCGACTCTTGATTTTTCAATTTGACCTCTTCAGTGTCATGTAAAATATTCACAGATAATGAAGAGATGCTGTCGTTAACGTCTTGTACATTCACAAATGAACGTGAATTATCTGTCCATAAAAAGAAATGAGAATAATAAACAATTTATAAACAATTCCAATACCTATCAGTCAAAACAACACATTAAACGTACGTTTTAGCATGTTACAGACATAATAGAATAAAGACATATGCTCGTAAATTAAACTTTACGCTATAATATTCTACTTTACATTTATTTTATATGAAACTTCTTTTATATTAAAGCCTGAAACAATATTATTTTATATATTACGGTAAAAAATGTTGGTTAGTTGAGTAGCGTTTAACTACATGTAACTGAAACTTACCGACACATATTGTTTCATCAATATTGAAAACTACGGAACCACCGCTACTTTCTGCGGTTTGACCTTGCCACGTCTCACACCGAAGAAAATTGATTAAACACCCGTAATAAACCCTGTTATATGATTTAAACCCTTGAAATAGTAATTTATACAACGACTTATCGATTAAAAGTATTTTAATAGCAACTAGTAAAATCTTCTTACGACTAGAAATGGCATAATGATCATTTTAGGAACGAAGTAAAAAAAGTCCTATTGTGGTTGAGATAAAGTCATATAAAAGTACTGTTGGTTATATAACAGTTATTATTATAACACCTATATTGCAGCATGCCATATTATATGCAGAGCTAAAACAATAATAGGACTGTTGTATAACAGTCCTTAGACAGTCATAGAAAAGTAATTTGGGTTATAACACGGTTACTATCACGACATTTATATAACAGGATGTCATATAATAAGAATGCCTAATCCTTTAATAGGATAGTCGTATAGAAGGTATTAATACGACAAAAGTTTTATATAATAGTCCTGTAAGTGACATAGTACAAACCTTTATAAAACATATTTGATATGACCTTTATATAACTAAAGATCATATTGAGTCATCGGGTAGTGGTCTTATAATATCCCACAATACGATTGTCATATACATTACGCCTTTACAATTAAGAGTTGTATAACATGGTCTTGTAAATGTCATTGCTTAGACTATTATAAGATGGTCATATACTTTACATTTTAACGACTAAGAGTTGTATAATATAGTCTTGTAAATGTCATTTCTTAGACTATTAAAAGATGGTCATATACTTTACGTTTCTACGACTTAGAGTTGTATAATATGGTCTTGTAAATGTCATTGCTTAGACTATTATAGGATGGTCATATATTTTAGTTATGTAAACGTTTACTCGACCTAATTAATCAACCAAAGTATTATACAACGTTTCTGTCTTATAAAACACTACTATGCAACTTAATGAACTCAAAGTAACGTTTATAAGACGGTTTTAAAACTTTTAGTCGTATTATCTTTATTTTATAGGACAATTTTGCTACTTGGGCGGTTGTTGGAGGACGTCGGAAGGACTCTCGATGTGTCGTAGCTGTGGGTGGCTGCATGGCTAGTGAGCCTCCTGCTCCTCTGATACTGCCTACCTGCCAGGAGGGATTGTGCATTTCGATTTCAGAGAAATCGAAAACGCAATCCATTCCCCGCTTCACTTTTGCGATTGGTCGATTCCACACGACACCGCTTCAATGGAGACGCACCCTAAGGACTAACCCTTTTAAGGGTACCTCAATTGGCAAAGAAATGAATCCTCACAGGATTACTTTGTCTGTCTGTGCAGACCTTATTCTCAGGAACGAGTGGAAGTGTCAAGCGGAAATTAATATTAAATACTCATGCCCACTTCACTCTTTCACGTTCTGAGAAAAGGAGGCTGACAAACGTACAGACAGACGGACGACAAAATTACTCTGTAAGGGTTTTTTTGCCGACAGAGGTAAAGTAGAGTGAGAAATAATTAGTTTGTCTATAAATGTATGAAACATGTGTGTAATTTTTTTTTAATTAAAAAAGAGACCTTACATGCTTAAATTTATAAAAATAACAGTGCCCTCTCTCGCTTGCTCGTTCACTGCTATAAAATAGTGCGGTGAGATGTGAATATTAACGTATTCACATAGAGGTCGCTAAGGTATACCTAAAGCCTTCCAAATAAACAATGCAAAACATAAGGACAATTCAAAAGGTTGCTTGGGCGTTAGGGTGACGGAAAAGTTAACGCACAATCCAGAGTTACTGGGGTTCAATTCCCAGTCTCATCCACCAGGCAACCCATATAAATTTTTCTTTAAGCTTTGATCTTTGTATCAAAGATTTGATTTATCGATCTTAACTTGAACCGAAGCCCAAGTCCTCTTGACAAATCGAATGCTTAGCTCATCGTTCCAATACATTAAATCGTAATTCCAATTGGAGCCTTTTACCTTCGGATAACTTTATTGAAGCCGACACCAGTTGTAAAATTAGTATCAAATTACCAGAATGTTACGATCATCTTACTGTACCTATTCTTAATTTGAGATCGTGGACTGATTCTGGAGGTATTAAATGCTTGCGCAAGAGTGCATCACGAAATCCTCGGGCCATGCGCGGATAATCAATCATTATGTTCAAACAATCATATCAGATTCGTCCTGAACGTAACGTTATGCATGATTTATGAAAATAGTACATCACCGCGGATTCCGGGAAAGAAGCGCTTGTTTGCTAGTGATTTTCTCAAACATATGCGAGCAGTGACCGATAGGTATGCGTTCACTGATATGAGAGAAAATAAAAATATACTCCACTCAAAAAAACAGCTGTTTTGCATCCATAAATAATAACACAAAGGTAAATTAAGAAAGAAAAATTGAATGCGATCTACTACAATCTAAGCAGGATTTGAACCCTAGGATGTGCGCATTACACGCACGATCCCCAATCCCCATTGTGTCATTATTTATAAAAATAAAAATGTGGTATTTTCACATAAAAAATATGAATCGATAAAAAGATTCTATACAAATAGCTGTTTAGCATGTTCATGAACACTAGACGCATGATGTTATAATATAATTAGATTTGATGTTCCATTTCAATACCTTGTACTTTTACCGGTTCGCAAGGTCAAAGGCTCGCTAAGGTAATGGCCCGTAGCCCCCAGGTTTCTATAGATGATGAACCCTTAGAATGTGTGTCTGAAGCTAGAAATCTGGGTGTTATCATGGATAGTACTCTTCATTTTGAGAAACATGTGCTTGAAACTGTACGCAATTGTTTTTATCGGCTAAAAGTTCTATATAGGGTCCGAAATTATCTTTCTGTAGACATACGAATAAAACTTTGCGACTCTCTAATTCTCTCGAAGCTTAATTACGCTGATACGGTGTTTGGCCCATGTTTGCTTTCTCGTTCTAAAAAGTTGATTCAGCGCTTACAAAATGCATGCGCAAGATTCTGTTATCCCATTCCACCTCGAGCACACGTTACTCCCTTTTATAACAAAGGTAAGCTTCTCAAGATGGAGGCCCGCCGTACTATGCATTTAGCCACGCTCCTTTTCGGAATTATTAATTTTAAAGAGCCCTCGTACCTTTTCCACAAGCTTCGTTTCACCAAGCCAAAACCTAGACGTGCCCCTCGCCTTATCTGTCCTCGACACGGAAGCGCTTCCTTTCGTGGCAGTTTTAGTTACTCTGCCACGAAATGCTGGAACAATATCCCACCTCCAATCCAAAATGCTTCCTCTATATTTATTTTCAAGAAACGTTTAAAATTATATTTGTTAGACCAGCAGCTTGGTCCAGCACAGTAAGCCTTTCGTGTTCCAGGTCGGATTATATTCTGTCACAGTTTGATTTTGAAAAGTTTAAATGTGTGAGTTTTAGTCACTACTTTATATAAATATATTACAATCAGTTTGTTCACTCTATTTTTGGTTCAATGGGAATATGAGTGTATCGTGCAGTCCTGTTTCGCTCAACTTGTGGATCCACATAATACCAGCCGTCAAGTCACCCCCGTGGTTTGGCAATGTGCTAAGTGGACTCCTTTTTCGCACACTACTTATAATTTTTATGTTATATAATATGTAATACTAATTGCGGCGAAATAAATTTTCTTTCTTTCTTTCTTTCTTTCTTTCTTTCTTTCTTTCTTTCTTTCTTTCTTTCTTTCTTTCTTTCTTTCTTTCTTTCTTTCAAAGGGTATTCACAGATGAATAGAGGGTATTTCGGTAAGTTTTTGCCTACATTTATGTTTGGTGGCGCGATTATGGGTCCGTTTATTTATTCAGAATCATACTAGAAGGTACTTCCGCGTATTTTTCTTCTTTACAATAGTCGGGTAAAAAATATCCTATAACCCCTTTGTATGTCCAGCTATCCCTGTACTAACAATAATGCCATGCTACGGTAAAAAGACGTATCTTACTATGACATCCGTATATAGATACGACGTTTTACCGTAACACGGCAGAATAAGCCGTCTTAGGGAAGCGAAGCCAAGATGGTTAGCCAAAATTTCAGAATACGAGTGACTTATTTTCGATACAATTTTATAATAGAAGATTAGAATTAGGATCGTACGTGTAACGCGCACATCCTAGGGTATGGCTATTGCGCATAAGCATTTCAAACACATATGACGCAGAGGGCGCTCCAGTAGCGTATGAATTATGGAATGAATGATTTGGTGTAATTGACGTAGCGATCTAATAGCTCAGTTGGGAGAGCAATGCGCCGGTAACGCAGAGGTCGCAGGTTCAAGCCCTGCTTAGATTGTAGTGGATCGCATTCAATTTTTCTTTCTTAATTTACCTTTGTGCCATTATTTATAGGATTAGAATTGTAGAGATATTAACTTTTCTTAAAGTGCGTCATAACAGGCTTCGCAGTATCACGTTTCGGGTGGAATAACTCGAGAGAACTTAAAGGAATTTCATACAAAATTGAAGGCCTAAGCCGGGAAGTTTTTTTTTTAAAAACATGGCGTCTGTGTTCATGAACTGGCTAAATAAATAAATAAATAAAAAAGCCATTTATTCTACTACTTTTACACATAAACACAATATAAACAAAAATTAAATAAAATATAGTTTCGCCGCTAAGTAATGGAACAGGCTAAATAGCTGAATTATATTTGTTTCCTTGCATATGTTTGAGAAAAGCAAGCCGGCAAGGCATGTATAGACCTAGCCGTAAAAAGGTCTAGCCGGCTTCGTATCACTATCCGTATCTGTCTATCTATACCTACTAAACCGGCAAGCCCTTCTTTCTCGGCCTCTGTAGTAATGTACTATTAGTTAATACCCATGTTTCTGTTAATTACCATAACGAAGATCTTAACAGTTATGCATTCAGAGCAAAGTTTATGGACGCAAGGCATTTTAATTGGTTCCATCGGTATTTACATATCGACGGCAAAAAGCTTAAACGCTGTAAACGCCATGGGAATTCATTGGCGTTTACAGCGTTAACGCTATTTGCCGTTGATATCGCTGTAAAACTTTATATCTTCGCAAGGTTAAAGGGTCAATTGGGTAGTTACGGTGCCCTTACCATGAGTTAACGTGACCGTACTCCTAGCGACTGCGTAAACAATTTGTATGGAGAATAGTACGGCGCCCCTGTTACTTTTTTTTTTTTTTTTTTTTTTTTTTTTTTTTTTTTTTTTTTTTTTTTTTTTTTTTTTTTTTTTGGGCAAACGAGCAAACGTATCGCCTGATGGAAAGCGATTACCGTCGCCCATAAACACCTGCAACACCAGAGGAGTCACAAGTGCTTGCCTACCCGGAGGACGAAGGTAGAATGCCTCTATGCTAGTAATTTCACCGGCTATCTTACCCCCACACCGGAACACAACAATGCGAACATTTGTAGAACTACAATTCTTTATGCAAATCGTTTACTCTGTCGCTTTCGAGTACGGTCACTGTAAACTCATGGTAAGGCCACAACAGATAGGTACAGAAATCAATCTACATACAAGCGCGCTCGAGCAAACGCACACATAGACATTGCTCACGGACACGTCAAGCGGATGGCACTCGCGCTCGCACTGGTCCGAACTGGTCCGAGATATCGTGTCCGTGTAATGTCTATGTGTGCGTTTGCTCGAGCGCGCTTATATGTAGAGTAGATTGATTTCTGTACCTATCTGTTTTATGGTAAGGGTTACATCCAGCATAACTTGAATCCGAGACTTTTTACCGCGCGACAAATACCTGTCACTTTCCTTTCGGTGTCGTGTGAGCAAGACAGGAGATACTGAGTCGCGCGACAAGTGAAGTCGCGGCCCTGCTGAGCTGAAGGTCCTGGGTTCGAATCCGGGCAAGGGCAAATATTTTTCTGATGAAATCGTTTATCTGATCCTGTCCTGGGTGATGGATGTTTTATATGTATTTAAGTATGTATTTATCTAATGAGTATGTATATTTGTGCTTGGGTCATGGTTGTTCTATGTATTTATGTATATATTTATCTATATAAGTATGTATATCGTCGTCTAGTACCCGTAACACAAGCCTTCTAGAGCTTAATTTGGGACTAGATCGATTTGTGTGAGGTTGTCCGATATTTATTTATTTATTTGTGTCGTAGTCTAGCTAGGGCTTATAACACAAGCCTTACTAGAGCTTATTGTGGAACAGTGATAGATGTTATTTTATTTTTTCATTATTTATTTATTAATTTTACAACAAACATTACATATAATCTAAAGCCCTGATGCGAAACTTATGACAGTTTGTCTACAGGAAGACTTTTCAATAACTAAAAGTAGGTATAATTTATTTAAATCAGTCTCAACTTCTTAAAGATATAATTATGGCAGTGTGTCTAGTAAATTTATGATTTTTCAACTTTCTTTTAAATATCCGTTTATTTTTTTGGAGACGGATGTCCTCGGGTAAGCTGTAAATAGTACATTACGTAACAAGGGTGGTAAACGAGGAATTAGAAACGAGTGTCTATTAGAAGCCCGAAGCCGAAGGCGAGGGCTTTAATTACACGAGTTTGGAATTCCTTTACCACCAGGCTCACGTACGACGTTTTTCATCACACTTTGGAGGAAATAAAACAAAAGTAATAAATAGTAGTCATTACCAAAATTACTTACCGCCCTGGGGCGTAATATACAACTTACCGCCCTAGGGCGTAATTTACGATTTACCGCCCGGTTTTCTAGCATGTAAACCCTTAAAGTTTAATAAAAATTACTTACCACCCTAGGGCGTAATTTACGACTTACCGCCCGCATTTCTAGCATGTAAACCCTTGTTTACGAGAAAGTATGATGAAAAAATATATGACAGGCGTTTTTTAGTGTCCTGTGTCCGTAATAGTTTTTAATCCTAGGCACATCAATCAAACTTACCCGCGGACACCGACCTCGTGCCATGTTCGTGGGTAGTTCTGTGTGAGGTTGTGCTATATTTATTTATTTCTTATATTAAGCGGTTTACACTCACGTGAAATTGACAGGAACGGCCCGACATGTTTCGAACTCGTATGGAGCTCTTCATACGGGTTCGAAACATGTCGAGCCGTTCCTGTCAATTCTTACGTGAGTTTAAACCGTTTTTATAATAATAAATAATTCTGCAGTGATTTAGTGAGCAGTATAATAGTGTCATCAAAGCTGAGTGTCGACGCGTTCTCTATCACCGCATTGGGATCAAGGATCGCATACCTAAATAATACCTACTTGCGCACGCAGCATAACACATAGCGGAATGACTTAGGTACAATAAAACTATAGCCCAGTCCACACAACTATGGTAATTACGAATATGGACTAAATGTACAAATGAACTCGAAATTAAGTCTAGTTTTTAATTTATTGACGATGCGTTTGGTGCAGTTTGTAGACACTTGCCTACTGAGCCGGCGGTCCCGGGTTCGAATCCCAGCCAGGGCAAATATTGTGCTTGGGTCATCTCACACAAATCGATCTAGTCCCAAATTAAGCTCAAGAAGGCTTGTGTTATGGGTACTAGACGACGATATACGTACTTATATAGATAAATATATACTTAAATACATAGAACAGCCATGACCCGCGACCGCCGGCTCAGTAGGCAGGTGTCTACAAACCGAGCCAAACGCGTCGTCATTAGAATTAATCTCAGCCCTAGGTCACCTCCGGCATGTTACCTATACCTTTACCACCTAATTATTGTCGCTAGGATGCAATGCAACACTTGGTACGTCTGTCGTTGTAATGACTCAGTTAAGTCAGAAAAACGTATCGAAGCTGAGATGAAGATTTATTTAACGCGCTTTCTCGGGCATGGGCATCAGGTTTACTGAGTAGCTCATATTAGTTATTACACTGATTTTTACCCCATGCCATATGGCGGATTTTTAGTGGTAGGTACTTATTTATTTTACTGGCAACGACAAATTTCTGGTAACTGACGTTGAAAGGCGCTGAATGTCACCACTGATTATATAATACTGATGTCACTGATGTAAACAAAGAGGGAACAGGACTTGAATTACATGCAAAATGACGCTCGCCAAGTTTGAATAGTACCGTAAACCGGGGTTACTTTAGGAAAATTTGAGGATACTTTGATAGATTTAAAATGGTTATAAAAACGCAAATATTCATAGTGCGATTGAGCAAATGAAGTAAAAGGTTAGGTTATTGTTGAAGGTAGGTACCTATTGAATTGCCCCAGATAGTAAAAAAATAAATAAGGATATGGCGTAAAAACACTTTTCCAAAGTAGCCCCTGCATTTTAAAGTAACCCCGTTTTACGGTATTCATCTCTTGAAATATGCCACGCAAAATAATGTAAAAAGAAAAAGGAATCTCGTTCATCACAAGTAAACTGTTTTTTTTCTGAAGTACCTATGAGGGGAGTTATTCCAACCCATAAACTAAAATTCAAGATTTTTAAAAAATGCCATCCATTCCCCATTAAAACGATAGCAATTATGGATAAACGATAGGAATTTTAAGAAGATCATCTCTGTGCGTAAGTGTCGATTCCCAGTAATCGATTCGTCATTAAAGCGTTATTTTACATTAATTATAATTAAATATAACGCTTCGTATTTATATTCTAGGTGCTATAACTGGTATAAAAAACTAAGGTATGAGACTGGCAAGTGAGATATTCTACGTCACTGATTGACAATTGCCTTCATCATCATCCTCCTAGCCTTTGTCCCATATCTTTGTAGAGAATGAGTTCTCAATCAGGGTCGGCTACCTAAAATCCCAAGATGTGGCGTAGGCACTAGTTTTTACGCAAGCGACTGCCATCTGACCTTCCAACCCAGAGGGGAAACGAGGCCTTATTGGGGTTAGGTGGTTTCCTCACGATGTTTTCCTTCACCGAAAAGCGAGTGGTAAGTGGTAAATATCAAATGACATTCCGTACATAAGTTCCGAAAAACTCATTGGTACGGGCCGGGTTCGAACGCGCGACCTCCGGATTGAAAGTCGCATGCCCTATATAACCACCGCTCCACATTGACAACTGCCTTATGGTAACAAAATACTTACAAGGAAAAAAAGTTTGCCGCCAGTCTTACAACAAATAATGATTATGCATTTATGCATTACGATTATGCTTTTTGACTAAGTTTTATTTTGTCATAATCATTGATTTAAAACACTCACGATTTTATGAGATTCATACAGGTAACAAGGGAATCGGGCAGTATTATGATACACCGCTGGCAACACAGAAACGGATTGACAGAACCAACCAATCATAGCGTGATGACATACCTTATTTTCTTACTTATATACCATGAGCAAATCACTAAAATTATTGACCGAGCTAGCGAAGTGTCTCCGTTTCAGCTTGGCCAAAACATCGTTCAAAGATGAGAATCGGTTCGGATTTTCGGCTGTTCTCGCCTAGAGGTCGCATTTTGAACCGATTCTCATCTTGTCCCTATTCGGATGTATGTTTTCGAAAATATCCCTATTTATGAGTAAATCAATTTGAAAAGTTTCTCATTCTAAAAGAGTGTAAGCGACAAATGGTCACAGCGCAGTAAATCATACAGTCGGACTATTACTAAGACGCATTTAGTACGGATATTGTACCACTGTTATTTCTAGGCATTGGATAATCGAATGCTTTTATACCTAAACTCTGGCGGCGGCTTTGTTCTTTAGTTCTAGGTATAGGTGGCTTTGTATGAATGATAGCAATAGAACTTTGTCAACTTTAGGTACCAAAATATAAATATGGGTACCCAAACATATCGCCCTGTGGCAACTAGTAAAATTTCTCTCACTACTCTCCAAAACGTCGTATCTAGTATGTGGATTGATAACGAGATACGAGCTTTGCTTTAAATAGGTATTTGTCACTTAGTGAGTTAGTTATCATCAGACGATATAATGACGTCACGATTAGGTGGCCATTTGTATGCAGCGTTTTTAGCCTTTTAGGAATGTTGACCTTTAAAGGCAAAACTCAAACACACCAAGTCTGCCCTGGAACTGGAACCAATGTATGATTTTGTGCCAGTGGCAGTGGAGACTGCGGGACCGTGGGGTACTGAGGCCAGGGACTTTGTAAGGGAGGTGGGTCGCAGGCTCAGAGACAGAGGGTCTGATCCTCGCTCTGGGTCGTATCTGGTTCAACAGATTTCGTTGGCCATACAACTTAGGAACACTGCCAGTGTGATGGGAACGTTTGGGCCAGGTGCGACTCGGGGTGAGCCTTTTTAAGTCCTTTTCCACCTTCCAAGATCAAGATGTTATCAATCCATAACTTCGACGAAGCCTGTTGCGGATGTCACGTTATTGGTGTGTTGTTTGACGAAGCATGTCGCTGATTAGATTTTGTTTTCTCTCTGACGATGCCTGCGTTGCGGATTTTACTTTTGATTTATCTCCCTGAATAAAAAAACTTGTTGTGATTTTTACCATTTCGAAAATACACCCATATTTTTACTTTGAAGGTAGTTTCTGACTTTTAGAGCAGTCTAAGTGTAGATAGACCCATATATACATTTGATCCTAATAAAAAATAGAATCGATTGACAACCTCCAACAGAATTACGTCATGCCTATTCTACGCAGATGAAATCTCGGCCGAAACTCGGAGTAACTTAATATATTGAAGGATATTGGAATACAATATGTCGTTTAATGTTGCATTGTTTCGTTATTGTCTGCAATAACTTTACCTCGCCATGTCATAAGAGCGAATCGAGAACTTGCACTGAAAAAAAAAGGGATTTGTTAAGGGCTTATGGGTCGTTCTCAAAATATTTGCACCGCCACCTGTCAACAGGTTTGTCTTAGAAAAAGTTTTTTACACCGCATTATTTCAAATATTCAATTATCATCACATATCTAAAGACACTTTTTACATAGAGGCCAAATGCTTTCAATTAAAAGTAAAGTATATTAATAGACAAAAAAACGATTTAAAACTAGGTTTTGTCGGTCACTTGCTGTGTCCCAACGCGAGGTACTCATGTTTCGTTGTAATAAAAACATATACATTACCGACTTAGCTTAAGTTCAGTACTCCATTTTATTTTCATATATGATGAAGATTGAATACTAACATATCGAATAATAATACTATGCTTATTTTGCGGATTATTTGCAATTTAAGTTTGTCCACGCCATTTTTTGTCGTTCACTTGTCATGAGACAGACATTACAATTGTGTGACTACTATTTCGTTTCCCCTGCATAACCCCGCATAAATCGAGACCTTCAGTTGCCACCTAACACTGTTCCGAGTGACACGTCGTCAGTGTGCTGCACTAAAAAAATATGATACATACTCTTACGCGAGCGGGAGTTTGTAATGGGTACGTAGTCTATATTCTGCCTTCCATATTTTGGTTGACGTGTGTACTATTGCATTCATTTTAATTTATAACGCGTAAATTATGGTCTACTTTTATGTGTATAAATATGCAGTTCATCAACGAAATACTTTATTTGTTTTGATGACATAACTGTCATTTTGTCCATCACCTGTATGTCGTTCACTTGTCTAAATAAAAACAGGGGAACGACACATACGGCAGGTGAACGACAATTATTTAAACACCTATACAAAATTATTTGAAAACCAGGTTTTATCGGTCACTCGCCGTGTCTCAACTCATGTTTCGTTGTTATAAAAACATATATATTACCGAAGTAGCTTAGTTTGAGTATTCCATTTTACTTTCAAGTTGTCTTAGGAATCCTTAGCAGGCGGCGCCCGCACCAGATTTTGAAGCATCAATCCTCTGCCTGTCAGCGGCTTTGAGCGTCCAGGTCTCTGCCCCATAAAGAGATATGGAGAAGACAAGGGCACAGACGAGGTGCATGTTAGTTCGGTTAGGTATTTGTCTATCTTTCCATATTTTGCCGCGTTGGGTCATCGCTGTTTTGGCCATTCCGGTTCGCCATCTCTGGTTTCCATGTGCCTCTATTTGTGACAACGGAGCCAATGTACTGGAACTGATCAACAGTTTCAAACTCCTGAAGCAAGTTAGTACTTTGTCGACTAGTAATGGTTGACTATCATCAACTCGGTCTTATATTTATTAATATCGAGGCCCATTTTGAGGCTGGTTGTTTTGAGTCATTCCAAAAGTTGGGCCACTTCTGCTTCGGGTGATGCAAAATAGGCGATGTCTACCACGTACCTTCAAGGGCTCCATATCTGTTAAATAGTATTGGGGATATTATGCATCCCTGTCCGGAACTTAAAGTTCTTGTATGCGACATCTCCTACTGACACCATTCTGTGTTCAGACTCGTAAAGGCTTTATAAAGTGTTACCAGATGCGCTGGCAGCTTCAGACAATACCTCCCATAACTTATCCCACCTAACGCAGCCGAAGGCTTTCTGCTTATCAGATGTGGAGGAATTCCTCGAAGATGACGAAAACAGCAGTAAGTTACTCAGCGGGTAGGAAAGAATATGTCAAATGAGGTAGCATCAGGATGCAGAAACGTTATTTAAATGATTCGCTGTTGAACCTTCATAAGAAATTTATAAAATCACGTGGGTATGCTTGAGTTTTGCATCTTTTTGCCGGTTATGACCTTTTTGGATAGTACAGGCTTCAAAAAACCTCCTGAGAAATGTCCTGTGATATGAGAATTAAATGCTTGTTTTTTTATGCAAATTACTAATAACATAAGGAAAAAGAAAAACAATCAAAAAAGCACTAGTTGACAGTTCAACGTAGATTTTATTTAAAATGTCACTTACCTGCAACCGTCGTCGTTAACCTGCTAACAAATTCAGTGAAGTTGGAACATATTTGTCGCAAACCTGCACCCATTGTCGATAACCTGGTAACAAATGTCGTTTACCTGACATCGATGTCTTTCACCTGTCGACCTAAAATTTCAAACACCTATATCTTCTAAGATATTCAATTTAACTACTTCCCTCGACGTAATATCAATTATCTGAATATATTTCTAGCGATCCTATGAAAAATAAAAGAAGAAATCGCAACTTTAAAAAAAATGCAGATTTAATGCAGCGGTGCAAATTTTTTGAGAACGACCCTTAATTCCTTTTAAATTTTACTTTTTCATATTATGACAAATATAATGTCAATTTCAACCAACTTTTTAAAGTGAAAAATACTTTTCCCTGAGTTCTAGAAAGTAACATAGCTATTTCATGCTTTCATTGCGTGTCATCGTTGTTAAAAGTATAAGTTGAAAAAAAACACGTTTGCTGCGTGAACTTTGTCAATTTCGAGTAGTTTTTGGAACAATAATTATTAATTATCAATAAAAAATTCAAACTGTCGATTCAAATATATACCAATCAATCTCAAAGGTCTTGTTCTAAATATTAACATTGATACAAACAGTACAGTATGTTAACAAACATGTTTGATCTTAAAGAAAAAAATCTAAAAAAATCAGTATTTTTGAACAGATAAGGAGCCTTAACAGTAGCCCAACTGGCTACCCAATTAGCTGCTAGTTACATAAATCAGAGGACTGACAATTTGAGGGCTACTAGTAACCAAAACAAGTTTTATAAAATTAGCGTAATTTTGGTTACTACTAAGCACAATTTGGCTGTTTCTCAAGGACTTAAACTACTTGAGCTATTTTTTTTTCAGTGTTCAACAAAAATACATTTTACCAATTAAATGAGCTTAAGAGAGGTGTAAGCTAAGGTGGGGTGTAGTATACCAAACCCTATGGCAGGCACAGTACAGCTGTTTATATAGGTCACTACGCAAGAACTTAGCTCGACAACTCGCCAACGGTCGGCCAGCTACTGACCCCACTCCATTGGTTCTGACGTATGCGCACGAGATAAGGATAGCAACACTACATCGGGTAAGACTTTCATCGGGGGAAGACCGCCACAGTCCAATGAGTAACTAACTAAAACTTATTGAACCGGGTCTGTCGCGATATTTTGATTTACCTTCATTGCCTGACGTTCAATAAGTTTTAATTATGTGTTCAAACCGCGAGAGTATAAAGTGTTATATTATAAGTAGCTAACTGTTAGTCTTACCCCATTAGACAATAAAATATTTATTCATTTATTCAAAACAATTTACACAGCATTACAGTAATTCAACCAAGGCACTATGAATTACAAAATTAAGGGGCTCCTAAACGGGCCATGTTTTGCTGCAATTTGTGGCCGGCCATTATTTGCATCTTGCTCTAGCGTAGGGTGTCAGAGGGACGGCAATAGTTGCCGGCCACAAATTGCAGTAAAATATGGTTCGTTTAGAAGCCTTGTTATACATAAAAAAAACTTATTGCTAATTTGATTTAGGCGACGTAAAAGCGAGACTATGTTTGTCTTACCCCAACTTACCTTAAGTATTAGCCATAAATGTGTTACAAAAGTGGTGTTACATAATTTGTGACAGATCTATATTCATTTAGACTTTTAGAAGCCATGGGAAGTTCAATATAATAAGTCACCTAATTTAATATTTGTAGAATCGATTTCAAAATTAATTATTCATTTCTATAATGTATCTTATTTTGACAAATGTGATTGGGATACTTACTAAATACTTCAGAAACGGGGGAGTCGAAGGAAGACGTGTCAACAAACGAAGCTTAAAAAGCGCTTCATAGAAATGTCGCAGAATTGTGACGTCACAAACACGCGCAAGAGTAGTTTGGAAACATAATATGTAGTTTACAATGTAGTTCTTAATATACTGCGTTTACGTGTAGGTGTCATACATTTGTTTTCGTCTTTGTGTGATTTAATAGTATCCTTAATTTAGCTAAAAATTAATTATTCTTTAAGTTTCGTTGTTCGAAGTCACTGTCATCTTAACATATTAGTATAATGAGGATATTTTGAGCTAATTTAGCGTTTACGAACGGGTAGGTACAACTAAAATGACTATAAATTCCAAATGTTTTCATAATATCTTTTTATCAATTCTATTTTTTTTATGTGGAAATACTACTCCATGTCTACTCCATTCTATCTCCAAGTGGCACAATACGAAATAAAAGGAAGTGAGTTCGAACGGTCCGACCACAGCGCCACGAACTATTTCTCAAAAAGTTAGTCCATAACCTCTCTTTTGTAAAAATTGCGTTGTTGTGTTTGCATTTTTTGCTGTCGCGAGCAAGTTTCAAAAAAGTAATGAAATAAATATGTAATATGCCTAAAGTTTAGCAGGAACTTGATCGCCAGCGAGACGACTGGCGAGAAAGAGGGGAGGCCTTTACCCAGCAGCGGGACAGACATACAAGCTAGATAAAAACACTTACCTAAAGTATTCAGTAATTACACTTAGAGTTCACACAAGATAATGAGTGCGAAAGTGACATATGCTGTATTATTTGTTAATCGTTTGTAAAAATGCATGGCCTGAACCAGAAACCAGGTAACTGACACCTTAATTCGGGTTAGATTGTACCTGACTAGTTTAAAGGACACAGTTATAAAAAGAAAGCATATCAAACGTAAGTACATACATTGTGATAAGATAAACCGTCATTATTTCTTATAGTTTCCATTTTATTCTTAAAATTTTCCTAATTAATATTTTAAAATACTATTTTAGTATGTTTTCTTCGACAACTGCGTAAAGGTACGCGTGAATTCGTAAGATAGGTGTTAAATTAAGTTCAGTTCATACTACTGCTGCAGTAGTACTGCAATATTTCAGTACTTATCCTTTCTGAAATAATTACTGACTGTTGAGTTTCCTTCGGCGTTTCTTCTCAACAGTGGTCTCCTCTTGTTATTTATTTAATCGCATGGCAATATGTTTCATGCAAGCAATCAAAGAATGACTTTCAAATTGTTAAGCCAGACTTTCAAAGGCTACATGCAATCAGAGAACGAGAAAAAAAGAAAAAAAGCGATGGCGATCACAAGTCTCCTCTTGTGAAATACCGGTATACTCAGACATGTAAACGTGCCCTTGTGGCCTACTTGCAGAATAAAGTTTACTATTTTAGGCGCTGTTTAAACTCAATTTGACTCCATACTTTCACATTAACAATATTAGCCAAGTATTAACAAAACTAAAACTGAATCACGACTATTTCCCAAGCGCTCCGTTTTATCCTGCTACCCAAAACCAAAAAGGCGTATAAGCTATGAAGCAACGAATATGAAAGTCCGTTTTTGATCCCCCTAGAGTGTAGTTGCGTACACGCACAGTTCACGTCGTGCGCTACTGTATAGTACGGCTCTTCCCAGGTGAATTTTTCGCTTCGAGCCCTAATCTTTCAAAGAAAGGCCATTGTCTCTATTACCACAAAGCCGCTAGCTACTGCGTTAGCACGAGCCACTACTACAACATTCATATGAAAAACAAACGGTATCGTCATAGTATTAAGGTTCAAATTTAATGTCACTGATATTCTATATATTGCGTTTTGGTAGTGTAGGACAATAGACCACCCCGACGAAATACAGCATTCATATTATTTTGATTTGAACCTTAATACTATGAAGATAACGTTTGTTTTTAATATGAATGTTATAGTGGCGCGTGGCAAACTTTAGCTTGCGGCTTTGCGATAATAGAGACAATGGCCTTTGTTTGAAAGATTAGGGCTCGAAGCGAAAAATTCACCTGGGAAGAGCCGTACTATAACAATGACGCTAAAACTAAGTAGATAATTAATTCAAACATATTAACTACTCCGCTACCTAACTTGTCTGGAAGAGATCGCCAGTTAGGGATAAGACCGCCTGCTTATCTCAGCCTGTTGTTTTGTTGTATTTTCTTGATTGATGTTTGATGTGTGCAATAAAGAATATTTGTATTATTATATCCCGCTTAAAAATACTTAATCACTGTTTTTATATTTTCTTGAGGTTACTATTTTATTATGTATTAATTTACTAATTCTATTTTTTTTTGTTGTAACTTTAAAACTATGACACATATAATTATATAGGTTACTTTAGTCTGCTGTCTAACTAAAAAAAACTAATAACATTAAGCTTGATATTATTGACTGCTTTTTTTTCCAATCACAATGCAATGCCCTTGCCGGGATTCGAACCCAGGGCTGTCGGCTCAGTGGACAACTAGATCCATGATTGGACCATCAGAAGAAGAGACGAACTTAATATATGTCAATGTCAGTTTTTCAATCCATGGCCTCGTTTACCCGACTACCCTGAACTTGGGCGTGTTTTCTATCCACATCCTTGGTTCTTCTATTGTAAACTGGTTTTTACTTTTACTGAATGAGATCGAGTCGTGATGCGATGCGAATTTCAAAGGTGAATTATAATTATAATTGGTAATTTGGTACATGAAATGAGAGTTGAAAGGAATAAGCAGATTACGTAATATATCGATCATCATCATCATCATTTCAGCCACAGGACGTCCACTGCTGAACATAGGCCTCCCCCAGTGACTTCCAGATCGGCCGGTTGGAAACGACAAGTATCCAGCGGCTTCCCACAACCTTTAGCAGGTCGTCTGTCCACCTTGTGGGTGGACGTCCCACGCTGCGCTTGCCGGTGCGTGGCCTCCATTCGAGAACCTTACTGCCCCATCGGCTGTCAGTTCTACGTGCTATGTGCCCCGCCTACTGCTACTTCAGCTTGCTAATCCGTCGGAATAGCCGATCAAAAATGCTGATTGTTTTAGACATTTTTCTCTATGATCAAACATGTTTCTGAACATATTCTCAATGTCAATACTTAGAACCGGGCTATTGTGATTTATTTGTATAATAATATGTTAAAAACCTACAGTTTGAAGTTTTTAATAACAATTTTTGTTTCAAAAAGTACTAGAAATTCACTCCGAAATACATATATAATATTAGTTCTGAAAAGCAATAAATGAAGCATTTATAAGAAAGTATAAAATATTTTCTTCAGTCTTCAGTATTATAGCTGATACTGATGTCGCCGAATGAATATAAATATACATAAAATAATAATAATAATAATCTCGCTAGATGGCTGGATCAAGGGTCAGATACAGAAGGCGGTACTCCTGGACACGGCGCGCATCGTCAGGAGGTTCCTCCCTCTGCAGCCCGACACCACCGGTAGCCTGGGCCCTGCCCCGCTGCCGGCGGCACCCTAGGTTAGGTTTTTTATAATGTGTTTATATATTTTGTAATTTAGATAGATAGATAGATAGATAGATAAATTCTTTATTAATTTCCACAACTTACATGGTTAACACATTAAATATTATAATACAGTCGAAACATGCTACTTAAAACTAGTACAAGTATATAACAATTATATAGCACATTTTTAAAACCATGTGTCGTGGCAGAGAAAAGGCGCTGACTCAGCATAATGAAGCAGCAAGCCACTTCGCTGGTATTCTGCCAGGACCTTACAAAACAAAAATGTCTTTATTGTATTTTACTTTTGATATAACTTTATTGTAAAAAACCTAACTTAAGATTTTAAATGAATAAAGGAGATAATAATAAAAACAAGTATAATTAATTAATGAAAACTAAATAAATTATATAATTAAAATAAATTATATAAAAATTCATATAATAAATTGTAATACATATTTTTAAATTGTAATTTAGTCTATTTAAAGCGATAGATAAGTCAAAAACTGTACATTCATAACGAATGAACAGGTAGCATGTCAAAAAATTGGGCAAGTGCGAGTCGGACTCGCGCACCGAGGGTTCCGTACAAACACTTTTCATCCTTAAGTGGTTAAGTTAAGTTTGCACCTGGTATGTATAGCGCCCCATACAAATGAGGTACAAAGTTAACGCAACCAACCCGTTTGTTGTATGGGAGCCCCCCTTAAATATTTATTTTATTTTATTTTTAGTATTTGTTGTTATAGCGGCAATAGAAATACATCATCTGTGAAAATTTCAACTGTCCAGCTATCACCGTTCTTGAGATACAGCCTGGTGACAGACGGACGGACGGACGGACGGACGGACAGCGAAGTCTCAGTAATAGGGTCCCGTTTTTACCCTTTGGGTACGGAACCATAATAAAATACTATTTTTTTTATTAATTAAATAAAAATAAAAAAATTGCACTTAAACTGCATGTATAAAATAATGGAATTGTATCAGAAATAAAGGCTATCTGAATTTGAATTAGAAAAAATATTTTATTTGTCCCGATTTAAAAACCTAAATCCCGATCTGTGCCAACCCTTTGCCCCGATTTTAATCCGATTGGACCTACCAACCCTAGTTGCAATCCATATCTCCGACATTTTTGAAAAAAAAACGGAAAAGTGAATCGACAAGACTTTACTTATAATTGACGTGTTGATTGTTCCAAGTATATTATTTATGAAAAAAAAAAAACTTGCTGTTGAGTTTCTTTCGGCTTTCTTCTCAGCAGCGGTCGACTCTAGGGAAATGCCGGGAGATTTACAATCTGACTTGTAAAAGTGCCCCTACTGTTTTTTTTTTCATTTCTTTTCAACGAACCTACTCAAAATTCATGAACATCGGTTGAGAAATGCGATCGGACATCCGAACTTATGAAAGAATTTTAGGCTAAGTGGAAACGAAGACGCTTCGCTCGCTCGGTCAATTTATATGACCGACATTAGGCAAAACGGTATCAATATCGAAGGACATCAAGAGAGCTGCACCTGTGAGTGCAGTCGCAGGAGAGTATGCTCTACTTTAGTATGAAGGGTACGTCATGTGACTGACGTTAGGCAAAATGGTATCAATATTGAAGGCCAGCAGGAGCGCTGCACTTGTGAGTGTAGTCGCAGGAGAGTATGCTCTACTTTAGTGGGTCAATCAACTTTTTTCTGTTGCTCGTTGCCATGGTGATGTCCCCTGGGTCAGATTTTCAGTGGTTATATTTACCAAAAACTTTGTAATTGCAGTAGTTATGAGCCCATCCTTACGTAAACTATCTCCTGATAATACCAGTAATATAAATTATCAACAATTTCCTCAGAAGTTTAATCACTATTGTCCCCTGGGTCACGGAACAGAATAACAACAAGAAAGGTTCGCTGGCTCAAATCTGTATACATAACCTAAGATGTAAAATTAAGTCATAACTCTTTAAGTACATTTTTTTATCAATAAATGATTGAATTGAATTGATTCACCTATGAAGGGTAGATTAACATGTGACTGACATTAGGCACAACGGTATTAATATTTATTTATTTATTTTATTTATCTATTCAAATTAGTTTCACAGCATTACAGTAATTAAACTAAGGCACTGTGAACTACAATATCATACGTACAGCGCCTTGCTCGGTGTGGAGACCCGCAGACCACCACCAACCGGTTCTGCAGTACCACACTGACTCTTGCGTGTCTTACGCTTTCTTGACACCGTTGTGAAACCCTCCTTGTCCACACTGGTGCGAGGGGTTTCCTCTTTTGCTCTTTTGGAGGATCCCGAACTTCACGCGCTTTCGAGGGCGCGGCTTTCCGGCGGGCTGGAACAGGCTCACCAGCAGAAACGACGTCAGCAAAACGACGACGTGGTTTCGATGAAGCATTGACGGGAGGCCCCGCGAGGAGGGGCAGGGGGGGATATCGAAGGACAGCAGGAGGCACCTGTGAGGCGAGCATCACGAATGCAACTGGAGCGAATGCAGTGGCAGGAGAGTATGCTCGGCTTCAATATTTATAAGGGTAAGTAAGCACCAAAAAGTGCATGTGAATGCATGCATAAAATTTATGTGTTAGTCATACAAAACGACAAAAAAGCAGTTGGGAAAAGTTACGATACAACGAAATAGAAACTTAAGGCACGTTATCCGATATTTCATTGTCGTCGCACAACGGAACCCATCATACTAATTTTAATTGAGGGAGCTAAGTTTTGGTCTTCACCCTTTTTTCCGGACTTTCGCACGCGTTAAAACATTTACACGATCCTACGGGAATCCATGTTCTTTCGGGACAAAAAGCAGCTTAGCTAGTTAGGGTAAAAGTTTTCTGTTCCTGTCATGGAAATTCGTCATCGGACGCCATTTTGAAACATACACATAAACACAATCACGAATTTTCGCCTTTATAATATTAGTGGCATACCTGTGCTAAGTCGGGGCACGCTCTTGGGATTTGATATCGATAAAAAAGATGTCGATATATATTAACACATGTCTCATTGAAAGTTCTCGATTACTATAAAGCGGTGTGATATCATGTCTAATGAAATGGATATTTTCATCTACACGGCAATTTTTAATACCGACGAATATGGAAAAAATATTGATTGTATACTTACTATGAAAATTATTTAAAATAGTCAAATAAATACACATCATCATCATTCATCATTTCAGCCTATTACAGTCCACTGCTGGACGTAAGCCTCCCCCAGGGTTCGCCACATGGCCCGATCTCCCGTTTTTGCCATCCAGTCACCACCAGCCACTTTTTTCAGGTCGTCGGTCCATCTGGCCGGAGGGCGTCCTACACTACGCTTGCCAAGTCGTGGTCTCCACTCGAGAACCCGTCTACTCCACCGATCATCGGTTCTGCGACAGATGTGACAAATAAATGCACGCCTCAATTTATTTATTATTATTATTCTGAAATGAAGAGAAGAAAAATATATTTTTATGTTGATTAACATTTAGATGTTGACAGTAACATAATATTAGAAAATACATAAAATTATTATTATTAATAAGGAACGTTTACAATTCATATTAAAAACTTAATCAAGGAATTAGTTATAAATAAAATAATTACGTGACTAAAATAAACTAAAAAAGGTGTAAAAAACTGTGCCCCCGCGGCATGGTCCCGAAGACGCTGGCAGCATTTCCTCGCTGAATAGCAATGCTAATGCGTTGTGCGAGGAAACTGCCAGATCTTCGGTCCCCAGTAGTTTCAATCAATCTTTTAGCGAGGTCTTTATAGAGTTTGTGGGCGCTGGGACCCCACGGACAGTAACATCGATATACATATTTATTTGTAGATATTTTTTTTTTACATTACTTTAGTATCGGTGCCCGAGTTAGCACAGGTATGTGATATATATACATCTAATTGGTTTCAGGATAGCTACACGATTTTAATGAAATTTTGCATATAGATCTTGTTTTTCTTTTCTAAAATGTTTTGCAGGTTTCATCCTTGAAAATAAGCTTAGATTCACCGAGTTAAGCTCTTAACAAGTGGAGTATGTATCCATTCAAGCCTTTCTCGGCAGATGCACCAATCTACCGTTGATGCCCAACTCCTATATAAGCGCTTGTCTCAGCGGTGCCTATCACTCGCTCATCGACTCATCTTCGGTTGGTCTACTTATCTATATACACTATTAATATTTATTAAGTGTGTGTTAATAAAATAATGTGTTAAAACGTTCAGAAGGGCTTCGTGCCCTTAAAAAGTTAAATAATATATTTGAAAATAGTTAACATTTTGTGCATTTTTTTTTATATTGTTTAATTCAAATAACAATTATATTTTTTGAAATGATTATTTGTATTGCAGGTTTTTTTTTGATAATTGAAGAATATTAGAAATTAAAAATAATCAGTTTAAATAGTTTATAAGGCTTTTTCTAAAAATAATTTAGTTCTGAAGGGGGTAGACTTTGTCAATATTCATACAAAATTACAAGGTGGTGAAATTATCCTAATACCTGATTATGGCTATAAGTTTGCCATTATTATATTTTTTTCTCTGATTTTAATATAAAACCGTATAAAAAATTACATAGCGATAAAATAATGTTAACTTCATATAACTCCACGTCTGCTATTATTATAATTTTCTTGTGCTTTTGTTATAAAACCATAATATATATATATATAATATATCTAAACCCGTACCTAATCATATATTACAAAAATGTTTTTCTATGAAGATTTGAGGAACCCGTAAACTAAGTCATACAAAAGCTTAAATATTTTTTCCTGTACGTACCTATACGTACTATGGTGTTTAAGAATTAATTATTGCTTTAAAAAAAGTAATATGTATAAAAAAAAAAAATATTAAAATATAGATACTTACCTAATATTTGTTAGACATATGGGCGGGTTTATACTTTGAAAAAAAGGAAGGAATAGAAAGAAGTGTTTGATCAGTAGAAGAAGTGTTAGATCCTATTAATGCAAGTCAAACAATCTTAAATATCATCTACGAATAAGACCTATTTTATATTTATAAATTGAATTAACTCTTTCGCTTTCCGCTAATTAAAATTGCTAAAATAGAATTAATTTCGCATACTTGTAACAAATCACAATTGTATTTTAAAATCTGTCTTATACCTACTTAAAACCTGTACATTTGGTTTAACTTCTAGTGTAGATTTATAAAAAAATATATTAAAATATTATGAAATATAGGAAAATGATAATTCTCCAAAGTTTAACCAAACTGGATGCCTATTAAAAAGTGTGTTTGTTATCTACAGATTGACTTCGTCATCAGACAGGAACAAAAATGAGGGTAAGTGATCATTATTTTATAGTATAGGTACCTATAGTCTATTCGGAAATGTAAGATCAAATGTCAAATTAAGGCATCAGTAAAAAACTACCTCCACGCTTCCTGTTGTCTGTCCGTCTGTCCCTATGTATGCTTAGATCTTTAAAACTACGCAACGGATTCTGATGCGATTTTTGTAATAGATAGAGTGATTCAAGAGGAAGGTTTATACGTATAATACATGCATCATTTATCAGCATTGCACCCGTGCGAAGCGAGGGCGGGTCGCTAGTCTTAAATATTACAACAAAATTTGGAATTCTTAGCTCCAATATAGGCTGAGATCCTGGCAAAAATATCTTGGAAACAGTTGCAGCTATTTTTACGAAACATAGCAAAGAACCATCTCGATAGACAAGGCTTTCAATTAAAAATAAAATTTTCGATAAAAAAATACAGGATGTTCGGGAACATGGACCGTCAAATTTTTTTGGGGTATTGGTAGGGTCATTTGCTACCTGTCGCGTAGTTTTAAAGATCTAAGCATACATAGGGACAGACAGACAGACGGACAGCAGGGGGCCTATGATGGTTGCTTTTATCACGCGATAAATAAGTGACAAGGCATCCGTCACGTTTTAACAAAATGCGAGTGTGAGTGACAGATGCTTTGTCACTTATTTATCACGTGATAAACGCAACCATCATAGGTCCCCTGGAAGCGACTTTGTTTTACACTATGTAGTGATTAGTATCATTCTTATCCCACTCATTATATGATGACCTCATATAATGACCTCATGATGACCAAACTTGTATCAAGGGTTGTTTAAATTTTGAATTTAGGTTATGATTTTGACTGTTTTTCTTGTTCCAGATATTCATAGCGTGTGCTCTGTTAGTAGTGACTACATTAGCCGAACCTCCGGTAGACAACAGGTCAGTATTAATTTAACTTTATTTAAAGCCTTTCAAGTACCTAAACACTGCAAAGATCGATACCTACACAAAGCATAAAGAAAAATTCGATACGTTGCTTGGGTGTTAGTGACGGAAAGGTTAACGCGCTCTACCGGCAATCCAGAGGTACCGGGTTCGAATCCCGGTCTCTTCCACCATTCAAATTTTTCTTTAAGCTTTGATCTTTGTATCAATGGTTTAATAAAAATTAGACATCACATGTTTCATAAATTGTTAGTAACTATTTATTTGTTAAACTTAGAATGCCTAAAAGCCAATTTCGGTTAGCCACGGGTTAAGTTTCGTCTTACTATTTTAGATTACTTTTTGTCTCCATTTAAATATAGCCCATATCATAATAATGACGTGACATGGTGGTGGTAGGTGGGCCCATAACCTAAAATAAAACAACGTTTTATCTGCACATACAGTTTGCAACTGACATTTATTGTTTTAAAGTATAATTTACCTAATGTGTCACAGATGGCGCTAGTAGTAATATATTTTGATATTTACAACAATTTGTATGGAGCATTTTTAGCACTCTGTAGGAATGTTGAACTTTGACGGTTACTTCGAACTTTTAGAGCAGTCTAAGTGTATAATTAGTCCCATACAGCCATTTGATAATTACTTGAATCATTAACCGATATAGCTCACAGGATTGCATGGTTGAAGTGGCAATGGGCAGGCCATGTAGCCCGGAGAATGGACGGCCGTTGGGGCAGCAAAGTCCTACAGTGGCGACCACGTATGGGAAAGCGCAGCGTAGGTCGACCCCCGACTAGATGGACGGATGACCTCGTGAGGGTAGCGGGGAATCAATGGATGTGGTCTGCACGGCAGCACTCGCACTTTCTGGCGAGTCATGGGCGAGGCCTATGTTTAGCAGTGGTCGTCTGTGGCTGATAGATAGACATTTGATCCCAATAAAAAATAAAATCGGTCGACATCCTAAAAAAATCTTCATGCCTATTATGTAATTTTAATATTCCAGATACCTTCCACCGCAGCAGGATTTTAACGGAGGCTTCTCTCCTCCATCGCAGAGCTATGGCGCCCCTGGAGGATCCCAGAGACAGACAGATGCTGTGTTCGGGTAAGCGGGCAATTATTATCTCCGGTACCTACACTATTCATAAATATTGGTCCCAGGTTCGAGTCTGTTTACATTGCAGTGTGGAAATCACATTTTTCATTCACATTCTGGTTTCATGTCCAATTCTTTCGCCGTTCAGGCAAGTGGTCTTTGGAATACACTCCCTCTCTATTAGACAAGCCCCGAGCAAGGTAGTTTTCAAGCGGATGCTACGTAAGCACCTGCTCGAACAAGAGCTCGAATATGCAGTAGACATTTCATCGTATTTATTATTATATTATATATAATATACATCTTATAGTATGTAAATATATGTATCATTGTATTTATGGTAGTTAAGTTACCTATAAATATAATATAAGTACATGTATTCACTTGTATCTTGGATGCTCTCCGAACGATAAATTTTCTACTCTGCACCCACTTGGCCCTATGGTTGACTGGTAGAGAATGCCATTAGGCATTATGTTCACAATTTTTACTGACTTTTGTTTTGTGCAATAAAGTTTGAATAAATAAATAAAAAAAAATTTATGTGATCTACTATAAAATAATATAAGAAGGACTAAACTCTACCCTCGTAGCTATTAACGTCGTTGTACCACGACGGAAATGTAGGGTCACAGGTGAACATGTCCTTACTACATTTACTTATACATACCTATCTATACATTTACTTATGTATTTACCTTTCCTTAGTGGAATTAACGTTCGACTGTCGCATACCAGCATCAAATTTTAGACTGATGTAGCATGTCGGTCACTAAAGATACCAGTGGATAAACGTTATTAAACCAGCAAAATGGTGGCTGTTGTCTTTGCAAAAATATAAGTAGCGCCTAAACTAATGTAACCGTTATACGAGTACTTGTGCTTAAGCCTTAAGCAAACAAATCTTTAACGTAAGATACTTTATTTAAATTTGATGGTACAAAACAATAGTCAGTACAAATGGTGAACTTAATAATAATAAATAATAAATATTAAGGGACCATCTTACACAAATCGACCTCGCCCCAAACTAAGCAAAGCTTGTACTATGGGTACTAGACGACGATATACAAAATGGCATTCTCTTCTAGTGTACCATAGTTATGATAAACGACAAATTATGGCTTTTTGACTGGAGTAGAAGTCGTGACCCCCTCTTCGCGTATGACGTGCATGATTGCAGCCAAACCGCTAATTTTAGATGCTCCACTTTGACTGGTCTAATAGCATAATTATGTAGTAACTGTTACTTAAACTTGGCAGGAATGACAGGTCGGGATCCTTTCATTTGGACAGTTATTTGGCAAAGTTGTTTGTTTAAAGATATGTTCTACGGATACGGAGGAAAAATCTTTTGATACAATGATAAGTCCATGAAATGAAACAATTCCCTAAATTTAAGGCACAGCTACATATTCTATTCTAAAATGTTCTCCAGAATTGCACTTAGCGTGTCGTGTCTTGCTATTGTATGGTTTTTTTTTAATGGAACCATCCAGGGTTAAAATTCGTTTTAAAAAATATCAAAATCAACTTAGAAACAATAAAAATGCAAAAAAGATAATAAATGCAAACGGCAATAAACATGTGTAATGCATGCTCTCGTAGATGGCGGTAAGGTGGAATACTTCTAAAAATAAAAAAAAGGTACAAAGATCAGGACGGATGGGGATCGGAGGGGGGCGGTAATCCACAGATACTGGGTTCGAGTCCCGGTCTGGACCACGTATGAGCGCAATTTATTTTTTCATTAAATCTATTTTGAAATAAAAAAAGTGGTGTTAATTTGCCTACACACATTAAAAAATCATTACCAAATCCATAATTGTGTTTCAAAATAATATATTTAAAAACCACCTTATTTTTTGAGGTCGGTTACTGACCCAACTAGATTAGTTTGAATCGTAACCTAACCTAACAAGTCTTGACTTTCGAGGTCAGCCCGATTGTGCAATAAAAGTTGAACCTTGACTTTGCCCGTTCGTTGGTACAGTCAAGAGCACAAGCCACAACTTTTGTTTTTACCAAACGGTTCGCTTTCTCATCATATTTGATGGTTTGTTTTTACGTCAGCCTAAACCTAGACCGTAAATGGGTTTTCTGAAGGAAGTGGTTGGGAGAAAATCAATTGAACGACTAGGCCGAACGTTGATTGAACAAGCGTCACTCAACGTCCAACTAGTTAGCGGATTCTAACATACCTAGCCCTTTGAACAGAGCAGACGTAAAATCAGTCAGGTGATTGAAATGCTCAATGACGTTCAGTCAAGACGTTGAACGTTATATTAAACAACTTGACGAGTTGTCCTTTAGTCATTCAATTGAATGTTGTCATTCAATGAACGCGCTAGTCATTCAATCAAATAGCAGATTCAACCAGATGACTGCGACATATATATACACAAGGGTGTTGCTTATTTTCTAACCCCGTACTCTCACCCCCTCATTCTGTTCTAGGACCCGAAAAAACGTCACTGTTTTTTTTTTTTTTTTAATTCAGTTTTAGGGGTCGCTACCGGCAAGTAAAAATCCAAGATAAATGTTTTCTTTTTAATTTTTTAGCAGTGATATTGTTTGAATAACCTAATGTATCAATCTAGTTATATATCAAGTGAATTATTCTGTGTACCTATCAGAAAAAAAATTAGGTAGTTCATATTGAACTAGATATTTTTTTTATACAATTATATACGTTCCGTAAGTATTATGATACAATGAAAAAAACTTTTTTTTTTTCATCTCTTTCAGATTTTTTAATTTATTTATTTTATTTTTTTACCCCTAAATGTGAATTAAAAAAATAAATAAAAAATCAGTGACATTTTTTCGGGTCCTAGAACAGAATGAGGGGGTGAGAGTACGGGGTAGAAAATAAGCAACACCCTAATATACACCTATGCCAAAGAAAAACCAGTTTCATCAAAGCTTTTGTCATCGAGTATACCATCATTTGATGCCCGTAACTGTATCACGATCATCACGACTTATTGTAATGACTATTGAACATTTGAATAAGTATTGCCTGAATAGTATAGAACGACGTAACCGCCAATTGAACAGGTATATAGTTAGGCCGTTTTAAAAATGCAAATTGTAATCAGGCATAGAAAGTATGCACGTTTTCGATGTTAAAATTGTTCTAAGGTAATTGAGCGAAGCGAGGTCCTTCAGGCAATAGGGGCTCATGCCAAATGCTCTAGTAGCCGTCGTAATTTAGTGTACTATGCGCTGCACAAATGCTTGTCCATTGTACACTCAGCGACTCCCGCTTTCCACCTTTGTACGTTATAAATCAGCACGCGTTCGTAGCTAAAAATAGCGACACACACGCGACCTTCAATCGTGTAGCATTTTACTAAAACAACCAATAAACAGTAGGTAGTCTGACGGCGCTTGCTTTCTTTCTTTCACTGACGCGGTTGGCGCAGCTTGTAATGCACCTACCTATTGAACCGACGGTCCTGGGTTCGAATCCCGGCAAGGGCAAATATTTGTTTGATGAATACGAATATTTGTTCTGGGTCATGGCTGTTATCTATATATGTATTTATATATTATGTATATGTCGTCTAGTAACCGTAGTAAAAGCATGGCAGAGTCTGAGACTAGGTCAATTTGTGTTAGATTGACCCTTATTATTTATTTATTTAGATGTTGGTATAATTTTACATATAGGTTAGTAAGTGAGTTTTTCTGAAGAGTGATACACCTCCTGTTATGTCACGCGCGTTAACTTTTACCTAATCTTCTTTCTTTGTGTAGGTACCTATTGTATTTTTGTGTTCTGAATTGTGCATGCAATCTAAAATACTACTACTTACTACTGCTATTCTACATCGTGTTTGTTGAAAATAGTAGTCAACCTAAAATTATTTTTACAGAGGACGTCCATCATCCACATACGGTGCCCCAAGCAACGGCCGCTCCAGTTCCCGCCGCCCATCCAATCAATACGGACCCCCACAGCCTTCCAGCCAAAACGGAACCCCTCAGTTCCGCGCCCAACAACCCTCCAACCAATACGGACCTCCTCAGAACAGAGCTCCTTCTAACCAGTATGGCCCCCCACAAACCAGGGCGCAACAACCCTCCAACCAATACGGACCCCCTCAAGCTAGAAGCCAACAGCCTTCGAATCAATATGGACCCCCTCAGCAACCATCCAACCAATACGGACCCCCTCAAGCCAGGAACCAGCAGCCTTCTAACCAGTACGGGCCTCCTCAATTCGGCGGCAGACAATCCCAATTCGGTGGCTCTCAGTTCAGACAGCCATCCAATCAATATGGTCCTCCCAACCAGGTTTCCAACCAGTACCTCCCCCCCAACGAAGCTCAAACCAGGCAACCGTCTTCTGAATATGGTGCCCCTGGTCAAGCTCAAGCAAGACAGCCCTCGTCTCAATATGGTGCCCCTGGTCAAGCTCAAGCAAGACAGCCCTCGACTCAATATGGTGCCCCTGGTCAAGCTCAAGCAAGACAGCCCTCGTCTCAATATGGTGCCCCTGCACAAGCAAGGCAACCCTCGACGCAGTACGGAGCCCCTGGATTCAGTACACCGAGCCAGGAGTACGGAGCGCCTGGTGCCGGTAAGTTCTTTCAATTCATTTCTGAACACACGTTGAACGCTTTCTATTTACCTGTCATTCCAGTGAAGAGAGGAAGTGGAAATCCACAAACGGGAATGCTATCGTATCGTTATAATATTGGGATCAGTATCATAAACAAAAAAATATGGAGGTTTGATCATAATATAGCCAAATATAGATCAGCTATCTACATTCTCTTTACAATTGATTTGTTTTGCCAATTTCCGTTGGTACAGGCGTTGACCCAAGCAATGCGATCATGGTGATGTTCGCATTGTTGTGTTCCGGTGTGGGGGTAAGATAGCCGGTGAAATTACTAGCATAGAGGCATTCTATCTTCGTCCTCCGGGTAGGCAAGCACTTGTGACTCCTCTGGTGTTGCAGGTGTTTATGGGCGACGGTAATCGCTTTCCATCAGGCGATACGTTTGCTCGTTTGCCACCTATGACATAAAAAAAAAAAAAAAAAATCTGATCCAGAATGCAGGAAACAGTTGGACGAGATCAGCGCACGTTCGGCTATTGATGTTTTATGGAAGATGCCGGTGTCCAGCTGTGGGTATCTTTCGGCTGATGTTATAATGAATTACGTACGTGAATGCGTGTATTCAGGACATCAGCTAATGCGCTTAGCATTTCAAACAGAATACAGAGGGCGCTTTAAAAAGTCGCATGAGATACATTATTTCACGCTATCCATATAGCGGTCCTATAGCTCAGTGGTGGGAGCACGGCTCCGGCCAAGCAGAGGTCGTGGAATCGATTCCCACTTTCACATCAGTGGATCGCGTAAAATTTTGGCTTATTTATCCTTTGTGTTTATATATATTATAATGAAATGTTTTACTTGCAGGTCAGCAGTATTCCCAGGGTGGTAACTTCGGAGATGCGCAGAGCAGGCAGTACCTCCCACCTGGTGCTGGCAGGAATGGTGCTGATGATGACGGTAGCAACGGAGTAAGTTGACCAATCAAAACCTTCGTTAAATATTTCTGAACTGTTTAAATTGCGATAAAAGCAAGTACTTACTGACAGTGGGACCTATGATGGTTGCGTTTATCACGTGATAAATAAGTGACAAAGCATCCGTCACTCACACTCGCATTTTGTTGAGACGTGACGGATGTTTCAATGTTCCTTAAACCCGCTCCAGACCTTCCGATCCGAACCGATTTATCGGAAGAAATGTCCTAACAATTGCACTACATTATCCGATTTCTTCCGATAAATCGGATCGGATCGGAAGGTCTGGAGCGGGTTTTATTTATCGCCCGGCAACCATCGTAGGCCTCAGTGTCGATAATTGATTAAGCTTTGGAGACAAGTTTACTTAAATGAGTCGATAGGATCATTCTTAACTAACATTCAGTGATTCCTGTGTTTTACTTGAAGCATTCTGACGAGAAATATCACCCAGGTCATCCCACCCTAGTCGATGGTGGGAGGACTGAGGGATGACATTTCACTATACCGCATCGACAATAGGGTCGAGTAGAGAAAAGAAGGGAAGGATTTGCCCAGTAATAGGAGGTTACCTACTAACGTACTATATTTTGATCAGGAGCCAGCCAACTACAGCTTTGAGTACATGGTGAAAGATGACGCGTCCGGCAACGACTTTGGACATCGCGAATCGAGGATGGGCGACCGCGCCGAGGGACTGTACTATGTGCTGTTGCCTGATGGCAGGAAACAGGTACGGCTATTAGATTATTGAACATTAATCCGCGGCTTTGTCTGCGCTACCAAGAATTGAGTGTTGAATTGAAAATTTCTATAATATAATTCGTAGAGGGGGCTAGCCAGCTTATGTCGAATACAATGCATTTAAAATAAAATGTTATTCATAATCAATATCGATAAAAAAATGTTTCTAACACTAGCTATACTGCGACAGTCTTATGTTTTACCGTATTTTTTCCTATCTCTGGTTATTACTTACCAATCTTCTGTTATAGACCGTGGAATACGAGGCTGACCAGGACGGCTACAAGCCCAGGATCTCCTACGAAGACACCGGCGCAGGCGCCGGATATGACGCCAACAGCCAGGGCTACGCGGGACAAGATGGCGGCTACAACCAAAATGGCGGATACTAGAAGATGGCGGACAGGTGTGCTGTTAGAATTATGGCATATTTGCTACATGATGCTATTGATGAAAGAATTTAAAACTGGGTCTATCAAACTGAACAAGCGAGGAAAATGGCGCCCTAAAATCCGAAACAAAGCCTTTTCAACTTCTTGGCTTGGTTTTGATATTTGAAGAGGGAAAGTTTGGAGAGCATCAAATAGTAGTATAATATAACTCTAGCAGTGTTAATGTGTGTTAGAAGCTAGCATCTGTTCAGATATAAAGTGGGAATGAAAAAGGGGTATCGTTTTCCTACGTTTGAGAGAGTGTTGATTAGATCATTTTTAATCCCACTTTTAATCTGTACAGGGGGCCTATGATGGTTGCTTTTATCACGCGATAAATAAGTGATAAAGCATCCGTCACGTTCTGACAAGATGCGAGTGAGAGTGACAGATGCTTTGTCACTTATTTATCACGTGATAAACGCAACCATCATAGGGCCCCAGGTTTCCTTTCTAGCTCTATCGATGGAAGATAATAAATAGTTATGGAGGTTTAAGAGATGCAATGTGATAATTTGTGGGTGATTCTGGCGCGTTTCAACCGCTATCAGTCCTCTGTCATAAATACCAAGGAAATGGATCATAGTATGATTTTTGATTAAGTATGACAAACAGTACGATTACAGTTTAATATGATAAGCATGAAAGTTTGCTGCTTAGCGTAGCTTATTCCTTCAATTTTTATGACAGTGGACTGATTCTGGTTCAAACGCTTGTTGAATCACCCTCGCGTCATATCAAAATAGACTAAGTCCAATTTGGTATAACAATTCATATTTTTTTAGAGAAATGTGAAATTGTTGACATTTTGATGGACTTAGACAATTGATAGACAATATATTTGTGATATCACGACGACTTTAGCTATGTCAAGGGATTATGAGCCATATTATGAGACTTTTGAAGTACAAAACGCTTTAGTATGGTAGGGTAATATAATATAATGTGTAATTTTACCATCAACTCCACTATTATTGACATCTTATTTGAACTTTGTTTTAAGCTGATGGCCGTGAAGCCAATGCTTATAGTAAAAAAAGTCTTATGGTATTTTTTATTTCCTCACAAATGTGATGATAAACATTGTGTGTATAACGGGCAGCGGGTATTACAAATTCAGGCCATTACGAGCCAGTTGTTGGCAAATTTCCCGGTAGATGCCGCTTTGCACTGAATAAAGAGATACATCGCGCTAATACTACTAAGTTTAATAAGATGTTAAACATAGGAGTCGATAGTATATTTGCTACATATTTTAAGTAATATATAACTAATACGGAAATAGAGCCAGTCAAATGTAGTTATCGTGCTTTACTCTACTGATGTATAATTATTATTATATTATATATATGTAAATCAGAACCAAAATCTACCTTAAGGTCTAGTTTCACCATGCTTTGTTAGCAATTAACAGCTAATTAGGCTTTCTAATTTCCTCTAAAATGTACCTATACTCGTATTAAATTATTTTTTCTTATAGCTTTATTCTTGTTAACCTTGTTTTGTTGCTTATTCTATTTAATAATTTCCATTTTGCTGTTACTATTTAGCTTACATAGTTATTAGGATATTGTAATCAAATACTCAAAGTGTAAATAAACCAATTTTATACAAGAAAATATTGTTTTTATACTTTTATATTTGCGTGATATCGAGACACGTTCGAAAGTGCCGCATTTTTTTGGATGCTGCTGCTTAAAATCGTCTTTTATAGATGTAAGAGGCCAATTAATGAATGAATGAATTCGCGTGATAATAGAATCAGAAATGAGGATATCAGAAGAACCAAGTTAACCGACATAGCTTACGATTGCATGGTTCAAGTGGCAATGGGCAGGCCATGTAGCCCGGAGAATGGATGGCCGTTGGGGGAGCAAAGTCGTAGAGTGGCGACCACGAATAGGATAGCGCAGCGTGGGAGGTGCTAGGTGGATGGTTGACCTCGTGAGGGTAGCGGGGAGTCAATGGATGCGATCTGCATGGGATCACACTTTGTGGCGAGCTATGGACCTATGTTCAGCAGTGGATGTCTGTGGCTGATAGGTATATGTATACATTTTATTTTATTTATTTATTTATTACATTAGTTGTATTAATGAAAGTCCACGATAGTAACGCTATCTACTGACACATTAATACGGCCACTAATGGTTACATAAATTACAGTATCAGTATCACTAAAATTAAAACTTAGTATTGCTACTCGCCGATAGGTGGCGCCGTAAGTCAAACTATCATTACTGGATTTTTAACCATTAAAATAATCTGCCCGTTAAAACGAATCTAATTTTTTCATACCTATCTGTTATTTATCTTGCTGATCCTAGACGTATGTGAAAACCGAAGGAAAGTTGAAAATAAAGAATATCCAATCTATGCCGTAAGTATGGCAGTTGACACTAGCTGAAGCATTTACGAAGACAAGACGAATACATTCACAGTGCCATGGTCTGATCTTAAACAAGACTGTATGCAAATATGAATATCCTTAAATATTTTTTAGCCATTTCTATATTTTTGTATGAAGCAATAACATAAATATAAAAGTGTGATCGTTATAGTAATTTTTGTCACCAGCATGTAACGTACTTTATAAATGCTTTATGACGAGTGATTTTGTGTTAGTCTGTGGTGACTATGGAGTGACTCTATTTTTGGCACTATTTATGTACTCCTAGCAAGTACTGCTCCCCGCGGTAAAAAAGTGAACTATTATAAATCAAATTATCTTGATATATCAGTTTATTCTGTTTTGGTCGTAGATGTATTATTACCAATGACTTACGAAATGCTAATCATTTCAAGTGCGCGCAGTATAAAAATATATATGTGGGATAGCCAATAATTCCAAAGTTTTAGGCATTTGTAGGAATGGATTATTGTTTAAAATTTACCTATATCCAAAAGCAATTTTTTGATATACAAACGTTGTCGCTAATACGTTTCACAAATTTCACAATTAACTGAATCGTGTTAGTAAAGGTTGAATGATATACAATAAAAACTATGGTTTTCAGAATTACGAAAAGTAGGAATTATTATGCTTTCTTCTACTTCTTCGTGTGAAGGACTAAATTATATTTTGCCAATGCGTTTCCACTTTTATCACTCGGGGAGTGCAATTTGAGAGTAGTGGGCACGCAACACATATACCTATTAAATTAATCATATAGCAAGATTAGCAGGCCGAGCATTGTCTTTAGTTAATCATCTATTGGCTAGATGTCTCTGTCATCCATTCGTACCCTGATGACATAATGTATGTCCTGCACCTGCAAAAAAATAAAAGTAAACGTAGTCTGTGGTGTCTGGACTCGTGTGCGGGTGTCAATTATTTTTGCGATCCAAAAAATCTAAATAATTCTGAATTAAAGACCAAACTAATATGTTAATTGAGTGCTAAAACTATAATACTGTGAGTTGTGATAACGCCGCATCAGTTTTCATTAAGGTAAATAATTTTTGACTTACCTATGTTACAATATCCTATACTTAAGTAGATATTTCTTAATCCTTACATCATTCATGATTTCATGAAATATTATAACTGAAAAAAGATTTAATGGTTTAAAAAAATATATAAAATATCTTTATACTACCACTAGCGTTAATTACCTGAAAATAATAAATATTTGCACAATAATTACCGACTTAAGTATGCCGCACCGCATACCATACTTTTTAATTTTATTTTTTTAATTGTGAAGCGTACTTTGATCATAACGAATTTATGCCACGTTAATCTCATTAATTCGTTGTACGTACTGACCTTGTGAGCTCGGTATTAGTACTTCGGTGTCGGAATAAATTCTCATAATATGTCAACAAAAGCAGCCATTGTTTTGCCACATTGTGTAAAAACTTTTATTTTTTATGTCGTCTTGCGATTCGGGATTAATACAAGGCTATGTGATTATGTCAGTCTTTGCAAAAATGGATATTTTGTTCCATTTGTAATGGTGAAAATTAACACATATAGAACACACTTTCATCTGTAAGATTGGTAGAAAAGAATATTGTGACTTAAATACTAAAGTAAACATTATTTTGTTATGATCATTACATTGCCATTAGTAGGGTTGCCAGGTCACCAAACCTAATAACCGGACAGACCAGCCAGTTTGGCCGAACATTTTGGTAAAAAGGCCGGACACCCTACAATATTTAGGACTTTTGGCACAGTAATAGACAACATATGACAATTTTTTTCCCTAAGAAGCCAAACGCCGTTTAGTTTGGCCAGACACAATATCAAGAAGCCTAACTATGTCCTGCTTTACGTGGATGCATGGCAACGCTAGCCATTAGTAAAAGTTACAATTAGAGAGATTAACTTCTAGGATTGGTACTTTTGTTCAGTCTTTTGCTGTCAAAAAGGTCACCTGGTACTTTATCACCGCAGTATTGTGTATGGCTATGAGACCAAGCTGTTGACCAGAGACCATTGTATCTGTAGTCTACGCCAGGGTTTTCCAGTGAATATGGCAGGGGTACTGTGATGCTCTCCTATTTACTCTTATCAGAAACTAAAGAGTAGAGTAGGCATCGGAAATTCAGATGCTTTTATACCTACACTTCGGCCTTGGTGTTGAGTTGTAAGGAAGCAGACCCTAATATATTTAGTTAAATTTTTTGTACTTACGTTAATTTTAGTTTTACTGTATCTTTTTGAAGTATCCAATTTAAGAGATTGGCTAATTAGATATCATTGTATTTAAGGATAAAAATATTTCATAATAGTTGAATTAATTGCATGTTAATTAAATAACATTTAGTAGATCCTATATCTTTAAAGCACCTTCAGTTAGTCAATTTTATAACTAATATAGTATGTTTGAAATGTAGAAATCCAAGGATTCATTCAATTAATTTGAGTCCGTCTCCATACAGCTCCAGCAACTCCGAAGCCGACACGAAAGTTTAGGTATAAAAGCATCTTAATTTCCGATGCCTGCTAAACAGGCTTTCCAACAGAATGTCTACTATGTCCCAGTTAATAATACCCTCATGTGACGGCTATGCCAGCTATCTTCACAAATTCACTATCAATACAAAACCCATGTTATAAAATATCTACATACTTATAAAGACACATGCCGGTCATTCTGTTTGAATGATCCTAAATGCATTCATTGTATTCTGACAGTATAGAGATCTGAGGCAAATATTACTGTAATTCGCCACAAAGTTGTTAAAGAAAATGGGAATGTATGATATCTTAAATTATTTGCACTTAGCCTTTCCTATATTATAAATAAGTTTATTTGTCGGTTGTGTTTAATTTCAACAGTCCACTCCAACACAAGTTATCAACTTTCTGTCTTGGCTATAGCATAAATATTCTGGTCTCTTCTGAGCTTGTCTCCTTAATTTTTCCTGCTTGTTGACATTTTTAACTCATTCAGATGCCATCTTATGACCAATTTTGCGACTCCAGAAATCCTCATCCAATTCTGAACTCACACAGCCTGGGATTTTGATTATTAATCATTTCCTTTTATTTATTCATACATACATTACGAGTTCTACGTGTACGACGTCGTGGGCAATAACTAGTCAATTATTGATTAGTTTACTTCAAATCGAAGACATGTAGAGAGCTGTTGCAACTACAATTATTTGCTCTCCATACAAAGTTTCATCCCGTTTTTCGTCCCTAAAAGGGATAAAATTTGACATAAAGTAGCCTATGTCCTATTCTGATACACATATAAGGTACATAACTGGAAAGTTTCATATAAATTCGTCCAGTAGTTTTTGAGATTAAGTGGAACGCACATCCATCCAAACTTTCACGTTTATAATATTATTAGGATTATTCCCACAGCTATAAGAGTATTTTTCGTTGCTACTTCACAGATACGTCGCAATATCTTAGTAATTCTATCATCATTAACTTATCTAATACTGGTATCATCGTCAACTTAATGTAGATTGTACTTTGGACATCTTGTGACCTCAATTTGATCTCCTGATATTGAATGACTATAAGGATGTTATTTATTTATATTTACAACGGTTCTTGTTGCTCAGTAATGAATTTTTCCAAACAATTAAACTGAGAAATAAACTAAACAGCATTATCATGAAAATTTATAATTAATAATTGTTTATATATTGTACGAGTTTTTTGTGTTTAGACAGCCAGATAGCAATTTTTTTTATCCTGTTTTGCACAAAATAAATTCATCATATTTTTTAAATACAATACCAATTGCGCACCTCATAAAACATACAGGTACAACGCAAGAAATTACAATTAGGGTTAAACAACAGGCAGTCTTATCGCTAAAGAGCGATCTCGTCCAGACAACCTTTGGATAGTGGAGAACTTGAAAAATGTATATGTTACTACACTTTACTATGTTACTATACAACATGTATATAAATACGTTACTGAAGTTGAGTTAATCTCACACGATTTTCACTCATTACTTACTTACTCCGCTGGCGCAGCGACCCGAAGTGGATCTTGGCTTCCGATACGAAATGACGCCAGCGCGCTCTGTCTTGAGCAATCTCCTCCCAGTTTCCTGCTTGTAGAGCGCGTAGGTCCTTCATAACTATGTCCTTCCATCGGTACCTCGGTCGGCCGACCGGTCGACGACCAACATACGCCCTTTTTACCGCCCTATCGTCCGGCATTCTCTCTAGATGCCCGAGCCACCGGAGTCTTGCTTTTATCTCCCCAATAATATTTGGCTCAGACACTAGGTCTTCCAGTTCTTGGTTCTTACGGATCCTCCAGCAACCGTCCTCCCTCTGCGTCGGTCCCAGGATTTTACGAAATATCTTCCTCTCTGCGACAAGAAGCTTATTTTCCTCTATTAGGGTGAGTGTCCATGCCTCACATCCGTACATTAAGATAGGTCTTATGACAAAATTGGACTTAAGAGGAAATACACTGCTCATCTTTCGATACAAATCGAGGTTTCGTACTCGTCTGTTTCCTTTTCCAAAATTTAATCATACTTTACTTTAATTTAGTAACAGAATTGGTAAGAAATGTTCTGAGTCGGACCGTTTTGATTTTTGAGCAAAATATTCTACAATTTGTGTACTTAGTAAGCAATTTAGCTTAGTACACAAATTCTATAATAATTTGATATATAATAAGTTTAACATGTGTATCTGCGTATTTGTGTGTCTGTCTGTGGCATTGTAGCGCAATTGGATGGACCAATTTGAGTGCGATTTTTTTTAATCGAAAGACTTCTCCGTTTCTATCTTTCTTAGCTATGTTTGGTGGAAATAGAACCAGTAGTTTCCAAGATATTCAGCTTTAATTGGAACAAGTGACAAGATCTGAGCCAATATTGAAGCTAAGAATTCCACATTTTGTAGTTATTTTCAGTTTTAGTAGCATTTTCCATATCACTCATTGAATGCGGGCTCCATGATGAAGAGCTAAGTGTCGGGGGTGCTTTAAATTTTTAATTTAGGTTGATACAGGGATAGCTGAACGTACAAATTATGGTTATAGGCTATTTTATACCCAACTACGGTAAAAAGGAGCGTTCTTGGACGTAATTGCGGGCAACTAGTTACGAGTATTTATACATTGAATTCTTTATTATTGCGTACAGCTCTTTCATTCATGTTCTATTTTGGCACCCATCCACTATCATTACCTAATAAACATTAGTAATCATGAACCGAGACTATAAGTCTGTCGCATTTAATACTCGATTTAATCCAATTTAAGGGCTTTTGAATAGATTCGCGAGTGAGAGTGGTCATGAATTACTCATTCAAGAAGTTTAGGGTCAAGGATAGGAGTGGAGGTGAGTCTTAAAGTGGTTATGTAATCTTCAGTTTCTTTCGGAGTTTCTTCTCAATAGTGGTCTCCTCTTGTGAAATGCCGGTAAGCTCAGACATGTAAAAGTGCAAGACCCTTGTGGCCTACTTGCAGAATAAAATTCATTAGTTCATTATTAAGTAATTTATATAAATAAAGGGCGATTTTTAAAAAGAAAACCTTAATCTGTTTCTTTCAGAACTTGATGTTTTTTGGGTTCACGTTACTCAGAATCGATAGCATTTTTAATGTTAAGAAAAAAAAAGTATACTAAATTTATCCGTTCCAATACGTCACGTTTGAATATGAACTTCTATTTATTTGCACGAGCGTTACGTAGTGGAAACTAAAATTCCCATACAGATCTCCGGACACTTTTTTTTCTTCGCATTGAAAATGCTATCGATTCTGAGTAACTAGGATGAACCCAAAAACGTCCAAGTTCTGGAAGAAATATTTTTCTGTTTATTCGGCAGTTATCGGCAATGTAACCTAACTATCGGACCGAATACGAACATTGAAAAACTTGCCGAATATGCCGAATACCGAATATTCGGCCCATCTCTCTTATCGAATCTACCTAGAAAATATCATGAGAATCGGTTGAGTCATGCGACCTCTAGAAAGAAAGAATAACAGCTGGAAAGCATCTAGTCATCTAAACATCCGGATATACGAAAGAATTTCTCACCAAACTGAAACATATTAGGCACTTCGCTCGTGCGGTCCTCCATACATGGCCAGACTTAAATCCGTACCGTGTATGAATGAAACGGCCTTAAGGCCTTAAGGTCACCACGCTTTACGGCGGCCGGATGGACTGAAGCGATTCAATCACATCGGCCTAATCAGTTTTGCCTTCCCATGTATGGGGGCCTAGGCCTAGAATGACACAATTACATCTAAATTTTACATCTAAATAATTGAATTCCATTTTTTTAATTGAATTTAACTTAAAATCTATACTTCTATAGTAATTCTATGAGCTAAACGGTGTTCTGGCTGCAAAGAGTCCACTCAGCATATGTCATAGCACTCTTGAGCACCACGACGCTGATCTTCCGTGGATCCAGATCAGGATATGTGTAGAACAGCGTGCCGTGTATCTGTGTTGGTTTGTGTAAAAAGATAGACATGCAAATAATGGGATGTGATGTTTTAAAAAAAAAAAAAATTAACTGTTTATTTCAATAAACGGACATTAGATTTCAGCTTAGACTCTAATCTTAAGTCACTAGTCTAATCTTAAGTCACTTTAGAGTCACTTGTCGATATTTAACTACTGTATACTTGGTGTGCATAATCAAGTCCATGATATACTACCACTCCAGTCAAGCCTAACTGAGACGCGCCATAATATGTCAAAGTTCATCCTTCTCTCTCTGTAAGTTCGACGCTTGATGTGTAATGTGCTATTTATTCTTACTATAGATACAAAGATTGGCACGTGCTCTAGTGACGAAAAAAACAACGCCCACATTCTCAACTGTGTTCAAACAGTGATTTTATAGTATAGTGTATTGTATAAATCATGTGATGTTTTGAAGACATTACGTGTCTAGTGCAGAGAAATAAACCAAGCTACGAATCGCATTCGTCACATGAGTTGGTGACGATTAGTGCGCGTTTCCACTGGTTTAGTGAGTGTTTATTTATTAAATTTTTATTGCACGAAAGTATGTTTTCAACCGCGATATCTTCACCGTTTCAAAATTTCGTAAAACTGGATCGACAGAAAGAATCTATATACACCTACTCACGAAATTTCATGAGAATCGGTTGGGAAATGCGACCTTTAGGCGAGAAGCGTCGTGACGTATAAACATCCGGAAATACGAAATAATTTTGGACCAACCTGAAACGAAGACACTTCGCTCGCTCGGTCAATAAAGTAAAGCGTGGGTTAACGAATAAGATGAAAAATGTGATCAAAAAGCCGTATTCATGAAAAAAAAATATTTTTTTCATAATATGACAAATATTGATAATTTCAACCAACTTGTTACGGACAGCACAGCGAAACATATAATTTTAAGTAAAATAAATGAATAAATATCCATACTAATATTATAAATGCGAAAGTGTGTCTGTCTGTCTGTCTGTCTGTCTGTCTGTCTGTCTGTCTGTCTGTCTGTCTGTCTGTCTGTCTGTCTGTCTGTCTGTTACCTCTTCACGCTTAAATCGCTGAACCGATTTAGATGAAACTTGGTATATAGATAGTTTCAGTCCCGGGGAAGGACATAGGATACTTTTCATCCCGAATAAATGTAGTGTTCCCGTGGGATGAGCGGGTAACACCGCGGGGCACAGCTAGTTATTTATAAATTAGGAATAAGATCGTCGCCCGTAAAAGAGAAAAAAATGCTTATTTTCCTTGTCTATAATCACTTATTTGTATAGAGCTCCCGTCATATCCTAGTAAATAAAATCATTACAAAGATGACTCATCGTAAACTTTCCATTCGTAGACGAAAATAAATGAGTCATCTTTGTTTACATTCCGATGCAAATTTTGAGGAAAATTTTAGATTAATTCAAAACTTCGTTAAATTAATCATTATAATAAATCAAGTAAATGGGTCTATATCTGTTGGTCTAAAAATTTTTGCCCGATATTTTTTTTGGCACATATTTTTGGCCTAATAATCTTTGGTCGATTGTTTTTTATGTCGAAAATTGTTTGGCCGAAATTGTTTTGCATATATTTGTTTGGCCGAAAATTGTTTAGTGCAACATTGTTTGGTCGAATGTATTTTAGGCATAAAATTGGTATTCCGAATATTAGTGTCACTAATAATCGCATCCAAACTGTCGCATTTATTAGTTGCAGACTGCAGTAGGTATATGTCGCAGTTTTGTTGGGGACGCAGTTCTAACCTAACCTACTGTTCTGGGAGCGCCTTATGTTTGTCGGGAACGCAGTTCCAACCCTTTTTTTATTTTTTTTACATGGAGAAATCCTCATTGGATCCCCGCCCTACGGGGAAGAGCGTAGATATGTCGGACTCTACTGAGAAGCAGTAGCCTACCGACTAAAACTCCATGGTATGCCCACTCGCGGCATTGGTAGGGGTGACACGGGATCGCGAACACCCCCTGCCGCTGACAGCCAAAGCCGTCCCCTCCCTGGTAGAAAGCCAAAAAGCCCCACCGCGTCGGACGCATGCGGGGCGACACCTCACGCATCCGACGTACCCTCACCGAGGACCTCCACGCCGGGAGAGTGGCGAACGACCCCGTGATCGCCCTCTCAGGTCCTGCCTGCATGCCTTCAGGGAAAACGTCCCCTCCAGCTACGCCACCACTACACCCGTCCCATATTCAGACGTGAACTCTGCTGCTGCAGAGACACGCTGAGGGACCCTCTGGAAGCAAGGACCGCCACCGACACACGGTGCTTCGGTCGCAGCCTCCTGGCTGAGGGAGAACAAATGCCCCTACCCCTCAGCCGACCATGGGAGGACAAACGCCCCTGCCCCACGACACCCTCTCCACGCCAAGGGAGGACAAACGCCCCTACCCCTTGGCCCGCCTCGGGAGGACAAACGCCCCTACCCCTCGGCCTGCCAAGAGAGGACAAACGCCCCTACCCCGTGGGACGCAGTTCCAACCTAACCTAACCTACTGTTCTGGGAGCGACTTATGCTTATACTTTCGCTCGCTCGCTTCAGCATATGGGTTTTTAGGGGGTTTTATGTTAGGCTAAAGAATAATTATACCTAAAAATATTATACTTTAAGCCTTTTAATCATAAAATATACTAAACAATTTTTGGTCACACACGCTTTAGGACAAAAAATATGTACCTACCTACAGTAGCGGAAAAAAATCTATCATATTTGTGTTTTTATTAAATATTTCTATATGTGATCGACTAAACCTGCCTTAACTTTTATCATATAAAAGCTCTTTAAATAGAGAGTATAATCATATATTACATTCATATGATATCATAAAAGACACTCGTTTTGCACAAATTTATTTAAAAGTACCTAAAATAACTAAACGTTTATTAAAAAAAAAAACAACAAAAATAACAGATTCTTGACTGAAAATCAAACTATATGATTAGTACTTGGTACTGAAACCCTTTGCATCAAGAACAGCTTGGCATCTTCGGGGCAGTGATGCAATCAGCTTTGCGAGGTAATAATTTGGAATGCGTTCCCATTCTTCCTTTAATTGTTCAAATCTTTCATTCCAAACAATTTTAGAACATAAAATTTTAGACCAAGCGAAGGGCACCCAAGTAAATTCATCGAAAAACAAAACCTCTCGAGAGCGCGACAAATCGATAAATGAACATGCTCCCTTGCTGTTGTCATCAGTATCACACACTCCTTTCTGGAGTGTGGAGAGTGCCTTGTCTGTGTCTAACACAATTATTAGAGCCTTATCACACTTGCGATTTGCGAGCGTATTTTGTATGAAGGCGATCGCGCAGCGTGTACGCCGCGTCGCTTATTTGTATAGAAAATACGCTCGCAAATCGCAAGTGTGATAAGGCCCTTAGGCGGAATCTATCGCGACCTGTCACTACGGGCCGGGCTGTCATGTCGCTTAAAGCGATCGTGGGTGTCTTGGCTAGCCATCGTGGACGTGTTCATGGAAATGAACATGCTCGCGGCGCGCTACGCCTTAAGGGTTGTTTCACACGTACCACAACCACACGACAACCACCACCACACCACAACCACACGACGTCGTCGGGCGCATATTTTGTATGGTTAATGAATAGTTCAATTCACACGTAACCACAACCACACCACAACCACACGACGTGGTTGCGACGTGGTCGGGCGCATATTTTGTATGGTTAATGAATAGTACAATTCACACGTAACCACAACCACACACCACATTTTAACGCTGCGACGTGGTGTGGTTGTGGTACGTGTGAATTGAGCCTAAAGGGTGATAGAGCGAGTGTATATCTCGCACGGTGCGAGCCAGACAACCTCTTATCGGGGACAAAGAACAGTGACAATTTTTGCATCTCACAGTCAGACGGGAGCTCTCACAGCGTAAACAAGCCTGTTTTCATGTTCTCCTCATAGACGTCAATCTATATCATAAATTAGTTTTAAGCTAAATTATGTACATGTTAAGTAATTCGATTTTATAGAAACAGGGCGGGCGTCCCCCTGAGATTGTTTGAATTGTATAAAAGAGACGGCCATTTTAGCAGTATGGCAGTATAGCAATCAGCAGAATAGTCAGCAGTATTACAGTTAGCAGTCAGCCTTCAGCTATCGACTTTATAACCATCTTGTAGTATCAGTGTAGCGTAGTACCATCGGTCCGCGATTTTTAGTTCGTGCGTTAGTTTTGTAGCGTAGTATAAAAAATTTACTTCGTTTTTCCTTTTGTTATTCGTCCGTATTTAGATTCGATCATCCCCGTCTATATACAGTCCGTTCGCTCCGCATAGCTCATCCCTGAGCTTCGGAGTTGCCGGTATAGACTGTAGACGACCATCGACGGACGCGGTTGTCGCCTACACAACTTGTTGAAGTGAATAATACTTTTCCCTAAGTTCTAGAAAGTAGCATAGCTATTTCATGATTTTATTGCGTGCAGTCGAAAATAAGTTGAAAAAAAAACCAGTTTTCTGCGTGAATTTTGTGAATTTGGAGTAAAATTATCAAAGTAAAATTCAAACTGTAGATGTAGGTTTCAAATATATACCAATAAATTTCAATAGCCCTGTTCTAAGTTTTAAGATAATATGTTAAGAAACATGTTTGATCATAGAGAAGATGTCTAAAACAAATCAGCATTTTTGAAACGAGCCTTAACGAGCTCAAAAGTGTATGTTTCAGTAAGTACAGACAATTATTCGCCGCCGTAGAACCTTGTCGTAATTACAAATCATGATCAATCAAGCTCAGATGACGAGCCACGTTATTGCGACAGGGTCCTACGCCACACAATTTCCCGTACTGCACTGAATGAGGAACGGATTTCGCGAGGCATTTTCCTCAAAGCTTAATTAATTTGCTGTTGCATTTATTTAGACTTCCTTACCTTCTATATAAAGTAGTTACTGACGAGCGGGATGCAGCAATATGTGAGACGCGTATGGAGATAACTTTCTCTCACAACTTCGTATTGCTGTATCCCTTTCGTCAGTGACTAATAGTCGCATAAGACCGAGTCCGTGGCATCTCCCAAAGTGTCGCTCGGGGTTGGAATATGCCATATCACATTTTAGTACTTTAAATAAATACAAAAAAAAAAAAAAAAATTGGTCAACCTCACACAAATCTATCTATTAAGCTCTAGTAGGCTTATATTATGGGCACTAGACGACGATAAACATACTTATATAGATACATACATACTTAATTACAAATAACATCCATGACCCAGGCACAAATATTCGAGTTCGTCACACAAATATTCGAACCCAGGACCGTCGGCTTAGTAGGCAGTTGCCTTACCGCGCCAACCGCGTCGTCAACTTATTAATACTTTATTTATAACCACTAATAAACTGCCAACTAAAAACAATATTTTATCCTGTTACCGAATTCCCGTATGATATCGGACGTTATTGGCGCCGTAATCTTCAAAAATACGTCATTATACGATAAAGAATGGAATGGGTGTGAACTGACGCGCCTCCGTCCATAGATAAGGGACTGGTTCCGTCAGTCTGAATGGATGTTTACGCGGATTCGCACGTTCGGAATTTGAAATTCGCGCGGTTTTTAAAAAGTGTAACTTTTGTTTTGGCTAGTGATTGAGTGATTCGAAATTTGAAATGGATGACGGTAAGGGTTTTTTTAACAGCCAGGATCGTGTTTTTTTTTAAGAATAGTGTTTTTTAATAGTGTTCATGTATGTATTATGTTCTAAGTATTTTAATTTATACAAGCTTTTATTTAACTTGCAATTTATGTAACGTAACTATGTTTGTTCGGGTGAAATCAATTTGCAAGCAGATATTTTCAACCGATTGAGCTGAAATTGTGCATACCTACTCTTTGATCACAATACAACAATATGGTACCTTGGAGCTGGTCTGGTGATAGAGCCGGAAGGCGGCCCTAGCAACTCTGTAATAGATTAAAGCAATCCTATCGAGTTTGGGCTCTTTAGAATCGTATCAGTCAGCAATTGTTGGATGTTCAAAGAAAAGTACAGTCGGCTATAAAGGATTGTCACAAAAATGAAATCCTTTACAGAAACCTATTTAATTAGGTGGATGAGACTTGGTCATAGTCTTAATAGTTTCACGGAAGACAATGGACAAAAAGGAAAACGTATATATATTAAGAAAATTACGGACCAAAAAATACGGAATTATTCACTAAGCAACCAAGATATGCTTTATCTCTTTAATATAGTTAGTGACAAACGGGGACATTTTATGACAATTACACAAAATAATAAAGCCACTAAATCATTGAAATTATATTATTTTATTACAGCAATAGATGAGTAGTTATAAAGTGTAGATTAAATTCTAGCAGTTATGTGCTTTTATCATAATAGATTATATCTTAATCTTTCAAGATAAGCCGGTACTTATAAAGTAATTAATTAACGGTGTCTAGGAGCTATAAAAATGTGTAATTTTCCTACATAAAGTAATCCTAATCTCTATTAATTGAATACCGTACGACACGCCATATAAATGGTTTTTAGGGTTCCGTAGCCAAAGGGTAAAACCCCTATTACTAAGCCTTCTCTGTCCGTCGTGTCTGTCTGTCCGTCTGTCACCAGGTTGTATCTCATGAATCGTGATAGCTAGACAGTTAAAATCTTCACAGATATGACAAGAAATACTAAAAAACAGAATAAAATAACTATTTAATGGGGCTCCCATACAACAAACGTGATCGCTAACTTTGCACCTCATTTGTATCTGTATCTGGCGCCATACATACCAGGTGCAAACTTAACCCGGCCGGTTAAAACGTCTATAGTAGTGAAACGTGCAGTCCTATTTCACTCAACTTGTGGAACCACATCCTATCCTAATACCAGCCGTCAAATCACCCCCGTGGTTTGGCAATGTGCTGAGCGGACTACTTTTTCGCACAATACTCCTAATTTTTATGTTATAATATGTGATCCTAATTGCGGCGAGATAAATTTTCTTTCTTTCTTTCTTTTTAGTATGGGATCCTTTATACAAGCTTTTATTTAACTTGCATTGTATGTTTGTTCGGGTGGAATCTTGCAACTCAATTTTGAAGCAGATATCGTCAACCGATCGAGCTGGAGTTTTGCATACTTACATAACTTTGATGACAATACAGTAATATGGTACCATGGGGCTGATCTGATGATGGAGCCGGAAGGTGGCCATAGGAACTTTATAATAGAAAAAGCAATCCTACCGAGTTTGGGCTTTTTAGAATCTTCTCAGTGAGCATTTGATGGATATCCAAAGAAAAGTACAGTCGGCTATAAAAGCTTGTCACAGAAATTAAATTTTTGACAGAAACTTATTATTAAGTATAGAAAAACAGTTCACCGAATGCTTCAATTAATAGACAATTTTTTCCTCGTACATTTTTCAGAAATCTTGAAAATTAGGTTAGGTTGGGTTAGGTTTTTGTTATAAGATCCAAAACATTTTATGGTTTCAGAAAAAATGCTTTCGACGAAATGAAATTTCGATGAAACGTAAAATAAATAAGGGTAAACCGTCTATTTTACTATCCAAATAGTTATTTAAATCAATGTTCGGTTCGGGTCAAATGGTTAGCTAACTGGTTGTCATTAATCCATCGACAAATGTGCCGATTATAGCAATACTGCATTGGCGCTAGCGGAACCGCTACTAATGTTCGTGATTGCATGTTTTTAGGGTTCCGTACCTCAAAAGGAAAACCTTATAGGATCATTTTGTTGTCCGCCCGTCTCTCAATCAAGACCCTTTATCTCAGGAACGCGTGGAAGTATCGAATTAAAATTAGAACCATATACTTAAGTCTGCAGTCCCTTGAAGCTGTGAAAAAATCTCTAAAACTTCTAAGTTAACGTTAAAAAAAGGTACGGCCGTTTATGCCCCAACCTATATTACGACACTCTCAAAGGAATCAAAATTAAACAGGAACAATGAAATTTGGCAAGTAATACCGTCTTACACTAACAAGTATAGGGTTTTTTTTTAAACTGTACATTTGTAATTAAACCAAAAAATGTCATAGTACGTAAAACAGTTTTCCAACGGTGTAGTTAATAAAGTTTGTGGCTCAGTACAGTTTATCTTCTCGTTAGAGCAATATGCAGTGGTTTCATAGTTCGTACGGAACCCTCGGTGCTTGAGCCCGACTCGCACGTGAACGGCTTTTTTTATGGTCACGTTCACGTTGTCACAATAAAACTTTCTAGGTGATGATTTTTAGTGATAAAATTTTGTGAGTAGTTAAGTAAGTTACTTTTGTTGTATGTTATCTTAAGAGGAAATATGCAAATTTTTATACATCTATATATAAAAGAAAAGAAGAAGTCCTGACTGACTCATCAACGCACAGCCGAAACTACTAATGTTAGAGAGTTGATTTTTGCACAGTAGGTTACTTTTATAACTTGGGCTAGGGATAAGAAGGGATTTTTGGAAATACCTCCCCTAAGAGGGTTAAACAGGGGTGCAAAGTTAGTATGGGGGAAACTTTTTTTTTTGAGCTAGAGACTACGTAGAAAAAACTTTGTAGCAAGATTACTTAATCAAATACACAAAAGTAATTTGAGCGTTTTAAAAAATTCTGCCCCTAAGGGGGTGAATTAACTAAGTTTGAAATTCACTTACCTATTTTAACATCGTCGTCATCATCAAAAATCTACGCGGACGAAGTCGCGGGCGGCCGCTAGTTTTTACATATAATTCGAGGTTTCGTTTTCGTATGTTTCCTCCTCCAAAATTCAACCAATAGCGTGCGAATCGGGTTGAAATATTTTCCGCCGTTTCATTTATCGTATGCAGGGCTGCCATTTCTAAATTCGCCGAACTCGGACAAAGACTTAAAAAAACCCGGACACTTGGCGTAAATCGCATTTTTCCCCCGGACTTGACCGAAAATAATATTATTAAATAAACAATCGCTTTATTAAAAAGTGGGTTTCCCCCGGACACTTTTTGAAACCCCCCCGGACATCCCCCGGACGGCCTACAACTAGGAAAAATCCGGCACTGCATCTATGTGGTGTATTTGCGAAATAAAGTTTAGATGCGTTCACAAAGGTGCGGCATTTGTGTACATGAAGCCATGTATAGCATAGCAAGCGTCGGTCCGGCGCAGGGATAGTGACGCTACAAACAGCTTTCATATGGCAATAATGTGCATACGTCATTATATTTGCATTAGTAAACGTCACTAGCGATTTGTCAAGGATTCGTCATTAACCAAACTCAAAACATTGTTTACCGGAATGTTGCTCAATCCTTCGTTCTTCTTGCGAAATAAATACTGAATACTATTGAGGAAATTGACTCATCGCTGAGGAATAGTTTTGGCTTTATTATGCAATAATTAATTGAAAATTGCGGAATATTTTAGCCCTGTTTCTTGTTTGTTTACATTAGTGACATTCATCGACGTTAAACGTCAGTGACCAAAAATGTGTTGTTGCCAGTTACATAAATTAGTACCACTAAAAACCCGCAATATGGCATGGGTTGTGAGACCCCCCGTTGGGATAATATACCGGGTGGAATTTTTCTATGGGCCCTGGAGGGGAACTACCTTAAATCCTTTAGTTAGCTCATTTTACTGAAAGGAAACATTCCTTTATTTTTAAAAAGAAACAAAACCGCATTCAAAGATTTTCCAAAATTTGCGATCCTCAACCGGGAAAAAACTTGTAATAAGTATTAAATTTCATGGAATCTCGTACAACTGATGAGTGTAGGGCTAAGTTTACTGGATAAATTTTATCCTGAACAATAATCCTACTGATTCGTGAAATAAAATATTGAGGGTTTATTTTTTTTAATTTTTAGTTAGTTCGATTCCCGGTTGAGGCAAGCAATTTTCGGAAAATCTTTGAATGCAGTTTTGTTTCTTTTTAAAAATAAAGGAATGTTTCCTTTCAGTAAAATGAGCTAAGTAAAGGATTTAAGGTAGTTCCCACCCAGGGCCCATAGAAAAATTCCACCCGGTTCCCGGTATACATTCCTAACGAACATACCACGATTTTGCGCGACAGAGCGGTGCGCGGTACGTGTACAGTCTGACCAAAAAGAGTAAAAATTAATAAGTTTCTGTCAAAAATGTCATTTTAGTGGCAAGCTTTTATAGCCGACTGTACTTTTCTTTGGATATCCATCAAATGCTCACTGAGACGATTCCAAAGAGCCCAAGCTCGGTAGGATTGCTTTTTCTATTATAGAGTTCCTATGGCCACCTTCCGGCTCCATCATCAGATCAGTCCCATGGTACCATATTATTGTATTGTCATCAAAGTTAAGTAAGTATGCAAAATTTCAGCTCAATCGGTTGACGATATCTGCTTTAAAATTGAGTTGCAAGATTTCACCCGAACAAACATACTTTAAACATACAATGCAAGTTAAATAAAAGCTTTTAAAAAGTGGCAATACTGTAGTGCCGTCCCCGTTTTCTTAGGTTAATTAGAAAGGGACGACACTACAGTATTGCCACTTTTTAATTTCTACTCTTTTTGGTCAGACTGTATCTCGCTCACTCGTATGGCCGCGGTCGGATCTGTCGCTCTCCTCGCCGCGCCTCTGTCCGCCCAGTCGTGGCACGTCACGTCATAATGCGTTTTACTTCTACCTCATCTCGGTAGTAATTGTAATAGCCGGTTATATACTAAAGGATTTCCCGCCACGCTCATTCAGATATTGCGGTTTTCCTTAACCACCTGCCAAGGTCTGAGTGGGATGATACTAGTGTTTTCTTGAATGATTCTTGCATTGAGTAGCGTAGGCCCGTACGTAATTACTCGTAATAGACTAGTTGACTCATGTTAATAAATAATAAATAAATATCAGACAACCTCACACAAATCAACCTAGTCCCAAATTAAGCTCAAGAAGGCTTGTGTTATTGGTATGGTACTAGGCGGCGATATACAATTATACATACTCATATAGATAAATAAATACTTAAATACAAATAACATCCATGACCCAGGCACAAATATTCGTGTTCATCACACAAATATTTGCCCTGGCCGGGATTCGAACCCAGGACCGCCGACTCGGTAGGCGGTTGCACTACAAACCGAGCCAACCGCGTCGTCAAATGTGATGGATGTCAGTTACCTATAATTTTCCTTCACCCAGTTTTTTTTTGCCGTTGTCTTGCCAAAAACCGCGTAATGACGCGTAGTTCTTTGGCAACTAGTGCAAGTTATTTCTTGGCCATAAAAATGTTAAAGCGAAACTTTAGGATTGGCAGGGAGACGATATTTTTATATTTTAATGGCGTATTTCCAAATGTTATTGTCTAACTCTTTGTTCTTCACATAATAAGCATCTTTTACAGTAAATGATTTATTGCACTTGATAATTCATTACCATTACATTGGTAATGGTAATGAATTATCAAGTGCAATAAATTATCTTGAACCATTTTTACATAGCTTGGTGGTCATAATCAAGATTAATACATTTTTATTAAATCAGTAACGTCTGCTAACGTAAACTAAATGTTTATATAGAAGCGAAAAAAAAATGCTTTGAGCGAGGTTTGAACCCACGTCCCCACGACTTTCCGGGCTAGACGGGTGTATTACCTATGCTATCAAAGCCACTAGCCAAAGCATCGAAGACATCGAAGTTTTCAACCAGTTGCTTAATTTCTACATGCCTTAAGGTAACATCGTAGCGCCATCTACTGTAAAGATTATGTCTTTATGTTCGGCACCATTGTCTCAAATTATTTTGAGAAATCGATAGTAACAATGAGCTATCAAGATTGTTCAGGGCACGATATACATCTATGTATATACGCATTTTGCGCCTTGAACAATCCTATTTTTAGGGTTTCGTACCCAAAGGGTAAAACGGTCCCTATTACTGAGACTTCGCTGTCCGTCCGTCTGTCCGTCTGTCACCAGGCTGTATCTCAAAAACGGTGATAGCTAGACAGTTGAAATTTTCACAGATGATGTATTTCTATTGCCGCTATTACAACAAATACTAAAAATAAAATAAAATAAATATTTAAGAGGGGCTGCCATAAACTTACAGATAATGGTACGGAACCCTTCGTGCGCGAGTCCCACTCGCACTTGGCCGATATTTATTTCAATCTCGATAGCACATTGTTGCACATTTATGCATATACATTATACATAGATATAAAACAATATTGCATTTTTACAAGCTTTTGTTTAGCTTGCATGGTATGTTTAAAGTATGTTTGTTCGGGTGAAATCTTGCAACTCAATTTTGAAGCAGATATCGTTAACCGATTGAGCTGAAATTTTGCATACTTACTTAACTTTGATGACAATACAATAATATGGTACCATGGGGCTGATCTGATGATGGAGCCGGAAGTTGGCCATAGGAACTCTATAATAGAAAAAGCAATCCTACCGAGTTTGGGCTCTTTAGAATCGTCTCAGTGAGCATTTGTTGGATATCCAAAGAAAAGTACAGTCGGCTGTAAAAGCTTGCCACTAAAATGTAATTTTTGACAGAAACATTATTATTCATTACCATTAACAAAGTAAGGCAAGATCGTAAATCGCATATGCTCTTTGAGTTCATGTCATTGTGTGGTCTAATTCAATTGAATAGCATACCAAACGCAAATGGGCGTTTTCTCGACCTAGTATTATCAACCTCTAACTGCGTCAAGGTATATGGTGCCGAACCCATGACGAAGCAAGATGATCATCATCCTTCTATTGTTGTTGATATCCCTCAGTTGCAACCCGTATTTGCTGCGGCTGTCAACAACATTAAAAGGCTAAACTTTAATAAATGCGATTTAAGTAAGATTCGTAATGACTTGCTTTTGGTGGACTGGAAGTCTTTGCTTGTGGCATCAGATGTGAATGTCTGTATTCAAGTATTTTACGAAACGCTTCTTAATATAATCAAAAAACATACCCCTTTTTACAAAAACAAATCAGGCCATAACTATCCAGTATACAAATACAAAATACAATACAAAAATACAAAATATTTTATTTCATAAAATACAGTTCATTATGATCTATGGGATGGAGCCACCCAGTAAGCATATAATTGCCTGTGTTGGGAGGCACCGCTCTTCCTTAGGTTACATGAAATAAACTTAAGTAAACTTAAGTATAACTAATACTACTTTAGTTTAGTTTGTGAATTAGTTAATTTTGGTTTCAATTAAGTGAAGCTAGATTATAAATAAGAACAAAAATAAAAACAAACATATAAGCATAGTGGGCAGTGTGCCCGTAGTGTGTGTGTGTGTGTGTGTGTGTGTGTGTGTGTGTGTGTGTGTGTGTGTGTGTGTGTGTGTGTGTGTGTGTGTGTGTGTGTGTGTGTGTGTGTGTGTGTGTGTGTGTCTGATTTTATGTATTACACTGTAGTAAATTCTCCGTTTCATCATAACTTATTGATTTTAGCCAATTTATGACAAGTTTTTTGCATTCGTGGTACGATTTAGAGTAGATGTCTAAATAATCTTTGTTGATTTTATTGTACACGTATGCTGATCTTCTCTTGAACTGTGTGGTGGCAAATGTTGTTCTACATTTTATTACTTTCGCTACGTTGGTTACTTACAGTTAGTATGGTACAGTAGTGCATTAAAAAATTGCCTCGCCGAAAAACTTAAGTTTCATAAATTGTACAAGAAATACGGCAATCCACGCGATTATGACTCTTTCTCCATGCTTCGTAAAAGATGTAAGGCTATGACGGTTAGATGCTATAGGGTTTTTTTATTGTCTGTAGAAGATGCCTTACAAGATGATGTCAAAGCGTTTTGGCGTTACGTAAAGAACAAGAGGGGCCTTTCGACAATGCCACAGACAATGACTTACGGAGAGTCTACAGCCTCAGGAAATCAAGCCATCTGCAACCTTTTCTCTTCCTATTTTGCATCTGTTTTTGATACTTCCACATACCTGTCATCCCATCCTCTTATATCTTCTTCTGATACGTCTACTGTTGGTAACGCATCTTTATGCTCGGTCTTGGTATCAGAAAATGATATCATTGCGAAAATTAAGATGCTTGACAGAAATAAGGGCGCTGGGCCAGATGGCATACCCCCCTCTTTTATTATATCCTGTGCTGAAGAACTTGGGCTTCCTTTAAGCTTAATATTCAATAAGTCATTGGCATCTGGAACATTTCCTACAATATGGAAAACTGCCCATATTGTTCCTATTCACAAGTCAGGTGATAAGTTGTGCTGTGAAAATTATAGGCCTATAAGTATCTTGTCCTGTATGGCCAAGCTTTTCGAATCTATTGTCTATGAACACCTATACAACCACTTTAGATCATTTTTATCAGAAAAACAGCATGGTTTTGTCAAGAATAGGTCTACTATTACTAACTTGTTAGAATATAAAGACTTTTTATGTACTAGTTTTGCAAGGAGAGGTCAGGTGGACTCCATATACACAGATTTCTCGAAAGCCTTCGACAAGGTTGACCACAGCATACTTTGCCACAAACTTGCTCTTCACGGCATAAACGGTAGTTTGTTCAGGTGGGTTTGTTCTTACTTGAATAACAGGAGCCAACTTGTAGCCATTAATGGTTTTCTATCGACCCCGGCGCCGATAACTTCTGGTGTGCCTCAAGGTTCGCATTTGGGACCTTTGTTGTTTATTGTTTTTATAAATGACTTGGCGGATAAGGTATCATGTCCTTTTTTGTTATATGCAGATGATTTAAAGTTGTTTATGAACATAGATCATGTGAGTGACTGCTTACAGCTACAGCATAATATAGCTTGTGTATCAGATTGGTGTCGTGATAATCGCATGTTACTGAATGTTGATAAATGCTTCGTTATATCTTTTTCAAATAAGAAACAAAAGATAATATACGACTACACGCTGGCTAACCAAAGTCTTGCACGCAAAGCTGTCGCTAAGGACCTTGGCATTTACTTTGACGAACAACTGAACTTTAAGTCACACTACGAGTACGTAATTAGGAAAAGCAACCAAATGCTAGGATTCATCCTGCGTGTTACCAAAGACTTCAAAAGGCCTAATAGCTTGTTGTGCCTATTCCAAAGTCTTGTACGTAGTGTACTCGAATATGGCTGTATTGTTTGGTCGCCATATTACTCAGTTCACTCAAATAATATCGAGCGTATTCAAAAGAGGTGTCTAAGAATCATGTCGTATAGATACAATCACGGCTTAATCCACCAAAATTACGACCAGCGTTTACGAACATTGGGCATTTGTTCCCTCCAGTCACGTCGTCTCTTGTATGACATGCTATTTTTACACAAGGTCCTTCATTCTAAAATTGACTCCCCCTATATTCTGTCACATATCACCTTTAACACACCACGATTTAGATCGCGCGCCCCTAAAGTGTTTGCTCTGCAGGTATACAGGAACAACACCTCGTATTACAATCCTATCGTAAGAATGTGCCGTCAGTACAACGACCTAGTGTCAAAAAATAATAACATCGACATTTTCAATCCACGATTTTTGGTATTCAGGAGGCAGATTGTAGAATTGCTCTCGCGTTAAACGCCATCTCTGTTTACACATTTTTGATTGTTTTGTTATTCTAATTCAAAATGCTCAATATGTATAAAATATTTAAATAGAATGTTAAATTAAACAGTTGAGCCATTATAATAATATTAGATTTATAATAATTTTTATTTAACGATATTTTTTCAATGTACATATATTGTTATAATCATGATGTGCATGCTTATTTTGGATGACATTTATCTGCAATGCCTGTCCTTTGTATCTTTATTTTTTGAAATGAATGTAATCTGTTTAGTGTGCCAATAAAGAAAAATAAATAAAATAAAAAATAAGGACACTTTGGTATTGTACCCTTACTTTAGTAATGGTAATGCTAATAAAAATGGTAATAAATCAATAATGGTAATAAATGGTAATAAATCATTTATAGTAAATGATGCTTAAAGTGAAAAACAAAGAACTAAAAATCCTTTTAGGTTCACTCTGTCCACATTCCCATTTCGAACACATTCACAACTTCATTGCCTACCTCATCCACATTCGCAACTCGAAAATATATAGCATTTCCTTTTTACAACTTTGCAATTTAATATTATTGATATCTAACCTTCAGATCCTTTATCTATATATATAAACGGATTTGTCCTGACTGACTGACATATCAACGCAGAGCCGAAACTACTGAACTTAGAACTTTGAAAATTCTACAGTAGGTCAAGTATATTATGTAGGCAAGGAATAAGAAGGGATATTTCAAAACTCATCCCCTGAGGGGTTAAATTGGGGTTGAAAGTTTGTTTGGAAAATGCGTAATTTTTTAGTAAGAGTCTTAATACTTTGCATACAGACTTTAAATTTAGAATGAAGAAAAGTAATTTCAGCATTTTTGAAAATTCATCCTGCAAAGGGGTCTAATTGGGGTTGAAATTTTGTATGAGAAAAATGACAGTTTTTGAGTAAGAGCGATTATATTTCGTAATTAGGTCGTGCATTAAAAAATATTAAAACTAATTTTAGCATTTTTTTAAATTCAGCCCCTAAATTGTTCAAAATAAAGATTAAAGTTTGTATAAGAAACGTAGCATTCTTTGAGTATGAGGTATATTTTGGGGGTATGGACTCTTATTCTTATAAACGGACAAGTCCTGACTGACTGACTGACTGACTGACTGACTGACTGACTGACTGACTGACTGACTGACTGACTGACTGACTGACTGACTGACTCACTCATCAAAGTAGAGTCGAAACTACTGAACCTAGGAACTTCAAATTTCTAGAATAGATTAAGTATACGATGCAAGCAAGCACTAAGAAGGGATTTTTCGAAACTCATCCCTTAAGGGTGACAAATCGGGGTTGAAAGTTTGTATGAAACTTACGTAATTTTTGAGTTAGAGTTATAAAACTTTGTGTATAAATTTTGGATCTAAAAAGAAGAAAACTTATTTCAGGATTTTTGAACACTCTTTCTTTAAAGGGGTTAAATAGGGGGTAAAAGTTTCTATACAAAGTAAGATGACAAGTTTCAGCATTTTTGGAAATTCATCCCCGAAAGGGGTTAAATGCACTATGAAACTTTGTAAGAAACACGTGGTCAATTTGAGTAAGGGGTGCATTCTTTTACGTGTAGACTGATCATCAAAAACTGAAAACATGTATTTCAGCGTTTTTGAAAATTCAACCCCTAATGGGGTAAAGAGGGAGGTGAAAGCTTCTATGAAGAGCTTGGGATTCTTTGAGTAGGAGTGGTAATATTTCGTGGACAGGTTCTTATTTGCAAAGTATGAAAACAAGTTTCAGCATTTTTGGAAATTCATCTCCGAAAGGGGTTAAATGGACAGTGGAACTTTCTTGGCAAACGGGGTTTTTTTGAGTAAGGGGTGCATTCTTTTGCGTGTAGACCCTTCATTAAAAACTGTGAATATTGATTTCAGCGTTTTTGAAAGTTCAACCCCTAATGGGGTAAAGTGGGAGGTGAAAATTTGTATGAAGAGCGTGGGATTCTTTGAGTAGGAGTGGTAATATTTCGTGTATAGGTTCTTCTATGCAAAGTAAGAAGAGGAGTTTCAGCATTTTTGGAAATTCATCCCCGAAAGGGATGAAATGGATAGTGAAACTTTATTTGAAAATAGAGCCGTTTTGAGGAAGAGGTGCATTATCTTGTGTGTACACTGATCAATGATCATCAAAAACTAAGAACATGTGTTTCAGCGTTTTTGAAAATTCAACCCCTCATGGGGTAAAGAGGAAGGTTAGTTTCAATGAAGACCTTGAGGTTCTTTGATTAACATTACGTGTAAAGATTCTTCTATACAAAGTAAGAAAACAAGTTTCAGCATATTTGGAAATTCATCCCCGAAAGGGGTTAAATGGAAATAGAACTTTGTATGAGAATCGGGCCTTTTTTGAGAGGTGCACTATTTTGCGGGTAGACTCTTCATCAAAAACTGAGCATATTGATTTCAGCGTTTTTGAAAATTCAACCCCTAATGGGATACGCTGAGAGGTGACAGTTTGTATACAGAGCTTGGATTTTTTTTAGTAAGAGTGATAATATTTCGGGCATAAGTTAATCATTACAAACAACTTTTCACCATAAATGAAGTTAAAAAGTAAGAGATGCATTTTTTAATATTCATCCCCTAAGCATGTGAAATTGAAGGTGAAAACATTTTTAGTGAATATTCTTCTTATTCATAACATGAATTAAATAAATATTTTTTTAGTGGATATGTAGAATATTCACTAAGAATTGAGAAAATAAACTTAAGTTTTTTATGGAAATTCATCTCCAAAATGGGTCTAATGGGAGGCGAAAGTTTGGATGAGAAAAGATGAGATTGTTTTCGTAAGTCTGGTCATATTCCGTGTGTCAAAATACTACTTTCAGAAATTGTTGAAATGTACGAGTATTGTCTGAGTAAAGGGGGAAGATGAAAGTTCTTGTGAGGAATATTTTCGTGTATAAACTCTGTATTCATTTTTGGAAAGTTATCTCCTGAAGAGGTTAAAAACTTTATATGCAAAACGTAGGATTGAGTGATAAAACTTCGTGTAAAAAAATTGCATTGTTGGGGTTCCGTAGATACCTCAAAAGGAAAAACGCAACCCTCAAAGGATCACTTAGTTGTCTGTCCGTCTATCGAATAAAATGGAAATCAAAACCATATAAGTACTCAGGGTACTAATCCTTTGAAGTCGTTAAAAAACCAAACTTTAAGTTATAAGGTAAAAACGCTGTTTACCTATGCCACAACAAACGTCGATACTCTCAAGGGAATCAAATTTTATAATGTGTTTAGGTATTTTCAGTTGAACTAAAACTATGAACTTGGCAAGTAATAACGTGTCTTACTCTCTTACTACAAGTACTTAATACGGAGTAATCTGAAACTAAACATTACTAATTAAATAAAAAAGTAGACTGTATTTAAAGTACGTAAAACAGTTTTCCAACGGTGACGTTAACTTTGCCACTTAGTATATTTTATTTTTTTCCTTAGTAATGTCGTAATGTGCAGTGATTTCATAGTTCGCAAGGAACCCTCTGTGCGCGAGTCCGACTCGCAGTTGACCGTCTATTTGTATTAACTGAGAATACTGATTTAAACGTTAGAGGAAATTCCTATCCTTAAGAGGCCTTATTCCTTTTAAAAGTTATTATTTCATATTATGACAAATACGAGTATATTCATAATTTCAACCAACTTTTTGAAGTAAATAATACTTTTCCCCGAGTTCTAGGTAGTAACATAGTTATTTCATGCTTTCATTGCGTGCAGTCGACTTATTTAAGTTGAAAAAACTAATTTTCCCCGTGAATTTTGTCAATTTCGTTTTTGAAACAAAAATTATTACTGAAAAACTCAAACTGTAGGTTTCAAATATATACCAATAAATCCCAATAAGCTGTTCTAGGTAGTAACATCAATAATATGTTAAGAAACATGTTTTATCATAGAGAAAAATGTCTAAAACAATCAGCATTTTAAAAGGAATAAGGCCTTTTAAGGTGATTAAACTTTTGACTATGATTTTGTTCGGTTCATCGGAAAATGAATTGCCCCATGTTTATACCACAACGTGATCTAGAAATATATAAATCTACTAAGTAGGGACCCAAAAATTTATGTATACGCGCAGATTTCTATTAGTTGTATTATTTTAAGACACAACAAAGCGGGTAGAAAGTTATACAGATAACGTTTCCAGACCCTGTGCGAGCGAAGCCGCGGGCAGAAGCTAGTCGCTTATATTATCTGAAAGGCCGTTGCCCTTCTATATTCATATTAAGTATTACACATCTTCATGTATAGTAAAAACAAATTAGAAGAATTGTGGTTTCGATTCAAAGACCTGTACTGGTTATTGGGAAGAAACAGCGAACTGTCAATAGACAAAAAATTATTAATACCGACCTACTTACTATTCATACAAGCAAGGCAAGGGCAAATATTTGTGTGATGAACTCGAATATTTGTGCCTGGGTCATGGATGTCATTCGTATTTACGTATGTATTTATCTATATACTTAAGTATGAAAAAAATGTTGTCGATGAACGAATGATCTCCTCTCTTTTCAATCTTATTCGATCCTACGACTCCAGATTATCTCAAATCTAAGTTTCAATTTGTGACTGCTCGCCCTGGTTGCACTCTCCGTACTTCTCGTAGACTTAAACTCGTTGTCCCTCTCCACCGCTCCGGTTTCATGTCCAATTCCTTCACGGTTAAGGCAATACGCCTCTGGAACGCTCTCCCACTCAACATTAGACAAGCTCAGAGCAAACTCTCCTTCAAGCGCATGTTGCGCAAGCATCTTTCGGACAATCTCTCTTCCTAACTTTCTTCGAAATATTTTACTTTGGGTACATAATATATGTATGTAAGTATATCATATAAAGTATTCGTGTACGTTTATGGCAATTATATAATACCTACATTCCTATATATATCTTATATTATTGATTTGTGTTTTAATTATTTTGTTTCTCTGTAACTCTGATCCTGCACCGACTACATATTTCTGTTTAACCCAGTGGTTGACTGGTAGAGAATGCCTAAAGGCATTAAGTCCGCCATTTGTACTTTTTTTTTGTATTGTGCAATAAAGTTTAAATAAATAAATAAATGATGGCGAAAAACATGTTGTTTTTCCCGATAATAGGGTTATTCGATCTGGCAACCCTATACAATATTTGTGACGTAAATTAATTTGCATTTTCTTGTTGTTTTCTGCACGAGGATAAAGTAACTTGTTTACTATTTGAAAGTCACTGACCATTTAAGTAAAGATTGAATTAACTATCATATAACTTGATGTTGGCTTGGCGCAATGGTAGATCCGCTGCCTACTGAGCAGCGGTCCTGGGTTCGAATCCCAGCAAGGGCAAATATTTGTGTAGTTCATGAATAGAACATCCATGGTGATCGCTCCAAATCAAATGGTTGAGGAGGGAGAAAACGAAAACTAAGTATAAGAGATATACATAACCTGGAATTGAACCTGGTTAAAATTCTGTAAGTCATCTCATGTCGTATTGTTATGTATGAAATTATGTACCTATGAATTTTATAAAAATATACTTTATTAAATCTAAAATCGACGCCATGTTTCCTAAGAACAGATTTCCCTATCTCTTATAGCTTGTGACTTCTCCCTACTGACCCATTTGGATTGATCACCCGGTATATGTATTTATCTATGTATGCGTATCGTCGTCTAGTGCCCATAACACAAGCCTACTAGAGCCTACTGTGGGACTAGATTGATTTGTGTGAGGTTGTCCGATATTTATTCGTTTGAAGACAGCTAGAGGCCAAGTGTGTCGCTTCACTACTTGAGGGGATTCCTTTTCATTATATCTGATCCACTTGTATAAGTATATTACTAACGACCTGCCCCGGCTTCGCACGGGTGCAATGCTGGTAAATTATGCATGTATAATACGTATAAACCTACCTCTTGAATCACTCTATCTTATTAAAAAAACCGCTTCAAAATCGGTTTGCATAGTTTAAAAGATTTAAGCGTATAGAGGGACAGACAGACGGAAGCGACTTTGTTTTATACTATGTAGGGATGTATACAGTCGTCTAGTACCCATAACACAAGCCTACTAGAGCTTACTAGGTCTAGATTGATTTGTGTGAGCTTGTCCGATATTTATTCGTTTGAAGACAGCTAGAGGCCAAGTGTGTCGTTTCGTTCTACTTGAGGGGATTCCTTTTCATTATCTCTGATTCACTTGTATATCACAAACCGATTGTACTACGAGTATGTACGATTTCAGCTACAACACTTTCATGTCGAAAGGTACAGATGTGACTCCAACAATTGCAACCACGCAACTATATTTAGTTGACAATAGTACGTGCCTATAATTTCGAGTAATTCGGGATGGGCAAGTGCGAGTCCGACTCGCGCATGAAGGGTTCCGTACCATAATCTATAACAAGTTTGTTGTATGGGAGCCCCCCTTAAATATTTATTTTATTTTATTTTTAGTATTTGTTGTTATAGCGGCAATAGAAATACATCATCTGTGAAAATTTTAACATGTCCTATCACGGTTCATGAGATACAGTCTGACAGACATACAGACGGACGGACAGTGGAGTCTCAGTAATATGGTCCCGATTTTACCCTTTGGTACGGAACCCTAAAAATAATAAAAAATAATATCTAAAAATATTGTTTTAATGTATTAATTATTTGTCTAAGATTATATTAATGGAATTCTTTTATACCATGTGTGGAAGTTAGATAACCAACTTAGATAAGTGCTTATGTTATTATCTTAGTGTCAAATGTGTCGACATACGTCACCGATGAATGTTATGTCTCGCCTCGGGGTCATAGGGCGATCTTTTGTTTGATGAAGTTATCGGTGATACCTACTTTGTCTGTTTGGCTTTGTAAGAAAAACTTAATATGTGGCAATGAGCATGAGAATAGACGGATATTCGAAAGTATTTTTGCCCAACTGAAATTCGCGCACAATAATATGTGGCAATCCGTAAGAATAGGGTCCTTATGGCACCGCCATTTTCCTTTCTTATTTATGTACAAGTGGCCCTGCTGAACCGATTCTCGTAAAGTTCTGCATGAGGACCCTTTGTTTCTCCTTCAATTATGAGAAAATTTTGAAAATGGCGTATTTATCGCTTTTTTTAGCCATGCAAAAACAGGATCTTGAGGCTTCGCACATAGCCACGAGAAATTTTAGTGAAGAAAGCCGAAAGAAACCCCAACAGTCATTTTTCGAAAATTATAATTTTCGAAAAATGACTGTTGGGGTTTCTTTCGGCTTTCTTCTCAACTGTGGTACTCTTCGCAAATGCGGGTAGCCTCAGACTTCCAAACGCGCCCTTGTCCCCTTTTTACAGAATAGAGTTAATTATTTCACTAATGTAAAGCATGTATACTATTCACGTTACCTATCTTTTTACTTTTCAGGCGGCGAAATGCCAGTGAAGGATGGCAGCCGGCGGTCACTGGTCGGCGTTATCGACGACGGCACCAAGACAGTCAGGGTCGTGGTAAGTGTTGACTGACACTATGCAGTAGTGGAACCATTCGAAGGGTATATAGCTCTGAAGGATGCTAGTGAATGATGGCAGCTGGTGGTCACTGGTCGGCGTTATCGACGATGGCACCATGACAGGGTCGTGGTTAATGTTTACTGACACTATGTAAGAGTGAAACCATTTGAAGGATTTATATCTCTGTCTCATTCTTGTCTGTTGCCATTGCGACTTAGGCTTCCCTTTTCGGTTCGCTATTCGGTATGCTTAGTTATGACTATAGCCATCGGACTCTCGCACGGTAAGACTTTAGAGAACAATGGATCCGATATACAATTCATACTCGGGTCATTTGTCAGTTCAAAAAAAAATGTGTCCCTTCGGTGGTCAAAAGTAAAGAGCTTGTATGAATCAAGGTTATGTTGCTATTACATCGGATTATAGAAGAGTTAAGAGGGAACGTTCTTTATTCTCACAGCACAGGTGCGCGATACCGACTCGCACTTTAAGTTTATGGTGATGAAGCTGTTGTTGCGTGAGGTAGAAATACGAAATATATCCTATTCGTTTCGTCAATTTGATCCATATTTATGGTAAATAATATATGTGAAAACTAACCAGTATTGGCTATGGGCACGACTGCAACGCTGCCTGGCAACCCGGACAAAGACTCAAAAACCCGGACATCTGGCGTAAATCACACATCTTCCTGGACGCGTCCGAAAATAATATTATGAAAAAAAACAGTCGCTTTATTATTCATTCACATAAAAAGTGTCCGAACTAGGACAAATCCGGGCAAACCATATCCGAAACAGCCATTACGGAAGACCAGTAGCCCAGATGATACATACTCATTAAAAAAAATTGGGCAAGTGCGAGTCCGACTCGCGCATGAAGGGTTCCGTACCACAAAACAAGTTTGTTGTTGTGTTGTGGGCTCCCAAGCCCCCATAATTATTTATTTTATTTTATTTTTAGTATTAGTTGTTATAGCGGCAATAGAAATGCATCATCTGTGAAAATTTCAACTGTCTAGCTATCACCGTTCTTGAGATACAGCCTGGTGACAGACAGACGGACGGACGGACGGACTATTTATCGCAACTTTTTATCAGCCCCAAACACATCTGCCGACAAAAACAATTCACGCACAAAAAAATTATTAGTTCCCCTCAAAAAAAAAATAACAATAACTTTTGACCTAATAAAAGCATGTTAAAAAAACGTAGTTACTCCCTTTCATTCAACCAGCGGTATTGTACCGCAGATTCAAAATATTTACCTAAGTTGAACGATCCGAAACATGAGGCCTTTGTTTATTATCTCTTCTTAAACTGGTTTTCTTTTAAATTGGCTGTCTCGAATGTGCCTGACAAATACCGTATTGGTTTTTATTGATTCACACCTCACGACGGCAAACATTACGTTGCTTTGTCACCAATTTGCATGTGTGTGCTATTTTACTTACCTATCCATGTCCCAAGGTTTTCGGAGCACGGATGAATCTGATATTGCCGGCCTAGTGTCTAATCATTAGCGCTCCGAAACCCCCGGGGTATGCTTATCTTTGATCACAAGTAACATAATAGTTAAATATTAGGGTTCCGTACACAAAGGGTAAAAACGGGACCCTATTACTAAGCCTCCGCCGCTACTGTGCCTCCGCTATCCGTCTGTCTGTCTGTCCGTCTGTCACCAGGCTGTATCTCATGAACCTTGATAGCTAGACAGTTGAAATTTTCACAGATAAAACTAAAAACAGAATAAAATTAATATTTAAGTGGGGTTCCCATACAACAAACGTGATCGTTGTTAACTTTGCACCTCATATTTTGTATGGCGCACACCAGGTGCAACTTAACTGGTAGTTGTTTATTATGTATCAATGGCTTAACCTGGCCAGTTAGGATAGGAGTTTTTGTACGGAACCCTAGGTGCGCGATACCGCCTCGCACTTGGCCGGTTTTTAAATACTAAGTTACTATCTGGCCTAAAAAACTCAACGTTCATTAACGCGATTCTGTGAAAAAGGACAAACTAACAAATACTAATAAATGGTAAACTAATAAGTAATAAATCAACTTTTGCAATATAGTTCAAGATGAAACATGACTGCAACATGTCATTTATTTTCATGTCGCAACGTAGTAAGTCCGAGAGCTATTGTTTTAAAATGACTAACTGCATGCATGGCTGTATACTGTTAAATCACCTAGTTGCTCACAGGCACGTTCAGACGACCTTCAAGTAGGTATATTACATTATTATATTTATTATAAACACGAAAGTCAAGTTGTTGTGTATTATTTTTCTTGCAACATAGTAACAACGGTTATACGTATACGTATCTTTTTGTGCGACAATTTAATTATGGGTTGTAAACTAACATGTGCTAACTTCTATCCTGTATAAAACATGGTTTCTGATAAACAAGCCTATAATACGGTATGTAATAACAGTTCATATCAGCTACTCTTTATAAAATGCCAAAAACGATCTGTTAGTATAAGATATATATAGTATGAAGTGTCTATGACGATACTGGCTTGTGACGTCGTAAAAATCAGTAGGTATTCAAAACATGTTTTCCTTTTAGTTTTAGTGCAATTAAAAATAGTATAATGTCCAAATGTTAGTGGTCGTTTATTTGGTTCCGCGTATTTTTGAATGTGTGTTTCAATGACACAGTTTATTTTCACGATTGTCAAATACCGTATTAGGCCGGCCACACACAGTCTGAATTCAGATGCGAATTCAGAACGGAGTGACGTCAGCAAGCGAGACATCGCCATATGACAGACAGAGACTGAGACACTTTCTGACGTCACTCCGATCTGAGTTCAGACTGTGTGTGGCCGGCCTTAAAGAGCCATTGAGTGAAGTAAATGAGTAATGAAAACACTAACTTCACCAAATATTAGAAAAACGTTAAAAAGAAATGACGCAGAAACATTTCGTAACTGATCAATTTATTTATTTTTTATTAGCCTATAATTGTGTCCAACTGCTAGGCAAAGGCCTCCCGTCTCTTGCGCCACTCGTCTCCATTGGCCGCATGCTCCCTCCACTCGTTACTAAATGCATCCAGGTCATCCCACCATCTTCTTTTCGACCTCTGCTCCGGTAGCCTTGCGGTGTCCAATCGGTGATTATTCTGGCCCATCGTTCCGGATGCATGCGGCAGACATGTCCAGCCCAGTCCCACTTCACCTTCGCGGTCTTGATACCTATAGCGGGTGTTTTGGAACTGATCAAATTATTCATAATCATAACATTTTCAGATCTAAATATTTTTATAGAATCTTTTTATCGATTCTATTTTTTATCGTCGATCGTGCGTGCAAAGCGCACATCCTAGGGTATGGCTAATGAGCATTTCAAACACATATGACGCAGAGGGCGCTCCAGTAGCGTAAGAATTATGGAATGGAAGATGTGATGTGATTGACGTAGCGATCTAATAGCTCAGTTGGGCGAGCAATACGCCGGAAACGTAGAGTAGAGGTCGCAGGTTCAAGTCCTGCTTAGATTGTAGTAAGTAGATCGCATTAAATTTTTCTTTCGTAATTTACCTTTGTGTCATTATTTATTTTCAGATCTATGAAGCGGAGAGATCCGAAGAATTAGCAGCATACCAGCTAGACAAGACTGAAGTGCAGCCACAGGAGGGCTGGTCAGAACAGGATCCTCTGGAAATCATACACCACATCAGGCTTTGTGCTGAGAAGGCCGTTGAACAACTCGCTGTCAAAGGTACGTAATGAAATGAAATAATAATTAGTACATTACGAAACAAGGGTGGTAAACGAGGAATTACAAACGGGTGTCTCCCGGCTTTAATGACACGAGTTTGGAATTCCTTTACCACCAGAGTCACGTACCTACGACGTTTTTCATCACACTTTGGAGGAAATAAAACAAAACTAGTAGTAGTCAATACCAAAATTACTTACCGCCCTAGGGCGTAATATACGACTTACCGCCCTAAGGCGTAATATACGATTTACCCGCCCGGTTTTCTAGCATGTAAACCCTTAAAGTGTGATTAAAATTACTTACCGCCCTAGGACGTAATTTACGACTTATCGCCCGCTTTTCTAGCATGTAAACGCTTGTTTACGAGCAAGTGTGATGAAAAAACTTTTACATGCCTGAATCTACCGGCATTTAATACAGGAAACCACTGTTGAGAAGACATACCGAAAGAAACTCAACAATCAGTCAAGATGAAAGTTACCAAGGTATATAATGTAATAATGTATATAATAATGAATTTTAATGATTCATGACATTTTCTTGTTCCGGAATTTTTGATAGCTGTCAGTTTTCACAGACAAGCCAGTAAGATGAATGAGCAGTCATGAAAGTGGTTCTTACTATAATCAAGTATACAACCCTAATAAAAAAAAACAGCCAAGTACGAATCTGACTCGCGCACGGAGGGTTCCGTACAGATACTTATCCCATCTTAACTGGCCGGCTTAAGTTTAGTTTGGACCTGGCATGTATGGCGCCGGATAACAATGAGGTGCAAAGTTAACGCAACTGATCACGTTTGTTGTATGAGAGCCCCCTTATAATTATTATATTCTGTTTTTAGTATTTGTTGTTATAGCGGCAACAGTCTAACTATCACGGTTCATGAGATACAGCCTGGTGACAAACGGACAGACAGACAGACATGGTATTTTCGCACCAACGAAAACCATTCTTAAATATATTATGTTTATTAAGTACTTAGTGAACATGCTATGAAAATAATAATAATAAAATAAATAATAAAAAAATAAATATCAGACAACTTCACACAAATCGCTCTAGTCCCAAATTAAGCTCAAGAAGGCTTGTGTTATGGGTACCAGACGACGATATACATACTTATATAGATAAATATATACTTAAATACATAGAACAACCATGACCCAAGCACAAATATTCGAGTTCATCACACAAATATTTGCCCTGGCCGGGATTCGAACCCGGGACCCCCGGCTCAGTCGGCAGGTACAGTACAGGCACAAACCGAGCCAAACGTGTCGTCATAATGCTTATTATATTGTTTGTTACTTGATTTCAGGTTACACCAAGGATGATATCGTCACACTTGGCATCACAAACCAGAGGGAGACGACGATAGCATGGGACAGGTTTACTGGCGAGCCATTACATCCTGCTATAGGTATATATCAAAGTGTATTATAGTCGAATCGTCTTCTAACAAATTGCAAATACAAATTTAATAGTGTGAAGCTGCGTGTCCTTTAACGTTCATAAAAAAATGAAAATAGGCTAGTTGACCCGTTTTTGAAATACATATGTTTGAAATGGTTAATAATGATCTTACTAACTCTAAAATAATGTATAGCATTTTTGTGAGAGCTAGAAAGCTAAATTTTATTAATTGAAAATTGAAATTTCATGACCAGACAAAAACGCCGTCCGCCATTTTTGTAGTTATGTTCAGTTTTAGTAGCATTTTCTATATAACTCATTGAATGAGGGCCTCATGATGACCAGCTACATGTGTCGGGGGTGTTTGACATTTAAAATTTAGCTTATTACATAATATGTTTCGTTTACAGCATGGAACGACATACGCACAGACTCCACAGTAGACGCGATCCTCGCCAAAGTCCCAGACCAGAACAAGAATTACCTAAAGAACGTCTCCGGCCTTCCCATCAGCCCTTACTTCAGTGCTCTGAAGATGCGCTGGTTGAAAGACCACGCTAAGACGGTGCGACGTGCTGGCAGGGACAAGAGGCTTATGTTCGGAACCGTGGATTCTTGGATCGTATGGGTAAGTGTCTGATAGAGAGTGACAAAGCAGAAAAAATAAAGATTGATAGAGGAAGAAATATGAAAACCTTAGAACCAGGCGTCTGGTTCGTATCCGGTTCGAAGGACGAGATTTTTTTAATTTACCAGAACAGGACACTTATGCATGGCACTGTCGAGTTTTGGATCGTATGGGTAAGTGTGATAGATAGTAACAGAAAGAGTGACAGAGCAGAACAAGGAAAGATGAAGGAAGAAATATGGAAACTTGAGGACGTGGCAACTGATTCGTATCCGGTTCGAAGGACGAGTTTTTTAAATTTACCACAACAGTAGATACAAAAGGCTTATCCATGGCAATTTTTAAATCGTAATAAAATTGGTAAGTGTATTTTCTTCCGCGACATTTTCGTGGACTCTTTTCTGTTGATACTCTTGAAGATTGCTACTGGATTCCAAACTACTTACTTCAGTGCTCTTAAGATGCGCTGGTTGAAAGACCACGCCAAGACGGTGCGACGTGCTGGCAGGTACAAGAGACTCATGTTCGGAACCGTGGATTCTTGGATCGTATGGACGAGTGTCTGATAGTAACAGAAAGAGTTAAGGAGCAGAACAAAGAAAGATAAAGGAAGAAATATGGAACCTTAAGGACCTGGCCAGCGCCGGCCTTATCCATAGTGGCGCCCTGGTCGAGTTACTCATTGTCTGGAGCCCTAGGCGTCTTAGACCTTTAAAAAAACGCCTGTTGGGAGCCAACGACCGACGACCCCCGCCCCCTGGACCTGGCAACTGGTTATATCTAGTATCCGGTTCGAAGGACTAGATTTTTTTCTAATTTACTACAACAGGAGAGACAAAAGGCTTATGCATGGCACTGTCGTGTTTAGATCGTATGGGTAACTGTACTTACTTCCGCATCATTTACGTGGACATCTTTTTATCGATAAACTTGAAGATTTCGAACTACTTCTTAAAATTTTATAGGCTAAACTAATCAACTGAAACTTCGGCAAAAAATGTCTCCATAGTGAAGCGGTTGATTGAAATGAAATGAAATGAAATAATTTATTCAGTAAGTAGGCCACAAGGGCACTTTTACAAGTCAGATTGTGAATCTACCGGCATTTCGCAAGAGGAGACCGCTGTTGAGAAGAAAGCCGAAAGAAACTCAACAGTAAGTCATTTTTTCGTAAACAATACTTAGAACAATTAATTACATTACATTAGTGTTATAACTATAACTAATTATTACATGCGTACACGTATAGGAGATATATAGATACTCCAAATCAATGTTAGGTAGGAATATTAAAATAAAATTTTAACGATCAATTTAAAATATTAAATATACCCAGAGATGTATAAAGTCTCTAGGTGTCACAACATGCAATAAAATATAATTACTTAATTAATTTAATTCCACAGAGATGTATAAGGTCTCTCGGCGTCAATGTGAATAATTTACAATAGACAATAATTATTAAACCTAAATTTCTTAGAGATGTATAAGGTCTCTAGGCGTCACAATATACAAAAAAGAAAAAATAAATAATGATAATAATAATATGCTTATAGTTAAATTTCATTCCTCAGGGATGTATAAGGTCTCTGAGCGTCATTATTCAGTTCAGTACACTAAGTTTATTAGAGATGTATACAGTCTCTAAATAAAAAAAAAATAAAAAAATAATAACTTCAATCGAGTACAGGATGAAGTCTCTCACGTCAATTCACTAAACGCTGGTAAGCAGTTACTACACAACTAATTTGGCCCTTGCTAGTGTGAACAGACCGGACCCCACAAACGGCACCCGTTCACGAGCATGACGCATATCTCAGCCATCGCCTCCCTCAACCATATTATAGGGAAGGTTGCGACCCGATCAACGACGCCACCGTAAGCAAAGACCTTTAAGCGAGCATGACATGCTCACACTGCCGGGCATTCATCACTAAAGCAAATGCCCGGTGAGAAACAACATAATGTGCTCTCATGTTACATTACAAATGAACTAATATTACCGATTAAAATATGCTTACTTTACATTCACATGACTAAACCACTGGCTTAAAGACATCCCTATCATCTAAAAAGTCATTTACAGTATAATACGCCTTGTTTATTAGGTGACGTTTTATGTGAGACTTGAATTTGCTGGAAGGTAAACTCACTACCTCGGTAGGTATTTTGTTATAGAAACGTACACAGTTCCCCACGAACGAAGAGCTAACTTTACGGAGACGATGAGCAGGCATAACAAGCTTATTCTTCCTTCTTGTATTATACTGGTGAATGTCACTGTTGAGCTTGAATGCATGTAGATTTTTCCGGACATACATTATATTCTCAAGGATATATTGAGACGCTACGGTGAGAATGTTGGCTTCCTTGAATTTTTCTCTTAGCGATGCACGGGCTCCTAGTTCATAAATAGATCGTACGGCTCGTTTTTGTAGCACGAAGATGGTTTGAATGTCCGCTGCTTTCCCCCACAACAGAATTCCATATGACATTACACTATGAAAATAACTGAAATACACAAGCCTTGCCGTCTCGACGTTTGTTAACTGTCTGATTCGCCTCACTGCATAGGCTGCGGAGCTAAGCTTACCTGCAAGAGTGGCTATATGCGCATTCCATTGCAGTTTTGAGTCCAAAGTAACACCCAGAAATACTGTTTTGTCTTCAAATTCTAGTACATCACCTTTCAATGTCACCTTGGCACAATCTACTTGTTTCACATTCGGTAATGTGAATTTAATGCACTTGGTTTTCTTGGCATTTAAAAGTAGGTTATTTGCAGTAAACCAATCCACTATAGTAGACAGCGCGTCGTTAATAATAACGAGGTTATTTTCTTGTCTTTTTACTTTGAAAAGGAGAGAAGTGTCGTCTGCAAATAAGACAATCTCATGTTTATCTTGGACAAGGTTTGGTAGATCATTAATATACACTAGAAATAGAAAGGGGCCTAGAATTGAGCCCTGAGGTACACCCATAGCAACAGCTGATCCAGTTGATTGCATTCCGTTGATGACTACGCGTTGCGTTCTGCCTGAAAGATATGATGTGACAAGGTCAAGTGCATCGTTCCTTACTCCGTAGTGTTTCAATTTACGTATTAAATTATTATGATCAACGCAATCAAATGCCTTAGATAGGTCGCAAAAAATGCCAACAACATCTTGAGCCTTTTCCCAGGCATCAAAGATGTGTTTAACCAACACCACCCCTGCATCAGTAGTGGAGCGACCTTTAGTGAATCCAAATTGACTGCTATGTAATAGGTTATGTCGATTAAAATGAGAAGTAAGTTGATTAAGAATGAGTTTCTCAAAGACTTTACTTAATGCGGGTAGTATTGATATTGGTCTAAAATTTGTGGGGTCTGATTTAGTTCCCGATTTTAATAAAGGTATGATCTTGCTGTGCTTCATCAAATCAGGAAATACACCTTTATCAATACATTTGTTGAAAATATCGGCCAAATATGGTGCAATCGCCTCTACAATTGAATGTAACACTTTCACAGAAAGGCCCCACAAATCTTCGGTCTTCTTCAAATTTAAAGACCTGAAGGTTTTAATAACAGTGTTAGGGGTAACATGAGTAAATTTGAAGATGTCTGTACATTCTGTTACATTCGTTTTTAATATTGATTCAGCAACATCAGGCGATGAATTTAATGACTGCGTCGTCTCTACAGGTATATTAGAAAAGAACCGCTCAAAGTGATGCGCAACTTCACGATCAGAAGTTACTAATGTATCGTTAATTTGTAGGTTATAATGACGATCTTTGACTTTAGTTTTCCCAGTTTCGTCATTGATCATCTTCCAAACAGTTTTCACTTTATCACTAGAATTAATGATCTTCTTGGACAGGTAATCAGATTTAGCGGCTGCACACATTTGCTTGAAAGATTTAGAAAAATTCTTAACGTATTCCAGAAATT